>OX359273.1:32466171-33666171 GCA_947179155.2 Hedera helix
CTAAAATTGAAAATTTGAAATGTAAATAATGTAAGTTCTCAATTAAAAAAAAAAGAGCCTCTATTTGTGATCTCTCAACCAATAGAAAAGTATATATATATATATATATATATATATATACACAAAGCAAGAGGCATAGGCCTCACCAAAGGCTTTTTTCTTTCTGAATTTAGTCCCCTAGTTTAAATTTTTTCATATTTCATCCTCCAGATTTAATAGTATTTCTATTTGTTCCTTTTACTAAGATTTTAATTCTTAAAATTAACTACACTCAAAATATGAATTATACACTCAAAGGGGCTTGGTCAGTTCGGATACAAAATCAATTTTTCTTCCAAGAAGTTATTAATAACCACCTATAACGACAATATTATCAAATAGATAGTCTAGGGATGGATATGTCCGGAATTCCTGAAACTGTTGTACTCTAGACATATATTTTCCGGGCACCATATCTTCATTTCGTGTTATTTCTGTACTTAAATTTCACTTTCATTTCATTGAGCTGTCTAAATGATATTTTTAAATGATTACATATCAAAGTATGGTGTGTGGTGGGGGTGAGAGTGGGGCTTTAGTACCTCAATATTTAAGCATTCATTCCATTCATTAGTAATAATGACAGACGTAGTCAATCAGTAATAATAACGTATTTTTACTTGCTTATTTACTCTTTTTGTTTTTCAAAAATTAGTTTAGTTTAATTTTATCGGTCAAATTAATTATTTTTGTAATAAAAAATTTATGCTATAATTTTATAAATATTGGTGAAAAAATTATATTATATAAAAAATTATGCCAAATTTACTATCACTTTTAACTTTCATAAATTTAAAAATATAAAAAAATATGGGTAATTCTTAATTTTATAATTAATTAATTTATCTAAAAAAAATTAAACTACGCCAACTTTGAAGACACGAAAGAGGTACTATTTTTTTTTAAATACCGTCCGTTCATGAACGACTCTAGAATATTATTTTTAGATTTGGAGTAGTTATTGAATCGAAAAAGTACCAAGTAGATGAATTACTGGTCGAATTGTTATTGAATCGATAATTTCATAAATACATAAAAATATATATTATTAATAATTAATAAAATTTTAAAACATTTAATTTTTTGTAAGCTAAAATATAGTTAAATAATATTATAATATTAGTAAAAATATTTAATTTTAAAAATAAAAATATTTTTATATAAAAAAATATTAAAAAATACGTTAAAACTGAGTAAACTAGTCAATTTTACCTATTGAACCACATTCGATTAATGATAAACTGAATTTTGATTGAGCCAATAAAAATTAATTTTTCAGATCATACTACACTGACGTGCTGACCTGACCGATTCTAATTTTTTACCCGTGGTCAGCCCGAATTTAATAACCATGCTATAGATAGACGTCCGCAATCCGGCGAGGACTAGAGGGAATGGTCCCAAAGTTTACAATAGAATTATATTAATTGTACGGATAGACTTGGAGTATATAATTATGTGGATGAAAAGGGAAAAATAAATGAGGTTGAAAGAGTCCTAGTCAAGAGTTGACAACTATCAAGTCTCTTACTCTTTATTTTTTTACATAATTTATAAATTTTAAAATTAAAAATATATTTTAATTTTTTTATATTTATTTATAAAATTTTATTCAAAAGCAATACGAATTTTTTAAACCTTAGTCATCACATGAAAATTGTCTAATGAATGTAATGATGGAAATTGCTCAATTTTTGTAACAAGTGATGCTAGTTTTAACTTGAAAGAGACAGGGCAGTCTTGAGAGGGTGCCGAAGGGGTGACCGCACATGACTCTCAAATTCGGAGGGTTCACAAATTGTGCTTTATATATTAATGTCTGCTATTTTATATGTGAGAGAGGGCCCCCAAATATTTTTTTTGCACAGGGCCCCCAATATAGATTGTGCTCTTAGAACCGGCCTTGGAAAGAGATATGCCTATGAATTTTATTATTTAATAATAATAATTAATACCAACTTGAGGGGGGGAAATACTTGAGAACTTAATATTTGATTTATATTTTATTTAATTTTACACAAAATGATTATCGAATAGTATATTATGTATTTGCAACCATTGATGAGATCAAATAAAAACAAAAATAGAAAATCATAAATATAAAAGAATAAACAAGTACCAAACATGTTGTACTAAATTCAGGGATAATTCTGAAACTAAAGTGAGGGGGGGGGGGGGGGGGGGGGGGGGGGGGGGGGGGTTTGTTGGACTTTGATACTGCAGACAAATTTTATTTTAGTTATAACCAAATATTGTATCCATGCGAAAATGAATCAAAGGGAAAGTCTAGGCCTAATTAGATCAAACGGGCCGGGTTTAAGATGGGACTCCATATGCCCGGGCGTTGTTCCTAATGGGTTTAACGATTAAGCGGTACGTGGGCATTATACATGTATACATTCGCGAATAATGCTACATAAAAGATGATTATAAAAAATTAAATATTAAATAATGCATCAAATTATAATTAGTTAATATTCTATTATACACAGATAAGTTCAATAGTTATAATTAATCACTATTATATATATTATTTTTCATTTTATTTTTATATTCAATTTCTTGTTATTAATATATTATTGATACACATATATATAACTTATAACGAATACGAACGTTTCCAAAGAATTATGTTATACCTCAATCAGTTTATATCAAAATATGTGGGATGGAGTATTGAATTGAATTTTATATAAGCTATGGTAGAGTATTAATAATTTGTCTTGATTTTTTAAGTGGACTTATAATGAGTTAAGATGACTAAATATTTTTGTTTTGACAATTGGGAATTTTTGAGTTTAAATCAAATCATAATATACTAATGTCTAATTCACTTTTTTGATAGTATTTTCGTATGTTATTTTGCGCGTCCACAAAATCCAATAGGTCATTAATGAAGTTATTTTTTATAGTAGCTTAGAACTTGTTTCGATGTTATAAATTAACACTCTATGTTAAATTCTAAAATCCACGTCAAACCGTTTTTGTGTCTCTACTTCCGATTCTTTGTCAATTGTGGAATAATATTAATCACCTTCGTATTTTTACTTCCATAAATTCAATTGGATGACCTAATCTGAGCTTTCAAAAGTCGATTCTAATATTATATGTAAAAATTCAGGTTAAATCTCGAGTCTGAACTAAATCATAGCATACCAAGACCTAAACCACTATCTTAATATTATATTTTTAAATTATCTTAGTCCATCAAAGATTAGCTAAAAATTCATTACTAAAAAATATTATTAATAGTAGATCGTTACGTATATATCAAAATATCTCACATATATTTCAATTGATGTAACATTAGGGTATTACACTTGTAATAGGGAATGAAGCTTTAATATGTGCTAGAGATTGATTTGACTTGTTACAAATTTTATCCAAAAAAAGTAATAATAACCAGGACTAAGTGCTACATTGTATAGGCTAACGGGAGTTGAATTTTTATGCGGGGGAAACCATAATTTACCACTATACATAAAATGTGGCTGGTAATTAGTTTCTCTCTAGTCTAACTTAGAGAAATGACCAAGTCCAATTTGGTCCCAATATTTCTATTTTCCAGGTGAAAAATAACGGGTCTAATGAGTGAAAGACAAATTGGTAACAATTATTTACTTAATTATCCTAATTAAGGATTTGTTTATAATTTTGTCAAATTAAGAAGCAAAGTCCTTTAAGAACATCATTATATACCAAGCTCTTAATAAAGACCAAAGACAATAGTATAGTATTAAGACATCTCCTCTTAACTTTTTAAGAACACATTTTTCTCTTAGTCCATAAAATTAGTGGTAGGTAAAGTATCTCAAACTCCCAACAATGTATATTGTGCTTACAACTACATCTATTTGAAAGAATTCCACCCATCAGCTCATTGCGCATATAACAACTACATCCATTTGAAGGAACCCTCGTTGCACTTATGATGAGGCTAAAACAAAAGAATTATTAGTGAGTAAACGTGTATGATGTAAAATTGTCAGGAACCACCAGTAGGAATCGAAGCCAAATTTTGAACGATAAAAACGACTCGCTTATCACTATACCAACAGATGGTTGGTTAAGGACACATATTCAAGTTTATTTCTAAACATAATCTTGTGCTACATAAATGTTTTCTATATTTTTTTACAGTTCTGCAACTGACCACTTCTCTAGATTATCCATACACCTATGTCTCTAAATATATTCTTAAAATTGAATTATAATAAGTTCTAAAATATTTTCCATGTCATATTTAGTTAGATGGTTTGAAGTTTAAAAAAGAAAAAGGAAAAAAAGGATCTTGATATTTAAGTAGAGAGATACTAAAACATAAAAGTACACACAAGAAAATAAACTACTCCTATATATAAATATATGTCCCACTTCTCCTTCCCACTTGCCCTCCCCCTCTCTCGTATATAGAGAGTGAATTCAATTCATTCAATTCAATTCAATTCAATTCATCACTCTCCTATAAGCAAAAGGAATGTGTAGTTAGTATGCATGCTCACATATCACCATCTCCCCCTTCATTTTCTCTCTCCTCCCTCTGGCTGATTGAATGGAATTGAATGAATTGGTGAATGCTGATTTAGCCCCGTAGCCTTCGCTCCTCCTCCTATTATTCCTCCTGCCTTTGGATTGGCAAAAATACATAATACATTCAACAACAACAGCGACAAGCAAAAATTCTCTCCCTTTATTTTCTCTTACTCAAATTTGGATAAGCTAGAACTCTACTAATAATCCATTCCCCAATTTTAGGAAGAAAAAAATTCAACCGAAATCTCTTTCATAAAATAGAAGTTAATTTATAGTTAAACCTCCCTCACAATTCTCCCCATATTTTACCCAAATGAATCTCCTATTCGGTTATTATTTCTGCTGAATATTCCCCTTTATCCACTTACCAAAACCCTCCAATCCCTCCGTTTTTACTCCAAATTCTGCAATTCCAATTCCTCTGTTTTATTCTGTTTCTGTTTGTACTTCACAGTTATAATTCCATGCACTATATGACTGAAATTGAGTGGAAACAGTTTCACGATCCTCCTCGTAATCTACGGAATTCAATGCGATGCGTAGGTGTTCCCGGTCCGGTGATCGTCGGCGCCGGACCGTCCGGCCTTGCCGTGGCGGCCTGTTTGAAGCAACGTGGCGTGCCAAGTGTGCTTCTAGAAAGATCTAATTGCATAGCTTCGTTATGGCAGCTGAAGAGCTACGACCAGCTCCGGCTCCATTTACCGAAGCAATTCTGCGAGCTGCCGCTGATGCCTTTTCCGGCGAACTTTCCGACATACCCTTCTAAGCAGCAGTTTGTGGAGTATTTGGAGGATTACGGGAGAAAATTTGATATTAATCCGGTGTTTAATGAGAGTGTGGAGAGAGCGGAGTATGATCGGAGTCTCGGGTTTTGGCACGTGAGGAGCGTGGGGTTGAAGGGGGAGGTGACGGAGTACGTTTGCCGGTGGTTAGTGGTGGCGACGGGGGAGAATGCGGAGGCGGTGGTGCCGGAGATTGGGGGAATGGAGAAGTTTGGAGGGGAGATAGTGCATACTAGTCATTATAAGAGTGGGGAGGTTTTTAGAGGGAAGAGGGTTTTGGTGCTGGGGTGTGGGAATTCAGGGATGGAAGTTTGTTTGGATCTTTGCAATCATAACGCAACTCCGTCGCTTGTTGTTAGGGATGCAGTAAGGACTCTTCTTCTATTTAGTACTCCGTATTCTGTTCTTTTTAATTATTTAAGTGAAAAAGATATATATCCTACTGCTCATCAGCATTGAATGTTTGTATTTTGTACACCACATATAATTTTACTGTTTATCAGTATCGAATCTTTGCATCACATGTTGTATATTGAATTTCAATTTACGATATGAAATGTATAATTAGGGTTGTCATTTCCCCCTTTTAATAGAGAAGATTGGAATTAATTCTTTTTGAGAAAATTAGGGTTGTGAACCCCCATTTTTAATAGCAAATTTTGGAATCAATTCTTATTAAGAAATTAGGGTTTTGCATTATAGATTAAGAAATGCCCAATTTGAATTTATTTATGCTATTGTGTAATTGATCAACAAAATAATTAATTTATGTTTCTTGAGAATAAAAAAAAGACTATTTTTTCTAATGATTTGTGTTAGTGGATGTAAAAGTTTTAAGAGTGATTAAAAATATATCAACACCTATAAAATGCATATACTTCTTTTGGTATTAAAGAGAATCTCTGTTGTTTCACTTTCTTGGGACTCTTTAACTATGTGTTGCATTGGTTAGAAACATGATGTACTTCATTATTTTGAAAATGATGCAAACTTTAGAGCGCAAATATTATTTCTCATTTCTGCGTGTAACCAGATTTCGATTAAACTAAATCATGATCTTCTAGGAGTTCTTTTTTATTAAATCCCAAATTAATTTATTTTGAGTACTTCATGTTGTTCAGGTACATGTTCTACCACGAGAGATGCTGGGAAAATCCACTTTTGGGCTGTCTATGTTGTTGGTCAAGTGGCTGCCGGTTCGCCTCGTCGACCGGTTCTTGTTGATCCTGTGCAGAATCTTGCTAGGTGACACCTCAAGATTCGGGCTTGTCCGGCCTCAGTCCGGCCCCCTTGAGCTAAAGAACTTGTCCGGAAAGACACCGGTGTTGGATGTCGGGACCCTTGACAAGATCAAAAGTGGAGACATTAAGGTTCTATTTATATCTCTACAATATCCACCTATATGTGTGCAATTTGCTAATTCTAATCACTTTGATTTTCTTTTGTCATATACCCTTTTTAGTGTTTAATGGATCCCATGTTATACAATGATCGTAATATGTGTACTTATGCCCTAAAATGTCCTCTATGATTGACTTAATTTTCAAGTCGTATAAGAAATGATATTTTCAACGCTTAAATTCTCGTTCTAGAACAAATATATATTGTCAATTATGTGCAACAAAACTCAGGATTACATCGTTTGTGTTGAAATGAAAATTTTTACGTTGAAAACATCAGCTTCTTGAATGTTAGTTGAGCTTAATATTAAATTGTTACTATTTTTATAGGTACTTCCAGGAATTAAGCGTTTAACTAAACAAACTGTGGAATTTGTGAATGGGAATAGGGAAAATTTTGATGCAATTATATTGGCAACTGGTTACAAAAGCAATGTACCCTCGTGGCTAAAGGTACCAACTTTGTACATCACTTTTGCCCCTTTTTTCTACCTTTTTTGGATTCTTAGGATCTTTTATGTTCACTCAAGTTAAAAAAACTAATAAAAGGAGATATGGGCTTTTTTGTGCTTGTGTACCCCAGGAGAGAGAGATGTTTTCAGAGACAGATGGGTTACCTCGAAAACCATTTCCGAACGGCTGGAAAGGGGACAGTGGCCTATACGCTGTGGGGTTTACTAAACGGGGCCTTCTTGGTGCATCGATGGATGCTAAGAAGATTGCGGAGGACATTGAGCGATGCTGGAAAGCCGAGGCAAGACATTTGAGTGTCTTGCCTCGGTCTTTTTCATTGCAATCATAGTTTTTTTTTTTAGGCCATTTTTAGTTAGAAAAGAAATTAAGTATTGATTGAAGTACTAATCATAAGAAAAATTTTGACGGTATGTACGTAATGTTGGTACAAAGAAGTTGCTAAAACAATTGAAGGAAAGAAGAAATTATATCCACAATTAATATCGAATCATCGCATCTTTTCATCGATCGACGAATTGAGAGAAGAAAAAGTTTGGTGTTGAGGGGGACCTCATTTGTTTTATGTATTTGTACATGGTAATTTTTTTCCTAGTTTGTAGGTTCATATTGTAGGGTTATATATGATTTTGGTTTGAAAAGATTGTTATAATCGTGGGTGTGATTAACCTAGCTGCATTTATTTAGGGTTTTGGGGGTTGTATGGAAGGTGACTTCAAGGATAGATGATGATGACTTCTGATCAAAATTAATATGATGATAGTGAAACTTTCGTACCAAAGTTCTATATGATCTCTGGAGCATTTAATTAAGTCCTTTATGTCTTCTGCCAATTTTATATTTGAAATGATGATTTCAATCCAAGTAGGTCAATAGGACCAGTGCTGATGAATTAAATGAACATGCCAACTTTCATGAGTAGTGTTAGGTAATTCATTAAATATACTTTTTATCTAGTTTACGTGGATAAAATTTTATTTTGTTGGATTATACAATTTGTTAATATCTAATGGGTATTGACAAATTACACCGCATAACTAATTAAAGTTTGTCAAAATTAGGTTAATCTCTTTTTATAATGGATGGAAAAGAAATATGAATAAAGATTTTAAAAGCAAATTAACACAAGTTCATAAAGTATTAGAGGACAAAAAAGCTTAACACACATTTAATTATATATATAAATAGTACTAGTATGTGATAAGAGGCCAATTATGTAAAAAAGACAAATATTGGATAATAACGGGAAATTTATTATATTAAACTATATAGTTGACCGTTTCACCTTTCCCCTTTTTTATTTGCCCAAAGAATTGGACATGCCATTATTTAAACCCATAGGTCAACTGGATAGTTATTTAAAATTATTGTCCATTAATTATTTAAATTATAAATTTAAATTGGTGGGTTTGGTCACCTAAGTGATGCCACTCAAGCACTAATCTCATTCAAAATTGTGGAATACTCTTTAAATATAAAGGGATCAGCATGAAAACACAATAGATGATTAGATGACAATCATGATTTTCTCGTCAATACTAGAAAATAATGAAATAAAAATCGTGTTAAGAATAAGTTAATAGCCTAAATAAAGTGGTTAATTACCTCTGTACTAGTCTTGCATGCATGGCTATTCATTATTGTTGCCTTTTCCTTTATTCGGCTTTTATATATAAAACATTTACAAAATTCAGTGTTTATGCATGCGAGTGTTATATTGGAGTAGCACAATAAATGGTGTAACAGAGGAATTAGATAGGGTTTTATGATTTGCAGGTGGTACCCATTTGTCACACCAGTTGGTGTTCACACATACAAGTATATATATATATATATACACACACACACATATGATTCCTGCGTTTTGCTTGGCAAATGAGGACCCTTAAAAACTCTAGAGAGAAAAAATGTATTTATCTAAAAAAAAGAGTAGGGATCCCTCAAATATTGGTGTATACATTTTATTTTTTTATATTTTTTTAGCAGTCATTACACATTTGTAGAATATTTTCCTGAAATTCTTAACCCTAAAGTGCTTTTATTTTGAACTCATGACCTGTACAAATAGGTGTCAAGCCGTTTTATTACCACTCAACCAACCTTCGTCCTTGATCAACACATAAAACCCCCCGTGAAATGATGAATTAATCTATATACACACACAGGGGTCGGGAGTGATGTTATGGCCCTTTTTTTATTCTCGTAACTTGGCTTGGCCAATACTTAATCAGGCCTTTTTTTTAATTTAAACAAAATTCTAACTAAAACGATTTATTTGATTTGAAAAAAAGAAGAAAAGAAATTGCTACACCAACACATAGAAGAAAGGCCAAGGGAACTAGTCCATGACTTAACATTGATGGAATGTTACCTCCAATTCTATGAATATTCGATGGAGCCAAAGATCCCCCACTAACCAGAGTACGACAATTATCTCCTGAACTATACAAGATATTTACCACCTATCATACAACTTTCCAACTTCACTTTTTTTTTTTCACACAAGAAGTAAAGGAAATTACTTCCAGTAAAACCTCTCTATAAGAAGGAAGAATTGCAAACTCAATTCCCCATACGACACACAAAAATATTAACACTCATTCTCTGTCAAGTCTGACATGCACGCATAATTAAATTCAACATTTCCTTTCTTTTTTCTCTATAATATATATATATAATTCCTTTATCCAGCGAACCTTAAAAAGCGAACCAAAGACGAATCATCGTCTTTGGTATCTATGGCGACAGTTCGACCCGTCGCCATAGTCATGCACTCTATGACGACGGGTCGAACCGTCTCCATAGATACCAAAGACGACGGTTCGTCTTTAGTTCCCTTTTTAAAGTTCGCTTTTGAAAATTTTCTTATATATATATATATATATATATATATATATAGGAGTGATTCTCATAGAAAATATTTATTATGATATTATCCATCTCTGATTATTTATAAAAGAAACGAACGATTTAGATTAAAAAATTTAATCCTTTTGCTATTATTAATAGATAATAGAGTTTTTTTTTATAATTTGGATCCTCTATGTTTTTTTATATATAGTCAGAGATGTGTTTATCTAAATAATATAATAACAAACATTTATGGATCATAATTTCTTTTCATGAATCACATTTTAGGATTTCTTTCTGCTTTTCAAATTATATTGTGCCAAGCAATAAAGGATTTGCAAATAGAAATGCGTCTCCAAATAGTTTACCTTAAAAATGTATTGGTAACTTTTTGGCAATTGAGATCCCCAAAGATCATTTTACTTTTGCCCTTTGGCTCCCCTTTGGCCTTTTTTTACCCTATCAAAATTCTCTTACGCTACTTCACTTTTGCCTAAACAAGAATTAACGATAATGCTATAAGGGACCCAACTTTCCGTCAAAGTGATTTGAACCAATAATAACCCAATTAAAGCTTTGCTTTCCACTCTAATGCTCTTCACGAGCCCCGTCTGATTGCCAATAGTAGAGTTAATTAGAGGAATGGAAATGAAAAGAAAGGAGATTTGATTTAATAGAATCTGCAGCTATTTTGAGGTGAGTTTGTTTCATAGTTGTGACAATTTTTGAAGGGACACCTAATTTAATTAGTAATAAGTTCATGGCCATCCAATCAGATAGTGGTGCATGGTTTAAGTATTACTTCGGTATATTGTTCTCCGTTATTACTTCCCTAAGAAAGGAAAAAAAAACTAAATACATAGTATTAAGTTTCTGCTATTTGATTTGGATCGCATCAACATATTGTGATCATGATATATTTGCTTAATACATTTGTTGAATTACGTATTTATTAGCACAAATAGACTATACCCATAACAAGTCTTACCCTTATAGTCCATTAAGTCTATTACCCATACAAGAGAATTTCTATATCCAATAAGTTTGGAATCGCTTTCTTATCACTTCATATACTAAATAATAACCATATATATCCAACACTAGTTGATATGTGGCTTTTCTTATCCAACAGTGATTAGCGAGACAGTTACATTTTCTAACAGAGTTTCTAATACATGATTCCCATCAGGCATCATGATCCTGTTGAATATAGTGAGTACTATAAATACTAGGGCTGTAAATGGTAACCGAAAATTTTGTATTCGTCCGCATCCGTATTCGAAAAAAAATAGATATTATTCGCATTAAAAAAAAACGGATATATCCGTATTCGGTTTAAAGGTGTCCGCAAATAAATGGATATGAATACGGATATAGATGTATTCGTATTCGTTTAACATCCATCCATAAATATATCCGGCGGATAGTGGATATCGAATATCCGGAATCTGATATCCGAATTCAGATCTGTATCCAGAATTCGTATCCGAATAACTTATATATATATATATATATATATATATATATATATATATATATATATATATAAAATATGCAAAATATTTTTTTTAAATGGCCTCCCTTATATAATAATTAGTTTTCACTATCATATGAAAATTATTTTTAAAATATGTCATTTCACTTCTAAAAAGTAGGAAATAACACTTTTATTATAATATTAATAAATTGATTTAAGTATAGTTAATGAATTTTTACTATTATAAAATTAAAATATCTAAAATGTATCATTTAACAAGTGTTACAATATAACTTTTGAATCATTTAACAAGTGTTATAAATGTTATAAATATAATTTAAATGTTATAATTATAAATTATAAATATTCATAAACACTATAGTATTACTCCAAACATAAAAAATGGACATCAACTTATTAATAGACATCAAACTTTAAAAAGTAGAGCATTCATTTTAAAATTTAGGATTTCAAAAATAATAAAATTTTATTTGAATTGTGATTTAGAGCATTGATTATTGTATTTATTAAAAATAAATAAATTAACATTCATTCATTAATGAATTATACTTTAAAACTTATTACTTTTTTCCTTTATTATAGTTATATATAGTGTTACAATTTATCTAAAATGCATCATTTAACAAGTGTTATAAATATCATTTAAATATTATAATTATAGATTATAAAAATTCATACACATTACAGTATTACTTCAAATTAACACATAAAATGAATATTTACTTATTAATGGATATCTAAACATTAATAAGTAGAATATTTATTTTTGAATTTAGGATTTCAAAAATAATGAAAAATTATTTGAATTATAATTTAGAGCATTGATTATTGTATTTCTTAAAAATAAATAAATTAACATTCATTCATTAATGAACTATACTTTAAAACTCATTATTTTTTTCCTCTTATTTCTAGTTATATATAGCGTTACAATATATCTAAAATGTATCATTTAACAAGTGTTATAAATATCATTTAAATATTATAATTATAGATTATAAATATTCATACACACTATAATATTACTCCAAATTAACACATAAAATGGACATCTACTTATTAATGGGCATCTAAACATTAATAAGTAGAGCATTCATTTTGAATTTAGAATTTCAAAAATAATGAAAACTTATTAAAATTATAATTTAGAGCATTAATTATTGTATTTATTAAAAATAAATAAATTAATATTCATTCATTAATGAACTATACTTTAAAACTTATTACATTTTCTCTTTATTCTAATTATATATAGTATTACAATATATCTAAAATGTATCATTTAACAAGTGTTATAAATATTATTTAAATGTTATAATTATAGATTATAAATATTCATACACACTACAGCATTACTCAAAATTAACACATAAAATGGACATCTACTTATTAATGGATATCTAAACATTAATAAGAAGAACATTCATTTTTTAATTTAGGATTTCAAAAATAATGAAAACTTATTTGAATTATAATTTAGAGCATTGATTATTGTATTTATTAAAAATAAATAAATTAACATTCATTCATTAATGAACTATACTTTAAAACTCATTATTTCCCCCCCTTATTTTAGTTATATATAGTGTTATAATATATCTAAAAAGTGTCATTTAACAAGTGTTATAAATATCATTTAAATGTTATAATTATAGATTATAAATATTCATACACACTATAGTATTACTCCAAATTAACATATAAAATGGACATCTACTTATTAATGATCATCTAAACATTAATAAGTAGAGCATTCATTTTGAATTTAGGATTTCAAAAATAATGAAAACTTATTTAAATTATAATTTAGAGTATTGATTATTGTATTTATTAAAAATAAATAGATTAACATTCATTTATTAATAAACTATACTTTAAAATTTATTACTTTTTCCCTTTATCCTAGTTATATATAGTGTTACAATATATCTAAAATGTCTCATTTAACAAGTGTTATAAATATCATTTAAATGTTATAATTATAGATTAAAAATATTCATACATACTACAGTATTACTCTAAATTATCACATAAAATGGATATCTACTTACTAATGGACATCTAAACATTAATAAGTAGAGCATTCATTTTGAATTTATGATTTCAAAAATAATGAAAACTTATTTGAATTGTAATTTAGAGTATTGATTATTGTATTTATTAAAAACAAATAAATTAACATTCATTCATTAATATGTATGGTTTAAATTTTAAATTGTGATTGGTTATGAGTAATTATTCAAATTTTTTTCTTTATTTTTTGTAAATAATTTGAATGAATTTTATATTAGGTGATTGATAAACGAATTCGGATATCCGGATATCCGAATAATCTGTTTATTTGAATAAAATAAACGAAAACAGATATTATCCGTATTCAGATATTATTTCGAATACTGGATACGAATATGATTTTTAAAATCCGCCGAATATCAGATACGAATACGAATAGCAAATTAATTTTTCGAATACGAATACGAATAGCAAATTAATTTTTCGAATACGAATACGGATACTGCTATATCCGTATCCGTTTATATTCGTTTGCACCCCTAATAAATACAAGGTGAACAATGAAGTACGGAGGATTCAATATATAATATTCTAACATACTAAATACTTGTCACCTCCATTGGTAACACATATTAAAGCTTGTACTTACTCTCACACCAGAGGTATATCCCAACGGCCCAAGTTGTTAACTGCTTTCTGGGTGTTTTCCCTGGGCTAGTTCACGTCCAAGCTAGTCGTTGAACATGCTAACAAATTTGAGAATTAACATTGGTGCTAAAATGAGGGTCTTTTAGTATTTAGTAGATCTTCTTTCCACCAAAATAATTAGCATGGCGACCTCATCACCCCTAAAGAGCCAGAACAACTCCTGGGGAGAGACACGCTCGCAGTCACATCATGCAACCGATGCTGACAGGCAACATCACCTTCAGGAGATGCTCGACAGAAAGAAATCTCTTAATCTCAAGTAAGAATAGCTTGATAGACAATATGCAGACATAGCTAAGGTTGAAAATAGCCTACTAAGCAAACGAGGCATGACCTCCCGCTTAGGTCGTCATAGCCCATACTATGACCATCATCATCATGATTATAAGACAAACAGCGCCTGATCGATGACTTCCAAAGACCGAAAGAAAAAGTCGAGATCTCCCCTACGACATGACAGGGATGATCGAAATAGGAAGTACCACGAGGGCAATCACATTATAGAATTGTCTCTTCAGAGGACTTTTGAGAACTGTACCGGATCTAAATCAAAGAAACCCTACTCATCTCCCTTCACAAAAGAGCTTGATAAAGCCAGGATTGACATAACTCTAAAGGTCCCAGTTCTTGAAACGTATGATGGAACAGATGACCTTCATGATCATACTTTTTCTTATGAACATGGTATGTTTTTCTGTGGTTATGATTTAGCTGTGATGTATCACCTTTTCATCTTTATCCTGAAGAAGACTGCAAGAGAATAGATAATCTCTCTTCCTTCACACTCTATTGATTCATGGGAAGAACTATAGGAGCAGTTTCATACATGCTTCGATAGCAACAAAAGGTGTGTGAAGATGATGACATCGCTACTTTAGGTTAAATGGAGACTCAATGAAACTCTTTGGCAGTACATAAGTAGATTCAAAGAAGCAATATCCGAGATTCCCACTATAGACTCAGCCCAGGTAATACAATTTTTGACTATGCATGTGAATGTAGATAAATTCAGTCATTTGCTTGAAGAAATCATCTCTAAAGTTCCTCAAACTCTATCATAAGCCTATGAAAAGATCGATCAATTCATAGAATTATAAGAGGCCCTCTCCAATCTTCGGGGTTCTACGAGATAAAATGGTGATTCTCACCTGAGAGACCCTAGAAGGCGATGAAGCCAATGAAAAATATAATAACAAGAAAGGAAATGGCAAGAAGGATTCCAGGGGAGATCATCAGTAAAAGAATGGTAACTCTAGATATAGGGGGAACATAAACAATAACAAAGACTACACCCCCTAAACACTAGTAAAGGTAACATTATGACAAAAACTTCAAAAATTAGAGATTTTTACTAGGCATAAGAACAGTGATAAGTACTACAAATATCATGAGGCGAAGGGCCATGATACTAATGACTATTACCAACTGAAGGACTTTCTTAAGAACTAAGTGAATAATGGCAGTATGGATTGTTACGTTACTAAGAGATATAAGCAGTTAGCCTTCGACTGGATAACACCACAACTCCCTTCCTCAGCTCTAACGGGAGTCGTGGATGTTATATTCGGCGGATTAACATTTGTGATGTCTAGCAGGAAGAGAAAAGCCTCATTAGAACTATTCATCACGTGTCTGGATAACCTAAAGATATCAAGACAGATCTCATTACCTTTACCGACGAGGATTATTGCCCAAGTGTGGTTACACCTCATGATGATGCCCTTGTTATAATTGCATAAATGGGTACCATGGACATAAGATGGATCCTTATTGACAATAAAAGTTTAGTCGATATACTTTACAGCCATACATACAATCGACTGGACTTTGGGGACAGGAAGTTGGAGATTTATAATGAGTCACCCCTCTATGGCTTCAGCAATGCTCCAATTCCTATTGCAGGAATAATTGAGTTATCGGTAATCTTTGACACAACCCCAAAACAGTCCTCCTTAATAATAAAATTTTACTTAGTTAAAGTTGAAAGCAATTACAATGTCATCTTAAGGAATACCACCTTATCAGCATTAAAAGTAGTCACTTTTATCCCACTTTTAAAGATGAAATTCCCAACTAAGCATGCTAGGATATATCCCAAAAATGTTATCTCCAAACTATCCAAGCTACTTCTGTAGGGGTCAGCAAATAAAAAATAACAATGAAAGTTGAATTATGACCCTTTATGGAAGAAGACACAAAGCCAATAGCAATACCCGCTAAGGAGACGAAAAGATGAATTGCTTTCGAAAGATGACGAGAAAATAATATAAATTGGGTTCGAACTATAGGTAGACTTCAGAAATCGCCTGATCGCCCTTTTAAGAGACTACTCAAATATCTTTATTTAGACTCCAACCGACATACCGGGGATAGATGAGAGCGTAATAATTTATAAGCTCGATATAAATCCTCATGTGAAGCCAATTAGACAAAAAAATGTAAAAGTATAGTCCCCGAGTGTCATAAGGTAATTGATGAAGAAATTGTCAATCTTTTGGTTGCAGGATTCATCTACGAAATAGACTATTAGAAATGACTCGCTAATGTGCTGCTCTTTAGGAAATATAATGGAAAGTGGAGGATGTGTATCGACTATACTGATCTAAACGAAGCCTGTCTGAAAGATTACTATCCCCTCAAAAGTATTGATAGACTCAACTTTTGGCCATACAATCCTAAGTTTCCTTGATATCTTTTTGGATATAATTAGATCAAAATGTATGATAAAGGCAATCCAAAGATAGCCTTCATCACTCACGAGCCAAATATGCCTATAGAGTCATGTCCTTGAGCCTTATTAACGCCGAAGGCACTTACCAGCTCATGATGAATAAGGTCTTCAGGAATCAAATTAACAAAAATATGGAGGTCTACGTAGACGACATGATAGTCAAAAACATGGAGACTGAAGAATATCTGACCAACCTTAGGGAATGTTTCCAAAACTTACGATGAAACAACATGAGGCTTAATCCCACTAAATGCATTTTTGGCCTCGAATTAAGCAAAATTTTAGGATATATGGTTAACCAAAGAGGGATTGAAGTGAATCCCAAAAAGATATCGGTTATACTTAATATGTAACCTCCGAATAACTTCAAGGAAGAACAAAGATTAACTGAAAGACTTATGGCTCTTCGGCAGGTTATAGCATGATCTGCCGAGAAATTTCTCTCACTCTTCAACACTTTGATAGGAGCTTAAAATCAAAAAACTTTTTAGTGGACCAAGGAATGTCAGGAAGCCTTCAAACAAATGAAAAGACATATCTCCTCCCTTCCAATATTGACTAAGGTTTTACAGGAAAAGGATCTATACCTATATTTATCAGCAACTCCTATAGCCGTCGGAGCAGCTTTGGTTCGTGAAGATTTTGAAGGACAAAAACCAATTTATCATATAAGCGAGACGCCAAAACGAGGTATCCGAACCTTGAGAAGTTGGCATACGCACTGGTCATTTCTAGCAAAAAGCTTTGACAATACTTTCAGGGGAGGACGATCATCATTCATTATTCTAACAAGTCAATCCCTCATAAGAGTTCTTTATCTCCCCGATCTCTTTGGAAGATTGGCAACATGGGCAGTATAACCAATTCAGTTCAACTTGGAGTTTCGTCCTCGAACAGCAATAAAGCCAGATGCCCTTATTGACTTCATTATAGAATGCTTCTTTCCTAAAGACATGGAGTAGGAATAGTCTACTATGGTTGACAAAACACCAGCACCTAAGGAACCTACCTAGACATTATTTGTAGATGGATCTTCTACTGGCTTGAGAAGTGGAGTTGGAGTAATTCTTATATCGCTCGAAGGCTTCAGAGTTCAGCAGACCATACAGTTTGACTTTATGGCTACGAACAATATTTTAGAATACGAAGCCCTTCTGGTAGGATTGAGACTTACACGAAGTCTAGAGGTAAAAAAATTAATTATTTATAGTGCCTTCCAACTGGTTGTCAAGAAGGTTTTAGGAGAGTATGAAGCCCAAAAAATACACCTACAAGCTTACCTTCAGCTTGTACACAAACTATTTTCTAATTTTCCAAGATACCAGGTCATCAGTGTGACGCCCCCAAATTCGGGTTCCAAATACCTGGATCCGGTCATCATGATCCAATACAAACATTCACCTCTAAACAACATACAATAACTAAAAATGCGGAATAATAAACATATGTTGTTTATTCAAAAGGTGTTACTAGTCCCAAGATACGATAACCTTACATAAAAGTACACAAATACCCATAATAAAGTACTTAGCGTTTATATTACATAACAAGTAATTTAATTAACTACAAGGCTGCATCCTGAAGTCTATCACTTCATCTTTCCCTTACCCTTGTTCTTCCCCGAAGTCTCGGGTTGCACTGCAATAAGGTTTCATGATATAGCAAAGGTGAGCAACTAGTTTGCTCAACAAGTTTAAATAACAACAAGAAACAACATATCATGAATGAAAGGGAATAGCTGAACAATTCAATAATATGAATAACATAAGCATGAACAATGATTTGCTTTTAAAATTAAGATAGTCAAATAGACTATGAACTATAAATATCCACTGGAGTCAATAGCAGGTTAACCCAACGGTTACTACCAGAAACATGTACCCGATGGGATCAGTCTCAGTACAATATGTGTATGCATAACATTTAATTTTCTTATTTTGTACCTGATATTAGATACAGGGTACTCCTCTATAATAAAGGGGTGTTCATAATAGTCTAAGAATCCGCATATTCAATGATTTGGATAGCTTTTAAAATCTTTAACATAAATATCTAGCCGAACAATGACTTAGACTTACTTTGAACAGTTCTTTAAACAGTAGAATAATAATTAAGTACAAGTCAAGGACTGTACAATATCAAGTGCAACAAGTGCGAATAACAATAATATCGATGTGGAATAATTGTAAAGTAATTAAACCACTCAAAGCATGCTTGAAATTACAGTTCAAGCTTAAATAAATAATTTGCTCAATGAAATGAGTTTAGAGATAAGGAACTTGCCTGTCCGCTCAGTTATAATTAAAGTCTAACTTTAACTAACTGACTTTGAAAGACCTAACATTAATAAAGTTGGTCTAATTATTAGCACGACGTATTTGCACAACTATATGCTCACTTAGGAACTTATTTATCATATAAGTAGTAACACATAAATTACATCAGTCGAAATAATATTATTAACCTTATAGACCCTCAATCAAATTAGGTTAATAATTTAATAAGTTAGAAAATATTTTTCTTAAGTGTTGGACACTTATTAAACCCTTAAACAACTTATTACAATTGTTTAGTTAAAGCATAATTAAATTCAATTTATTTTATTAACCCAATCTCTATTTAATTACTATTTAATCTTGGTTAAATAGAAATTAATTAATTAACTCTAGTTATTATTTAAAATAAATAATAACTAATTGTACTTACTTATTATTTAATAATAATTAAATAATAAATAATTATTGATTTAATTTTAACCTTCTTTAATTTAATATTAATCAACTAATAATTAACTAAGTAATTAACCTTACTTATTATTTAATTTAAGGAAATTAAATAATAGTTTATTATTTTTAATCCTCTTTAATTATTATTTAATGTCAATTAACTAATAATTAATTATTTAATTAATTTTAATTATTAGTTAAGGTTAAATAATAATCAATTTATTCATCCTTATTTATTATTTAAATTAAGTAATAAATTATTAATCTAATAACTTAATTTCCATTAATCATTATTTAATGCTAGTAAAATAATAATTAATTACTTAATTATCCTTATTTATGATTTAATAATATTTAAATAACAAATAATTAATTTATAAATTTTTATCTCTCTTTAATTATTATTTAACAGGAATTAAATAACAATTGCTACTTTATCACCATTATTTATTATTAAGACTGTAAATAATAAATAAATAATAAATTTATTTAACTTAACCATGGTTTAGCTAACTAGATTAATATTTAAAATATTTAAATATTAAACCTAATGAAAAATATCCTCCCCAATATCATTTTTGTATTATTATTATTTTTGTTATAATTTTAAATTAATTTTCAAATATTTAAATTAATTAAAATTTACCCGAATGACATTTCTGTAAATAAGTTGAAAACTGATCCAAGGGCAAAATAGTAATTTTGCCGAAAAACGAACGGAGGGGTAGTATGGTAATTTCGTCAGAAACTTCATTCCACGCATTGCACGTGCCTACAGAAAGAACGGCCCAAAACGGTGTTGTTTTGAGAAGCCGGAGAAGGCTTCCGCGCGTATCGCGCGGAGTAACTTTTACCTACGCCAAACGACGTCGTTTGGCTCTGCATCCTTCAGCCAAATAAGCTTGCGTGCATTACGCGGCCAGTGCTTTTCTTTTTCTTTCCAGCAAAATGTGAACAGTACCGGCAATACATTACCCAAATAAAATTATATCTTCAAGTAAGCTTTTAATCTCTCAATAAAAATCCAAAAAAAATACCAATCACTTAATATCAATTTATAACATAAAAATTTAATTTTTCATGATTTAATATCATTTTTTTATACAAATTTTTACATCACATAAACTAACACAAATCATAACTTTTTGTATATAACTCCATTTTGAGTGATTCAAACTTTTTTTTTCTCATGATTTAATGTTCTATAATATTAGAACATCAAACCTAAGTTTTATAAAAATATTTTTGGTCATAAATTCCAAGACTTGTTTATACACAACTAAACACATATTTTTAGCATACAAAATATACCAAAATACAAACCAAGCATATTAAACTCAAGCATGACATAAATATTACTACCACACATTATTAACTATATTAACATGTTTATACTAACATGATAATTGTAATATCCCGGATATTTAAATGAATTAGAAATAAAATATTTAATATTTAATAAAGGTTGGAGTTTGATAACCTAGTAGTGATAGATAAATAGAGGTCCAAATTAAATTTAACGGACTAACTTAGATATGGTGATATCAAAAAAAAAAAAAAAAATTTTTAGTTAGCAAGTACAGTGATAATTCAATGAACTTGGCTAATAGCAAGTCTAATTAGATTAAGATAATTTAATTAGCGGAGTTATGTAATTATGCGACGTGGTTGCGTGTAAATTAAATATGTATTTATATGAATATATATATATGTGTGCATATTTAGTAACATAATTTAATGATTAATTAAATTGTGATAATTAGATAGATTAATATTAAATTAATCTGAATTGAATTAAAAGGTTAATTGTGGAATTAATTTAGTTATTATATTGTTTATACTCATTAATCAATATTTATGTAAATTATTGATAAATTATTTGTGAGGAATAATTATGTAAATTATATAATTATAAATTATATAAAGTAGTTGAATTAATTAAGGGAGATTAATAATTGTATATATGTACAACATTTAATTTCACATATATGTACATATATATAAAGGGATTAAATTAATTAAGTAATTTTAAATAGTAATTGAATCTATTAAATGAATATATTCTATAATTAAATAAATCATTGTAAATGATTTATGAGAGTGAGAAATTTAATTATACAATTATTTGTGTAATATTAATTAAATAATTAAATAAATTATTTAAATAAGAAATTGAGAAAATATATTAGTATTTCAATGTATTTTCGGGTAAAGGGAATTATTTCCATAATTGATGAGAAATGAATTATTTAATGTAAATGTATTAAGTAATTTAATTTATGGCCTAAATAATATATATTAAATTATATATTGTATTTATTTTAATTTCATAATTTATTGTGAAATTGTTTTGAGAAAAAGTAATGTGTATAAATAATATATATAGTTTATATATATTATTATTAGCGAACACATTCTAAAGTTTTAATAACAAAATAATTGACAAGTTGTCATTAATTAAATATTCAATTAAATTGAATATAATGAGTGAATTAAATTTTATAAATTAATTAATATGATAATTAATTAATGTAAATCATGTAAAATATTAATAATAATATTTATTAGTCCATTTAGTAATTTAATACTTATGGGTTAGAATATTTAATTATTTATTCAATCTAATTATTTATTTGATCATGGATTGAATAATTAATGTGTAAATTATTAAATTAGCCCAACATGGGTCAATTAGTAGCCCAAATGAAGAATAATAAAATTTGACAATTTAGTAGCCCAAACAATTTAATTGGAGCCCAATTGGTATTTTAAATTAAAGCCCAATGATTGGCCCACTTGGAAAATAGTTAATTTAACTATTATTAATGTAAAAAGTAAATTGTGACCATGATTTTGGGACACCCAAAGTGGTCAGCCGACAAGCATGAGAAAGGAAGAATGAAATGATATCTTTGTTATTTAATTTTTCATTTATTTATTAATTAGGTTGCTTGTTTGATTTTTTTGTACATGGACCATCCCTCTTCCACCAACTAAGTCATGGGTTAGCCATTTCTTGTGCTAGTATCCAAGTAGGAGAATCATGACTTATAGATATACTTTTGTATCTAAAATTTTTACTAGTATACTTACAATTTAGGAGCTTTTGTAGTCATTTTCTCATCTTTTATTTTCAAGCTAAAGAGAGAGCTAGAGAGCATTTGAGAGGTGAGAAAATATTTGAGAGCAAGGATAAGGAAGGAGAAGGAGTTCTTGGATCATGAGATCTTCTTTCACAACCTAGTTTGGAAGAAAAATGAAGATAGCCATTAAAATGAGGTAATGGTTATTTTAAATGTAGTTTATTTTTTTTAAATTAAATAAACCAACATGTGAGTATAAATATGTTAATGTAGTTAATAATGTGTATGGTAGTAATATTTATGCCATGCTTGAGTTTAATAGGCTTGGTTTGTATTTTGGTGTATTTTGTATGCTAAAATATGTGTTTAGTAGTGTATAATCAAGTCTTGAAATTTATGACCAAAGATAATTTTTATAATATTTAGATTTAATGTTATAATGTTATAGAACATTAAATCATGAGAAAAACAAAGTTTGAATCACTCAAAATGGAGTTATACACAAAAAGTTATGATTTGTGGTAGTTTATGTGATGTAAAAATTTTTATAAAAATTTTTACTATTAAATCATGAAAAATTATATTTTCATGTTATAAATTAATATTAGGTGATTGGTATTTTTTTTGGATTTTTAAAGCTTACTTGAATGTATAATTTTTATTAAAGTAGTGTATTAAAACTACTATTCACATTCTGCTAGTTGGAAAAAAAAAGGGGTTGGCCGCGCAATGCGCGCCAGCGGTTTTCCGGAAATGCGCGGAGCCAAAACGACGTCGTTTTGGAGCGTATACGGTAACCCGCGCGTTACGCGCGGAAGCCGTTCGGCTGATACTTAAAACGGCGCCGTTTTGGGCAGTTTATTTTTCTAAGCGCGCAATGCGCGGAAGTTGATTTCCCGGTGAAATTACGATAATGCCCCTCCGTTCGTTTTTCGGCTTATTTACAGAATTGCCATTCTGGATAATTTTAATTAAGTTAAATGTTTAAAAATTAATTTAAAATTATAACAAAAATAATAATAATACAAAAATGATATTTAGGTATTGAATATTATATTTCCCAAATATAATATGTATTTAGGATTAATATTTAAATGTTGTAAATATTAATCTAGTTAGTTTAATATTATATTTTTCAAATATAATAAGTATTTAGGATTAATATTTAAATGTTGTAAATATTAATCTAGTTAGTTTAATATTATATTTTTCAAATATAATAAATATTTAGGATTAATATTTAAATGTTGTAAATATTAATCTAGTTAGTTTAATATTATATTTTTCAAATATAATAAGTATTTAGGATTAATATTTAAATGTTGTAAATATTACTCTAGTTAGTTGAATATTATATTTTTTAAATATAATAAGTATTTAGGATTAATATTTAAATGTTGTAAATATTAATCTAGTTAATATTATATCTTCTGAATTTATGATTAAACTAATTATTATTTAATTAATATTAAATAATAAACAAGGATGATAAATTAATTAATTATTATTTAATTACTATTAAATAATAATTAAAGACAACTAAGATTGATTATTTAATTATTTATTATTTGATTAACTTTAAATAATAAATAAATTCAGTTAGTTATTATTTATTATTAAAATAATAACTAATGATATTTGAGTATTTACTATATAATTTTATTATTTATTATTTAATTAACTTTAAATAATAAATGAATCTAGTTAATTAGTTATTATTTATTATTAAATAATAACTAAAGATATTTGATTATTTTTAATATAATATAATTATTTATTATTTGATTAATTTTAAATAATAAATAAATCTAGTAAGTTATTATTTATTATTAAATAATAACTAAAGGTAGTTAATTACTTACTATTTAATTAATGATAAATAGTAATTAAATGAAATTAGACTTAATGAAATAAAGAATATGTCTTTTAACTCTTTTGTTTAAACAATTATAACAAATTGTTTAATAGTTTAATAAGTGTTTAACACTTGAGAAAATTATTTTCTAACTTATTAAATTATTAACCTAATATGATTGAGGGTCTATAAGGTTAATAATATTGTTTTGACTGATGTATATCATGTGTTAGTACTTATGTGGTAGATAAGTTCCTTAGTAAGCGTATAGTTGTGCAAATACGCCGTATTAATTATTAGACCAACTTTATTGATGTTAGGTCTTTCAAAGCCAGTTAGTTAAAGCTAGACATTAATTGTAGCTGAGCAAACAGGCAAGTTTCCTAAACCCTACTCAATTTATATTCGAGCAGGATATATTATTTTATTGTTCAAGTCCCTAACTCAAATTCAAGTTATTACGTTTCAAGCATGCTATGGTTTAATTTTGTATAATTATTCCACATCTTTAAATTGTTGATTCGCACATAGTGCTTGTTGCATGTGTTCATCAGGTATGAAAGGCTGATCACCTTCATTACCATAAGGTTCAGTTAAAATTGTTCATGGTCATTATTGACACTCAACATTACTTGATTCAGTCATTCAATTATTGAAATTATGATTCGTACTCTTTCACAATTATTATATTGTTGAAAATCCGAAAGCTTGTTCTTTCTTTTAATCATGATATATCGTTATTGTATTTAAACTTGCTGAGCAAAGTCGTTGCTCACTCTTGCTATATCATGATAACAAATTTCAGAATAATACGAATGTCCGAGGAGAGACGGAGACAGAAGCAAAAGACAAGATTATAGTGTTATTCATTATAACTAAATTGTTATATGATGTAAGTAATTTTGTAAACCTTTTTATGAATCTAAAGGTATATATGTAAGTTAAGGTTAGAAACCTTGGAAAATGTTGTAGAATAAACAATTTATGTTTATATATTCCGCATTAGTTATAGAACGTGTATGAAGATGATGTATCGTGACGTACCGAGTCTAGGGTTAAAGGAACCCGGATTTGGGGTCGTCACAGGTTGGTATCAGAGCTGATAGGTTATAGTTCTTAGGTAGCAGTACCTTAGGCTATAATCATGGAAAGATAATGAAGACAGTGAAAGGATAAACTCAGATAGAGTTTAGAAATGAACATATACAGTTCATAAATGAGGAAATAAATCTATATAGATACATAGATATATGAAAAGATTCAAAGAAGGATCTTCAATGAGTGTAATCCAAATAAATGGAATAAGAATCAGGGAACACTTGATTCAAGAATTTAACAAGAGAAGGATCGTACAGTGAAATGATCAAAGATGAATGATAAGGTGATAGAATTAAACGATCCTAGAATAAAGGAGAAATAGTACAGTGAAATCAATTTTGATATAAGATCCCGATGATCATAGTAAAATCATGGAATGACAAATGGTCTGTTAAATGATTAAGAGGTTGTTTTGATAGCATGGTGCTATAACAATGAAGATACTAAAATAGTAACAAGTGGACTCTTGAAGTGTTGAGTGTGATAAGGTATGAATTGACAAAATTCATATCAAGTTAAGAGAAGTTAGAGGTTTGTAGGTTTTTAATTGAGGACTCATATTAGTGGCTGAGTTGTACAATTTCTTGTATGGGCAGGAGATTGTGTTTGGTTTGACGACCACTTGGCTTCCTATAATGATAATCAACTGAAACCTGGTGTCGCGCTATTCACTATATGTATGTTGAGAAGGTGATTCTTTTCTCATGTGTATAACGGATAGGTAGAGGATGTTAAGATAAGTTCGTGTTCTGAGAACTGACACGCATAGTAAGTTCGTGACTCATGGTCATGTGGTGGAGCCCCTCAGCGAATGGGCGACTTTGGCCTGACTAGGACAAGTTCCTCAAACCATATGATTGTGGTAAGTTGCTGAACCCAAATACGTGGTAAGTTTGATGAACAGTAGGTATGGATAGAGTTAAGTAGCAAGATTAAAGCTATACTAGATATAGTTATTAAGCTGGAAAAGAATGTGGAGAAAAAATTTGAGGTGTTTTGAGGTTTTAGGATATTCCAAATCTTCTAGCTATGCTAGACTTTGAAATTCTTAAAATCGTGCCAAATTCGCACTTTTGTGCTTTTGAAAAGACAAATTTATTTTTGAAATCATTAATGCATTTAGTGCAGAGATGATAAACGACGGAGTCATCAATTGCAGAGTAACCTAGTGTTGGATGTTTAAAGCCACCTATGGTATGATGTAGTATGACAAAGTCATAAAATGATTTTTAGTATTTTGAAACGTTTAAAGAAGAGTCTATGCTAATTGTTTCGGCAAGACAAATTGATTTGAAAATATCAAAATGTATTTATAAAATCATCACACGCCATTAAAGCCATGGTGCAGAGATGAAAAAGACGGAATCCTCAACGCACTGTTGCAACGGTGCGGTATCATGAAGTCCTATAAATGAATTTTAGTACTTTAACTAATCTGAAATGATTTTTTTTTTGAATCGTAATATACGAACAGTTCAATGATGTGAGTCTATGTCATTTATTTTGACTGGACACTTTTGGTCAGAAATGACTCAAGTTTTATTTTCCAATCCAAGTTATGCTGGAGCGGAATTTTGTAGTAAGTCTGAGGTGAACAACCCCGTAATGGGGGATATGTCAGAGCCATGAATAAAGAACCCGCGAGGGGGCGCCCAACAGTGGTGGCATGCTGATATGGGTTGGTAAATCCAAAGAGTTCGACCCCGTGAGAAGTCGTTGTGCACAACGCAGAAGTACGATAGGCTGATCACCTAGCGTACACCTATGGAATGTTTTCAGTCTTTGTGATTGATAAACACTCTGTTTATAAGTATTTACAGAGATAAATACTATTTATTCGGAATTCAGTTAATTCCATGTTCACAGTCTTGATGACTCCTCAGCATAGTATGAAAGTTTTAATGAATATTTTGATTTTCAATTTATTCTTCTGTAAGATATTGATTTTCAATTTATTCTTCTGCAAGATATTCCATTGTTCTGGAATTATGAGTTTAGAAATATGAACTTCCTAGAAAAGGGTGGTCATAGAATTTGATGAGTAAAGAGTTATACTCAGAGATGAAAATTGGTAGAAATGTGTATGAGATAATTTCGGGGACGAAATTTTTAGAAGAAGGGGTGAATGTAATATCCCGGATATTTAAATGAATTAGAAATAAAATATTTAATATTTAATAAAGGTTGGAGTTTGATAACCTAGTAGTGATAGATAAATAGAGGTCCAAATTAAATTTAACGGACTAACTTAGATATGGTGATATCAAAAAAAAAAAAAAAAATTTTTTAGTTAGCAAGTACAGTGATAATTCAATGAACTTGGCTAATAGCAAGTCTAATTAGATTAAGATAATTTAATTAGCGGAGTTATGTAATTATGCGACGTGGTTGCGTGTAAATTAAATATGTATTTATATGAATATATATATATGTGTGCATATTTAGTAACATAATTTAATGATTAATTAAATTGTGATAATTAGATAGATTAATATTAAATTAATCTGAATTGAATTAAAAGGTTAATTGTGGAATTAATTTAGTTATTATATTGTTTATACTCATTAATCAATATTTATGTAAATTATTGATAAATTATTTGTGAGGAATAATTATGTAAATTATATAATTATAAATTATATAAAGTAGTTGAATTAATTAAGGGAGATTAATAATTGTATATATGTACAACATTTAATTTCACATATATGTACATATATATAAAGGGATTAAATTAATTAAGTAATTTTAAATAGTAATTGAATCTATTAAATGAATATATTCTATAATTAAATAAATCATTGTAAATGATTTATGAGAGTGAGAAATTTAATTATACAATTATTTGTGTAATATTAATTAAATAATTAAATAAATTATTTAAATAAGAAATTGAGAAAATATATTAGTATTTCAATGTATTTTCGGGTAAAGGGAATTATTTCCATAATTGATGAGAAATGAATTATTTAATGTAAATGTATTAAGTAATTTAATTTATGGCCTAAATAATATATATTAAATTATATATTGTATTTATTTTAATTTCATAATTTATTGTGAAATTGTTTTGAGGAAAAGTAATGTGTATAAATAATATATATAGTTTATATATATTATTATTAGCGAACACATTCTAAAGTTTTAATAACAAAATAATTGACAAGTTGTCATTAATTAAATATTCAATTAAATTGAATATAATGAGTGAATTAAATTTTATAAATTAATTAATATGATAATTAATTAATGTAAATCATGTAAAATATTAATAATAATATTTATTAGTCCATTTAGTAATTTAATACTTATGGGTTAGAATATTTAATTATTTATTCAATCTAATTATTTATTTGATCATGGATTGAATAATTAATGTGTAAATTATTAAATTAGCCCAACATGGGTCAATTAGTAGCCCAAATGAAGAATAATAAAATTTGACAATTTAGTAGCCCAAACAATTTAATTGGAGCCCAATTGGTATTTTAAATTAAAGCCCAATGATTGGCCCACTTGGAAAATAGTTAATTTAACTATTATTAATGTAAAAAGTAAATTGTGACCATGATTTTGGGACACCCAAAGTGGTCAGCCGACAAGCATGAGAAAGGAAGAATGAAATGATATCTTTGTTATTTAATTTTTCATTTATTTATTAATTAGGTTGCTTGTTTGATTTTTTTGTACATGGACCATCCCTCTTCCACCAACTAAGTCATGGGTTAGCCATTTCTTGTGCTAGTATCCAAGTAGGAGAATCATGACTTATAGATATACTTTTGTATCTAAAATTTTTACTAGTATACTTACAATTTAGGAGCTTTTGTAGTCATTTTCTCATCTTTTATTTTCAAGCTAAAGAGAGAGCTAGAGAGCATTTGAGAGGTGAGAAAATATTTGAGAGCAAGGATAAGGAAGGAGAAGGAGTTCTTGGATCATGAGATCTTCTTTCACAACCTAGTTTGGAAGAAAAATGAAGATAGCCATTAAAATGAGGTAATGGTTATTTTAAATGTAGTTTATTTTTTTTAAATTAAATAAACCAACATGTGAGTATAAATATGTTAATGTAGTTAATAATGTGTATGGTAGTAATATTTATGCCATGCTTGAGTTTAATAGGCTTGGTTTGTATTTTGGTGTATTTTGTATGCTAAAATATGTGTTTAGTAGTGTATAATCAAGTCTTGAAATTTATGACCAAAGATAATTTTTATAATATTTAGATTTAATGTTATAATGTTATAGAACATTAAATCATGAGAAAAACAAAGTTTGAATCACTCAAAATGGAGTTATACACAAAAAGTTATGATTTGTGGTAGTTTATGTGATGTAAAAATTTTTATAAAAATTTTTACTATTAAATCATGAAAAATTATATTTTCATGTTATAAATTAATATTAGGTGATTGGTATTTTTTTTGGATTTTTAAAGCTTACTTGAATGTATAATTTTTATTAAAGTAGTGTATTAAAACTACTATTCACATTCTGCTAGTTGGAAAAAAAAAGGGGTTGGCCGCGCAATGCGCGCCAGCGGTTTTCCGGAAATGCGCGGAGCCAAAACGACGTCGTTTTGGAGCGTATACGGTAACCCGCGCGTTACGCGCGGAAGCCGTTCGGCTGATACTTAAAACGGCGCCGTTTTGGGCAGTTTATTTTTCTAAGCGCGCAATGCGCGGAAGTTGATTTCCCGGTGAAATTACGATAATGCCCCTCCGTTCGTTTTTCGGCTTATTTACAGAATTGCCATTCTGGATAATTTTAATTAAGTTAAATGTTTAAAAATTAATTTAAAATTATAACAAAAATAATAATAATACAAAAATGATATTTAGGTATTGAATATTATATTTCCCAAATATAATATGTATTTAGGATTAATATTTAAATGTTGTAAATATTAATCTAGTTAGTTTAATATTATATTTTTCAAATATAATAAGTATTTAGGATTAATATTTAAATGTTGTAAATATTAATCTAGTTAGTTTAATATTATATTTTTCAAATATAATAAATATTTAGGATTAATATTTAAATGTTGTAAATATTAATCTAGTTAGTTTAATATTATATTTTTCAAATATAATAAGTATTTAGGATTAATATTTAAATGTTGTAAATATTACTCTAGTTAGTTGAATATTATATTTTTTAAATATAATAAGTATTTAGGATTAATATTTAAATGTTGTAAATATTAATCTAGTTAATATTATATCTTCTGAATTTATGATTAAACTAATTATTATTTAATTAATATTAAATAATAAACAAGGATGATAAATTAATTAATTATTATTTAATTACTATTAAATAATAATTAAAGACAACTAAGATTGATTATTTAATTATTTATTATTTGATTAACTTTAAATAATAAATAAATTCAGTTAGTTATTATTTATTATTAAAATAATAACTAATGATATTTGAGTATTTACTATATAATTTTATTATTTATTATTTAATTAACTTTAAATAATAAATGAATCTAGTTAATTAGTTATTATTTATTATTAAATAATAACTAAAGATATTTGATTATTTTTAATATAATATAATTATTTATTATTTGATTAATTTTAAATAATAAATAAATCTAGTAAGTTATTATTTATTATTAAATAATAACTAAAGGTAGTTAATTACTTACTATTTAATTAATGATAAATAGTAATTAAATGAAATTAGACTTAATGAAATAAAGAATATGTCTTTTAACTCTTTTGTTTAAACAATTATAACAAATTGTTTAATAGTTTAATAAGTGTTTAACACTTGAGAAAATTATTTTCTAACTTATTAAATTATTAACCTAATATGATTGAGGGTCTATAAGGTTAATAATATTGTTTTGACTGATGTATATCATGTGTTAGTACTTATGTGGTAGATAAGTTCCTTAGTAAGCGTATAGTTGTGCAAATACGCCGTATTAATTATTAGACCAACTTTATTGATGTTAGGTCTTTCAAAGCCAGTTAGTTAAAGCTAGACATTAATTGTAGCTGAGCAAACAGGCAAGTTTCCTAAACCCTACTCAATTTATATTCGAGCAGGATATATTATTTTATTGTTCAAGTCCCTAACTCAAATTCAAGTTATTACGTTTCAAGCATGCTATGGTTTAATTTTGTATAATTATTCCACATCTTTAAATTGTTGATTCGCACATAGTGCTTGTTGCATGTGTTCATCAGGTATGAAAGGCTGATCACCTTCATTACCATAAGGTTCAGTTAAAATTGTTCATGGTCATTATTGACACTCAACATTACTTGATTCAGTCATTCAATTATTGAAATTATGATTCGTACTCTTTCACAATTATTATATTGTTGAAAATCCGAAAGCTTGTTCTTTCTTTTAATCATGATATATCGTTATTGTATTTAAACTTGCTGAGCAAAGTCGTTGCTCACTCTTGCTATATCATGATAACAAATTTCAGAATAATACGAATGTCCGAGGAGAGACGGAGACAGAAGCAAAAGACAAGATTATAGTGTTATTCATTATAACTAAATTGTTATATGATGTAAGTAATTTTGTAAACCTTTTTATGAATCTAAAGGTATATATGTAAGTTAATGTTAGAAACCTTGGAAAATGTTGTAGAATAAACAATTTATGTTTATATATTCCGCATTAGTTATAGAACGTGTATGAAGATGATGTATCGTGACGTACCGAGTCTAGGGTTAAAGGAACCCGGATTTGGGGTCGTCACAATAATTTATTTAATTTTAAAGTAAAGTTATATTTAAAATAACTATTACCTTGATTTAATGACTATTTTCCTTTTTCTTCCAAAATAGGTAGTATAAGAAGATGACATAAATTAGCTTGGAACTCCTTCTCCTTCTCTTGCTCTCTCTCAAAATACTTTGCTCTAAAACTCTCTCTTTTGGAACTTGGAGAAAAATAATGAAGTGCAATATTTACCAATGCAAGTATACTTGTAAAATTAATAGATACACATAATATATCTAATAATCTAGACCATGCCCCTAGATGGAAGCTTACACAAGAAATGGCTAAATGACACATTAGGTGAAAAGAGACGTGATGTTTATGTAATATAAAAACCAAACAAGTAACCATAAATAAAAAAAATAAAAAATAAAATAAAACAAAAATCATTTCACTTTCTCTTACTCCCTTGCCGGCAACATCAAGAATTCTTGTCCCAAAAAGATTGTCCTAAGTCACTTTTTAATAAATAATAGTTACATTAAGTGTTTTCCAAGTGGGCTCAAGCTTTGGGCTTTATTTAAAATACTAATTGGGCTCCTATTAAATTGTTTGGGCTACTAGTTTGTCAAGTTTTATTATTTTTCATTTGGGCTACTAATTGATCCATGTTGAGCTAATTTAATAATTTACACATTAATTATTCAATTCATGATTAAATAAATAATTAGATTGAATAAATAATTAAATACTCTAACCCATTACTATTAAATTACTAAATGGGCTAATAATTATTATTATTAATATTTCACATTATTTACATTAATTAATAATTATATTAATTAATTTATTATATTTAATTAACTCATTATATTCAATTTAATTGAATATTTAATTAATAGAAAATTTATCAATTATTTTGTTATTAAAACTTTAGGGTTTGTTCACTAATTTAATAACATATTAGTGACCCCCTTTAATTAATTCTAGTAATTAATCACATAATCATTTAATCACGTAATTAATTAATCACATAAAAAGATTTAAGTAATCTCGTAAAACTAACTCATTAGAATTTAAATTAATAATTTAATTAATAATGACGTGGAAATTCTAGGACATTACAATCAGTGTAGTTAGGGATAATATTATGGTCGATGCTCTCTCTAAGCTCACAATTACTGATCAAGGAGATCTGGAAAGCTCAGTTTAGTTAAAAGTTCTTCAGCTGCTGAACACGATGATTTAGGAAGTAATGCACATTGATCAAGAAGTCTCTTAGATTACTCTCATCATTAACTTCTTAAAAAGTGATGAACCTTTCAAAGAAAAAACACAGGCTCCGAAGATCAAATATAAGTCGTCAAAATATTACATTATCAATGATCAGCTCTATAGAAGGTCTTATTCATCCTCACTGCTTCTTTGTTTGGGACCTAAAGATGTTGATTATTCCCTTTAGGAAGCACATAAAGGAATCTATAGAGATGACATAGGGACAAAGATATCGGTACACAAAATTCTTCGACAAGAATATTGTTGGCCGACAATGATGTAGGTCGCAAAAGACTTCGTCAAGAAGTGTCATAAATGTCAGCTTTTCACTTCTGTGCCACCCTAACCTCCCAAGGAGCTCACTCTAATCATATCCCCAATTTCTTTTATTGTCTGGGGGATAGATCTATTGGGGCCGCTTCCATTGGGATCGTCGCTATTGACTACATAACTAAACGGGTAGAGGCCAATCCCTTAGCCTGTATTATCAAAGAGATATGTCTGTAGTTTTTCACGTCTTATAGGCCTACTGAACCATTTTTCTGACCACCATAGGAGAACCCTGCCCTTTAAGTTGGCCTATAGAGCCAAAGCCCTGACACCTTTTAAGATTAGAATTCCTTCATCCTGAGTCTAGAATTTGGACAAAATTCTCAACAATGAAGGACTTCGACTAAATCTTGACCTTTTAGAAAAAGATTGTTATGTTACAGTTCTGAGACCAGCTACATATTAACAACGCATACCAACGACACTTCAACAAAAAGTTCAAAAACAAAACTTTTACGATAAGAGACCTAGTCCTTCGGCAAGTCGAAGCCTTTACACCCTAACATACAGGCAAACTTATGCCTACTTGGGTGGGTCCCTACATGATTATTGAATTATTAAAATCTGGTACATACAAGCGTCAGACTATAGATAAAAAGTCTATCCCTATTACATGGCATATTTTTTGGCTTCGTAAATATTATCAATAATCAATTTTGTAATTATAATTTTTTAAGTTATTCATAACCGATATTGCCTCTTTTATGAAATTAATAAAATAATGATTTTGTTCAATTATTGTCTTGTGTCTTAATAAAGTTCATTTATTTGCTCTTTAGCCTTACCTTCAGTTTTGTCAACTAAGGTTGGGGAGCAGGGAAGCCTAAGTGATAACATTGCATCAAATAGATAAATAATTAACATAACATAATTCATTCTAGAAAAGAAGGTACACAACATAAGAGAATATAAATGTATAAAAATCGAAATGTTAATTGATTGATCATTTTGTGCAAGTGTATTTACAAAAAAAGAAAAAAAAGGTTAATCTTCAAGGAATAAGATGCCTAGATCTTCTGGAGAGTGCCCTTTTCTCCCAGACCATCTATTTAGCAAACTCAAAGCCTTCGCTGAACTAATTATCCACCCTTTGGTTGACTTCATCAACGTATTCTTTGGATGTTTTATATTCAACAATTATTCATTGACGAATATTTGATAGAATAAGGTTTGGCAACACTAGAGTAAAAGGGTTCCAACCACTTAACTTCCCTCGCAATCCAATCCTTGACAACCTTTTGAATGTTGCCCTTTAATTCTACAATTGCTCAGTCTGTGACTGAAACGTGGCATTTCCCTCGTGAAAGATGGTCTCTTATCTTTACATATCTTCCTATAGTATTCCCTTTTTCCTCTCCTCTGATTTAAGCTTGTTAGTAATCTCCATGACGAGGTGGGTGGACTTGGTATTTTCCTTTTGGACAGTCTGCATTCTCCCTTCGGCCTTGGACTTTTCAGCCCCAAGTTTTATTCTCGTGGCTTCGATTTCTTTTAGAGTAGTATCAACTTTTATTGATTCCTCCACAACAGTCTTGTGCTCAAGCTCAACAGCCTTGAGCGCTTGGAAAGACTTCCTGTGGAGTTCAAGCCTTTTATGTGCTAGAAACTTCACTTCGGCAGACTCGATCGCAATTAAACTCAGCTTTTGCTCTAACTCCTCGCAGTGCTACATAAGACATTCTTGAGCAGCTATCATGCATAGGAGGGTAACATTTCCCTGTTCAAAGGAAAACAAATATATATGTCAGTTAAGTTAAAAATTAAAACAAAAAAATTAAACAGAGATACGGGCAAATTACATGTGCCCGGTGCTGGAGTTGCATTTGTATGAGGGTTTGAAGACTCATTCCCTCATACCTCGACTCACCAGTCGAAAATCAAAAACTTTCAAAAGCTCCCATAAGGAATTACCCCGGATCAGAGAATCAAGATGCATCGAAGGGGATCCCTTATTCGGACCCCCTGTTCGTTACCTTCTGCCTTTTTTAGGCAAATTCAGGGTCCGATGTACTCCCGTCCTCATGTGCCTTCCTCTTCTCCATCCCATCTCATTTAGCATCCATAATCACTACCGCTTCAACCAGTGGTTACCGAAGAGCTTCATCTAAGTTGGTATTTGGAGAAGGATTGGAGCGCAGGAAAAGAGGGGTCTCCACAACAGAAAGTAGAACGCCCATAATAGCTACAAAAAAAGGAAGACTAGGAGCAGAAGTAGCAGGGTCTAAAGCAAAATCAATAGTAGTAGCATTAAGAGGAGGTGAAGAAGCATGAGGAGCAGCAGTGGCAATCTTCTTAAACTTCTCCTGCTGAGAAGATGTTGTCGTTTTTGCCTTCGGCTTCTTCACAATGGGAGAACGCACCACACCCTTTTGTTTCTCAATAGGAACGAATGACGTATTCTTTTTCTTTATCTTTTTAGCTAGCCGAAGCTTCTCTAGACCCGTTAACGGCTTCCTAACCTCCCCTGCAGCCTCCACAATGACTTTATTATGAGCTTTCTTTGGTTGATTTGCCACTGCAGCATAAAGAAAGAAAAACATTAGTGATAAGGCAACAAAAACACAGAAAAGGAAAAGCAGATACATATGGCAAGACACTCACAGCCATAGAGATACAGTCAGTCTTAGTCATTAAGAAGATCCATTTCCACCTTCATTGATGGCATATTGAAGTACAGAACCTCAAACTCCTCTAGCCTAACCCTACTACTTTGTTGGGGCTTAACTTGGTTCGACTTAGTTTTGCCTAAGGTCCGATCAACTCAGTCTCCAATCCCTTAATGAAGAATCAGTCCATATGTCAACCTTTGTTACTATAAAGGGTCTCCATTAATGTTTCTCTACTAACTTGTTTGGTAAGATAGTAGAATCTCTTTTCTCTACTAGCACTAATGGAGAAAAACTAAAAACAAAAATCTAAAGAAGGCTCTAAGCCCTTAGAATGGAAAAATGCTATGAAACTATGAAAATGAATAAAAGAATTAGTGACCAACTAGTTCAAACTGAGACCAGTGGTATGAAGGAGTTTAAGAAGGAAATAATGAAGGGGAAGACGAGCCTGAAAAGAAGAAGCTACCTAGATACGGCAACCCACCTGCCTTCAGGTGCCAGTACATTTCTCTCTTCTAGTTGAGATTTCCTAACCTCATAGACCTCCGGAATGTAAAAGTCCATCATTAATAGTTGCATATCTGTATCTGAGATGACGAAAGGGGTGTTGGTTATCCTATATATTGGGCTAGAATACTTTTTTCTTATTATGCTCCTCTACATTTCTTATTCACTTAATTACAAGAGGCTTGTCACGATTCTTAGAGTTTTTTCCCATTGGAAAGACAAAAAGGAGACAAAAACTTACTTAAATTGGAGGAAATTTAAGTTGAGGAAAGAAAATTGATGATGATTTGAGTAATGGCAAAAGTTAGGGTTCTTTTCTCTCTTTATTAGTCTGAAGATTGGGGAAGTAAATAAAACACAACTTTAAATTAAATCCAACAGACAAGATCATAATACAATGATTACATAGAGTAATGATGACTGCCTATATTCACGAGCACGATCTCCACCACAAAGCCAGTTAAAATTCCCAAGATAGCCGCCTAAAATTAAATTTAGAGTTTTTTTTTCAAATTCTAAAAATTGGGCCTAAACAGCTATTGAGAACGGCCCATTCTTGAAAGTTCATTATACACTTAAGAAATGTTCAATCGGCCAAAATGTGAGCAAATTAATTTTCTTCTAAGTATTGTCGTCGATCTGACGTCGTTGGAATCCCAAAATCCTTTATCTTTAATTTGAAGTACTTAGAATCCTGAAAGAGATTTTCCTTCAGTCTGATGCCTCTGGGGTCTCGAAAGAGCTTTTCCTTTAATTTGATGCCACCAAGTCTCCCTAAGGAGCTTTCTTGTTAGTCTGATGCCTTCGGGCTTCCGAAAGAGCTTTCCCTTCCGGCTAATGCCTCTGGGCTTCCGAAAGAGCTTTTCCTTCGATTTGATCCCTCCAGGCTCCCGAAGAAGCTTTTTCTTCGATCTGATGCCCACGGGCTTTCAAAAAAGCTTTCTCTTTGATCAGCAACCTTCGAGCTCCCAAAAGCATGCCCTTTTTCGATCATTGTAGTCTTCGGACCCTCAGAGCCTCCTATCTACTCCTCTAACTAATTTCATATGCTAAAAGACTAAGGGACAATGTTGGGTTACGTATTTACTAGCACAAATGAGCTGCTCGTAACGGGTCTTAGCCTTACAATCCATTAGGCATTTGATAGGCTTATGATTGTTTTTTTATCACTTCCGATACTAACTAGTTACTATATCAAGCGATAGTTGATAAATGAGTTATCTTATCCAACAGTGATTAGTGTGGCAGTTACCTTTTCCAACATATTTTCTAATACATGATTCCCATTAGGAATCATGGTCCTGTTGAGCATAGCGAGTACTATAATACAAGATGAACAATGAAGGTACAGAGGATTCAATATAAAATATTCTACCATAATAAATACTTGCCACCTCCATTGTTAATACATCTTGAAACCTGTACTTATTCTCACACCAGAGATATCCCCCAACGGCCTAAGTCGACAAATACTTTTTGGTTGTTTTCCCTGTGCATAGACATGCACAGTAGGCCGGCCTGGCCTGGGCCTAGTAGGCTTTGGTTGTTGACCAGACCGGGTCAAGTTTTGACTTTTAGGCCTGTAGGCTGGGTCAAGTCGGGCTTCTCGATCACAGTCTGACCTTTTGAAGCCTGTAGGCCAGGCCGGGCCAGGCCTGTAGGTTAGACCGGGCCAAGACTTGGGTTAGGTCAGGCCAATCCTTGGGCCGGGTCAGGCCAGTCTAGTCCTTGGGCTGGGTCGGGCCAGGGCAGGCCTAAAAATGTAATCAACTAATTTTTAATGTAAAATATAAATATTAAATAAATTAATTACTATATTAATTAAATGTATTGACAAAATATTAAAAATGAGTAACTAATTAATAATAAAAAATGAGTCGGTTATAAATATTTTGCTTCAAAATATTTTTAAAATGTCTTCAAAATTCAAATATTCAAAAAATGTATCTTCCTATTGTAGACACCCAAATTTTGCATTTGTATGCTAACTCTGACAGGAGGGGCAAAATCGTCATTTGACCCAAGCCACCACGACGGCTTACGGTCAAAGCTGCTAAACGAATAACGAGCATCGGGTCAATTGAGGCGGGACGCACAGTCGATCAAGACGAAGCCTGATCTGGTCGCCAAAGACGACGAGTGACCACTACGCTTGCGGCAGTCGGGGGCTTCGCTCCTTGAAAGTCACAAAGAGCATTTTATACATCAGGTATCAGCTGTAACGCCCCCAAAATCCCCGCACTTTTACCTACGGCGGACCTTGTGCGTTTATTTCGTACAACTATCAACTTAACCAATGATCCCATAATCATATTGGTTGAATTAGTCTTATTTTAGACTATACATTAAAAATTTCTCTTAACGTTGTCCCTGGATCTTAACTTGATCTCAGTCTTATAAGTATACAAGTATCAACTTGTATTTCATCCGTATAAATGGATAAAACCATATATAACGGTATAATTTTAACCTTAAGATTTAAATATTCTATAACTTTACATATTCTAACATCCACGGTATTAAATCATTAGGACGGCTCTTGGGAACAAAGAATCTCGCGATGAATGTTTGCATCTTCACCCGTGATAAATGTTTGCATCTTTACCCGTGACAAATGGTTCTATCTTTGTCCGGTGCAAAATTCTCTTTTCGTACAGAACATTACCCAACTAGTTAAAACCCTCATTCGAAACATATTTGTTTATAGTGATATCTCTTCATATCAATAATCCTACTTATATGGTATTCAGAATAGTAATAACGAGTTATACCTGGGCCCGAGGAACCTTAACGATGGATTTAACCAGTCAACATCGCTTAGTCCTGTCTCAGATGTACAGCACTCACAAGTTATTTACCGATCCTCATCCAGATAAGTAGATCATTATCAATACTATGTTAAGTCTTAACAATTCTAGGTTATATCAAAATAAAGACATAACAACATTCTTATGATAATAATTTATATCATTCATTCAATATTCGGTTACATGTTTATTTGTTCGTATTACAACAGTCGTTATGACTTATACAAATACAAGTAATAAACATGAAAACCTAATCTACGCTTCATCTTTACGTTCATGATCTTCTTAACGTTCATCTTTAATCTGCAAATAAGGTTTTATTCGCAAGAGTGAGCACGACGGCTCAGCAAGTCTAACATACAGCACATACGCAGTTTATGCTTTCATATAAAATTTAACATGCATTGACTGAACATAATTCTCCATTTAATATCACATATAACTCACGTTCCAATAATTTATATCACATTAACACACAAAGTATATAAATCATGTTCATACTTCATAAACATAACGCATAACAGTTAGAAGGCTTGTAAACATCAGTTAAAGACTTCGCATATCATCTATTGCATAATAACATGACATTATACATCTCATTTATCATTTTAACAATACTAAACAAGTAGCACATAGCAAGAATTAGAAGACTTGCCTTTTTACACAATTAGGGTTTTCCGGGAAATCGTTAAACGCTTACAAAAAGGGTTACGCGACCCCGAACGTTAGTTTATCAAATTTTCCTTTTGAATAAGTCTTAGAATAACTTAACTAAACTATTTTCATTGGTGGAATCATTTGGAAAATTGGCTAACTCAAAAACTCATTTTTAAGCCCTAAAATCCGAATGCCCCTTAAAAAAATCAGCTTTGACCTCTTTTCCGGTAACTATCATAATTTTGTCATACGAAAATATTTTGAAGTGATTCTTGAGTCTAAATTGCTTAAAATTTCATGATCTAAAACTTTAATTTAGGTTGCTAAGGCAGATTCAGACTTTAAATTTTCGGAAATTTGCAAAAATATTCTGCGACTATATTAGACTTAACTTTCTTTGATCCGATTGGTAAAACATGATACCTCAAGCATTAATTTGCTAAGATAACATGTTATAACACTCCGTATCACTTCATAACATAAAAATAACAAAATCATAAACCTACTTATATAAGATTTCATGACTTTTTCTCAAAAACACGAAGAACGAATCGAAGAACACGAAGAACACGAAGAACAAAATTTCATCGTCATTCGTTTCGACTACTAAAACTTGATGTCACAAGCATTATTTAGCAAGGTCATCATGTTTCATCATCTCATAACACTAAATTACCAAATCATAAACCTACTTATGTAGAAATTATGACTTTTGCTCAAGAACACACGAAGAACACGAAGAACGAAAAATCGTATATGGTAACGACTTATGTTCTTGAGCTTTTGGATTTCATACTTGAAATAATTTGAGCATTATAACTGTTTGCATATGTGATTATAACACTTTATAATTGACAAAATTTGGTCATTATAACGACTTGTTTACATAATTATAACAATTTATAATAATATTCCAGAACATACGAAGAACACGGAGAACGGATAAATCGTACATGGCTATGACGTATGTTTTTGAGCTTTAAACTATGAAATAAAATTTGACATAACAACGACTTGCTCAAGTCATAAGGAACACGGAGAACGAAAAATCGTACATGGCTACGACTTATGTTCTTGAGCCTCATCGATAAAATAAAACTTTAAGCATAATAACGATTAAGAATCGTACCTTTTATTATTACAAGCTTTAACTATTTATTTGCAATCGATTCTTGTCTCACAAGAACTCTCTCTATATTTGCTCTTTAGCTTTTAAAATGGTAAAGAACTAATGAACTTAAGCCTTCTATTTATAGGACTTTCAAAGTTAGGGTATTTAGGTCATTTCTCCCTAGCGCTTGCATCATCGCTTACATCACCCTTCTTCTAATTGGTCGATTCATTTTCACTTGGATTTAGTTCCAAACAAATCGTGCTAGTTCTTTTTCAGTTAGTGTAATCGTGTTAGTTCTCCCTAGTTTAGTTACACTAATTTAGTTACACATAAACTAGTTTGATTTCAACTAATTAATTAAATAGTATAATACATTAGTATTTATACGTATTTCTTCCGTATAATACATCGTATAATATTCGTATTCTACTGGTATGATACCTCAAATTATTCTCGTATTAATCTCGTATAATCTTTCGTATAATCCTCGTATTATACATTACAATATACTTTTATTATTCTCGTATTCCTTCCGTATTCGCTACGTATTCATCCCGTATAGTAATCTCCATAAATTATTTTGGGTAAAAATTTTGTTGGTCAAAATGCATCTACTATTAATAAAAATGCTATTAAGGAATGTGAATTTTTAAAATTCGGAAGAAAAAAATTCCAAATGAATAGTGTTTTACACGTTTTTCGAGTAAAACTTTTATTGGCTAAATAATATCTATACTTCATATAATTGCTATTTCGTGAAATACGATATATCAAAATATCGAAAAGAACAGTCAAAAAGACGACAAACGTTTTCTCGTAAATCGTGACATTTTCGTCTTTTTCTCCAGAAAATTTTATTGGTTCTCTGGCATCTAAACCTCATATTATCACTATATTGTGAAACGTAAAAAGTCTTACAGATGAAAGAAACAGTCAAACGAATGAAAAATGTCACCTCATGAATAGTGCTTTTACACGTTTTTCGAGAAAAACTTTTATTGACTGTTACGTGTTTTCAAATCGTGGGAATGTTGAATCTTGAAACAGAATGTCAATTTGACCTTCACATTTTGCTCAAGGGCCTAGGTTATTTTCTAGGGTTTAGACCCTAGGGTTAGGGTTTAGGTTTTAACTCTTTTTCCAATTTAGGTTTTTGCCCTAAATTGACTTCTGATTTTTAATAAGTGTTAAAGTTAACTACTCAAACCAAAACACAAAATCCTACACATAGATAATTCACATATCACATTTAAAAGCTCAATTCAAGCTTTACTAATCACATAACACATAGTTTAGGTTAAACAGTTTAACGTCTTTGTTATATACGATCGTAGTTTCGAGTCGTATATATTCTTTCAGATAGCTCAAGGTATGCTTGAGCAATCCTTCTTAAGTTTTGAATTGACAACCTTTGCTTAAATCTTGTTAGATCACTTTTGAAATATTTGGGATATTACATTAGCCTTCCAAAATAATACAGCAAAAATTGACGATTTAAGACTGCATGACACAAAAATCGAGGAAAGCAAGCTGGGCAGCCGCAGGTGCACCTGCGGCCATCGACAAACGGGATGGTTTCGAGGCTCGAGGAGATCCCGGCAGCCGAGGAAACTGCGCGGGCAGCCGCAGCAGGCAGCCGCAGAGGCATCTGCGACCAGCCACAAATGCACCTGCGGCTGGCTTCGGTTACCTATAGAACGACATTTCCACCAGCAGATAGGGGAGAGGAATAAATTTTTCTAATATTCTAGAGAGAGAAGGAGGCGAGATAGAGAGAGAGGCTCAGGTTAGCTTAAAAAACTAGTGATAGTTGCATTTTATTGTTCAAATAGTGAGGTATTCTTGTGCTTTGCTTGAGTAATGAAATAGAAAGCGTTCGTTGGCCTTTTTGCAAGGTGAAAATGACATTATTCTTTAAGTTTTAGCTTGTGTCATTGTTATAATTTTGTTGTTGAGTTGTGATAGATATAATATTTTGGTATGCTATTGAGGATCTGTGGATTAGGGATTGTTAGCGAGGGTTCCATCGAAACGTAATTTTCTCCTAATGTCCCGATGACATCCGTACGATGATAGGTAGTTTATTGTGGTGATGCATAGTTCGTAGTGTTGGGTTTGTGATTTTTTGATTCGCGTTGCATGGTAATAAGTCAATTATTGTTAAGCTTGTCTTGGTATGGTCGTGCAATGATTTGGGTTATTGTGAGCCTAGGAAGGAGATCCTCGTGATCAAATCCCGATGATGGGCAAATTTGGGTGTATGTAATCATTGCAAGTGTCCATTTTGTATACATGTAAATATTGGGTCTTAAAACGATACGGAATCGAAATCGGGTTTAAGGCCCCGTAATAGTAAAATGTGTGATTGTGGGTGTATGGGGATATTTAGATGGCTCACATGCCCATGGATAGCCCCGGCACGATTTTGAATTCTTATTTTGATTAGCGATATGGAAAAAAAAAATCGGTGTTCCAAAGTAACGCAAACGACCAAGATTTTTTAAAAGTAATCAAATTAAGATATTAGAATCACGAGGTTAAAAGGTTGAGTTTTTTAGTAAACGTCGGTCCTTCTTTGGCAAAAAGGCTGCAAGCGGTTTTGAAATGTCATAACAAATGATTTCATAAAAATAGAAAAAAACATTTTCGTTAAACTTTGGTGCATAGGGTTAAAGAGTTCCTAGAAGTTGCCTTCATTTTCATTTGACTTTACTGTTAGAAGGCAATGTATAGTCTCGATTCCTATTTGACAAAAGTTTAAAACTCTTGATTTCTGAAAACGACACCTAATAAAAAACCCCACAATTTTCAAACTTAAAATCAACGTTTATTATAAGACAAAAGCCTTGTCATTCGAGATAAAAGACGTTTCCAAACACTCAATAAATAAAGCACGTTTTTTTTTACAAAAAGAATCAAAGCAGGTTTTTTCATCACAACAAACATGTAGGCACACACACGCACACACACGTTTTAGAATTTTTAAAAGGATAAGAAAACATCAAGATTGCGGTAACCGTGTTTTCACGGAAGTCGGGGGGTGCCTAACACCTTCCCCTCGCTTAAGTAATCCCCCGAACTCTATGAATCTCGGTTCGCATACCAATTAATTCGGAGTCACATATTAGTCAGCGATTACGAAAATAAAATTCGGATGAGTTGGTACATCCATTTCAAATATACTAACTGGCGGCTCTGTTCAATTGACTCATCATAAAATCGACCTTTCAAAACCTCGTCGACATTTAAGCCGACCCTTTTTCCAAATCACATCTCAAATGCAAAGGCTAAAATTGGAAAATAGTTTATTGTAAAACGAAACGACTTTTTCAGCGTCGACACCTATCTTCAAAAAATATCTCTTCGTTATATCTTTAAAAAATATATCTTCAATCTTCAAAAAAATATACATCTTCAGATGTGCAATTTCGTCAGTTTCTACTCCAACTTCGATATATATATATATATATATATATATATATATATATAGAGAGAGAGAGAGAGAGTCCTTTATATATATATAATTATATACACATAACATAAATGATGATGGAATGGTGGAGTAAGACTTGCTGTAGCGCCTAGTGGGTGTAGTCGTGTACTATGTAGGCATTTATAGAAGTAAGATATATGATACCAATTCAAATATTCATAATTCATTAATTTTGATTTACGTGGTAAAGGTAATACTCTTATTGTTCTTCGTGTTTTTTTTGCTTGGACTTTGATAACTCAAAAAGTCAGACAGCGCCATAACGGTAATAACAACATAAGCTATTTGGCGGATTAGGCCGAGCCGGTCCTATACGTAGGCTGGGTTGGGCCTTTGCATAGGCCGAGCCAGGCCGGTCTTTTTCGTAGATCGGGTCAGACCAGACTTTTACGTCAAAATAGCAGCGTGTTCAAAGACTGTAGGCCGAATCGGCCCAGTCCGAGCTTTGACCAGACCGGCCTGTGGGCCGTAGGCTTTTTGTGCATCTCTACCTGTGTAAGTTTACATCCAAGTTAGTGGTTGAATGTGCGGACAAATTCAAGCGTTAACAACGCTGATGCGACATTTTACAGCATTTACATAATTTACTTCATCCAATTATGTTATACTTTGTTCGATCCTTTTTCATTGTCGTTTAGCAATAAGTACATAAATTATGAAAGGGAGTATTCTTTCCTCGAATTTGACTGGTTAGTAAAAAAAAGATTAAAGTTTTGAAATATTGTGTATAAAATTTTAAAATTACATTTTTAAAATTCAATGAAAAGATGAAAAATATACACATAATTGTTTAATTATTAGGAATAATATTAGAAATTGAGTAAGTAATTTCTTTTTCGAATAAACAAACGATAGATGAAGAAGCAAAAACTATTTCTCTTAAAAAAAGGGAAGAGAGTAATTATATCATCATAGTTTAGTTATATAAATTATTATCATTTTATTTGTAAAAGTAGGAAGAAAAAAAAGGTTAAAAAAGAATTAACAGATATTGAATTTAGTGATGCCAAATTGGACCCAGCCCACCTGCATCGTGTATGGATCCAGCTGGGGTCTTATAGAATCCCTAGGGATTGGATTGAGTTACGCCTGTCATTCATTGAACCAGTGAATAGGTGATATCATACAATATATTTTAATTACCTGAAATTTTAATTTTTTTTTTAAACATTTACCACCCCCATTAAGAGATGTTCGTTTTTCAAGTATATTTCATGTCTTTACCTCATTTTGGTGATATCATACAATATATTTTAATTTATTACTATAAATATTTAAATATGAAAGTATTTTTTTCAAAAATGAGAAAATTAATTTATACATTAAGCTTTTTTTGTAATTATTCTTACATAAAGCTTGTAACCCTTTACACCTTTAGTTCTAATTCTGACCTTGTTACTGCACAAATTACTTCAACATTCCATTAGTTTTTACATTGATAAATGCGATTATGAAGGGTATTCCACGTTTTAGTTTTTATATTGATAAATTCATAATTACGTTACAAATAATGTTAGATAAATAGATAAAAATTATCTAATTTGTTCGACAAAACATCAAATATATTGTCCAATTCAATTCATTAATAATTTGCTTAGGTTAGTTAGACAATTTAATTTAATTATCCAACAATTTTATTTTAAGCCGGGTCATGGATCGAATAGAATCATGACCAGAAAGTGCAGATAATATTATCCATGTGACTAATGCTCACTAAAATGACTTGAAAAAAAAATCACATATAACCTTTTTATAGTGACTCAATTGAAATTGAGTATAGTAAAATGACCAATTTGTCATTTTAACCAAGATAAAGTAATCTTATAGTAATTCATAAAATTATCTCATTTTTTATGCAACCTAGTTGAGTTTATAACTCGGGTCAAATTTAAAAAGTGTAATAATTGAACAAAATTATGTATTTGAACTCGATTCAAGAGTTGCATCAATTCTCTCCCGAACATTTTAATTCTTTTAATCTTAGTAAATTCTGTCTAATTTAGACGGAATTCCCAATTCTTATAACAAATGATCAATTAAAGTCTATTGATGGGGTTAAAATGGACATTTGACAGTCGTCTTCTTCCACCACTTGAAACCTAACCATAATCCTAATTTTAGATTCCTAATTCCTAATACATTTGATTTCCACCGAACCCAAAAACCATTCAATTTGGGTATTATCCATTCATCACAATTCTTGACCCATCACCCGCCATATTCCCATTTATCCCGTCAATGTTTTTTTACTGCATATTAATATGGTAATCAACACCAAACCTTGTCACAACAGATTGATTTTTATTTTATTTTTTGTATCTTTATGGGGCTCACTAAGTTTCATATTTGAGATAAATTGTTTTTTACTTTTTGGTTAATTGTGATAGCCGGCTTCCCCCAATTTGAACCATTTTGGCCAAAATCAAACCGAGCTTGAAATCATAGATCTCACAAAATGTCCGATTGGTTGTGGGGCTACAGCCAAACCAGATGATTTTCTACTCCTATGTTTGTTATTCATGGTGATTATGGTCAGGGACGAAACTACGCCCGGACAAAGGGGACCACGATCTCCCTCAAAAAATTTTAAATATGTGTACTATTATTTGTTTATATCAAGTAAGGGTGACAATTTAGATATATCTTGTCATATTTTGGTCGTGACATTTTAGATTTGTGTTAAATATTAGTCTACTCAAACTCAACTTGCTTAATTAATTGTGTCAAATAAATTGACATTAACTTGACTTATTTATTTAACGCGTGATCGGAAAAAAATTAAGATTAATATTTCATTTTCTTTAAACAAAACACACAACTCATAAATTTTTTATAAAGCACAAATTCATAAATTTTAAATAATAACAAATTAGATAAACAAGCTTATTGTGTTGTTTTTAGGTTATTTGAGTTTGACATTAATATGACTTGTTTATTATTTGTGTTGATAAATTGTGTCTTTTTTGAATTCGTGTCAAATATAATTTGATAACTTTGTGTTAGATTCGAGTTAATTTGTCGTGTCAAAATTTGTCATTACTAATTTAAAGGTTTATTTGATTTAGTCACCTTCTTTTTTGCTGCAAGTGGGAGGATGATTATGATTTAGATTTAGTTAGCAAGTCTTAAATTTTGTCATTATAGAGTGCGTCTTTTTGTCCAATGCTATCTCAATACCAATTAAATTAATTAAAAATCACCCTTAATTTTGAACTAAAAAATTATACGAGGTCGACCAATTCTACTCTTCTAGGTTCGGTTTAGTCTCTTCCAAGATAAAATTCTGACTTCGTCCCTGATAACAGTGGCGTTGCGATGGTGGCGTTGCGGCGGTGACAAGGGTTGTTGGTAGTCGTGTGTGTGATTGTGACTAAAATAAGGAACAAAACTGGCAATAGGAGTCTTTTTTATTATGTTTTCAATATAAATTGAAATATTAGTTTGAATTAATTATTATTACTTTTTATTTTAGTTTATTCTTTCTCTTTCATAAAAAAAAGAGAGTTTAATTTGATTTTTTTTAATGAATTCAAGCAATTTTAAAATTCAAAATTAATTTAAATTTATTTGATATAAATACAGTTATTAATTTTAGCTTCTCAATTTTATTTTTTTGTTTGCGTGTAGAATAGTATCAACAGATTATAATTGTGGGGTGCATATTTTTCTCTCTCCTAGATTTATTTAATGGGTTCATCTCACAATTTTATCCCTGTGTTGTTCACTCGTGTGGCAATTCTGTAAAAAAAAATTGGAATTCCGCCTAAATCACACGAGATTTACTAAGATTAAAATAATTAAAAAGTTCAAGAACTAAACGTGCAAAAAAAATATATTTAAGGACTAAACGTGAAATTAACAATAAATTCAGGGACAATTAAAGAAGTTATCTCTATTTTGTAATTGTGGCGGTATCCATAGACTTTTTAATTTCTTAGAATGAAATTTTTGCCCTTGCCATAAAATATTAGGGTTTAGAGCAAACTTAACAACTATTTAAGAGGGTAAAAAAGTCAAATTGAGAGTATAGTTGAGTGAGGCTTCTAAAGACACTGAAAACCTAGACCACGAAGAGGAATGGTCCTGCTATATAGCATGGGTATACATGATCCAGTACTAACCAAAAGCCTCTCATATGCACACACGTAGCACAAATGCCCACAAATTAATTAGGACAGTCGTAATTTTGATATAGTTTAATTAATTGTATGTGGTCCAAATATATACTCACTACTTCATTAATGTAGACTAGTAAGTATACCTTCATCCTAAGGACCATTTTTCTTTTTTAATACTCTTTTTTGCCACACAAAAAATGTCTAATTTATAAAATTTGTAAAATTAAATATATATTTTTGTATATTTATCCTCATAATTATAAGTTGTTACTTTAATAATAATGTCGTGCATGGTAATAAATTTTGAAAACAAACTTAAATATGTTGGGTCACTTAATAACACTACTATCAACCAGAAAAGAAAATTTTAGCATAATAATTTTAATTTTTTTTTTTTTGTAAATGAAATTATTTTTGAGAAACAAAGAAAGTACTATTTTCGAGCATAATTTTTTTTTGAGAGTCGCGTAAGTAATTTTCATTAATAAAAATGGCTATTTATGAGCATAATTCAAGATCGTATTTTACTCTACGACAAATAAATAATGGAATTAATTATTCTCATTTATGCTAAACACATCATTTTCAGTTCTTTGGGGTTTTGAAATGACTTGTCCATTTTATTGCTCATTCCATTCTGTTTTCTATTTTATTAGTTAATTCAAATTAGATAGCAATTCACCCTGTTAAACACCTTTTTTTTCTTCTTCTTCTTCTTTTAAAAAATAACAAAAAAAAAACTAATTTATCTCTGAAAAGTTATTTAACCAAGTGGTTTGGATTAAGATGACATTATACATTCTGAATAAACTGGGAAAAGAACTAGCATAGGCCAAAAGCTACCCGTCTGGTCTGCTGGCATGCAAAAACCTTTAAGTTTCCGGATTTGAATAGGATGAAATTGTCACATTTTTTTATTTATTTATTTGTTAATTTAACTCACATACTCATATTGATTTTGTTAAGAATTGAACCCTCAACTTCATGAATATAATGAGTTAGATAATATCACTCGAGTCAATAAGTAATTGTCACACCTTTAACCATTATAAAATTTATAATTTTTTGCTGAATTTATTACAGTAAATATTGTATTTTAATTTTAGCGTCATGTTTGTGGGTCAATACAAATGTAATATTTATTATAACTAATTCAAAAAAAAAATTATATTTCATATTGCTCAAGATATATGACAATTTTATCCTAATCGAATCCAAAGTGTCCGGTGCTAGAAGTGGTCCATGCACATGCAACTTGTCCTTATTTATTTATTTATTTATTTTTGGATTAATTGTCACTTCCTCAAGTTATAGGAAAACAAGTAGGGAAACAAGAGTAGCATTATTTGAATAAGCTCACCACCTGCGTAATACGGACTATATGTGTGACTAGCATTAACTAATCTATAAATGTATCAGCCCAATTGTCTTTCCAAATAGAAAGATAGCTCCCCCTAACACTCATTGACCTTGTTTGCCCTAGTAAAGTCTACAAATGAGTAAGGTTTATGAAAAAGTGTAGTCGTAGTTGTTTAATTGTCTGCGGTAAAAACCTTAAATACGACGTAATTTTGTTAACTATACTGAAATAACAAAATATTCATTCTAAGTTTGATAAAACAACAATGTTAAATAATTATATTATAGGATCGTGCTATTTTATAGAATAAAAGAATAAATATTTAAATTAATCATTACATTATAGTACTTACATCTTAGAATGGGATGAATGTGTATAGATATGTAAAAAAAAATTAAGACGGCAATTGAGACCAAACCGTAACTGTATTATTTATAGAATAGTTAATGGTCAAAATCATCTATCAAGATTATGAAACCCTAAGGGCCGTTGTGCCAAATACTATCAGTAATATTATTTATAGGCCACATAATTATCAAACACATAAATAAAGTGATTAAATTAATATAATATGTAAACCCAATAATTTCATAAATAGTAGAGGTCACATAATAAAATACATTAAAATAAAATATTCTAACAAACAATAATATCACTAATGAAAAATTTGCTTCACAACTAGCTGAATGACAACCCCAACTATTTTATAGATCTCCAAAGAGTGTGGAGCAGTTCTAAAGTTCAACGCAGTATGATTTGGATTAACATCCATATACATTGTTCTCGTTCATGCAAGGCCAAGCTAGTTTAGCTTGCAAAACTCTCATCCATATACTCTTTTTTTTTGGGTAATGGAATCTAGATCTTTGAACATGATGTGTTGTATTGTTAGAGGATATATCTTCTGCCATATCGAATACTTTGAAAATATATATATATATATATATAAAATAACTTGAGTCAATTTTTTTCATTACTAATTTATTTTGAGCTAAAAAGTTTAATGTCTTTATATATTAGATTTGAACATTTTTTATAAATTTAACATGTACAATACGGGTATATATAGTCATTATTATTTTTTATTTATATTTGGTGCAATATATATATATATATATATATATATATATATATATATATATATATATATATATATATATATGAGATGATACAGGTTCAAAGTTGGATTGAAATATCTATCTAACTCAATCTTATCCGTTCGTTGGGAGATCAAAAGACCTAGAAATAAGGTTACCACATAACAATTATTAGGAGCATAACAAACTGTTATGCAAGATCTGACCCATATAACAAATGACCAGCTTACCTTCGAATATGATAAAAGAGGTATCACATAATTGTTATATGATAACTAATCAAGCCACATAATAGTTCTTATTTTTAGGCCTCCTCATAAGTATTCTCATATATATATATATATATATATATATATATATATATACACGGTACCGCATAATGACCCATATTAAATTTGTGATATACAAAAAAAAATGAAAAAATTATTTTATGAAAAGAGGATAACCCCTATGGGTCTTTTAGATATTTTGCTAACTTTCTCAGGTGTGATTGATTCTACACACAGATTTTCAATACAGTTGGTTTAGCTCTACAGTTTTTGACCACATCAATTATCATTTTATGCTACCATTAAAAATGTGATTCTTTCTTTAAAATAAAAAATGAGCGTAAGAGCCTGCTTCACTCTCCCTTGAATCCATTGAAAGGTCATATTACTACAAATGAGGGTAGAATATATCATAAAATTAATCTCTAGACTTGTAAAGAATAATTTAAAGATTTTCACAGTTTAAGCTTCCTCAACTTTTGTAAGGCTTCTCTATACCCGAAAAAGGTTAGATAAATAATTAATTTCTCTTGAGAATTAGCAGAATACTATTTCACTTTTTCTACATTTTTATATATGGCTATGGTTTAATTAATGTATTTTACATAATGAACATAATGCTTAAAATGTCCAAGTCCAACTTACATAAAGTATTACAGATGTTTTACACTTAAAAACACATCAAAATTGCCCAGTAGTTCCTATATATAATGGTGAGATTCCTTTTTCTCTTTGATTCTTCCCTTCAAAACCATTTCAAAGGGTCATTTTTTTCCCACTTTAGAAGTTGAACAGCCATAAATTTATTATCCATACTTTCGGCTTGTCTTTTTGCTGTTATTGTTGGTTTCCCCCCTCCTATTTCTAGTCCAATTTAAGAGCTAAAGCTAAGAACAAATGTTTTACATACAATACATATTTGTAAAGAATGATATCGATCCCTCATAAATGGTCCTTTACAGCACAAACAAGTTTGATATATTTTCGTATGTTGGGAAGATAACTGAACTTAATTTGGACAATGACAATACATGCACTTATGATAGTTCTTTAATTTAAGTAATTGCCAGTCACCGTATATAGTTTCCCAACAAGGGCGGAGCCAGGAATTTTTTCTGCTCTGGGCTACGAAGTCCCAACCATATTCAGCTGCCACTAGCCCCAACCCCTTCAAAGGCAACACTTGCACCTGCATATGCTAAGGTAGCACCAGTACCGTCACCAACAAAGGCACCACCTGCACCATCCCCAACAGCAGTAGTCGAGTCCCCAAACGAATATGTATGAGACAGATAGAATAGTTTGATGAATAGAAAGTGTAATTGTGAATTTTGGATGAGTGTTCTTAAAAACAATATGCGGATCTAGACACCGGAGGGGACATCTAGGCAGCTTAGGCCTTGTCTAAGAGTTTTTTAAGGCTGACTAAGCGGTTTTTTTTATGGTCTCATTTATTTATTTTTGACTAAAATACTATTTGCATATCAAATTTTATACGTCAGATATCTATTACATTCAAAATTTTAAAAGGTCCATATTTACACTCTAAATTTATATTTTTAATTTTAAGTTGCACCTTCTAAACTTTTAACCGGTCACTTTTAAGAAAGACTTCTGATTTTCAGTTCAAATACTACCTGCTCAAGGGGTAAATAGTCTCGGCACATAATCCAAGCTCGGCACATAATCCAAGCGTGTGTCAATTTTTAGATTCCTTGTTTGGTTGTTCAGCGAAAAACAAGAAGGAAACTGAAGAAAATGTAAATAATATGCTTTTTGTTGTTTTCGTTCTCGGAAACCAACAAATTAGCTTAAAGCAACTGTTATTCTTTAGCTTTAATTGAATATGGGCTTCGATTGATCACCTCCGTTGTTGTAGAAACTTTCAGGTTGACTGATTTATCTCACTTTTATTTTTATTTTATGTATCTATTGCAGAGACATGGAGTTCAGATCCCTCTGCAAACTACTGTATCTCCAGTATTAGGCATCACAGAAAAGGCCATCAATTTAGTCAAAAGCCATGGATTTTCTTGAATTTTATTGCTACTTCTTAAAAATCTTTTGTCTTTGGCTTTGTTTCTCGAAGAAAAATAAAGTGGGGGAAACTCCAATTGCTTTCTCTATATTGTTTCTCTTTCCTGAAATGTTATGGATTTCTGCTGTAGTGAGACATCCAAGGAGTAATTGAGCTCGAGTACGAGAACGAGAGTCACATTTGATTCAAATGTCGAAACCCATGAACATGTTACTGTCATTGGAAGTACTGATTCATTACCAGCGAACAAAGAGGAGAATAATGAGAGGGAGAAAGAGTGCTTGAAACAAATTGCTGAGCTAATATTACACAAACTGAACAATTTTTAAAGACGCGTGAATTAACATTACTGTTGCTGCACTTGTAGTCTTGGCCATTTCTCCTTCTCAAGCACAATGGCCTCACCCGGGCTATAGCCCACCCCAGCCCAAGTGTGGCTCCGCCCCTGTTTCCCAATGTGCCTATTTACATACGTAAATAACACGCATTATTCCTCTAGATTCTTCTTATTTATTTTAACTCTAGTCAAGAACCCTAGCATCCATCTTAGATTTGGGAGACAGCTATCTTTTGGAGATACCCTCCCTTAGATCTCTCTTATTTTAACATAGTGAATTATCATATCTTTACGTGGAGTTTATTTTTTTCTTTTTGAGTTTGTTTTTTTCATAAAATGATTGATTTCTTTATCTTTTGCAAGTGAATTTTATTATTATCCCTTGGGAGATTTTATTTTCTCCATTTGGGAGATTTTGCTTTCTTTGATTGGGAGATCTTTTTTGTTTGCGAGACGTATTTCGGTGCATAATAATGTATGGGTAGCTAGTAAGTAGCCCAGTAATCAACAAAATATAACACTCACTAGCTACCCTTAAATTATTTTGTGGTTAATTATAACTTAAAATTAGATGATTAATATACCCACTAACTACAAATTTATATATTTTTCAGTTTTACTTAGCCTGATGTGATTAATTAAATTATAAACTTGTGTATTAAACAAAATAAATGACATAAAATTACAAGTACTCATTTTATGCAGAAAATAGTCACTTATTTTTTGCTGATTAAATTTCTCATAGATTAAAATTTTACATAATACGAAATATAGACATATTTTTTGTAATTAAAATGAAATGTCTTAATACATAAAAAAATTAAAAATTAACCAAAAATATTAGTTAATTAGTTTTCACAAATATTAGAACTTACATAAAAATGTAAAATAAGCTAAGGCAAAACTTCGAACAGTAACACATAAATGAAAGATAACTACAAAACTAAGTTAATTAATAATTACTTTCCTCAACATAAATCACACTTAAACCTACTTTTACAATAAAAATGATAAATGTTGATACTTAAAAAAATAGGGGGAAATTATATTTTCTTCCGCTTGGTCACTTATCAATTATATAATTAAGTATTAATTATGAAATGTATTTCAAATAACATCGATCATGTTAGTTGGTCAATGTTATGATAGGCTCTTTGCAATTATTACAAATCAATATAATCATAACATATATATGTAAAATATTATTCATCCAAAGGAACCGGAATGCCTTATTTTGGAACCGGAGAGGCCATGCAGCTTCTTCTTTTTTGTTCCGCACGATTTGAACATAAAATTTCTTATTTAGTAAAAAATTTATAATACCACTGAGCCAAAAGATCTCAATTTTCGATTTTTAACCAGTTTTTCTTTATATTATAATATGAAATATGAAGAAGTATGCAACTCATGGTCTACCTTAAATTCATTTAATATTTATTTATTTTTTTCACGAGGTAACGTGCTTGTTTTAAAACTAAATATACAATATGAAGAAAAGTTTTATTTTTTAAAATGTGTTCATAATATTTGCTAAAAACATGATAGCGGTCGCGTGATAAAATTCAATCTACGTAAGGTATAAATAATATGGCAATTTTCAGTTTCAAGTTAATTTTAACTCATTGCTTCTTTACAAAATTACAAAAACTGATGAATGCGGTGAACGTGGATCGAACACGTGACCTTCAGATCTTCAGTCTGACGCTCTCCCAACTGAGCTATCCCCGCAGATGTGAGGCTTACCGTCCATGAGGTTAAAAACACAATAACACAGATATTTGAAAATTTCAAAAGGCCCCAATCAACTGAATATACGCAAGTAATTAATTATTTTATTTGAAAAGCGTTGAAACATGCTCAATTAAGAGAGAGAGAGAGATGATTAAAATTAGGCTTAAATGCTGATAAATTAAATTTGGGGAGAAATATGTCATTAAGAAGGATAATTTGAATAGGAGAAAAAAATCATTTAATGGGGCATTGTGAGTTCGGCCCTAGAGGAATTAATGGCCTACTTGTTTGTTAAAATTCAGAGAATAGGAATAAATTTTCCCTTCAAAGGAGAGTTACTTAAATTTAATCATAATAATCGGATATCAGCTGATATTACATCAAAATGAACCATAAGAACCAAAAAATAACACAAGGAATCTTCCCAACTTCAAATATTCCTCCTTCAATGCCTCAATTGAAATCCTAGAATACAAGTACTTGTTATATCAGCAAGCAATATTTACTACAAACGCAAGAACTTTACAATACATCAAGACAATTCCATCTCAAAAATCTTTTTCGGACATATACGAGGATGAGGGCTTGGAGGGGGGCTACTAGTCCTTGTGCCAAAATCCTTCTATAAGACCTGCCGTTTGATATTTTCTTTACTTTGTATAAATGGCATAAAGAAACTATAAAGCGGACCAGAATTCCATTTTTTACTCAAAACTACAACACAACACATGCATAATATCCTATACAATAATAATAATCAGTATGTTGTTCAGTTATGGAGCAGAACAAATCAATATCGAACCCACATCAGCATCGTGGCTAAAATCTCAAAAGAACCAATAAGTCGCATAACAAAAAAGTTAGCAGCATTCAACTCTTAACGCATTATTAAGTCAAACTGGTGTGCACAGCAGCACGGGTAATAAACTCTATAGAGTGAGCAAAGAAAAATAATAATACATAACTAAATGCCATCCTCAAAATACAGTCATTCAAAATTCCAAAACAAAGATAAACACCCAACAAATAAAGCCTAAATGCATTTTTCCGACTAACAATTGTCCATTGGAACCTTATGAAGTTGCGGCAGTTCCCTTGCTTCTTGGTGTTGCTTGAGTACCTAACCGGACAAAAGGAAACAAACCACCAATTGAATTAATCAAAATTAAACTGCTGCAATAATATGCAATAGAAACAAACTTGACAGAAAAAAATGGTTTACCTTCTCTGAAGTTGGACTTGAATCTGCGTGGAACATGACGGAGGTACCTCATACGACCTGTTCCAGTGGTCTTCCTCCGTATGGCCTTCACACTCCAGTTATCTGAAACCAAAATCAACAAAGATAAGAGATTAGCCAACCCAATCAGCTTATTTTATTCTTACTGAAACTCAGATGTCAATTGCATAAGATCCCATTTAATATAAATTGTCTCACAAGGTAGGAAAAAGAACTGGTAGTGCTCCTCATGATCCACAGAATTCGCAAGTAGATATTTGTAGAAATGGCAGGAGAAAATATCAGGTGTATGATGACAGAATCATTCACCCTCAATCCCATAGCATTTTAAGAGGCGTGATAAATTGGGCAGTCTATTTAGAAAAACAAAATTTTGACTAGTTTTTTCCATTTACACCCTTCACCATTAAACATTTTATTCTTGTCCTTTTTAATTTGTTTAATTTTTTGGATTTTTTTCCTTTCCTTTCAACTGTTCCGCTTATATAGGGGATTCATTTTGAGCCTACCCCAACTAGTTGGAGAAAAATGGCAGCCATTAAATTGAGTTAATATATGATTCCCTTTTATGTAAAGAGTTCTCATACATTCTAAGATGGCAAGCATGACAGATAAATGGGACAGACAAAGGTATTATCAATTTGAGGGTAATACTGGTATAACACAATGGAAAATGATATATCTTGTGACATAAAACTTGCAACTTTTGTTGTGAGGAATGAGGATATATATCAACAAATTACCAATTTATCTACACTAATTTACATACAATGCTTTTGTATCTAGTTGCAACAAAAATACTTTAGCCTCCTAGTGAGGGGCAAAAGCTCATAGCTCATAAGATAAGATAAGCAGGACTGCCCTTATTCATTTACCTCCTAAAGTCTGATAATGTTTTCTCGCATGAACTCAAAAGGGTTTCATGAGCTGAGCACATTTCAAGGATACCATCAAATATAGCTTAAATAACGTACAAATAAAAACCATAAGTTAAGGAACACATCAGCACAATGTGCTCTGTTACAGCTCATATTTTTTAGCAACACTACTTCATGCAAGAACCATATGCTATGTCCCATTTATTAAGCCAATGTAAATATTAAAACAAATTGTTTCCCAGCTGAGAAATTGAAATAATTAAACCAAAATTGGGAAGCTTTTGACCACTTGAGCAATATTTGTTTTCAGGAAGGAACTAAAAGAAAATTCTACCAAAAATTTCAACTGTCAACAATAACACTCCTCCGTAACGAAAACGTTCATTTCAAGTCTCCCTATGTTCTAATGACTGTTCAGCGATCAGATAAAACCTTATTATCATTCTACAACTAAACAAACCAAAAAACCAATGAAATAGAAACACACTGACCACGTTACTATCAATCATTCTATTGACTTAACAACCAGAAATTGAAATTGAAATAAACTCACCAGATGAAATTGAAATCCAATGAACTAAAGACTATCGTGATAGATTATAGAAAGGGGATTACATTTGCGAACACGGGCAGCAGGAAAGGCGCAAGCAGAGCAGCGGCTCTTCTGGAGGTGGAAGCTGCGGCGGCCGCATCTTACACACAGTGTGTGTGTTTTGTTCCTCCTCTTACCAAAGCTTCCTGTTCCCTTCCCGGCTTTCCCCTGGAAAAATCACCATTAACAAATATAATCCTATTATTTCATTAGAACAGATCCATATTCACTAGAATACTTGTATGTTAAGATCAAAAACATATTATAACTGATTCATATTCACTAGAATTTTGAGATATATAATTACCATTTTGTGAAATGTTGACGAAACCTAAAACCCTAGCTCCGGATGACTTCGCAGGAAAAATAAAGAAAATTAGCGGCGTTGTGATATTTATTAGGGTTTCTCTGACAGTAGTGAGGCAAATGCTGGGTTAATTGGGCTAATTGGCCCTTTACTAGCTAGTTCAGAATTCAGAATATGGGCTCCAAAAGGCTTGGTTTCCTATTTGGGCCATACGGCTTACCCCACTTTCGTTGTCGTACCTCGTTTTGTTCATGTTCTTTTGCAAAGATATACGGTATGTTCGTGTGTTAAAAAGGAGAGGGAAAGAAAAAAAAAGAAATTAAAGAGAGAAAATTTTTAGGGAGAATTAAAAAATATCTTGTTTATGAGATTTGTAGAACAGAAAATCAACGACAAGATTAAAATTTTATTTATCAAAAAAAAAAGATTAAAAATTTAAATTAAATTTTAAAAAATTTCCTCTTGAAATTGAAAAATTTTGAAAGAAAATTGATCAAATACTTGTATAGCATTAGGTACAAAAAATATCATTGTATTTATTTATCTAAAATAATACTATAAGGTTAAAATAATTGTAATAACCCGAATATTTAACAATATTTTTTTTAATGAAAATATTGAGGAGATTAATAAAGGTGGAAAAAATTTAAAAAAAAAACCTAGTTCTATAAGAAGGGTGAAAATAAATGGATAAATTTATTTTTCCTATGTGTTAGTAAGAACCTGGGAGGTTCAAGTGTTGTAGAACCCTGCAAATTTTCTCTTGGAGCAGAGATGCCTTAGAGGGGCGAGTAAATCAGTCATTAACTCAGGATGCGATTAGTGACTCGATAGATAAGAGAATTATAATAAAGATAATTCGCTAAGTTAAACAAGGTAGTATGATACCTTTAAAAATTCGATGAATTATTTGATGGATAAGATAAGCTAGGTTGTTGCTGTAAGACCCCAAATTTATGAAATACAAAATTTAATTTTTCTTCATATATATTTTTCCTGAAACAGTAAATGGTTAAATTGACAAAATTGAAAGTTAAGAATGTTATGTGTAAATTTTATTTTGTCGGACAATATTCTTTTTGTCGGGGAATATTCGTTTTGTCGGGGAATATTCGGGCCGTACGACGGCGCCGAAATAACTAATTATTGGTGGAGCCCACAACGGAATAATTGTCGGATATAGAAAACGACAGAAATAACCTTTTTAAATAAAAATAGTCAACGGTGTTAACTGTTAAAATACCGGTGATAAAAGAATAGTAGCATACGGTAATTTATGGTATTTTATTGTGGCACACGGTATTCTACAGTAGCACACGGTATTCCACAGTGTCTCATATTATTGACACCGTAACTGTTACGCATCATTTCATCAATAATTGTCACTGCATAATATTTTATATTATCAATTCAATTATTGTTGCTACACAGTATTTTGCATTATTGATTCAATAATTGTCATTACACTGTATTTCATATCATCGAGTCAATAATTGTTGGTGCACTGTAGTTTAAAATTATTGAATCTAATAATTGTCACAGTAGCAAATATACTGTAATTTATATTATTAAATTAATAAAAATATGTAACGTGTTTCTTACATTATTATGGTAACATTATTTTATATGTTGGACTCACAGGAAGAATAAATAAATAAATAAAAAAAAATAAAATAATTAATTTTACTATTTGAAATAGTAACGTGAATAGTGACGTGAATAGTGACGTGAATAGTAACGTGAATAGTAAGTGAATAGTAAGAAACATGTGGGACCCACTGTGGGGCCCACATGAAATGTGAGAAATGTGAATTTGCTGAAGTGGGTTGGTGGAGGCTGCGCAGCAACCTCTGCTGAATATTTTTCAGCCCACCTACCACGCATAGTAACTTATTTTCTCTTATAAATAGCTTGCTCAGCTGAATAGAAAAATCACACCTAAAACATAAAATTTTTCTATAAGAATTTTATGAGTTTTCTCTGAGAATAGTAAGGTTATTTTGAGAGTTTGAAAGCCAAAAGGAGTGCAGGAATTTTTCAAGTAAGTCTTTTATTAAAGTGTAGTAATTTTATAAATTCTTATTTTTTACGGTATTCACAAATCTTCCTTTAGAAGACTCTTCTTTAAGAAGATTCATTTTTAAAAGCTTTCTTTGGAAGATTTATTTTGGAATATTATTTTTAAAACAATTTAAAAGTAGTTATATTATACTACAAAAATTATGTTAAATATATATAATTTTGATAATTCATATTATACGAGTTATCATACACTTTGAAATTTATATGTGGAAATTACTAATTTTATTATAAAAATATAGGTTGATCAACCTCATTTAAATCAATATCCAGTCACGTGTTAAGGTAAGGGGTATCATTCTTTTCATCATCATAAATGGATATTATTTTCTTTCTTACTTGAAGGGATTATCATTCTTTGATTCTCGAAAATAATATCGTTTCTTTCTTGTGCCATTTACTTCCATGTATTAAATTGTGGGAATAACCTTACGGCGCGGTTTACCGCCTGTTGGTGAATAACCTTTTGTATTCATTCCTTATTAATCTTTGAGAATAACCTTACGGTGCGGATTACGCCTGTTTGGTGAATAACTCTTCGTGTTCAAATTCTATTAAATTGTGGGAATAACCTTACGGTGCGGATTACGCCTGTTTGGTGAATAACTATTCGTATTCAAATTGATGGGAATAACCTTACGGTGCGGATTATCGCCTGTTGGTGAATAACCCTTGTTATTTGTCTCGTGTGGAAATAATTTGTCTACACGAATTATCACATGACACTTTTATTCCATATTCGTAAGTGATATCATTTTCCTTTATACTCATAAGGGATACCATCTTTTTCATCTTCCATTATTCAAACTTACTATGGTAAGGGATATTAATTCCCTTCACCTTTTGTTAATCAAACCTGCTACGGTAAATGATATTATTTTCTTCCATACACCTAAATCGAAACTTATTATGGAACTATTGCTTCTATAATTCCTGAAAATATTATATGTTCCATAATAGTTGAATTTCATTAGTTCAACTGAACCTTCCTATTTTCTGAACATTTCTATTGAACTGTAATCGTTATTCTGAACTGTGGATCTTGAATATCATTTTTAAATTTCACTCCACATCATGTTGGCAATTTGGACATTATTTGAATCTGCACAAAGTAAACTTCCGATACTTATTATTTATCCTGTTCTTCTGTTCATCATTTGTATCACTGTTATTTGTAATCAAGAATCAAGCTGTTGTGAATATCTGTGGCCGGGGGCACAGATGTGATATAATTGTTGAACAGATGATAGGTTAAAGGCGATATACTAGGTTAAAGGCGATACATCTGTTCGGTGTCTTTTATGACACGTGGTGAATGTTCTATTTGGCCCGTAGTGCAAAGATGAACTGTTGGTTGGTATGATTATGACCAAAGGCTGAATCTGGTATAATCATGACCGTTGGTGTTATATTGAATGTCTTTGGCCCGTAGTGCAAAGACGAACTGTTGATCTGCATGATTATGACCAGGAACTGTGAAGTTGTATTATCTTGACTAATGGTATTTCAGATGATAAAAGTTGATGATATTTTTACTAAAAAGAGAAGCGAGTGGACATTATAGTCTGCATTATTCTTCTAATAGATTGCTCATTCCGCTGCTATTATTGATCTGAACATTGTTTAAGAATTTAACTACAGTTTTTGATATAAACCTTGTAGTCTATTGTATTCAAAACTCAACTGTTGAAGGCTAATGATAATTTATTCGTCATTATCTTAGTCATGATATTTCTTACTGGGCTATTTGAGCTCACCCTTTCTTTTGTTCCTTTACAGGAGATGAAAACGTAACAGGGTCTAGCCGGGGAATGGAGTGAGAGTCTGAGGAATAGCTGTCGTAGTCTTCACGTGTTGTAAAATAGTGTGGCAATAATAGTGAAGACTTAGTTGTGTATTATTATACACTGTATTGTTGTACGTTGTGCTTTGTTGTAATATTTTTGTTGTAGTCTTTTGACGACTCAAGTTTGGGCTGTGTGGGCTCAGATTTGGGGGCGTCACAGTTGGCATCAGAGCTTAGGGATATGGTCTTTAATGGAGATCTGGGGTTAGAACTAGGAGGGGAGAGACGAATAGAATCAGTCACTAGTGTGTCCTACCTAAATTAGATTTTATTATCTAATGAGTTGATTTGAATATAGGGACATGAAGTGATGAGTCAGTTTATTTGAACTAACATTTATTTTGTGACCACAGTTAAGTATGGCATCTGAAAATCAGGAGGTTAACTATGAAATGACCGAAACAAATGTAGCTGCAAAACAAGAGGCGACGAATAATCTTCTTACAAACTCAGAGTTGAATCATTTGCCTAAGGCAAAAATTATGCGTGTTCTATCTAGTAAGGATGAAGGTGAAAGTTCTGCTACAGTCGTTCCAGATCCATTATTAGAAGCAATTAAAGGAAGTAATGAACTTACGGAAATTATTGCCTTTAATTTACTCACTAATTGGGAGAGTCATATCACCTGGTTATGCTCTATAACAAAGGATCAGAATATATGGACTTTTCATATTAGTCTTTGGGATTTATGGTGTTCCAGCTATGAGTTTCAAGATTATTTAAAAATGATGTTTCTATACTTTTGGGCATTACAATTTAAAGGAATTCAGGTTAAGTTAGTCACTATCATGGAAACTGCAGTCTATCGAAAATACTATTCTTATGGAAATCATTGGTACGTTACTACTGATGAAGTTGATGAATCCGAGAAACAGTTTGTTAGAAAATTATTTAGCGGTATTCCCATGGTTGAAATATGTGAAGATCCGGATGAAGTATACGGGACTCGATTTGATGATGACAGCCTTGATAATCAAGAAATCGAATGAGGTGATGACCGGTAAGCTATTCATCAATTCTCGAGAAGTTTATGCCATGTTAGATACTGGCTCTATCCACTCTTTATCTCACCTATATGTACTCAACGTTTAAATTTGACTATTGAAAACTTAAATCTTGTCTTATCAGTTGAAACCTCATTAGGAGAAATACATATTACATCTACTGTCTATAAATCTTGTCTAGTTCAAATCAACAACATCACAGTACCTGTTGACCTTATTTCTTTGGAGATGCATGAATTTGATGTGATTCTAGGAATTGATTGGTTGACTACCCATCATGCTAAAATTGATTGTTTTCATAAGATTATTAGTTTTTATATTCCTAATCAACCTTTCATGCAAATTCAAGCAACTAAACTATTGAAATCTATAACTGTTATTTCTAGCCATAAAACCATTCGTTTATTGGAAAACGGATGTCAAACCTTTTTAGCTCATATCACTGATTTGAACAAAAACACGTCAAACTTGAATGATATTCCCATTGTTAATGAGTTTCCTGACATTTTTCCTGAGGAACTTTATGGCTTTTCCCCAAACTGAGAAATTGAATTCTGTATCGATCTTGAACCCGGCATTAAGCCCATTTTCAAAGTCCCATACCAAATGGCTCCCATAGAACACCAAAAGTTGAAAGTTTAATTATTAGATATCGGTATCATTCGTTCTAGTACAAAACTTATATCAAACGAGGAATACGAGAAGAGTTTTCAAGAACTCAAGAGGAGACTTGTTTCAGCTCCTGTTCTGACCATACCATCAGGATCAGGAGAATTCGTCATATATATCGATACTTCAGGCAAAGGTCTAGGCTGTGTCCTTATGCAACATGAAAAGGTTATAGCCTATGCCTCTCGACAACTCAAAGATTATGAGAAAAATTATCCTACTCATGATCTAGAGTTGGCAGCAGTCGTTTTCGCGTTGAAGATCTGGAGACACTACTTGTACGGAGAGAAAGTGGATATCTATACGGATCATAAAAGTCTCAAGTATTTCTTCACCCAGAAGGAACTCAACATGCGACAACGACGTTGGCTTGAGCTGTTGAAGGATTATGATCACACAATCCAGTATCACCCGGGAAAGGCGAACGTTGTAGCTGACGCTTTGAGCAGAAAATCTTATGCGAGTACAAGTGCACTGCTGACAACACAAAAGCGTATTTTGTACGACTTGCAAAAGATGGAGATAGAGCTAAAGACACCAGGGACCCACTCGAAGATTGCTCACGTGCGAGTAGAACCAGCTTTAATCGATAAAATTAAAGTTGCTCAATCTACCGATCCGGAACTGATAAACATGATAAAAAAAGTACAAGAAGGTACCATTCCCGAAGCAAGAATCGACGAGAAAGGAATACTTCGAGTCAACTCTCGACTCTGTGTTCCTAACGATCCTGAATTAAAGCATAAAATCATGATGGAGGCACACAACACGCCGTTTGCAATCCACCCAGGAGGTACCAAGATGTATCGAGATCTTCGACATACATTTTGGTGGAACAATATGAAAAGGGAGATTGCAGAGTTTATCTCAAGGTGCCTAACTTGTCAACGTGTCAAGGCAGAGCATCAAGTACCTAAGGGTCCATTACAACCACTTGAGGTTCCCGAATGGAAGTGGGAACACATCAATATGGATTTCGTGACGGGTCTTCCCAAAGTTTCTCAAGGCTTAGATGCAATTTGGGTCATCGTAGATAGATTGACCAAATCCGCTCATTTCTTGCCTATACGAGAAAACTTTTCACTTGAACGTCTTGCCGGTATGTACATAAATGAAATCGTGAGACTGCATGGCATGCCAGTTTCCATAGTTTCTGATCGAGATCCTAGATTCACTTCACGCTTTTGGATCAGTCTACAAAAAGCTATGGGCACTGAACTACGTTTTAGTTCTGCATACCATCCTCAAACGGACGGACAATCGGAAAGGACGATCCAGACCCTCGAAGATCTTTTGAGACTTTGCGTACTAGATTTCAAAGGAAGTTGGGATAAGTACTTGCCATTGGTGGAATTTTCCTACAACAACAGTTACCAAGCAAGTATAGGTATGGCTCCATTCGAGGCTTTATATGGACGCAAGTGTCGCTCTCCAGTATGTTGGAATGAGGTAGGAGAAGCAAAACTGTTGGGACCCGAGTTGGTACGCTTGACGACCGAAAAGATCCAAATGATCCGACAACGAATACAGACAGCACAAGAACGACAAAAGAGTTATGCCGATCTTCATCGGAGAGATGAGAGATTCAACGTCGGAGATCATGTATTCTTACGTGTTTCTCCATGGAAAGGAGTTACGAGATTCGGAAAGAGAGGAAAGCTCAACCCTCGATTTATTGGCCCATTTGAAATCCTCGATCGAGTAGGATCCGTAGCCTACAGACTAGCCCTACCACCAAGTATGTCTCGCATCCATAACGTTTTTCACATATCTATGTTACGTAAATATGTGAAGGACCCAAACCACGTCATTGAGTTAGAACCAGACGTTATAGCAGAAGATTTAACGTATGAGGAGGTACCTGTTAAGATCCTAGATAAGAAGGAGCAGATCTTACGCTCAAAGGTTATACCTCAAGATAAGGTTTTATGGAGGAACCAAGATATTGGGGAAATGACCTGGGAGCTAGAATCTGAGATGAAGTCTAGGTATCCATACCTCTTCGAAATGCCAGGTACGTCAATTTCGGGGACGAAATTTCATAAGGAGGGGAGGTTGTAAGACCCCAAATTTATGAAATACAAAATTTAATTTTTCTTCATATATATTTTTCCTGAAACAGTAAATGGTTAAATTGACAAAATTGAAAGTTAAGGATGTTATGTGTAAATTTTATTTTGTCGGACAATATTCTTTTTGTCGGGGAATATTCGTTTTGTCGGGGAATATTCGGGCCGTACGACGGCGCCGAAATAACTAATTATTGGTGGAGCCCACAACGGAATAATTGTCGGATATAGAAAACGACAGAAGTAACCTTTTTAAATAAAAATAGTCAACGGTGTTAACTGTTAAAATACCGGTGATAAAAGAATAGTAGCATACGGTAATTTATGGTATTTTATTGTGGCACACGGTATTCTACAGTAGCACACGGTATTCCACAGTGTCTCATATTATTGACACCGTAACTGTTACGCATCATTTCATCAATAATTGTCACTGCATAATATTTTATATTATCAATTCAATTATTGTTGCTACACAGTATTTTGCATTATTGATTCAATAATTGTCATTACACTGTATTTCATATCATCGAGTCAATAATTGTTGGTGCACTGTAGTTTAAAATTATTGAATCTAATAATTGTCACAGTAGCAAATATACTGTAATTTATATTATTAAATTAATAAAAATATGTAACGTGTTTCTTACATTATTATGGTAACATTATTTTATATGTTGGACTCACAGGAAGAATAAATAAATAAATAAAAAAAAATAAAATAATTAATTTTACTATTTGAAATAGTAACGTGAATAGTGACGTGAATAGTAACGTGAATAGTGACGTGAATAGTAACGTGAATAGTAAGTGAATAGTAAGAAACATGTGGGACCCACTGTGGGGCCCACATGAAATGTGAGAAATGTGAATTTGCTGAAGTGGGTTGGTGGAGGCTGCGCAGCAGCCTCTGCTGAATATTTTTCAGCCCACCTACCACGCATAGTAACTTATTTTCTCCTATAAATAGCTTGCTCAGCTGAATAGAAAAATCACACCTAAAACATAAAATTTTTCTATAAGAATTTTATGAGTTTTCTCTGAGAATAGTAAGGTTATTTTGAGAGTTTGAAAGCCAAAAGGAGTGCAGGAATTTTTCAAGTAAGTCTTTTATTAAAGTGTAGTAATTTTATAAATTCTTATTTTTCACGGTATTCACAAATCTTCCTTTAGAAGACTCTTCTTTAAGAAGATTCATTTTTAAAAGCTTTCTTTGGAAGATTTATTTTGGAATATTATTTTTAAAACAATTTAAAAGTAGTTATATTATACTACAAAAATTATGTTAAATATATATAATTTTGATAATTCATATTATACGAGTTATCATACACTTTGAAATTTATATGTGGAAATTACTAATTTTATTATAAAAATATAGGTTGATCAACCTCATTTAAATCAATATCCAGTCACGTGTTAAGGTAAGGGGTATCATTCTTTTCATCATCATAAATGGATATTATTTTCTTTCTTACTTGAAGGGATTATCATTCTTTGATTCTCGAAAATAATATCGTTTCTTTCTTGTGCCATTTACTTCCATGTATTAAATTGTGGGAATAACCTTACGGCGCGGTTTACCGCCTGTTGGTGAATAACCTTTTGTATTCATTCCTTATTAATCTTTGAGAATAACCTTACGGTGCGGATTACGCCTGTTTGGTGAATAACTCTTCGTGTTCAAATTCTATTAAATTGTGGGAATAACCTTACGGTGCGGATTACGCCTGTTTGGTGAATAACTATTCGTATTCAAATTGATGGGAATAACCTTACGGTGCGGATTATCGCCTGTTGGTGAATAACCCTTGTTATTTGTCTCGTGTGGAAATAATTTGTCTACACGAATTATCACATGACACTTTTATTCCATATTCGTAAGTGATATCATTTTCCTTTATACTCATAAGGGATACCATCTTTTTCATCTTCCATTATTCAAACTTACTATGGTAAGGGATATTAATTCCCTTCACCTTTTGTTAATCAAACCTGCTACGGTAAATGATATTATTTTCTTCCATACACCTAAATCGAAACTTATTATGGAACTATTGCTTCTATAATTCCTGAAAATATTATATGTTCCATAATAGTTGAATTTCATTAGTTCAACTGAACCTTCCTATTTTCTGAACATTTCTATTGAACTGTAATCGTTATTCTGAACTGTGGATCTTGAATATCATTTTTAAATTTCACTCCACATCATGTTGGCAATTTGGACATTATTTGAATCTGCACAAAGTAAACTTCCGATACTTATTGTTTATCCTGTTCTTCTGTTCATCATTTGTATCACTGTTATTTGTAATCAAGAATCAAGCTGTTGTGAATATCTGTGGCCGGGGGCACAGATGTGATATAATTGTTGAACAGATGATAGGTTAAAGGCGATATACTAGGTTAAAGGCGATACATCTGTTCGGTGTCTTTTATGACACGTGGTGAATGTTCTCTTTGGCCCGTAGTGCAAAGATGAACTGTTGGTTGGTATGATTATGACCAAAGGCTGAATCTGGTATAATCATGACCGTTGGTGTTATATTGAATGTCTTTGGCCCGTAGTGCAAAGACGAACTGTTGATCTGCATGATTATGACCAGGAACTGTGAAGTTGTATTATCTTGACTAATGGTATTTCAGATGATAAAAGTTGATGATATTTTTACTAAAAAGAGAAGCGAGTGGACATTATAGTCTGCATTATTCTTCTAATAGATTGCTCATTCCGCTGCTATTATTGATCTGAACATTGTTTAAGAATTTAACTACAGTTTTTGATATAAACCTTGTAGTCTATTGTATTCAAAACTCAACTGTTGAAGGCTAATGATAATTTATTCGTCATTATCTTAGTCATGATATTTCTTACTGGGCTATTTGAGCTCACCCTTTCTTTTGTTCCTTTACAGGAGATGAAAACGTAACAGGGTCTAGCCGGGGAATGGAGTGAGAGTCTGAGGAATAGCTGTCGTAGTCTTCACGTGTTGTAAAATAGTGTGGCAATAATAGTGAAGACTTAGTTGTGTATTATTATACACTGTATTGTTGTACGTTGTGCTTTGTTGTAATATTTTTGTTGTAGTCTTTTGACGACTCGAGTTTGGGCTGTGTGGGCTCAGATTTGGGGGCGTCACAGTTGCGGTAATTCGATTTAAGCCAACCTAGTTGAAATGAACCTAAAAATTTAATAATGTTATAAATAAAATTTAAAATTTAAAATTAGTGAATTAATGAAGGGTGATCATTTCAAACCCTAGGAAAGGGTATTATGAATATTAAAATATTCAAGGATTTATTTTAAGGTTGTTCGATCAAAAGGGTTATTAAACTAACGAACAAACTTAGAAAATTAATAGCGCACGAGTGGTATGTTGAGAAACCCAAATTAGGCTTCAATTAGGCTTAATTAGGGCAAGTCTAATTGGGTTATGTAAATTAATTAATATATTATATTAATTATTAATAATTATGTGAAATATTAATAATATTAATTAATAGTCCAACTAGTAGTTAAATACTAGTAGGCTAGCTCATATATTATTTTTAAACAGGTCCACTTAATTAATTAAGTATGGATTTGTATGTTGGTTGTATTAATTTAATTAGGTAAGCCCAATGATTTATTTAAATTGGGAGACTAATAAATTAATGTTTAAGCCCAATGTTGGTAAATTAATTTGGTGTTATAGTAGCCTAACCAAGATGAATAGTAAGCTCAAACAATTAAATTGAAAGCCCATTTTTTTGATCCAAATTAAAAGCTTCTAGAAGGATTTTTATTTTGCAAGTTAACTAATAAAAATAAATCAAAAATTGGGGCAATGTTGAGAAAAAATGTGGAATACTCAACCTCTTTTGGCTAGAATTTGTAGAATGCTTGAAGTCCAATTTATATGCTTACAAGGTGTGTATGTATAGGTTGGCTCCACTATAAATAAATCACTTGGTTCATTGGCTAAGAGTTTAAAAAGTTGCAAGAGAGAGCTTTTATATTGGTGCTAGTGAGTTGGAGTGAGTTCCAAGTGAGTTGAGTGAGATAGTGAATAAACTAATGAGTTAACTCAACCGAGTCGAGCCGAGTCAAGCCAACTCAACCCATTCTTAACCAAGAGAAGAGCTTAGAGGCTCATCTACTATTTTGGAAGGAAGAGAAAACAAGCACACAAAACAAAAAGGTTAGAAAATCCTAAAAATCTTAGTTATGCTTGTTATGTGATTAAAATAAGAAATAAATGGTAAAAATATCATCTTTATGTTCTTTAACTCTAGATCCATGCTAGATATGTTAAACAAGTGTTTCATGGATTTTTGGTATGGATCCATAAGCATTTATGTGGAAAAACTTAGCAAAAGTTGTAAAATCAAGTTTACCGGAAAAATTATAAACTTTGCAGTCCATAAACGGATTTACTGTTCACGAGCCGTAAGTCAGATTTTTGATCCGTCAATTTTGTTGGATAGATCTTGAAGTTGTGTAAATTTTAAAACTTGAATGACTAAAATCCGAGTTAAAATGAACTAGTTATGATTTTCCTAGCAAAACACTCAACTGTCGGAAGTTTTACATGAACAGTCTAGTTCCAGGCTGATTTCGGAGGTCAAATCGTGTCCGAAAAATGAATCCGATAATGGAAAATTGTAGTTCGAGAAGATACGAACGCAAAGATATAAAGTAGAGCATCATCGGAGTTATAGAACTTAAGTTATTAAGATTTTTGTAAGAGACCCCAAAAATGGACAGAACCTAAAAATGCTAAAAAGCCACTGCCGATTTTTTTGAAATAAACCGGCCGGAGCCTTCAAGTGACCGGTTCACCCATTTTCCGACCGGTTCCGGCGATGGTCAAAACTAGAAAGTTGCTTAGAATTTCGTGTACTATTTTCTGGAATTTAATGGTATTTTTATAGTGTCAGTAGCTATTTTTCATAATTACTTAATAATAAAAGCTTACTAAATGTATGGAAAAAAAATAAAAAGTATTTTTAAATGTTGGAAAAATATGAACAAATAACCTACTGATTATTTGAAGTGTTATATGTATGTAGATGGTATTATCTCCGAAAATTGGTATTTTTTATATTATTTATGGTGTAAAGTTACACTAATTTGTGACTACATAGCTAATAATTCAAGAAAATTATAAATAAATTTTTATTAAATATTAAATATGTTCTTTAGGTATTTAATAACAATATCAACTCGTTTGGACAAAATAAATTAATTATTTATTATTTAATTAGGCATTAAATAGTAAATAAAGGAAAGTAAATAACTAATTATTCTTTAATTAATATTAAATAATAATTAGAGTAAGATAAAGATTTTAAACTTTAATTATTTATTATTTAATAAGATTAAATAATAAATAAACAGAGTTAGGTAATTATTATTTAACATTAAATAATAATTACAGTTAAGTAAAGTTGATAACATAATTATTTATTATTTTATTTAATTAAGAGTAAATAATAAATAAAGATAATTAATTAATTATTATTTAATTAATATTAAATAATAATTAAAGAGGGTTAATTGCTTACTATTTAATATATTAAATAGTAATCAAATGATGTTAGATTTAATAGTATAATTATTTATTATTTAATTAATATTAAATAATGAGTACGAATAATTAATTAATTAATTATTATTTAATTCATATTAAATGGTAATTAAGTGGAATAAATTATTACTTAATTGGGAGAAGATTATTAACTAATTAAAATATATTGATAATATTAATGATTAACTATTAAATGATAATAGTTAATAATTAAATCATTATTTAATAATTAATAATGATATGTAATTAATTTAAAATATTATTAAAGGATTAATAATATTGTTTAGCATTTAATTAACTATTAAATAATAATAGTTAAGAGTTAAATCATTATTAAATAAATAATAATGATAAATAAAGATTTAGAATATTATTAAAGAATTAATAATATTGTTTAACAAGTAATTAACTATTAAATAATAATAGTTAAGGGTTGAATCATTATTAAATAATTACTAATGATACGTGAGGATTTCAAATAGTATTAAATAATCGATAATATTGATGAACAATTAAATTATTATTAAAATGATTAATAATAATGAGAAGTCAATTAAAATATTATTAAAGGGTAATAATATTAGCAAGCAATTAAATTATTATTAAAAGATTAATAATAGTGATTAAGGTAAACTATTATTAAAAATAAATTAATAATAGTAATGATTATTTAAAGTGTTATTTAACAATTAAATAACATTATAAGTTATTACTAATTGATAGTAAAATTTAAAATATTATCCAGGGTGGGTAATATTATGATAAGTTGTCGAGATAAATGATGTGATTAAGTTAAGCCAAGGGTATGGTCCATTAGTGATTAATTGGTGGATCGACCTAAATAAATATAGGGTCTAGGTTTTAATGCAGTGACATTAATAGATGTCGGAATTGCATGGTTATGTACAAAAATGTTTGCGGTGAAACACTGAGTCAAGTCAATGAGAGACTAAAATATGAAATTAACCCTATTGATTTAAAAATGGGACGATAAGAAGAAATAAATATCTTTACAGATTTAGTATTGAGTCAAACCTTAACTGATATTATGCACCGTTGATCTCATATACCGTGTAGGTGGTGCAAGGAACGTGAAAGATTAGCGTAAGCTGGTTATGCAAGTCCAGGCAAGTTTTTCAGAACGTGTTGCATTATGTGCCTGATTTAAAATACTACAAAATTATTATATGTGCATAAATTATTATGTGTAATAATGTGGTAATGTGCTTTTGTGATAAAAGTTGAAATAAACTGTTGATATGCAGTAGATGATTAAGTTGATTGCTCTATATATATTGAACTGTATGAAATTGTAAATGACATGCATGAATAGCATGAATCATAGAGTAAATGCAAAGCATGATAGACATGAGATATGTAGTCATTGTAAAGCATGAGATGCATGAAGCATGATAAAATATGTTTATGTGTTATGTGAAACTGTTAGACTTGCTGAGCCGTCGTGCTCACTCTTGCTTAAAATAAAACATTACAGCGCAGCTTGGGAAAACGGATTACTCTGGTAGAGGCAGATGAAGATTAACTAACGAGTCATCAAGATTAAAGCGTAGGTGCCTTTATAGTAAAACTTGCGATAGATTAAATTACCTTCATTGTGTAATATTTGCGATTAGGTAATGTTTTATTGTGCTACAGAATAACAAACCTAAATGTTGAAAGAACATGTATAGATTATTTAAAATCGTTTGCAGAGGTTGTCCTTTATGTATGAGGATAATAGATAGGGTAATTGAGTCACTATACATATGATCTCAAAGTTGTAATAGAATGTTTAAAGATTGCGATTCTGGAATAGAATAGAGTTGAAGGTTGTATTCAAACATACCGTTTGTATTCATTTAAGGTTTAATACCTAGATTATAGTAATAATTGTATTAACTTATTGTTTATGAGTTTAATATAATTAGTTTAAACTCAGGATTGAGGTTACTTTTAACGGACCAGATTCGGGGTTAAAGGAGTCCGAATTTGTGGTCGTTACAATAATAATGTACTATTTCAACTTAAATTTTTCGTACTTAGTTTTTTTCTATTTTTCTTTTTCTCATAAATTTTAAAATCTCTCCCTCTTATTCTTCTCTCAAAAACAAAGTGATAAAAAATAAAATTTTATAAAGTAATTGATAATTCTACATAAAGCTATAAACGAGTCAAGTTGAACTTTTTTTGACTTTTTGAGCTCGACACATTTAAAAGTTAAATAAGTCGAGTCACGCTAGACTTTATATAAATAGACTTGTTGAGTAAATGAGTCAAGTTCAAGTTGGACTTGAGTGAGTAGAGTCTAGTCGAGTTCAAATGCAGTTCATTTAACTTTTATAATAAAAAAATAATTAAATATTAAATGAGTTGAGCTTAAACGAATCGAGTTTAAGCCGAACAAGTAGATACCCATTGTTTAAACTAGATTTGTTTAACTAAACAAGCAAATAAGCTTGTAATTCGACATTCGATTATAGTTTCGCAAGTCTTCTCAAATATCTGTATTCTAAATTATAAAATTAATATTGATTTTTTAAAAGTTAATTTTGAATATTTTTAAACTCAAAATTGACATGAATTCATTTAATATATGTCAATACAATTATGAATATCATAAACTGCCTAAAAAGTACTATTAATTATAATATTTATTATTTTCAAAATTTAAATTAATTTTGTCAATCTATCACAAATTGATTTTTAGAAAGTCAATATTAATGTCATTTATGCATAACAAGAGGAATATCAATTCTGACACTGTGTTCCTAGACGTGTTCGTGCTTCATAGTTCCCGTTTGTCGTAGTTCTTATATTGCATTATGGTTGTATAGTATGGAGCAGATAATTCCACTGTAGGGATGTGATGCACTTGTTTTCATCGATAATGGCAACTCTGCCCAGTATTTCATTATGTTGTCAGTATCAAAATCGATCATTTCCATACTTTTCTATGGTATCCCAGTTTTGCCTCCTCTCTATCAATAATAGTAGTCTCTTTATTTTGAAGATTTGCGTCCTTCAGAGTAGTAACTATCGGTCTGCCTTTTGTGCGAATATGTTTTCAGTATTAATGGTTGAATTGATCGGAGCCGAACTAGGAGTAGAAGCGTGGGTGGGGATCGCAAAGATCATGATGGAGAAGAATGCTGCTGCAAGAGGCAGAATTGGCAGAAGGCATGATGACGGGCCAGAGGACACACGGGATGAGCCTAAGAACAAGAAAGAGAGGAATTAAGGAGAAAAAAACCCCACCGATCCAGAAATTTCTAAAGCAAATTTGAAGTTTTGAACGTGCAACATGTTTATGTACATAAATTATAAGGGGGGAGGGGGAAGAAACACTGAATATCCATTAGGGAGAGAATGAAAAACAAAAGGCCATTCAAGAATCATTTACATGATAGCTAGTTTCATACTTCTCTGGGGTTGCCTCGAGATACAAAGTATCACTAATAGTGTGAAAGAACTTGTTTGAACGTAGAATTTTTCCAGAACTGCACACTATATTATACTTGCACAGGCAAAACTGATGGGTTCCATGCAACAATCTTTTAAGCTTCTATCAGAATTTCATTGTAAAGAAAGTAGGCTTCTCATGTAATCGGCTAATCAGTTGTGACAGCTGATAATATTTGTTTCTCTTATATCCATTCCTCATTTCAGTTTCAGCTGGTTCAAAGATGACTAATATCTGTCACAGTGCAGTAACTGCAGTAACTGTCTTGAGGCAATATCCATCAAATTGTACTTTAACCTAAGGCGTTTATCCCCTCTTCTGCTACAAATGAAATACATTATTTTTTTGAAATTTTGCATCTATTTCAATTCATCTTATCTCGGGCTACTAGATTTCACAATTTATCTCGAGTTTCATGCATGTGCATCGATTTTTTTCAGTGTTTTCACTAAACCACAAGAGCCGAAACGTGACTAGTTTAGAAATATAAAAACCTCGGTAACAAGGAACTTGTGGTAATCTGAACCCAAGGAAAAGATGAGTTCAGAGCAAACGGACCTGAGTATATACTTAATGCTTGAGCCAGTAATTCCGCAGCTGAGACATGTGCAAGAGTTTCTCATCTCGACGTTGATTGGTAAGACTGCTGGTCATAATCCAAGGTGGCGTTGCTTGAAAGAACTCGCATATTAATTCTTGAAAATCTTGCACATTTTCTTGAGGAGGTTTTCTTCCATTCTCTCTCTTTTTCTGCTCGTCACATTTCGTGAATACTAATGTCATGGGAATCTTAAACATAACAAGTAGCCCTTGTAAATTAACTAAGTAGAAGGAAAAAGCCATGTTCAACAAGAGGTAATTTAATGCTTTTAGGTGCTATCATTATAAAGTTTTAAAGATTATTTCCAGAGAAACACTTTTATTTTTTACGGTGTTCATCAAATCAGTTGATTGACCAATTCAAAGAAAATCAACTTCTTTCTAGAATTCATCAACTTTGATCTCGTAATCTCATCATTTTGAGACAGAAGATCAATTAAAAGTGCTATTTAAAACATGGCACGAGATGGGCAAAGTGCCAATTATTCTAATTTCATAACATCCTTGACCAAAATAAATATAGAAAAACACTGAAATTTTTACAATTTTAAAAATGAAACAAGTGAAGGATCTGGGAATTGAATCTGAAAAACTTGGTGAGCAGAAAGAGATCAATTTTTTTGGCAGGAATGCTTGCATCAATGAGAAGGAATACTGAGACTAGAGTTGACCGACTCAGGATATTGTCTTTAGTGAACTTGTCCCAATCGGTCCTAAGTTCATGTGGTGCAGTTCACCGCAATATTTTCAGATTCATTTTTAGTTCCTTTTCCTCATTCTTTCGAAGATCGCGTTAACCAATTGAAATTAAAGGCAATGACAGATATACTGATGCTAAACTTAACCTGCAGGAATACCAATCCTGAAATTAATAGTTAAGCTTTGTGCTCCCTGAGGCTCTAATAGAAAACTTTCTTTTGAAACCAGCACACAACAATTCTACAATCCTCGGTTTGATAATCAAATTACTTTTCTTTTTCCAATAATCTTGTTTTCATTGCCAGATAAACAAAAATACAAAATATAAATACGGAATGCAAAATTTAGTACAAACCCATATCCAGGCAAATCCACTAGGGTACTCTCATGGATACGGTAATGGTTGATGCATTGTGTCTTCCCTGAAAGTAGGAAAAACAATTAATATATATATATATATATATATATATATATATATATATATATATAATACTCTTCATGAACCAGTCGGAAACAAGAATAGACTTTAGAAAACCTCACTGTGACACATGCATGCATGACAGAAAAAGTTGAAATCAAATCTTTGAATTGGAAGACAACATGTAGGTTCAATGGTCCCCTTGAGTCTATCATTGTATATATACAAGAATTATGCAACAATAACTATCGAAATGGATAACAAGAGGACAATGCCTAGGCATGATAGTTGATAGCATAATGCAAAATCAGACATGCATTAATCACCTTGTAGATATAGAATAATAATAACAAAAAAAGCTGACGTGCATATAGTGTTAGTTGTTTCACTCTGTCAAGGGCTACACTGCCATAGGCTAAAAAACTCAAACTTGGCATCCTTCAGTTTGAGCAATATATCAAATTCATGCACTCTTTGATCTTCAATACATAAACAAACAACAAAGGTCACTGAAATACCTTTCTGGTATCTTTTTAGCAAGCACTATCAATTTTTTGTCCTCAATACCCACTAATATCATCACTTGTCTACGTAATACCTTGCTAAGTACTTGAACTTGTCCATTTCATGTCAAGCCTACTTTCATTTGCAAGCATCACTTTATTATAACTCATCTTCAAAATTTTCAATTCATTCCACATTTGAAAAAAACACCACCCTCTTCCACGAAATTTAATCTCTCTTTAACAAAACAACATTTCTCCACTCTGCCATAGTGTCTCCCCATAGACAACTAACTATTACTATATTAAGTTTAATTCCGCTACTTCCAAACACTTTCCATTCCTTTTTTTCCTTTTTTGCCCACACTATTTACCATAACAAAATTCATGGCTCAACTTTTCAATTGCCTAATCTCAATATACCTCATTCTACATAACATCAACAAAGAATCTACCTTTAAATATAGATACTATTTATTATACCCAAATGGGAAATTAAGTATACCTGAATATATGAGGCCAGAATATACCAGGCTTCTTGGATGTTAATGCCAGCTTCTTTCTCCTCACCAGAGAATTCAGCAAAGATGATTTTCCGATAGTGGACCGGCCAACAAGAGCAAATTCAGGTACCCCATCAGAGGGACAATATTCCTCAGTTTTCACAATATACTCAACAAAATATTTGAACCCAATATATGGTCCATTAGAGTATTATATGTCCTCAAGTTTCTTCTAATGATTCGATGTGGGACTTTATTATCACACGGTACCTTAACAATCTCCCCCTTGACCACTCTTCAAGTCTCATTGTCTGATGAGGCTTATCTTTCAATATCTCTTATTTGATCCACCAAGAGCATCTACCAATCTCTGTCTGATGAGACTTGTCTCTCAAAATCTCTTGTTTGATCCACTAAGAGCCTCTGTCAAACCCATCAAGTCTCTCTGTCTGATGAGACTTATCTTACAATCTCTATCTGGTGAGGCTTATCTGTCGATAGATCTTATTTGATCCACCAAGAGCCTCCCCAAGAAGAATCGACCACTTGCTCAAATAGTACATAATCCATCAATCATCTATAACTCATTGAGCCTAACCCATCACGTCTCTCCCTAACGACGAGTGCTAAGAAGAGTTCACCACTTGCTAAAAGAGTACATAATCCACCAAGCATCCATAACTCATTGAGTCTAGCCCATCACGTCTCTCTCTAATGACGAGTTGAGCCCCAAGAAAAGTTCACTACTTGCTCAAAGAGTACATAATTCATCAACCATCCATAACTCATTAAGCCTAGCCCATCACAACTCTCCTTAATGAGGAGCCAAACCCCAAGAAGAGTTCACCACTTGCTCAAAGAGTACATAATCCACAAGCACCCATAACTCATTCAGCCTAACTCATCACGTCTCTCTAATAACGAACCGAGTCCTAAGAAGAGTTCACCACTTGCTCAAAGAGTACATAATCCACCAAGCATGCATAACTCATTGAGCCTAGCCCATCACGTCACTCCGTAATGCTTCGTTCGTGAGTTTGGAGGGATGAGATAGGAAGGAAAAGTATAGGAGGGGAAATGATGAAATGGGATTATAGTTTTCATTTGTCATGTTTGTGAGTTTTAAAAAGGAAGAGATGAGATGAGATTTTAATTAAATTTTCTCTTGTTTGTGAATTTAGAAGTAAGGAAGGGAGGGGAAATGATTCTTATTTTTAAACTACACTATTACTATATTACTCTTACATTTTTTAATATGAGCATTCGATGAAAAGCACAAAAAGTATGCTTGATAGCTCCTTCATCTACACTAATTTCCTCCAACAATAATTAATTTCTTATTCAATTGAGTGTATAAATATATGAATATATAGCCTTAAAAACACTGACATATATATTCCAAACATAAATAATAATTAAACATACAAAAAGTGAGATTTTCAATCAAATGATATATCTTCCAGATTATCTCATGTTCTGGAATTCAATTATTACCAATTCTTTTCCTTCCTTCTTTTGTCTTTTAAACTAAAGGTAGATAGTTAGTGCCAACTTCTTAAATGTATCCTAAAATTATTTCAAGTATAAACAACGAAAAATCTCTAAGTTAATCTATATATACATTTTTCTAATTAACATAATCAGCATCGGCCTGTTCTCATTTCTAACCAATCTGCTTTAATCATAATTAATTAATTAATTTTTGAATTATTATAACACTCAATATATATATATATATATATATATATATATATATATATATATATATATATATATATATGGATATATTCGTGTACGTAGATAGACAGCTCTGATGGTCCCTAGCTGATATAAGTAAATTTGCCAAATCAGTTGCATCGATCATTCTAATTATATAATAATTAAAAGTTATGCTAATGAGGGGGGAAATTGTCATATTATTTATTTTACAAAGTTATTTTTAGTAATGTAAAATATCTCACTTTCCCATCCCTCCCAACATGGAGATCAGGTAGCTTGTGTCTTTTATGTTGCTTAAATATCACACAATCAATAACTTGTAGCAAAGTTGATGGAGGTCAATCACCTTGTCATTTACAAGGTCAATCACTCCAATAGTAATCTAGGTTAGCTCCTAATTTGACTAAGGTTAGTGGATTAGTATGAGTTGATGGTGATTAAGGATGTGCTATAAATATAGTGTTTCATACATTGGTTGGTTTTGTTAGTCAATTATCTAGAAATTCTAGAGAGAAAAGAGAAAGCTCTTTGAGAGAAAAATAAGCAAACCCTTATGAGATTGATGATCCACCAAGAAAAGTGCTAGAGAATAGTCAAAGAGGAGTCTCTAGCAAAGCTCATCTCAAGAAGAAGAAAAGCACTCAAATCCAAGAGGTTGAAAAGTGTTCTATCTCTTCCTTAGTTAATTTCTATGGTCTATATATGTTTTAAACGGTTAAAATATTTTTTTAACTGATCAAAAGTTATTTTGATACTCTACAAGTCTAAATCTATGATATATAGATAGATTAATGGTGTAGTATGTTTAAAACATGTATTGGTATGTGTGTTACGCAAATAAAGGGAAGAAAAATCCATATATTGATTTACCGATAAAAACCCTAGATGGTTCGATCTTAAATTTCTTGTCAAAACGTTTTCAAAACTGTGATCGAACCATGAAATATTGTAAAACAAGAAGTTAGAAAGACAGCAACACTAAGTTAGTGTCATTTGAATGTGTAGATTTCATTTTATTCAAGTTTGAACCAATCAAACCAATGATTTATGAAACTAGTTTTCATTTGTCCTTGTAAGCTATTTTACGGATACTTCTGTTTGAAATTTGAATTTGTGATCTAAATAAAAGTTATAGATCATGAAATTCTAATGAATTTATATTCAGGAATCACCTCAAAATATTTTAAAATGAAGAAGTTATGGCCAAATTACTGAGAGAGGTTCCGATAGCCAAACACCGGAGTCTAAACGCCTAAGTCTACGCCCAGTCACTTTTTGATTCTGTCCATGGGCGTAGATACGCCCCAAAAATGCCTTGGGACGACGTCTTGTAGAAAAATTTGATTTTTAGTCCAGACTTGTTCGAAACTGAAAATTTCACTTATCAAACATTGTAAAACTTAACAAAAGGTAATTACACAATTGAAATAAAGATAAACTATTGTAAGAGAGTTTATTAGTAACTAATTGGGAGCTAAATATTTAAAATAAATGCTAAGGTTAACACAATTAAAAAGTTAACTATTGATATTATTTGAAAATTATTAAAATATTATTAAATTATCAATAATATTAGCATATGATTAAAAAGTTATTAAATAATGAATAATATTAATAAGTATTAAAATATTATTAAATGGTTAATAATATTAGTAAGAGATTAAAATATTATTAAATGGTTAATAATATTAATAAGTGATTAAAATATTATTAAAATGGTCAATAATATTAATAAGTATTGAAATATTATTAAATGGTTAATAATATTAGTAAGAGATTAAAATATTGTTAAATAATTAATAATATTAATAAGATATTAAAATATTATTAAATAGTTAATAATATTAATAAGTATCAAAATATTATTAAATGGTTAATAATATTAGTAAGAGATTAAAATATTATTAAATGATTAATAATATTAGTAAGAAATTAAAATATTATTAAATGATTAATAATATTAATAAGTGTATTATTAAATGGTTAATAATATTTGAATGTAGTTGTATATTATCAAAGGTAGATAATATTCTGAGATATTTAGTACATTATTAAATGTCCGAATCATTAAGCTATGTAAAAGAAGAAAGTTTAATTGAATTAAACCAAGGTAAGAGTCTATTAGTGACTAAATATTAGACAACTTATAGAATATAGGTTGTATGAAGAATGCAAGGTATTGGTGAAAGTTGGAAAAGCGTACCCAACATGTCCAATTAGATTTGGGCTAGGGTTTTTGTCCGGAAGTCAAAAGTTCGTTTGTCGAACATTTTAAAAGTTAATAGATTGAAGTTAAGGTCTTAAGTTAAGACTAATTTATAGTTATTATAACTAGTGATTATGTCAATTTTATATATAAATTATAGGTTGAACGAATGACGCAAATAAGTGTAAATGGTATAAGCGAACCAGACAAATTTTTCAGAACTTACTTCTATGTGCATTGCTATGCTATAATATTGTGACGCCCCCAAATCTGGGCCCACACAGCCCATACTTGAGTCGTCAAAAGACTACAACAAAATTATTACAACAAAGCACAACGTACAACAATACAGTGTATAATAATACACAACTAAGTCTTCACTATTATTGCCACACTATTTTACAAAACGTGAAAACTATGATAACTATTCCTCGGACCCTCACTCCATTCCCCGGCTAGACCCTGTTATGTTTTCATCTCCTGTTGAAAAACAATGGAACAAAAGAAAGGGTGAGCTCAAATAGCCCAGTAAAGAATATCATGACTAAGATAATGACGAATAAATTATCATTAGTCTTCAACAGTTGAGTTCTTGATAGAATACAATAGACTACAAGGTTTATATCAAAAACTGCAGTTAAATTCTTAAACAACGTTCAGATCAATAATAGCAGCGGAATGAGTAATCTATTAGAAGAATAATGCAGACTATAATGTCCACTCGGTTCTCTTTTTAGGAAAAACATCATCAACTTTTATCATCTGAAATATCATTAGTCAAGATAATACAAATTCACAGTTCCTGATCATAATCATGCAGATCAACAGTTCATCTTTGCACTACGGGCCAAAGACATTCAATATAACACCAACGGTCATGATTATACCAGATTCAGCCTTTGGTCATAATCATACCAAACAACAGTTCATCTTTGCACTACGGGCCAAAGAGAACATTCACCACGTGCCATAAAAGACACCGAACAGATGTATCGCCTTTAACCTATTATATCGCCTTTAACCTATCATCTGTTCAACAAATATATCACATCTGTGCCCCCGGCCACAGATATTCACAACAGCTTGATTTTTGGATGATTAGAATGATATAAATGATGAACAGAAGAAATAGGATAACAATAAGTATCGGAAGTTTACTTTGTACAGATTCAAATAATGTCCAAATTGTCAACATGATGTGGAGTGAAATTTAAAAATGATATTCAAGATCCACAGTTCAGAATAACGGTTACAATTCAATAGAAAGGTTCACGTAAATAGGAAGGTTCAGTTGAAATAATGAAGTTCAACCATTATGGAACATATAATATTTTCAGGAATTATAGAAGCAATAGTTCCATAATAAATTTCGATTTAGGAGTATGAAAGAAAATAATATCCCTTACCGTAGCAGGTTTGATTAACAAAAGGTGAAGGAAATTAATACAAAAGGTTATTCACCAACAGGCGGCAATCCGCTCCGTAAGGTTATTCCCACAATTTAATAGAATTTGAGTACAAAGAGTTATTCACCAAACAGGCGGCAATCCGCTCCGTAAGGTTATTCCCACAATTTAATAGAATTTGAGTACAAAGAGTTATTCACCAAACAGGCGGCAATCCGCTCCGTAAGGTTATTCTCAGAGATTAATAATGAATGAATACGAAAGGTTATTCACCAACAGGCGGCAATCCGCTCCGTAAGGTTATTCCCACAATTTAATACATGGAAATAAAAGGCACGTCTTATGAGTAAGGAATAAACAATATTATTATCGAGAATCAAATAATGATAATCCCTTACCATAGTATGTTTGAATAATGGAAGATGAAAAAGATGGTATCCCTTACCGTAACACGTGACTGGATATTGATTTAAATGAGGTTGATTAACTTGAACAGTACACGTATACTTATAGATCTTCACAAATACTCAAGATGACTTAAGCACACTTAGAGAGAACTTTCACAAGAAGTATTTAGAGAGAGAAAGAAAGAACAAGTAAGGAAGTTTTTGAAAAATCCTTAAGTTAAGGCTTCTATTTATAGCCAAAAATCTTATCATTCATTTAATCTAAACCATTCATTTAAAGATCATATTTTAATCTACACCATCCATTTCAAATATTATATTATCTTTAATCTACACCATTCATTTCATATCACCTAATAATCACCTAACTTTATATTATAAACAAATCAATTTAATTATTCAACAATAATTCACACTTTAATCTACACCATTCATTTCATATTACCTAATAATCACCTAACTTTATATTATAAACAAATCAATTCAATTATTCAACAATAATTCACACTTTAATCTACACCATTCATTTCATATCACCTAATAATCACCTAACTTTATATTATAAACAAATAACTTTATCAATTCAATTATTATGACTAATTGTTATAAATACAGTATAGTTAGCTCTTAGATATCAAGTCAATAAATTAATGAAATACAACTGTTTAAATAACATCATAATAGAGATAACAATAATGTAAAATAAAGCATACGTTACTGTGTAATGACAATTATTGATTCAATAATGTGAATTACTGTGCATATGTTACTGTGACAATTATTAGGTTCAATAATTTTAAAAACAGTGCAACAACAATTATTGACTCAATGATATAAAATACAGTGTAATGACAATTATTAAATCAATAATGCAAAATACTGTGTAACAACAATTATTGAATTGATAATATAAAATATTATGCAGTGACAATTATCGATGAAATGATGCGTAACAGTTACGGTGTCAATTATCAGACCAATAATATGAGACACTATGCAATACCGTGTGTTACTGTAGAGTACCGTGTGCTACAGAAAATACCATAAACTACCGTATGCTACTATTCTTTTATCACCGGTATTTTAACAGTTCCGTTGACTATTTTTATTTAAAAAGGTTATTTCTATCGTTTTCTATATCCGACAAATATTCCGTTGTGGGGTCCACCAATAATTTATTATTTCGGCGCCGTCGTACGGCACAAATATTCCCCGACCAAACGAATATTCCCCGACAAAGCGAATATTGTCCGACAAAATAAAATTTGCACATAACATCCTTAACTTTCAATTTTGTTAATTTAACCACTTACTGTTTCAAAAAAAAATATATATGAAGAAAAATTAAATTTTGTATTTCATAAAATTCGGGGTCTTACAACCTCCCCTCCTTATGAAATTTCGTCCCCGAAATTGACGTACCTGACATATCGAAGAGGTAAGGATACTTAGATTTCATCTCAGATTCTAGCTCCCAGGTCATTTCCTCAGTATCTTGGTTCCTCCATAAAACCTTAACTTGAGGTATAACCTTTGAGCGTAGGATCTGCTCCTTCTTATCCAGGATCTTAACAGGTACCTCCTCGTATGTTAAATCCTCTGCTATAACGTCTGGTTCTAACTCAATGACGTGGTTTGGGTCCTTCACATATTTACGTAACATAGATATGTGAAAAACGTTATGGATGCGAGACATACTTGGTGGTAGGGGTAGTCTGTAGGCTACGGTTCCTATTCGATCGAGGATTTCAAATGGGCCAATAAATCGAGGGTTAAGCTTTCCTCTCTTTCCGAATCTCGTAACCCCTTTCCATGGAGAAACACGTAAGAATACATGATCTCCGACGTTGAAACTTTCGTCTCTCCGATGAAGATCAGCATAACTCTTTTGTCGTTCTTGTGCGGTCTGTATTCGTTGTCGGATCATTTGGATATTTTCGGTCGTCAAGCGTACCAACTCGGGTCCCAACAATTTTGCTTCTCCTACCTCATTCCAACATATTGGAGAGCGACACTTCCTTCCATACAATGCCTCGAATGGAGCCATGCCTATGCTTGCTTGGTAACTGTTGTTGTAAGAAAATTCCACCAACGGCAAGTACTTATCCCAACTTCCTTTGAAGTCTAATACACAAAGTCTCAAAAGATCTTCGAGGGTTTGGATCGTCCTTTCCGATTGTCCGTCCGTTTGAGGATGGTATGCAGAACTAAAACGTAGTTCAGTGCCCATAGCTTTTTGTAGACTGATCCAAAAGCGTGAAGTGAATCTAGGATCTCGATCAGAAACTATGGAAACTGGCATGCCATGCAATCTCACGATCTCATTTATGTACATACCGGCAAGACGTTCAAGTGAAAAGTTTTCTCGTATAGGCAAGAAATGAGCAGATTTGGTCAATCTATCTACGATCACCCAAATTGCATCTAAGCCTTGAGAAACTTTTGGAAGACCCGTCACGAAGTCCATATTGATGTGTTCCCACTTCCATTCGGGAACTTCAAGTGATTGTAATGGACCTTTAGGAACTTGATGTTCTGCCTTGACACGTTGACAAGTTAGGCACCTTGAGATAAACTCCGCAATCTCTCTTTTCATATTGTTCCACCAAAATGTATGTCGAAGATCTCGATACATCTTGGTACCTCCTGGGTGGATTGCAAACGGCGTGTTGTGTGCCTCCATCATGATTTTATGCTTTAATTCAGGATCGTTAGGAACACAGAGTCGAGAGTTGACTCGAAGTATTCCTTTCTCGTCGATTCTTGCTTCGGGAATGGCACCTTCTTGTACTTTCTTTATCATGTTTATCAGTTCCGGATCGGTAGCTTGAGCAGCTTTAATTTTATCGATTAAAGTTGGTTCTACTCGCACGTGAGCAATCTTCGAGTGGGTCCCTGGTGTCTTTAGCTCTATCTCCATCTTTTGCAAGTCGTACAAAATACACTTTTGTGTTGTCAGCAGTGCACTTGTACTTGCATAAGATTTTCTGCTCAAAGCGTCAGCTACAACGTTCGCCTTTCCCGGGTGATACTGGATTGTGTGGTCATAATCCTTTAACAGCTCAAGCCAACGTCGTTGTCGCATGTTGAGTTCCTTCTGGGTGAAGAAATACTTGAGACTTTTATGATCCGTATAGATATCCACTTTTTCTCCGTACAAGTAGTGTCTCCAGATCTTCAACGCGAAAACGACTGCTGCCAACTCTAGATCATGAGTAGGATAATTTTTCTCATAATCTTTGAGTTGTCGAGAGGCGTAGGCTATAACCTTTCCATGTTGCATAAGGACACAGCCTAGACCTTTGCCAGAAGCATCGCTGTAGATAACAAATTCTCCTGATCCTGATGGTATGGTCAGAACAGGAGCTGAAACCAGTCTCTTCTTGAGTTCTTGGAAACTTTTCTCGCATTCCTCGCTCCATATGAATTTTGTGCTTTTCCGAGTAAGCTGCGTTAATGGAGTGGCGATTCGAGAAAATCCTTCTACGAATCTCCAATAATAACCAGCTAGACCCAGAAAACTTCGGACTTCGGTTACTGTTTTGGGTTGTTCCCAATTTAGTACCGTTTCAATCTTCGCAGGATCGACTGATATTCCTTGACTAGAAATCACATGCCCAAGAAACGCGACCTCCTCAAGCCAGAACTCACATTTCTTCAACTTGGCATATAATTTGTTTTCACGGAGCTTTTGTAGTATCAATCTCAGGTGTTGTTCATGATCCTCGCGACTCTTGGAGTATATGAGGATGTCATCAATAAAGACAACCACAAAATGATCCAAATGTTCCTTGAATATCCGGTTCATCATGTCCATGAAAGCTGCAGGAGCATTAGTTAGTCCAAAAGGCATGACTAAGAACTCATAATGCCCATAACGAGTTCTGAAAGCAGTCTTTGGAATGTCCTCAGCTTTAACCTTTAACTGATGATATCCAGAACGGAGATCAATCTTTGAGAAATGTTGAGCGCCTTGCAATTGATCAAACATGTCATCAATCCGAGGTAACGGGTACCTGTTCTTGATGGTGACATGGTTCAATTCTCGGTAGTCAATGCACAATCTCATACTCCCGTCTTTCTTCTTCACAAATAGAACAGAAGCACCCCAAGGTGATGCACTCGGACGAATGAAACCGGTATCCAACAATTCCTGTAGTTGGACTTTTCACTCTTGAAGTTCAATGGGAGCCATTCGGTAGGGAGCTTTGGAAATGGGTTTGGTACCGGGTTTAAGATCAATATAAAAATCAATTTCACGGTTTGGGGGTAAGCCAGGAAGTTCTTCAGGAAAAACGTCAGGAAACTCATTAACAATGTGAATATCATTCAAGTTTGACGTATTTTTGTTCAAATCAGTGACATGAGCTAAAAAGGTTTGACATCCGTTTTTCAATAAACGAATGGCTTTATGGCTAGAAATAACAGTTATAGATTTCAATGGTTTAGTTGCTTGAATTTGCATGACAGGTTGATTAGGAATATGAAAACTAATAATCTTATGAAAACAATCAATTTTAGCATGATGGGTAGTCAACCAATCAATTCCTAAAATCACATCAAATTCATGCATCTCCAAAGAAATAAGGTCAACAGGTAATGTGAGGTTGTTGATTTGAACTAGGCAAGATTTATAGACAGTAGATGTAATGGTCATTTCTCCTAATGGGGTTTCAACTGATAAGTCAAAGTCCAAATTTTCAGGAGTTAAGTTTAAACGCTGAGCACATGCAGGTAAGATAAAAGAATGGGTAGAGCCAGTATCTAACAAAGCGTAGACTTCACGAGAATTTATGAATAGCTTACCGGTTATCACCTCGTTCGAGTTTCGCGCCATTTGGGATGTCACAACAAAAGCTCTCCCTTGAATTACAGATTTTCCTTTATCCGCGCTAGCTTTTGGTATCATCATTGCAGCTGGACTTGATTTTGTGGCAGGACAAAACCGCGCAAGATGACCCTCTTTCCCACAACTGTAGCACTTTTTGGACTGCAGTGTACAGTTTGGGCTGATGTGACATTCCTGACCACACCTATAGCATCTCACTGGTGGTCGATCTTCTCCCCTTGAAACTGGGGTCGGTGCTGGTGTTGGTACTGGTGCTGGTGCCCTTCCATAATTATTATGGAATCTCTTTCTTTTGAAATTGTTCCCACTAGATTCTCCTCTTCTGTTATTTGGTGTGGAATTACCACCGAAGTGTTGGTTACCTCCTCGATGGTTCTCGTTCCTGTGGTTGTTGTCACTCCTTTCTCTATGCTGATCATTAACTCTTGGCTGCAATGTTTCATCTGTTTGCTCCACCCTTTGAGCCATATCTACAACATCTGAATACAAACTGAATTTATGAGAACTAAGTTGTTGACGAATTTTGAGTCTCAAACCTCTCAGGAACATTCGACTCATTCGTGCTTCGTCATCTACTAGATGAGTCGCAAAACGAGACAGTTCAGCAAACTTAGCTTCATATTGAGAAATTGTCATGTTTCCCTGCTCCAGCTTAATGAATTCCACTTCCTTCATATGGCGGATGCTTTCTGGGAAGTACTTCTCGTTAAACAGTTCTTCGAATTCTGTCCAAGACATTTCGAGTGCTGAAGGTTGGATACGTTTTACCGCTTCCCACCAATGGTCCGCCTCACCTCGTAACATAAAAGTGGCAAATGGCACCTTCTGATCATCAACGCATTGTAAGACATCAAGTATTTTTGTCGTCTGCTTCAGCCATGCCTCCGCTTTGAGTGGGTCAGGCTTCCCGTGGAATTCAGGTGGTCCTAATTCTTTAAATTGCTTAACAGTGACCATCCTCAAATTGCCAGCGTTTCTACCGTTATTATTGACTGGATTTCCTCTTCCTTGATTCTGTATGAACTGCATGAAATTCCTAAAGAATCCATCGTTCATCATGTTATCAGGAACATTATTTCCTGAGTTGGCAGGAGGATTGTTTGGGGCCTCTTGATTCTCGGCTACATTTGCTTCGGGTATTCCATAGTTAACCTCTTGATTTTCAGATGCCATACTTAACTGTGGTCACAAAATAAATGTTAGTTCAAATAAACTGACTCATCACTTCATGTTCCTACATTCAAATCGACTCATTAGATAATAAAATCTATTTTAGGTAGGACACACTAGTGACTGATTCTATTCGTCTCTCCCCTCCTAGTTCTACCCCAGATCTCCATTAAAGACCATATCCCTAAGCTCTGATGCCAACTGTGACGCCCCCAAATCTGGGTCCACACAGCCCATACTTGAGTCGTCAAAAGACTACAACAAAATTATTACAACAAAGCACAACGTACAACAATACAGTGTATAATAATACACAACTAAGTCTTCACTATTATTGCCACACTATTTTACAAAACGTGAAAACTATGATAACTATTCCTCGGACCCTCACTCCATTCCCCGGCTAGACCCTGTTATGTTTTCATCTCCTGTTGAAAAACAATGGAACAAAAGAAAGGGTGAGCTCAAATAGCCCAGTAAAGAATATCATGACTAAGATAATGACGAATAAATTATCATTAGTCTTCAACAGTTGAGTTCTTGATAGAATACAATAGACTACAAGGTTTATATCAAAAACTGCAGTTAAATTCTTAAACAACGTTCAGATCAATAATAGCAGCGGAATGAGTAATCTATTAGAAGAATAATGCAGACTATAATGTCCACTCGGTTCTCTTTTTAGGAAAAACATCATCAACTTTTATCATCTGAAATATCATTAGTCAAGATAATACAAATTCACAGTTCCTGATCATAATCATGCAGATCAACAGTTCATCTTTGCACTACGGGCCAAAGACATTCAATATAACACCAACGGTCATGATTATACCAGATTCAGCCTTTGGTCATAATCATACCAAACAACAGTTCATCTTTGCACTACGGGCCAAAGAGAACATTCACCACGTGCCATAAAAGACACCGAACAGATGTATCGCCTTTAACCTATTATATCGCCTTTAACCTATCATCTGTTCAACAAATATATCACATCTGTGCCCCCGGCCACAGATATTCACAACAGCTTGATTTTTGGATGATTAGAATGATATAAATGATGAACAGAAGAAATAGGATAACAATAAGTATCGGAAGTTTACTTTGTACAGATTCAAATAATGTCCAAATTGTCAACATGATGTGGAGTGAAATTTAAAAATGATATTCAAGATCCACAGTTCAGAATAACGGTTACAATTCAATAGAAAGGTTCACGTAAATAGGAAGGTTCAGTTGAAATAATGAAGTTCAACCATTATGGAACATATAATATTTTCAGGAATTATAGAAGCAATAGTTCCATAATAAATTTCGATTTAGGAGTATGAAAGAAAATAATATCCCTTACCGTAGCAGGTTTGATTAACAAAAGGTGAAGGAAATTAATACAAAAGGTTATTCACCAACAGGCGGCAATCCGCTCCGTAAGGTTATTCCCACAATTTAATAGAATTTGAGTACAAAGAGTTATTCACCAAACAGGCGGCAATCCGCTCCGTAAGGTTATTCCCACAATTTAATAGAATTTGAGTACATAGAGTTATTCACCAAACAGGCGGCAATCCGCTCCGTAAGGTTATTCTCAGAGATTAATAATGAATGAATACGAAAGGTTATTCACCAACAGGCGGCAATCCGCTCCGTAAGGTTATTCCCACAATTTAATACATGGAAATAAAAGGCACGTCTTATGAGTAAGGAATAAACAATATTATTATCGAGAATCAAATAATGATAATCCCTTACCATAGTATGTTTGAATAATGGAAGATGAAAAAGATGGTATCCCTTACCGTAACACGTGACTGGATATTGATTTAAATGAGGTTGATTAACTTGAACAGTACACGTATACTTATAGATCTTCACAAATACTCAAGATGACTTAAGCACACTTAGAGAGAACTTTCACAAGAAGTATTTAGAGAGAGAAAGAAAGAACAAGTAAGGAAGTTTTTGAAAAATCCTTAAGTTAAGGCTTCTATTTATAGCCAAAAATCTTATCATTCATTTAATCTAAACCATTCATTTAAAGATCATATTTTAATCTACACCATCCATTTCAAATATTATATTATCTTTAATCTACACCATTCATTTCATATCACCTAAAAATCACCTAACTTTATATTATAAACAAATCAATTTAATTATTCAACAATAATTCACACTTTAATCTACACCATTCATTTCATATTACCTAATAATCACCTAACTTTATATTATAAACAAATCAATTCAATTATTCAACAATAATTCACACTTTAATCTACACCATTCATTTCATATCACCTAATAATCACCTAACTTTATATTATAAACAAATAACTTTATCAATTCAATTATTATGACTAATTGTTATAAATACAGTATAGTTAGCTCTTAGATATCAAGTTAATAAATTAATGAAATACAACTGTTTAAATAACATCATAATAGAGATAACAATAATGTAAAATAAAGCATACGTTACTGTGTAATGACAATTATTGATTCAATAATGTGAATTACTGTGCATATGTTACTGTGACAATTATTAGGTTCAATAATTTTAAAAACAGTGCAACAACAATTATTGACTCAATGATATAAAATACAGTGTAATGACAATTATTAAATCAATAATGCAAAATACTGTGTAACAACAATTATTGAATTGATAATATAAAATATTATGCAGTGACAATTATCGATGAAATGATGCGTAACAGTTACGGTGTCAATTATCAGACCAATAATATGAGACACTATGCAATACCGTGTGTTACTGTAGAGTACCGTGTGCTACAGAAAATACCATAAACTACTGTATGCTACTATTCTTTTATCACCGGTATTTTAACAGTTCCGTTGACTATTTTTATTTAAAAAGGTTATTTCTATCGTTTTCTATATCCGACAAATATTCCGTTGTGGGGTCCACCAATAATTTATTATTTCGGCGCCGTCGTACGGCACAAATATTCCCCGACCAAACGAATATTCCCCGACAAAGCGAATATTGTCCGACAAAATAAAATTTGCACATAACATCCTTAACTTTCAATTTTGTTAATTTAACCACTTACTGTTTCAAAAAAAAATATATATGAAGAAAAATTAAATTTTGTATTTCATAAAATTCGGGGTCTTACAAATATGATGTTAAATTGTTAATAGAAAGATACATTGATAATATTTGTGATATGTGAACAACATGAGATATGGTTACATGTGAAATATGTATAGATATGAAGCATGATTTGCTAGATGTTAGTTGTTTATTTATATGATGCATAAGAAGTATGAAACATTCATAAAATGAAAAGCATGAAATGCATGATGTAAGAATAAAATGCAGAGCATGTATAATATGTGAAGCATGTAATGTGTTATGTGTAACTGTTAAACTTGATGAGCCGTCGTGCTCACTCTTGCTTAAAACCAACATTTTCAGATAGTGCAAGTTATTTGAAATTTTTGATAAAGATCAAGAAACATGAATGCATATTACATTCAATGAATGTCTAACCCGACTATTGTAGATATCAGTCCGAATTGGACAGATAAAATGATAGTGTAGTATAAGAATTGATTGGTATGTAGTATGAGTGTTAAATACTCAAATTAATTGTAATAGAATGTCGTATCATGTATGATATTGAGATATACTAGGAATGTATAAAGATTGCGATTCTGGAATAGAAAGAGATGTTGTAAAATTGTAAAGAAATGATTATTTAGCAATTATAATATTGTTGTAATTCAGGAACAATAAGGAAAATGTAGTACTAGTGTTGAACTGGATCCGAGGTTCTAGGGACTCGGATTTGGGGTCATCACAAGAACTATATCTTGCTAATAAATTTACAGCAAATGATATATCAGGTCGTGTATTGCTAGCAAGATACATTAGTGCTTCGATTGCACTAAGATATGATACTTCAGGACCAAGAAGTTTTTCATCATCTTCACGAGATCGGAAAGGATCTTTGCTCACTTCTAATGACCTTACAACCATTGGTGTACTTAATGGATGTGATTTATCCATATAAAATCATTTTAGTACTTTTGCTATATAATTTAATTGATGGACAAAAATCCATTTGCTAAGTTTCAATTTGAAGACCCAAACAAAATTTTGTCTTTCCCAAGTTTTTTAGCTCAAATTCTTTCTTTAATAAACTCATGACCTTTGATAACTCTTTAAGAGTTCCAATAATATTCAAATCATCCACATAAACAACAATTATAACAAATTCATATTCAAATCTTTCTATGAAAACACATGGGCATATAGGATCATTTTTATACCTTTTTTTTAACAAGAATTTACTCAATTGATTATACCATATGCGACCAAATTGTTTCAATCTATATAAGAATTTATTTAACTTGATCGAATAAACTTTTTGAGAATATTTATTATATGCTTCAAGCAACTTAAATCCTTCGAAGATATTCATATAGATATCATTATCAAGTGATCCATATAAATAAGCTGTAACAACATCCATTAGATGTATTTCAAACTTTTCATGTATTACCAAACTAATCAAATATCGAAATCTAATTGCATTTACCATAGGAGAATGTGTCTCTTCATAATCAATACAAGGTCTTTGGGTAAAACCTTGTGGGATAAGCCGAGCTTTATATCTCACAATCTCATTTTGCTTATTTCGTTCTCATAAATACCCATTTACATCCCACTGGTTTTATATCATTTGGTGTACAAACTACAAGTCCAAAAACTTCTCGCTTTGCAAGTGAATTCAATTCAACCTTAATTGCGTCTTTCCACTTTGGCCAATCATTTCTATGTCTACATTCTGCAATAAATATAAGTTCAAGATCCTTATTTTCTTCCATAATACTGAGCACTACATTATATACAAAAATATCATCGATGTCTATTTCATCTCGGTTCCATATTTTTTTCGATATGACATAATTTGTTGAGATCTCTTCATTTTCACTAGTTTCACGCACCTGAATGTCTTCTTATTTTGTGAGAGGATCAAAATTAGATAATGATAATGCATTCCAAGAAATATCCTTTTTCAGCTGCTTATTTTCTCCCCATAATGTAGAAAAAATTGATTCATCAAAATGACAATCAACAAACCTAACCGTAAATAAATCTCCTATTAACGGTTCTACATATTTAATTATAGATGGAGATTCATATCAATCATATATTCCAAACCTTCTTTAAGGATTGTTTGAGAGAATAAGAGAACCGTTTTATTTCATTCTGAAGTGTGTTCTATATTAAAGATGTCTTTATTTATAGGTTTACAAGAATGGAGGGGGAAAGAGCCATAAATATATATATATATGTTAAATTTAAGGAGATACATGTATTTAAAGTATAAACACACAATATCCAAACAGTATATTTATATTAATTATTAAAAAATAGATAATGACATTAAAATTTATATTATATCTTATTTTTTAATAATTAAAATAAATATAATATTTAATTTTATATTTAAATATTATATATACGGGCTTGTCCATTTAGAATATACATGTATTAAAGAAATACATGTATTCTAAGGGTACCTAAACTTTTGTTTTTGTTTTTGTTTTTGTTTGTGGTTCCTTCTTCGTTTTAACTTTATCAAGGTCTCTGCACTACCATTTCTGCCATTGAAGGATCTCTCCATCACAACCGAGATCTCTATTCTCATTAACAATCCGCCACCATTATAAACCCTATTTGACACTAAATCTCTGTTTGTCTTTTGCAATCAAGCTCAGTTATGGCTCCTCCAACTCCATCACAGCGTTCTTATTCCCCTTCTCAACCCTCCGGGTATATCTCTTTCTCCCTCTCTACTTTTATCTTTCTCTACATTTTTCACTCGAAGAATTCGAGAAAGTTTGTAATTGATTATGTAACACTAGAAAAAACAAGCACATATATATATATGTGTGTGTGTGTGTGTGTGTATTTAATTCACTAAAATTAAGCAATGCAATTTATGCTCAATAGAGTTAACATATATGTATTATATATAATTTGTTTGAAATGAGCTTTAATTATGTTGATTTCACCTAAAAAGTCAGCAATTTTGATAGACTACATAGGATCTCGTAAAGCATACTAGAGAAGTTTAAGATGGCTAAGAAGAACATGTTTTCTCTATCTTTTTCACGCATACTGAGGTTAATGATGGTAAAAATTCTGATCCTAGCTTTAATATTAATTCCAACAGAAAAGGGGAAGTTTCAGATTTGAAAATGCAGCTCCGGCAGCTGGCTGGGAGTAGAGCCCCAGGGACTGATGATTCAAAGCGAGAGCTCTTCAAGAAGGTGATATCTTACATGACAGTTGGGATTGACGTGTCTTCGGTTTTCAGTGAAATGGTGATGTGTTCAGCCACGACTGATATTGTTTTGAAGAAAATGTGTTATTTGTATGTTGGAAATTATGCAAAGTACAATCCGGATCTTGCGCTTCTGACAATTAATTTTCTTCAAAGGGATTGTAAAGATGAGGATCCCATGATTCGTGGATTGGCGTTGAGGAGTTTGTGTACGCTTCGTGTGGAAAATTTAGTGGAGTACTTGGTGGGACCGCTGGGATCAGGGTTGAAAGATGGGAGTAGTTACGTCAGGATGGTTGCATCCATTGGGGTTTTGAAGTTGTATCATATATCTGCTTCGACTTGTGTGGATGCCGATTTCCCTGCAATGCTTAAGCATTTGATGCTTAATGATCCGGATGCTCAGGTCAGACTATTTTGGTTTTATGATTTCTTAATTCTTGTGAAATTTCAATATTCACTGGTTTAATCAAGTAATTGAAGGTTGAGGAGTAAATAATCCTTGCAAATCCTCTTGCTATAGTGAGAAGGTAGTCAGTCCTGTCAAATCCTATTAGAACTACTACAGATTAGATTGTAACGAGTCCTAGTCCATTAAACGGGAAATAGGGCAGAATTACATGTTATGTGTTGAACCATGAGAAGCTCTAATTCAGTTGTCTTAGTTTATAGAAGTTTAATTTTGAAATTGTAGACATGCGAGTCAAGGGCTTGGCCACAATAAAAATAATATTTATTTATTTTTGCTAAGTACAATAAAAATATTTGAAATAACCAAAATTAAAAAACAAACAAGAATAAGAAAAAGATCCTAAGTTTTCTACACATTTCCCCCATCATGTCTAGATTGACCGGAAGGCAGATAGATGATTTTTCTATCCATCTTTGTTATAAATGAGATGATCCAATTAATTAGGAAATTGTGCCTTGTAGCCTTTTGGTCTTGTGTGTTTTAAGATGACTACGTATCAAAGTAAGCTGCATCATAGACTTTTTAGTGTGTTGGAACTTCTAATGGAGGATTTATTCCTTCAGATATTGTATACCTTGATGTGTCGTAGATACTTTCTTAACTGAATATTGTTGATAATTTAAATTTTTTGACTGATTTCAGAAAATGTCCAAATTCTTGTCATGTGCCATAATATCCTTATTAAATATTTTTCTTAAAACGGATACTCTTTATCAATTTTCAGGTGGTTGCGAACTGTTTATCTGCTTTACAAGAGATTTGGAGTTTGGAAGCAAACAGTTCTGAAGACGCATCAAGGGAGAGAGAAGCTTTGCTAAGCAAGCCAATTATATATTATCTTTTAAATAAGTATGATTTTGTTTTAGATGTCATTATTATCTCATAAACTTTGATATAAAGTCTTGGAATTTTGAGGTACTCCCTTGAACACCATTGTCCCCTCACTTTGATTACCATGCTTTTCTTTTGATTCTAGTTGCTTATAGTGTTTGAGGTCTAAGCAGCCTTGTGGATTATCTCTTTGTTAATAGTTGTATTATCACTTTATTATAGTAGAAACAATATAGAATGCAAAGGAAGGACAATTTATGCTCCCAAAAGAAATTAAAAGCATTTTAAGTGGAAAGGACGTAATGTTCCTCAATAAAGCACAACCATCCGATCCCTATGTAGATCTGTTGAAGAAACTCTAGAAAAGATCCCATAAAAGATGCATAAAAGGACACTCTATCCCAAAGCAAGTGTTTGTAAAAAGTTGAAAGTGCTTGCAAGTAAATGTGGTTTTACTTGATAAGAACATAGACTTGATATGAGTTTCAACAAAATAAAAGATTTATTTATTTAAACTTTTTTTTTATGATTTTTTATCATAAAAGTTCATGCCTTTGATGTTGTTTGTTTGAAGTAGTGACAGCATATTCCATAATCTCAGCAGAATGAGTACCATATAGAAATCCTCATAACCATTCCACCGTCTTTTTTAGATTTTAAAAAAAAATAAAAATGCATTTAAACATGTTTCTGTATGGCGTTATCCTGCACTAAATTGCTCTTCGAAGTCATCATGTGTTTGCCTTTTGTTTATTTTGGCGTGGCACTCCCCCCAAATATTATGTATTAGAAGCTAATAGAAAGAGATGTGAGAATAAAATGTGAATACGTGTGACACTTTTTTCGGTAATTTATACTCTTGGCACTTGGGGAAGGGAGTATGTTTCTGAAGCAGGCTTACTGCTTATCTCTCTTGTGGCTGTAGAGATTAGGCATTGGCATTGAATCACCAGTGTTTCTCGAGTAGTTTTTGTCAAATCAAGCACTCCTTTACTTATAACTGCTTCAAATGCAGGTTGAGCAGCTAGAATTAAATTTTAGGGGTGTAGAATGTGCAAATCTTTGTACCCCATGGTATGTCAACACAGATTTTGGTAACAGGAACATGGGTGTATCAAACTTTAAACATAGAACAGTTGGAGTTGCCAACTGCTCGGTTTTCTTTTACTATTTATATTTGAAATGCCAAGGTCGCCTTCAAAGTCCAGGTTTTTATTTGGTCTCTGGTCCTCTAACGATTTCGTACTAAGATCTTTTTGAAACGTACAAACCTACAAGGCTTTGTTTCTGGACATTTGCGTCTTGTGAATGCTGTGAATGCAGGAAAATGAGACACATTCTCATTCTTGAATTGTGCAGTTGCTTGGAGCTTGTGGAACTTTATTTTTAGTTCGATGTAAGAGGAGCCGGTGTTTCCTGCCTTGTTGGGAGGGTTAATGTTAATTCGATTTTGATTTTTAGTGATTGTTAGGATTAAGGATGCCAAGTTACTTTGAAAGTGTGGTTGTTTTGCAGTCTTGTGGTGGATTTGGAATGACTACATGCCAGAATCTTTAGGGAGTTGTAATTCTTTTTCTTTGATCTTCCAGTTATTGAGAGAGATTTTTTTTTTTTTTACTTTCTATGGTCTTGTGTTATGGGTGCTTTGGAGGCATCCTCGTTTCTGATCTTTGTACGGATTCGAGTTGCATTTCGTGAAGTGTTTTATATTTGGTATTGTTTCCACTTTTTCATCAATGGGTCAACTCCTTGCCTTATTTTACTAACTTTATCACTGTCAATTGTATTTGTTTATCCCCCTCCCCCCGACACCCAAAAGGATTTTCTATTTTCTCATTCATAATGCGTTTTTGTTATAATTATTATATAAATATCTTATATTTAAACAAGGCATAAATTTAGTATGTATCTTGTCTTAGATATTTTGCCTTATTTGTGCAGGATCAAGGAATTCAGTGAATGGGCACAATGTATTGTTCTTGAATTGGTTTCTAAATACGTACCGCCAGATAGCAATGAGATTTTTGACATAATGAATCTTCTTGAAGATAGACTCCAACATGCAAATGGCGCTGTTGTCTTAGCAACTATCAAGTTGTTTCTACGACTGACGTTATCTATGACTGATGTCCATCAGCAGGTACCGATTGTAGTGTTCCCTTCTGAGTTTATTTGCTTTAAGTAGTGATGAAAATTTCACTTCACCATATCCTCATTGTGTGCTTATACAAAACAGTCAGTCACATTATCAATAGAAAGTAAAAGATCTTCTATCTTTTATGAAGATCCATTTGGTTTGATATGCCTAGAGGTGCAGGTAAATTGCAGTATATTTGCTGTCCAGTCTTGATGTGCATGCTTCCATTTTGGTCAACGGCAATATCATTTGTATAGGTTCCATTAGATGGTTTTGAATTATTTATCCTTTTAAGGATTAAAAGTTTTTCACCAGCCTTCCACCAAAGCATAAGGTTTTTGTTGGTTTGAACCTACAAATGGCCCTATTTATGAAGTAGTTCATGTTTTTGTCATGAGCTAGTCATTTCATATCTGTACTCTTCAACTAGTTAACAGAAACAAAGAGAAATTGGGTGAAATAGAGATAAATTTAGAGAGCTTTCATTTAGAGAGAAACAATTACAGAATCTAGAGAGAGAAGATAGAGAAGTCAGAGGATTCATTTACATCATTAAACATGCTTATCTCACACTACTGCTTATTATTTATAAGCTAACAATTTACTAAGAAAAACAGCGAAAAACTACTAATTATTCTAGATAACTACTAATACTTTTGTTTTAAAATATAAGATCAAGTTTAACCTTTTAAAGTTGATATAAGATATTACTATATTCAAAATTGATGTGATTCATTTTAACTTTTAAAGATAATAAATCTTGTGATTAATAATACTTTTTAGATAGTTTACAATTTTTATAATTGAATTACCTAAAATTTAATGAATTTCATAAATTCTAGATTTAAAATATTTCAAATTGACTTCAAAAAGCGGAAAGTGATTCTACATATTGGAACTTTTATCTATAGAATTTTTATAATTCTTTTCTAGCGATTGCTTTTGCATAAGTTATGCGTTCTTATCCTGCATTCTAGTGGGGCAGCTGGACTCCCTTAAATCACTTGTGTTGTTTAGTCTTTTAGAGGTTAACTTTCAATTTCCTAATGTAGAAGTTCCTTATCTTAGGTGTATGAGCGTATCAAAGCCCCATTGCTCACTCAAGTGAGCTCAGGGAGTCCAGAGCAATCTTTTGCAGTATTGAGTCATTTGCATCTTTTGGTGATGCGCGCACCAATGTTGTTTTCTTCAGATTACAAACACTTCTATTGCCAGTATAATGAACCATTTTATGTTAAGAAATTGAAGCTTGAAATGTTGACTGCCGTGGCAAACGAGAGCAATACGTATGAGATAGGTTAGTGAGTTCAATTTTGGTTATATTTTTCCTATTATTTTTTCAAATCTCTAAATGCAATTTGTCTTGGTTGGTGACCCATTCTTTGATCGCAGGTGTTATATTACCTTGTTAGCTTTTCATTATTATCAAATATGACTGACATATGTCTTTTATCGAGTCCATTTCAGTGACAGAATTATGTGAATATGCTGCAAATGTTGATATTCCCATTGCTAGGGAATCAATTCGGGCTGTTGGGAAAATAGCACTGCAGCAAGACGATGTTAATGCAATTGTTGATAGGCTACTTCAGTTTCTGGAGATGGAAAAGGACTATGTGACTGCTGAAACTCTGGTAAGTGCAAATTAGTTTTTGGATGTTAGGTGCTTGTAATTTTCTATTTGATCTACCAAAATATTGACCACATCCTGCAAATTAATCCTTATAAGTCCATGTTGCTTCATATAGGTTCTTGTGAAAGATCTTCTTAGAAAATATCCTCAATGGAGTCATGATTGCATTGCAGTCGTTGGGAACATCAGCAGCAAAAATGTTCAGGAACCCAAAGCAAAGGCAGCTCTTATATGGATGTTAGGGGAGTATGCTCATGACATGCAGGATGCTCCTTATGTTTTGGAAAGTCTAGTTGAGAACTGGGATGATGAGTACTCTGCAGAGGTAACGAAGTTGTAGTTTTTCATTTACCTTTTCTGGGACTTCCCGGAGAGAATCTTCTGAATTCCCCTCTCCCCCACCCCACCCCAAAAGTATCTATAAAATGTGTTTAAATGGCATGTGAAGCCCTCCAAGCTGATGGGCTTCCCACACTAATCCCCACCCCTCAACCATTTACAAGCAATGATAAGCTTTGTCTGTTTTGAAAGTTGTCGTTGGTTTTCAATTAGATAGTATTCGTGCAGCAAATACCTTCAGGCATACCTTCTCTCACACTTGTCTTGGTAGATGCGATACTATTGATACAGTTGTTTTAAATTCCTCTGCTGCAATATTACAAAGTCAAACTATTTGTTGCTATCTTTTAACAAATGTATTGTCCTAACAATGCGCCCTGTAGATGCACACATTGGCATTTTCCAAATACATAAAGAAGCGAGAGTGGGTCGGTTTTTCTTATGAGTTTTTCCATTCAGGGCTATCCTCAAGGATTTAGGTCATGCTTCAGTACTGTGCTATATATTTTTCCCATTTGTTTTAGATGAAAATAATGGCTGAAAATGTGATTTCTGCTGAAGTCATAATTGCTTCTGAAGTGGTTGCTGAAATAACCAGGAAGGACTGGTTGTTTTATCTGAAGATAATTGCTGGAGTAATATTGAAAGACTTCCTAAAAATTACTTTTGTTGCTCAAATATATGACAAAAATGGTACTATCATTACTTCAAGGTACTCTTGATATTATCATCATTTTTTTAGGGTAAAAAAATCTAAAATATATGAACTTCAATAAGCAATTTTGAAGAAAATAAAAGCAGCAGCATTTGGCCTGCTTAGTGTTTTTCACGAAAATCACTTATTTTTACCACAAAAAACTGAAACAAATAGCCCAAAGTTGCTCACAAAAAGCTAAAACAAATAGACCCGTTAGTTTCTTAAATTTCTTGCATTACAAGTTCGGACCTATTATGATGAATAACTTCCCTTCTCCCCCCCCCCACTTCATTTATATTATCTTTGTTGGACTTCTGGCTACTCAGGTTCGTTTGCATCTGCTTACATCAGTAATGAAATGTTTCTTAAGAAGACCACCGGAGACTCAAAAAACCCTGGGAACTGCATTGGCAGGTGGTGTTGCTGATTTTCATCAGGTATGGAATTATTCATCCGCTTGAACAGATCAAAGATATCCATTGAAATTGATATACACGTCCAACTTGTGTGTGCAAGGACTAGGATGGTGGTTAAACTTTCATTTGATTTCAGGATGTTCATGATAGAGCCTTATTCTACTACAGGCTTCTGCAATACAATGTATCTGTAGCAGAAAGAGTGGTGAATCCTCCAAAGCAAGCTGTTTCAGTATTTGCCGACACTCAAAGTAGCGAGATAAAGGACCGTATATTTGATGAGTTCAATAGTCTCTCCGTTGTATACCAGAAGGTACTTTAATTCTCTTCATCTATTCCCTCCTCTCTGATTGCTTTAGATAAACCACCTACATGATTGCAAGGCAACAATGACAACTTGGAAACTTTATTTTTATTTTTATTTGGAAATTAGAATAGGAACGTCAATTATCACCAGTATCCTCAGTAAATGAATCTATCATCTGAAGTTGAATTTCATTGTGGGACGATGTAGTGTAAATTCATGAAAAAGAGTAAGATTTCATACACGCAAGCGTGCACCCACATATGCACAAATACTCATGAAGTGATCTGAGATCCTAATGGTACACAGTGCACATCACAAAGCTAGTTCCACATCTATAACCGCACTATTGAAATCCTTATGGCAAGAATTTGCTAGTAGTGCTTTATAGACGAAACACTTTCAAAATGTCTTCAGCCAGCATACCCATGAAGGTGGAGACAAACCTTTCCAAATTTTGGAAAAGAAAATAAAGGTAGTGTGGCCAATGTCTTCAGCAAGCCTATCCATGAAGGTGGAGACAAACCTTTCAAAATTTCGAAAAAGAAAAAAAAGGTAGTGTGGCCACTCTTTTGTTCTTCTCTCAATGAAACAAGCCATTGGCTTTAGAACTTTCTACACTACGCATGTTTTCAGCAAAATTTTGTAACATGTAGATGCTAGAGTTCTGTACTGGTTTAAATTGCTCCTAAAAAGAACACCCATATGTTTGAAAGGATGATGTGGGAAATGAAGTATTTTATATTTTAAAAGCATGCCTTCCAATTCATACAACACTAGGTAAAAAGGGACGATTTCCTCAATATTAGGTTTTATCTTTCTTATATATCTTTAGCAACATGTCAAAAATTAGCAAGGAACCACATAATGGGCTAATGACTTCTTATTTCATGGTTATGCTTTATTAATTTAATTGTGTTAGGTAACATGTAACTCTGAAAGTTTAAGCTATTGAGAATGAATCCAAAAATGTATATCATGCTTTGATCCTTCCCTTCCATATGCAACTCCCACTTGCATGTGGAGAAGCAAATCAAAGTGCATCATAATGCACAAACCAAACATAGTGCAAAATCATTAGCAACACATGGGGAACCAAATGGAAAACTTGAAAAAGCAGATGTGCTGCTGGTTAGGGTCTATATATATATATGAATGGATTTGCTGATGGACAGAAATCAGCACCCTCCTTCCCTTTGCTTCATTCTTTATAACTGTGTGGTCTTCATGCTCATTTTAATTTCTCTGAAGATTAAAAAAAAAGGAAGTAAAATCTGTTTGTGGTTAACTTAGCTGACAGTCTATATTTTGCAGCCTTCTTACATGTTTACTGATAAGGAGCATCGAGGAGCGTTTGCATTTTCAGAGGAACTAGGGAATTTATCTATTGGCGCAGAAGCTTCAGAAAACATTGTTCCATCCCACAGAGTTGAGGCAAATGACAAGGACCTGCTTATAAATACTTCAGAAAAGGAAGAAAATAAGGGTCTTGGTAATAATGGTTCTGCATATAATGCTCCTGCTTATGATGGTTCCATATCCCTGGTTGCTTCACAGGTTCAGTCAGATCTTGTATCGTTAGATCACACACTACCACCACATTCACCACAGCCTAGCTTGGCCATTGATGATCTGCTTGGTCTTGGATTATCAGTAGCATCTAGTCCTCCTCCTGCCCCAGTGTTGAGGCTTAATGCTAGTGCTGTGCTTGATCCAAGCACTTTTCAGCAGAAATGGCGCCAACTTCCAATATCTATATCACAGGTTTCTTTTTTAAATTAACTTCTTCAATTAACAATTTGCATCGCCTCCCTCCTTCCCCTGTGCACGCAAAGCCCTAATATTATGTTATCTTAAGCTTTACTCTTTTGAGTTCTTTGCATCGTCTTGCAAGTCAAATCATATTGCTTGTTTTGGATGTTTCAATTTGTGGGTTATGCATTGTACAGACGTATCTGTATATATGTTTCCTCTTTGTTGTTTGTGCTACTTTTGGAGATTATTTAACTGAGTTAAATCTTCATCTAACATCAGTGGATTAAAAAGAGAAATTACTGTTATTGTTCAACTTCTCACATTATATGAGGTTTAGACTTCAAGGCGGTTATTTGTAAATCTTGTAGATTCCACCTAGGCAACCAAGAAGTTCTATTGATTGATGCAAATATCTCTTTTGCAGTCCTAGGACAAGTTTCTATGTTTCATCAGTTTACCCCAACTCATGCAGAAATGAAACTTCAAGCTATTCCCAATATCACTACTCTCCATTTTTCTAATAGAAGTTTAATTTATTTTGCAGGATGTTTCCATAAGTCCATCCGGAGTGGCAGCATTGACAAATCCTCAAGCCCTTCTCCGTCACATGCAGGGCCATTCCATTCACTGCATTGCTTCAGGCGGTCAAGCCCCGAACTTCAAATTCTTCTTCTTTGCACAAATATCTGAGTCGTCAATTTTCCTTGTAGAGTTTATAATCAACTCGTCATCATGTAAAGCGCAAATGAAGATAAAAGCGGATGATCAGAGTTCATCTGAAGCCTTCTTAGCGTTGTTCCAGTCGGCCTTGTCTAGCTTTGGCATGCCCTAACTCATTCATTTTGGTCTCTTCTCAAAGCTGGATGGAAATTGGTTTGCAGCCCATTGATGCAATTCGGTTTCGGTTCTCCAGGAAGAAATCACAGAAAATAAGTAAGGGAGGCAAAAAGAGTGTGTTTTGTAATGGACTAATAGACAAGTGTACATTGTTCGAGTGTAGAGCATTTTGGTTCTTGCTCTCTGCGCCCAACTTTTCTCCCCCAACTTTAGTTATGTTGTGTTCCCTTTTATGAGTTAGAGAAAAGTTTATGTTGTGCAATTTTATCATATGAAATTGATCATTTTCCAGAGTGCAGAATGGATAGGCCTGTTCATCAGATTCGGGTTTTTCGGTTTTTCAGACAGAACTAAATCGGTTTTTCGATACAAAATGTATCAGTTCAGTATCGATACAAAAAAATTAGTATATACCGGTTCTGGTACTGCGTTTTAATGATTCGGTATTTACCGAACCGAATCGGTTATACCGGTTTTTTAATTTTTATTATTATTAATAATAAATAATTAATAATAATTTAAAAAATTAATAATAATAATACAAATAATAATAATAATAATAATAATAATAATAATAATAATAATAATAAAATATTAATTTTTTATTTTTATCAGGTAAAAATTGGTACTAAACTGGTTTACTGGTTCGGTATATAGGTACCGATATCGGCACCAAAATTTGGCCACTTCCGATATCGATTCGAACTGGTATTTATCGGTTGAACACCCCTAATAATGGGTGACCTAGCTATGAAACATGTCTAGGAAATTCTAATTTAGGAGGGCCTACACTCCGGCTATATTCTCACACTCGAGTAGTATTCCCTCCATTTTAAAATATAAGTTGATTATTGACTTTATGAATTTAATTTTAGATATTTTTAAATTCAAAGTTGACATGAATTTTTAATTTTAATTAATATAATAATGAATATTGTAAACTATCTAAAAATATTAGTCATTGCAATATTATTTACTACTTTATAATTTGTAATGAATAATTTTAGTATTGAATTTGAAAATGACTTCGAAAAGTGAATAATGAACCAATAATTTAAAACAGACCGTGCTATTTGTTTTTGACCACCTTGTGTGTCTAAACAGAGATTAAATTTCAAAATTTAAAAATATTATGAATTTAACTAAAGCATGGTACAATAACAACAAAATGTAAATTTACTCTCTCTCTCTCTCTCTCTCTCTCTCTCTCTCTCTATATATATATATATATATATATATATATATATACTGTAATGACCTTATTATTTTTTTTAATAATTAATATTTTTACAAAAGAATTTGATTTGATAGTTTTATAAAACTAGGAATAATAAATGGGATTTATATTTATATAAGCAAGATTTTATAAAAATATCAAAGTTTTCATATAGTAAAAACAACTCTTTTTTTTTTTTTGAAAAAATGATATAAGAGTTTAAACAGTATTATCCCTCTTAAACTCTCTCCTCTTTTCATACCACCACTCTAAAATATTACTCCCACTACAAAACCAAACCAACAATCTATCTTCGTCCGTTTACAATGTCCTCCTTCTCGCCTTCATCGGCGCCCGCCCGTTCTCCGTCACTATCCCCCCCTCCACCCTAACTCCCATCCAACTACCACCTACTTCCCTACCTCCCCTTTAATTATTAGGTTTCATGATTATTTTGAAAACGAAGCAATATATATGGCGAATCTTTTGCTGAGTTTTAATGTTTGGAGGGAAATTAAGTTATGTCGTTTGGTTGAAGTTTTGATTTGGGGCTAGTAATATTTGTTATTTTGGGTTATTAAAATTTAGTTAACCTCAGGGTCTTGTTTATTAAATTATTTTGGTTAAAATTTGTTATATGTCTTGTTAGCTCAATTGAGAATTTTAAGTGTTTAGACCAATTGGAGGGTTCGAAAAATCCTAATCTTATAGCCTTAATCTTATCCTTCCGCTCTTTATAAATTATTTAGCAAAGAGATTGCAGAAGGCTTTGACAAGTCTCATTATTTATGAAAATAGAAAGACAGATGCGTATACGTACGTGTATTATGTTCATCTTTTACTTTGAAAATTCTTGATCTCTTTTTACACTTTTGTGGATTCTAATTTCGATCATTCGTGAAGAGTTCCTTATAAATTTTCTCAATTGCCTTCACCTCTACTCTTTCTCGATAGGTGGCTTCCGTGGATTTTGGGGACGAAATCTGTAAGACCCCGAATTTTATGAAATACAAAATTTAATTTTTCTTCATATAGATATTTTTTTTTAAACAGTAAGTGGTTAAATCGATAAAGTTAAAAGTTAAGGATGTTATGTGCAAATTTTATTTTATCGGACAATATTCGCTTTGTCGGGGAATATTCGTTTGGTCGGGGAATATTCGTTTGGTCCGACGGCGCCGAAATAACAAATTATTGGTGAACCCCACAACGGAATATTTGTCGGATATAGAAAACGACAGAAATAACCTTTTTAAATAAAAATAGTCAACGGAACTGTTAAAATACCGGTGATAAAAGAATAGTAGCATACGGTAGTTATTGGTATTTTCTGTAGCACTCGGTACTCTACAGTAACACACGGTATTGCATAGTGTCTCATATTTTTGGTCTGATAATTGAAACCGTAACTGTTACGCATCATTTCATCGATAATTGTCACTGCATAATATTTTATATTATCAATTCAATAATTGTTGTTACACAGTATTTTGCATTATTGATTTAATAATTGTCATTACACTGTATTTTATATCATTGAGTCAATAATTGTTGTTGCACTGTTTTTAAAATTATTGAACCTAATAATTGTCACAGTAACATATGCACAGTAATTCACATTATTGAATCAATAATTGTCATTACACAGTAACGTATGCTTTATTTTACATTATTGTTATCTCTATTACGATGTTATTTAAACAGTTGTATTTCATTAATTTATTGACTTGATATCTAAGAGCTAACTATACTGTATTTATAACAATTAGTCATAATAATTGAATTGATAAAGTTATTTGTTTATAATATAAAGTTAGGTGATTATTAGGTGATATGAAATGAATGGTGTAGATTAAAGTGTGAATTTTTGTTGAATAATTGAATTGATTTGTTTATAATATAAAGTTAGGTGATTATTAGGTGATATGAAATGAATGGTGTAGATTAAAGTGTGAATTATTGTTGAATAATTAAATTGATTTGTTTATAATATAAAGTTAGGTGATTATTAGGTGATATGAAATGAATGGTGTAGATTAAAGATAATATAATATTTGAAATGGATGGTGTAGATTAAAAGATGATCTTTAAATGAATGGTTTAGATTAAATGAATGATAAGATTTTTGGCTATAAATAGAAGCCTTAACTTAAGGATTTTTCATAAACTTCCTTACTTGTTCTTTCTTTCTCTCTCTAAATACTTCTTGTGAAAGTTCTCTCTAAGTGTGCTTAAGTCATCTTGAGTATTTGTGAAGATCTATAAGTATACGTGTACTGTTCAAGTTAATCAACCTCATTTAAATCAATATCCAGTCACGTGTTACGGTAAGAGATACCATCTTTTTCATCTTCCATTATTCAAACGTACTATGGTAAGGGATTATCATTATTTGATTCTCGATAATAATATTGTTTCTTCCTTACTCATAAGACGTGCATTTTATTTCCATGTATTAATCTCTGAGAATAACCTTACGGAGCGGATTGCCGCCTGTTGGTGAATAACCTTTCGTATTCATTCATTATTAATCTTTGAGAATAACCTTACGGAGCGGATTGCCGCCTGTTTGGTGAATAACTCTTTGTACTCAAATTCTATTAAATTGTGGGAATAACCTTACGGAGCGGATTGCCGCCTGTTGGTGAATAACCTTTCGTATTCATTCATTATTAATCTCTGAGAATAACCTTACGGAGCGGATTGCCGCCTGTTTGGTGAATAACTCTTTGTACTCAAATTCTATTAAATTGTGGGAATAACCTTACGGAGCGGATTGCCGCCTGTTGGTGAATAACCCTTTGTATTAATTTCCTTCACCTTTTGTTAATCAAACCTGCTACGGTAAGGGATATTATTTTCTTTCATACTCCTAAATCGAAATTTATTATGGAACTATTGCTTCTATAATTCCTGAAAATATTATATGTTCCATAATAGTTGAACTTCATTATTTCAACTGAACCTTCCTATTTACGTGAACCTTTCTATTGAATTGTAACCGTTATTCTGAACTGTGGATCTTGAATATCATTTTTAAATTTCACTCCACATCATGTTGACAATTTGGACATTATTTGAATCTGTACAAAGTAAACTTCCGATACTTATTGTTATCCTATTTCTTCTGTTCATCATTTATATCATTCTAATCATCCAAAAATCAAGCTGTTGTGAATATCTGTGGCCGGGGGCACAAATGTGATATATTTGTTGAACAGATGATAGGTTAAAGGCGATATAATAGGTTAAAGGCGATACATCTGTTCGGTGTCTTTTATGGCACGTGGTGAATGTTCTCTTTGGCCCGTAGTGCAAAGATGAACTGTTGTTTGGTATGATTATGACCAAAGGCTGAATCTGGTATAATCATGACCGTTGGTGCTATATTGAATATCTTTGGCCCGTAGTGCAAAGATGAACTGTTGATGTGCATGATTATGATCAGGAACTGTGAATTTATATTATCATGACTAATGGTATTTCAGATGATAAAAGTTGATGATGTTTTTACGAAAAAGAGAAGCGAGTGGACATTATAGTCTGCATTATTCTTCTAATAGATTGCTCATTCCGCTGCTATTATTGATCTGAACATTGTTTAAGAATTTAACTGCAGTTTTTGATATAAACCTTGTATTCTATTGTATTCTATCAAGAACTCAACTGTTGAAGGCTAATGATAATTTATTCGTCATTATCTTAGTCATGATATTTCTTACTGGGCTATTTGAGCTCACCCTTTCTTTTGTTCCATTGTTTTTCAACAGGAGATGAAAACATAACAGGGTCTAGCCGGGGAATGGAGTGAGGGTCCGAGGAATAGTTATCATAGTCTTCACGTTTTGTAAAATAGTGTGGCAATAATAGTGAAGACTTAGTTGTGTATTATTATACACTGTATTGTAGTACGTTGTGCTTTGTTGTAATAATTTTGTTGTAGTCTTTTGACGACTCAAGTTTGGGCTGTGTGGGCCCATATTTGGGGGCGTCACAAAATCCCTTTAAAGAAGGAAGAATGTACGTAACATCCCATATTTTTTTCATGTAAATTTTCTTTTCTCTTAAATAATTAATTAAAATAGATGTATGATCTAATTCAATATTTTATCTAATTTAAGTGTTTTGGGCCTAACTAATTCGCTTAATATTATTTAATGTGATTTATTTAATAAAAATTATTAGTGAACTTGGCACAACTCAATCTAATTTAAAAGATTTATTTAGTTCTGAAAGAAAAATAGATTATGTTATTTTATCTTCCTTACCAAAGGAAGAGAAGGAGAAAGTAAGTATATGGAGGATGATTGATAGGAAAAGTAATCATTATTTAGGGTTCTTAGTTTCATGATAAGAATGTTTGCAATTCATATTTCTGTTAATTCCTTATCATATTTTCAACCCTAAATATCTATTTGATTATACTTTTAAGTTAGGATTTTGTTAATCATTAATTAGGGTTCTTAAGAAATATGATTGAAAACAAATTTGAGATATTTCACCTAGTTAAGGTATAGATCTTTGCTCACTTAAATTTTAAACTCTTGCAAAATATGTCTAGAATTTGTAGTATTGTTCGAAATATCATATTAAATTTGTTTCTTGTCCGATTTATACGATTCTGGTCTTTTTGGAATGGTATAAACAATATCTACAACTTTTGTTCTTTAACTTTTCCGAGATTTTGACTCAAAATTGATCCAGATAAAGCTTTTGTAAAAACACTATTTTCTATAACAAAAATTTGATAAGTATCTTATTAAATTTGTATAAAATTCATTTAAACTCAAATTTGAATGATTCTTAGCAATATGTAAAGATCTTGAAATCCTCTAAAACGTTTGTACTTTAAGTTTTTGCTAATTTTGTCATTTCATATGCCAAAACAAAACCTTTCTAAAATTGGTCTGAAATTAGTTTAAGAATTTTTTTGCAGCAAATTCGAATTTTCAAACACTGATAACTTGATGATTTTAAATTTCGTTTAGGTGTTTCTTGTATACCTTGAAGTCTAGTTTCAGATTATTTTTATATTTTGGAAACAAATTCAAATTGAGGGTGTTATGATCAAGACAATAGACTAAGGTCTTAAATATATTTTGAGAAGTTGGGGTTTTTAAGAATTTCTTAACTTTTTGATATTTATTTTAATGAATTTATGAATATGTAAGTGCATGAATAATTTATGAGTTATTTTAGTTACAAAAATGAGATTATATTGTTGTGACATTTAATATTATATTTAGTAAGTTTTGGGGCATTATTATTTTTTAAGTTATAATTTTATTTATCATTTGCAATATTTTTTAGTAAGTTTTTTTATACATTAAAAATGTTCAAATAATATTATGAGTTAACTTTTGTATAAGTTTTATGTATGATTTTATGTATAATGTAAGTTTTTGTTTTATATATATTTGAGAGCATTATAAGATATCTGACGTGAGTGGATTGAATCCTATATATGGCACTCCTTATGCTGTGCAAATAGTGTAGGCGTGTCGCTGATGTTATGGGACACATATGGTTCTGACTGGTAAGTATAAGGTATGAAGTTTGTGTAAGTTTATGATATTGGGTAGCAATGTGTTATGTGTCTTACAAGCCCGTGTAAGTTATTTGATAACTACCTATTTCTGAATAACCGAAAATGTGGGATATCGTGTAAGTAGGACCCATGTTTTTAATATAACTCCAATGTAAGTTACTCTCCTATATATATGTATATGTGTGTGTAATATATGATTTTGTATACTTTATAAGTATAAAATAAGATTACGAGTAACTTTGAATAAATGAGTAAATTAACATAATTAAAGTATGATTTGAAAAATATCTTATTTTCAGTAAGTTGTTTTATGAGAACTTTGATAGTATAACAATTTTGATTAGTAAATAGTAGGTTGTGAATAAATATTCGAAAAGTATTTTATTTTAGTATATTGTGACTATCTTATATTTTCTTTATATTTGTAGTAAGATTATTTACCATGTAAGCGATATGAAAAAGTAAGTTATAAACTAATATTTTGGAGTGCATTTTATTATAATAAATTGTAAGAATATCTTATTTCTATCTTCTTTTCAAGAAAGAATTTATGGTAAACTCTTACAGTTAATATTCTGATATTTCTCAGAGGTAAAAGAAAGTGATCTAAAAGGGAGGTTGAATAGATCTTTACACATTACTGTATAACCTTTTCGTTTAAGCACATTTACCAAATAATTATGTAATTGATTGTGCAGTAGAATTAGTTATTTGGTAAAAACCATTTATGATCATTAATCTACAAACACATAGTTCTATATATAGTTTGCTAAATGAAAGACATCTCAGGCAGATATAGCATTCATAACAGTTATAAGAAAGATAAAGAATGAGATAAAGAGACAGCGAGATAATGAGACACGGGGATTTCATTACAAAAAATAAGGGTCATTGTCGACGAATAAGTTTGTCGTCAATGACCGTCTTGCCGACGATAATGAAGTCATTGTCCGTCGGCAATATTATCACCCCACAGGTCGTTGCCCTGAGTTCCTATCGATCGCCATTGGTAATGGTATCATTGGTGACAGAGCCAATGGCAATGGACTGTCCATCGGCAATGAATCATTAACGACGGACAGTCCGTCGCCAATGACACATATAATAAAAAAAAATAGTCTTTGGCGACGGACAAGTCATCGTTTGTCCGTTGCTAATGGGTCTTGTTCGTTGGCAATGAGTTTTATTTTTTAAAATTGAGCCAGTCATTGGCAACGGACAAGTCCGTTGCTAAATATTCATTGTCAACGGACATGTCGTCGCCAATGACATTTTTATTTTATTTTATTTGTTTAAATTTGCAAAACCCCTATTTTTTTTTTTTTACATATACATAATTTTACCTGTTATCAACCCAAAGTAACATGAAATTCTTGACTAACGCATTCCAATAACTATCAAATATATATAATGAACCATCAAATACGTACACAACGTAATCACATAAATCATAAGATGTAAATAAATACAAAATGTAATCACTGTCCAACCAAACAACTAGATAGATATATAAAAGTAAATATAAACTATCAAGCTAACTAAATACAAGACCATCAACCATCAGCATCATCATCGCCGTCAGTAGACAAAAGAATATCGTCCATCATGCCATAGTCGGTCCCACCCTCTGTAGCATCATCAACATCAGCTCGACGGTCCTCACCGTCTCCTCTAAAGTCTTCGCCAACTCCTTTGGGGTCCTCGTCATCCCCACTGCCTCTACCCATGCCACAAGGCTCATCAACAAGACCCTATAAAATTTAAAATATTAATTGTAAAGTCACAAATGTAACCATATTTAAATAATCAACTACTTATTCTCTATATAAATTAGGCAAACGAGCAGATAACTCGGCAACCGAAACTCTAAATCGACTTTTGTAAGTTATCACGTGTTCAAAATACCTACAAAGTGTTTCGCTTATGGTTTCGCATCGTTTTGTCGCCCGAGGCCAATTTTGGTCTAATTTTCCTATATTTTTTAAAGTATTTTTTATATAAGTTAGGCAGACGAACATATAACTCGGTCACCGGAACTCCGAATCGAGTCCTGTTAGTTGTCACGTATTTGAAATATCTATAAGGTGTTTCACGTATGGTTTTACGTCGTTTCGATGCTCGGGGGCCCGTTTTGATCTAATTTTCCTATATTTTTCTAAGTGTTTTTTTTATAAGTTAAGCAGACGAGTAGATAACACGGTCACCGAAACTCCGAATCGAGTCCTATAAATTGTTACATACTTGAAATATCTACAAAGTGGTTTGCCTATGATTTTACGTAGTTTCGACGCCCGAGGCCTGTTTTGGTCTGATTTCTTATACTTTTCTAAATGTTCTTTATACAAGTTAGGCAAACGAGCAGATAACCCGGCCACCGGAACTTCGAATAGAGTCCCGTAAGTTATCACGTGTTTGAAATATCTACAACGTACTTTGCCTATGATTTCGCGTCATTTCATCCCACGGAGCCTGTTTTGATTTAGTTTTCCTATATTTTTCTAAGTGTTCTTTACACAAGTTAGATAAACGTTTTTTTCTAAGTGTCTGATAGTTTATATAATCAATATAATTACAAAAGATATACTTAAAGGCATACCTCAATATATTTATTTACTTGTTAAATATGTGAGGGAAAGTGGTTGGCAAGTATAACTGCGCATACTTGAACGGCCTCCTCCCGGACCAGACCCAAGAGCTCATCGGCAAATACATGTTGATCTATAGAACCGTGAACGACCTCTTGAGCTAGCTAGTAGATCCCCTGGTGTAATTGTGTGCCTACTTGGATTGCATTGCTCTACATGCACACCTCTACAATCCTTAGAAAGAAATCATCAAATAATGATGGGCTAACTCCCGATCCACTAGCACCATCTAATCTGGTACGGACGGGATGCCTGACTCCCGTAGTAGGCACTATAATGTAAGTTGAGACCCGTGGCATGCTTATAATCCTACACTTCTTTGGTCCTCTTATAGCCTATAGCCTGCAGTCAGTCATCTATCTCCTAATCCTCAAGCATCGAGGGATCTAGGTCTGGCCCCTGCTCACCACTAGCAGTTCTTTGGCTAGACCGGTCATCAATAAATCGAAAAAATCTAATATGAAAAAAACACATAAAGATATGAAAAACACAGTTCTTAATAAAATATGAATACAAATTATATAGATTAAAATACAAACAAAATAAAAGGATAAAATTACTTACAGTTATGGCCTCTGCTTCAAGTGAGATAAACATCTCCCTTTTATTCTTGTGGGTATGCCAGCAAAACTCTAATTGGGAAGGTAGGTACTTTAGGGTATTCTGGGCGCTATTTCATTTAACTCCAACTCAATAATGTGATTTGGGTCCTTCACATATTTACGTAACATAGATATGTGAAAAAGTTATGAATGCATGACATATTTGATGGTAGAACTAGTCTATAGGCCAGAGTTCCTATTCGGTAAAGGATTTCAAATTGGCCAATAAATCGAGGATTGAGTTTTTCTCTCTTTCCAAACCTTGTAATTTTTTTCCATGGGGAAACACATACGAATACATGATCTTCAACGTTGAAACTTTCGTCTTTTCGATGAAGATCAGCATAACTCTTTTGTCGTTCTTGTGCAGCTTGTATTCATCGTCTGATCATTTGAATCTTTTCTGTTGTCATGCGTACTAGCTTAGGTCCCAACAATTTTGCTTACCCACCTCATTCCAACATATTGGAGAGCGACACTTTCGTCCATATAAAGCCTCAAATGGAGTAATTCCTATACTTGCTTGACAACTGTTGTTGTAGGAGAATTCAATCAATGGTAAATACTTGTCCCAACTTCCTTTGAAGTTTAGCACACAAAGTCTCAATAAATCTTAAAGAATCTGAATTGTCCTTTCCGATTGTCCATATGTTTGGGGATGATAAGCATAACTAAATCATAGTTCGGTGCCCATAACATTTTGTAGACTGATCTAAAATCGTGAAGTGAATCTAGGTTTCTAATCAGAAACTATGGATACTGGTATGTCATGCATTCTCACAATCTCACTTATGCACATATTAACTAGACGCTCAAGTGAATAGTTTTCTCGTATAGGCAAGAAATGAGCGAACTTAGTCAATCTATCTACAATGACCTAAATCGCATCCAAGCTTTAAGAAACTTTGGGAAAACCCGTCAGAAAATCCATATTGATGTGTTCCCACTTCTATTCGGAAACCTCAAGTGGTTGCAATGGACCATTAAGTACTTGATGTTCTACCTTGACACGTTGACACGTCAAACACCCCGAGACAAACTCAACGATCTCCTCGAGACTAACACGCGTTTCACACCTACACGCGTTACACATTTACACGCATTACACATTTACGTGTGTTACACATTTACGCGTGTTACACACTTACATATTATTTTATTGATTTAATATCACAATTATTAAACATACAATATTTTTTAAATAATAAATCTGTCTAACTGTTTAATATCTGTGACTACTACCGTAACAATTATTGGCCCAATAATGCAAAATGATGTTCATTATGACAATTATTGATTCAATAATATGGAACACTGTGCAATTAATAATGTAAAATATTATGTAATGACAATTATTGATTCAGTAATGTAAAATGTTGTGTAATGACAATTATTGATGAAATATTGTGCAATAGCCACTTTATCAGTTCAATAATTTAAACATTATGTAATACCGTGTTCTGCTATAAAATATCATATTCTACCATACTTTTATCACTGAGTATTTTAACAGTTAAAAGTGATAATACCGTTGATCATTTTTATTTAGAAATACTACTGCTATCGTTTTTTACATTCGACAATATTTTGTTGTGGGGTCCACCCATAACTGAATATTTTGGCGCCGTCGTATGAATATTCTCCAATAGAACGAATATTCTCCAACAAAACGAATATTTTTCGACTAATCGAATATTGTCCGACATAAAAAATTTGCACATAACATCCTTAACTTTAATTTTTATTAATTTAACACCTTACTGTTAAGCATAAAATTATGGGGGAAAAATTTAAATCTATTTATTAAAATTCAGTGTCTTACAACATTGATTTACCAATCAGCATGTCACATAACTTTATTATACAACACTTAAATCATCTAACATTTAATCATAACTTTTAATCACTTAATAATATTATCAATATTTGATAATATTTTAATCACATAAGTATCATTTAAGAACATATCAATCATTTTCTAGTACTATCACCATTGATAATATATTATCCTCAAACAAATATTATTAACCATTTAATAATATTTTAACCGTTTATGAATATTATTAACTATTTTAATAATATTTTATTCAATCATCAATATTATTAATCATTTAATAACATCTTACTCACTTATTAACTTTATTAATCATTTAATAATATCTTACTATTTCTAATAATATTATTTACTAAATAATATCTTAATCCTTTATAAATATTATTGACCATTTAATAATATTTTACACTCTTAATAATATTATTAATCATTTAATAATATTTTAATACTTTGTTAATATTATTAATCATTTAATAATACTTTATTCTCTTACTAATATTATTAATTATTTAATAATATTATTAATTATTTAATAATATTTTATTCTCTTATTGATATTATTAACTATTAAATAATATTTTCATCCTTTAATATTATTATTAATCATTTAATAATATTCTATTCACTTATTAATATTATTAATCATTTAATAATATTTTAATCATTTATTAATATTATTAATCATTTAATAATATTCTATTCATTTATTAATATTATTAACCATTTAAAAATATTTTCATCCTTTATTAATATTATTAATCATTTAATAATATTTTATACCTTTACTAGTATTATTATTTATTAAATAATATTTTAAATATTTAAATTTTTGTTAATATTATTATTATATTAAATCACATTTTATGACCCATTTTCTATTCAAAAGATCTGACCCGACCCGTTTGGACCGATCTGATCCAACCCGCTTGAATTAATTTAATTTTTGAAAAATCCAGGACCATCGCTACGGTGGTCCTTACCAGCGTCGTGGCAGTCCCCCGACAAAGTGTTTCACCCTGCAACGGTAGTTCAAAATTCTCAACCTTAGTTTTGAAATTTTTTTAACTTTGATTACTTTAGTTCAATATATCAAAAACATGCAATACATGATCAAATGATCTCAAATCTATTTTGTTAGGTTCATAATTTAGTATTCTTCAAGTTTTCAAGAATCAATTAATTTTTAAAAATGTTTTTGACAACAAAAATTAAGATCAATCAATTAGGGTTTTCAAAATGACCATTTTTTCAAAAAATCACATAACTTTTTCATTTTAACTTGGTTTTCATCAATTCAAGTTATATTACGATCGAAACTAACTCATCTAGTATACAAGACACAAAAATCATATAAACAACTTATATATAATATGGCACACATAACCAATCTAGACATCCAACTAGGGTTTTAAAACTAAATATGCTCGTACGATATTTTCTTCCGTTATTTTTCATATAAAATATGTTAGAACACATATTTAGCATATTTAACCTTAGACCTTCTTCACATAGATTCTTCCATAACCAAGCTTACTAAAACTCATATATAAAGAAAATAAAAACTAAAGTTTGAGAAATTTTTAAACCTTCTATAAAAATCTTCTTCTTGAAAATTGTTAGAACTCCTTCTTGATCTTCTTGTATGACCAAAAATAACTCACACTTAGTAACACTTAAAGTGTTTGCTTCTCTAGAACTCTCATAAATACTCTAGCTTCTCTTTACAATTTTCTCTCTCTAAAATTTAGTGAATGGAACAAATGAACCAACATTTACACAAGTGTTAGACATTTTTATTTATAAAACTCTAAGAACACACCATTGGCTCTCTTAATTATCTAACATAGGTGAAATTAAAGGTTAATCAAGCTTACTATAGCAAAGAATAACTAGCTTGAATGACTATCTTAATTGACATGTTGCTTGTAAAATTTTATGGCAATTGAGTGAAGTAACACATGGAGTAGGAAATAAGCAACCAAAAGCTCACAAGCCAACCCCCCCCCCCCCCCCCCCCCATCATTGGGGCCCACTTTGGCCTGCTCCCTTCCCCCTTTTCCTTTGATTTTTCATTTCTTTTACTACTCTTATATATATATTATATATATATCTTGACCAACCTTTTGATTATGTATTGGACTTCACATTAAACTTAGAAATAAATTTCATTTGAACTTCACATTTAAATTGTTTAGGCTCAACAATTTTAATCCAATGCAATCCTTATGTTTGATTATGTTGAACTAACATAAATTTATCATACTGCGAAATTTGGAGTAAATACTCCTTCCATCCTGCGGTGTATTTGTTATGACTTATGAGTCCCAAAATGAAAGTCTCCTTTCTAAAACCAGATTAAACTTGCTTGTCACTCAATTTCAGTACTATTTAAACCAATTTAGAGAATTAAAGAGAAATTGACAATTTTTCTTAAAATGCAATTTTTTTTAACTCACAAAAATGACACTCATTTTGGGACGGACGAAACACTTGTTTCCTTTTACTCTTTTGTTGTTTTTTCATATGCATATGTGACAACAAACTGTTGAATAAAATGCAGCTAATCCGCACTTTGGAGGGCGTTGTTTCTCTTTCTGATCTCGATGAAGGAACAAAACCTGGGCATAGCACAATTTATGATGTCCTTGGCACCCCCTATTTGAATTAGCATCAATCCAGGGACGTTGAGTGATTTTGACACAGGATTAAGTAGCACCGGAAGCTTGCATGTTACATGAATAACTACTAGTGTTATCATTTTTAATTATATATATATATATATATATATATATATATATATATATATATATATATATAATATGATGAGTCAATCTTATAATTTTATCTAATCTCATATATTGATGTATATCATAATACCGTAAGTTTGATAAAAAAAACTTTCGCAAGATATAAGAGACGCTTGCTGGCTGTAAAGCAAAAGTTGGTCAATAGAATTTTTCTGGCAGAGTACACAAGGAATGATTTTTTGTTTCCCGTTTCCTGATATTTTACATAGAAAAGAATGTGAGCTTTTTGAACAACAGATTGAACTTGTTACAAAGATGTGTCCTGAAATTCTCTAATAAAAAACTGTTCATTTCTTTTCTTTCTCTTTAAAAGAAAGTTCCTAGATTTCTTTTTAAAAGGTTAATTGAGCCTCTCCACTTTTAATAGAGCACCAACAGGTATTGGGACACAAAATAATATATGAGATAATATGGCCCTTCCTCTAGCTCAATAGAGTTTTCTGTACTACAGCTCTCTTTTACATAATCTAAAAATAAAAAGGAAACTTTCAGTAAAAAATTCTCATGAATGGGGTAAATCTCTCTCCTAAATCAGTAATGGCCCACCAAGGATTGTTTAACAAAGAGGAAGAAATATTGGTCTGTAAAATCATAACACTTAGAGCACTGAACGACTGATCTTTACCTGGAAAATTGATACTGAACAATCAAATTATGTAAAGCTTCCTTGCTACTGAACAATCAAATTATGTAAGCTTCCTTGCGAGTGAAATCCAATGAGCTTGACAGAATTTTATCACTTCCCTTTTCCAAACTTCAGAGATCTCAGTGGGCATGTCAAGGATCTCCATGTCTTCAACATTTTACTGAAATGGGGGGATACAGTAACAAAAAAATAGCAGGAAGTAGCTATTATTATCCACCTTGGCCTTCATTTTCTTTTAAAGCCAAAAAAGATGTAATCCATTGCTTCCACGGAGCATCCTGTTGTTGCTCAAGCCATGACAGAAAGGAGCTGTCCAACAAGCAGAAGAAATTGACATAGAGGAGTTGATACCTCACTGGTATAAATCGGAAGTTGACCACCTGAACAAGTGGCCATATGCCTCCTTCTAGAATCAAGGCTGGGAGAAAGTCCCTCTTCACGTCTTCCTTAACTTGATCAGCAGTCTTCCCAGAAGAAAACCCCATGTATGTGAAGAAAACAAGTAAGTCCAAGGGCCCAAATAGGAGCCCATCTACTGCTACTTTCGTAGCAACAAACCGGAGGGATTTTGGCTGGTACTGAAGTTTCAACCTCATAAAATGGTCCAATCCTTCATACCTACAAGAAGAGGAATATTTCATGAAACTCTTTTGAAGCAAGCTTTATTCATGAAACATCAAAACATTATTTTCGGAATCTTATATTGATGAAGGCACCAAGTTCATTGCACAAAACTTTCAGTACCAACGGCAACTAGTATCATTGTTAACTATAAGATCTGAAACTATATTATGACAATCATACGTAGAGAACCAATTTTAAGTTTAAAGATCTGACATATCCATTTGGTCCTTTGGAATAGTAAAACAAAACCAACAATCAAAACCCCATAGATTGAGAATGAATCTATTACCAGTGCTTATAGAATTAGCAGGATTGATCAATAAAATTCCAGAAATAGTAACAATCTAAAGTCGGTTTTTGTTGAAGTCAGAAGCATAAATAAAAAGTAAACCCTAATAATAAAGGTCAGGTTTGGTGGTGCATTAAATTAGAGTAGAACTGCATTAACAGATTTTTTGGGCTTTGGAAGGGGCACGGTTTTTCTACCATAGGCTAATCTCAGTTCAAATACGTCCACCACATGATCTCAAATAGCTCATGACTTATGACCAACTTCCACAAACTATTCTCCCCTTCCCACTCCGGAATGCCAAGCCGCTTCCAAAAGAGAGCTTGGTTAAAATGATCAAAAGCTCAAATGTCCAAACCCCCACCCACTCACGGAAAGCAAACTCTTGCAGAGTCTAGTTACCTCTCCTCGTTAGTTGACCAAAAATACTCATAACCTACTCTTGATAAGGACCAATCTCTCCCTTTAGACAAGTAGCTCTCTTCCACAGGCTAATCTCCTCTTAAATCTCAAGTACCTCAACTATTAAACCTCCGCATCACAAAAAAAATGGTATCATCCACAAACAACAAATTTGATATGATAAATTGCTGATCCACTATCAACCTGAACCCCTGAATCAAACTTGTATCCACTACCCTTCCCAGTAAGAAAATCAATGCCTCCATCACCAAAAGGAACAGACTCAGTAATAAGTATAACTAGTCTCCCAACTCAAACCAATAGAGCTTGCAAAAATAAATATAAATAAATAAATAGAAGTATAATTAACAATAACAACAACCAGAGATAACATTAACCAGCATAGAGTAGTGACCAACGAAATGCAATATCTAATCCTCACAACCTCTTCCACACTATATGTGGTGAAGCATGGAATAACTTTGTTGAGGCAATGTATCTCTGAAAAATGAGAAAGAATCACTAACCAGAAGTGGCCAACTGGTCCAACAAATCCGAACCCAAACAAGCTTGTGGTGGCCACTCGTCTCCAGTTGATCTTAAATTCCTTATCTTCATCCTGCTGGATGGAAGAAGGTTTATCAATCCATAAATCAATTAAAAGCTTGTTACTACACTTCAGAGCTAAACGTCCCAGCCTTAAAATTAAATTGGCACTGTTAGCAGCATATGACATGAAATGAAAACGCAGAAGATACTAAAAATTCTTGTATTTGCATATGACCATGAAATTTTGAAGAAAGCATAAATGATAATATGAATACTTTAATATGACAGTGGTTTGGCTGAAGAATAACGTTCCACACCCTAAATAGTGAAAACATGGTCGCAGCCTCAAAATAGTATATAATCACATACCATTTTCTGATGTGGGGGTTTGTGTGGGAGAGGGGAGTCACTTAAAAGTTGAATATACTAATACTCAATTCCAACATATTTTCAAGTTAAATACCATTTGGTCCATTCGTGAGGTAACTACTTCACTGCTCGACTAATGCCAAAAGAATTTATCTTTTACGCACACCTCTCTCTGACTTAGACACAAACAAACAAACTGGCATTCCACCTTGCCCATTCAAGCCCTCACACTGCATGATAGGGCATGACAACCACACATACTAAATCTCACAAAACCATTAAAATTGTATGCCCACTCAAAGGTTTCAGAGTGAAAAAGAGAATTTCTTTGATATTACTAACCCTTTGGGCTATGTAAACCACTCATTTGAAGATAGAATGATATACTTTTGGATTGGAGGTAATTCAATGCAAGTGGCGTCTCTCCAATTTTATTTAATTTACCACTTTACAGCTGGGGGTGTTCATTTTATTCGGTACATTCGGTATTTTGCTGTCCAACCCGACTGTTTCGGGACACAAATCACCAATCCCGATTTGAGATTTCAGGGGTTCGGTAAACGGTTATACAGCTTTTCCTAATATTTTATTATTATTATTATTATTATTATTATTAATTTTCGGTAAAAACCAGTACCAAACCGATTTCGGTATACAGGTTCAACCAATACCGGTTCAGAGTTTTAGACAATTTCGGTAACCGTTCCAGTTTTGTACCAATGCACAGGCCTATTTACAGCCTAACCCAACTGGTTTGGTATTAAAGGCATTATTGAGTTGATTTGAGTTATTTGTCACTTTACCATACTCCTTATTAATCAATTCTATAATCTTTAACTGGTGGATTGACACTGTCATGATTGGAAGAAATTTGAAGCTGATAGTTGTGGTTAGATGGTCATATCGATCTGCTATGCAATTTGTATTGTTTTTCAGGATCGCATTATGTGTGTATGTGTATGTGCACGAGCGCACTACACAAACTACCCTTATCCATTCTTCTTCAGCTACCTACTAATTGTCCAAGTCTCTACCTCCACATCTTCTTCACCCTCCTCTCTCTCTCTCTCTCTCAAAGTTGACCTGTTAAATAGTGAAATACTTCGGTGTAGTTTTGGGGGGAAAAACATAAAGGAGGAACAAATGAGGTCACTCGGGATCAGGTTTTGTAAAATTAATTAGATTGAGTTTGGTTTCCTTTGGCAGATACATTAAATGCAAAGTTACAATATATTAATTGTTTTTATTTTTAAAATGAAAGTAACCATTTATTAATTGAGTCAGCCTTGAACTGACTTAAACTTGATCCAAGCCTACTAATAACCAGCTCTACTTTAAGGAAGACTACTCTAAAAATATTAACTCACTTATTGAGCAAGTAAATAAATGCACGCACATATGATGTATTTACAGAAGCAACTCCTTGTATTTGAATTAGATTTTAGCAAATAGAGATCAGTAGGAAAATGAAAGTCGAAAGGTAAAATTATGCATTACCACCTAAAAAAAATTTCAAGGTAAAGTTTGACAGTAGCTTGCATTATAAGCAAGGCTTGGCTCAGTATTCTGTCATTCGAGATTCTCTGACAAATACAAAGGTTGTCATTCTGCCTATGAAGTGTGCGTCACCGATAAAGATTGTTTAATATACTGTATATCATTATGCAACAAAGACCAGCCTGCCCAGGGTTGTTCAAATCAACCATTGGGTTATCAATTCTTTTAGTGATCAGATTTCAGACAACAAATTCATATTAAACAAATGAAAATTTAACTTCCATAAAAAAAATGGAAAACACACAAATTTAGGTAAAAGTGTAGAAAACTGGAGAGAAGTATCCTCTTCTACTTTTTGAGTGGTAAGTTTGTTCAATTTTTTAGATTTAATATGTGGGAATGCTGAAGAAACATTCCCCAAAAAATACAAACCACATCCTAACCTAGTTGCCCAAAAAGAAAATGCAAAAGGAGGCGGAGGGGGAGTAGGGGGAGTGGAAGGGGTGGGAGCATCCCAACATTCTATTAGTGGGTTTCAACTTTCAAATAGAAGATGTTTTGGCGAATGTGAGAACTATCCCTAAAAGACGATCCCCGACTAATTGTACTTTTAGCCCTACATCCTCATACAGTCTACTAAAAACACGACACTGAAAATACAATGATAGAGAGGCCATTTTAGGGTTCAAGCATAAAAGTTAATGAACTTTGATATAGCCCAAAGGGAGACATTCTTAAACACTAATTAGATATAGCAAAGAATCTATGTAGTGTATTACTATTTGAGTGTGTACATGTGTGATTAAATAGAGAGTAACAAAATGCTCTCTAATCGTGAAGGAAAACGAAGATGAGAAAACTGAGACCGCAATATGTATCAATCATACAAAAACTGCACCCAATATATTCAATAAACCTTATCAGTTTCTTGATTGATGATGAGAGAGGAGAAAGAACTTACAGCAATCGACTGGTATTTATGGGCAGTAGAATGAGTGATGGATTGGGCAGCAATATCACCAATTCCCCAAATCAAACCGGAGCTGATTACCTGAGTTTTAACTGGATGTATCGCCAAGCAATTTTGATACCATTTCCAAAGCTTCAACATATCATCCGACCCAATTTTATGCTATTTTATATATGATTTTCAGAGGGAGAAAGAGAGAGAGAGAGAGATTTTTTCGGGTTCCAATAGAATTTAGAGAATTGACCAACGGTTGAATATTCAGGTACATTTTTGTACACTTAGCTAGGTTTGAATCCGAGCAATGACTTGTTTGGACAGAATAAAAAAAATAATATGTTTGGTTATTTTATTAAAATAAAATGAATTATTTTTATTTTTTTAAAATTTATAAATTTTATTTATTAAAAAAAATATAAAATAACTCATTTTAATTAAAATAAAATAAATTATCCTATTTTTTATTTTATTTTATTTTTTCACATATTTCATTCATTTAATCAATCCAATCGTAATTTTAATTCATCCAATTTTTTCCGGGATTACTTTTTAGTATTACAACTATGGTTTACTTCCCATTCCGATTTTAATTTCTCATTTTATAAGTCCTACTTTATACTATTTCACTGTCACACAAAAAAAATCTCATTTATAAAATTTAAGATCCCTAATATCATCATATTATAAAATAACATTATATTTCTAAGTCTATTAACGTTCTACCACTAGACTAAAAACTTTTTAAATAAACATAGGCTATATTTGTTTATAAAGATTATAATTTTAAGATATGAGTTATAATTCAAATATTATATTTATTTATAAAGATTACAATTAAGATAAAACTATTAATTTTAAAAATATCTTTTTGTTTTAAAATTTGAACTTAAAATTATTAGTCTAGAGATTATAAAATGACTCAATAGTTTTGGGATTATAATCCCTTATTGAATATGGTATTAAATAGTCTCACATATTAAGTCATTTTATAATCTATGATCTAATAGTTCCAAATCTAAATTTAAAAATAAATAGATAAAGATAGAATTAATAGTTTTATCCCAAGTGCAATTCTTGTAAATAAACATAATTTTGGAATTATAATCTATATTTTAGAATTATAATCTTTACAAACAAATATAACTTAAGTAAATGTACATTATTAATATATAAATGAGATTATTTTTATAAAACAGATGGAGATAATATTATTTGTTTTTTAAAAAATAACAATTATAATGAAAATTTTAAAAATATTATATTATTTTATTCTATAATAACGGTAAGAGTCTTAAATATTTTATATTAAATAATGTGACATTTAAGTATCTCTTATGATGGACTGTGTTATAAAGAATAATTTATCTTATGCTATTATACTGTTACTGGCAGAAAGACTAATCTCACTTGTTTCAACAAAAAAAAAAATTTGTAAATACAATAACATCTAATTGCAAAAATAAATTGTAAACTCACCTATTTCAACAAAAAATAATAATTATTATTATAAATTATTATTATAAATACAATAACATCTAATTGCAAATATTGTAATGCAAGATATCAATATTTATGAGCCGTAAAGAGAGATGAAATAGGGGATTAGTTGTTCAAATCTTACATAGTCTTGTTGAGCATGTGTAATTAGCTGGCTAGAACTGATTTTGGTTTTACAGCCGATATATTTTCTACTGTTCGATGCCAGATTTAATACTAGTGGGTATTAAACTCCTTCAGTAAAAAAAAAATTACCGTTATTCTTAATTATATGGAGTAATGTCTTAAATATTCATATTTTAGTTAAATTTAAATAATATTTATATATTTATTTATAACGTAATTTATATTAATCAAATTAAATTTTATTACAATATGGAGTTTAAATTTTTTTATTTAATAAATTATTTATGCAAATAAATATGTTGAATATAATTAACAATGTTAAATTTAATTATTTAAAAAATTATTTATATAAATAAATACATTAAATACAATTGACAATTTTATTGTTTAAAAAATTATTTATAATAATAAATACATTAAAACTAGTTGACAACGTTAAATTTTATTACTTAATAAATTATTTATACAAATAAATATATTTAAATGATTTAAATTTATTAAAGCGAGTATTTAAGACATTACTCTATTAAGCTGTTAAGAGTAGCGGCTGGTATTTAACTTTTTTTGTCTATCGTGTTTACTAACATAATGTACATAACATCCGTTTGTTATGAATCATAATAAAATAAAATAAAACAATAATAATAATAATAATAATAAAACTTTGTTTAGTTGAATTGAGCAGCTCGAAGCTCAATTCCATTTGAGTACTGAACAGCTTTAACTGTCAATTCTAGCTTCAACAATGTTGCATCTATTAAATTTAGCACAAATATAAAAAACTCTGCATCTATTAAATTTAGCGGGAAAAAAAATTCTGTATCTATTATGAATATAAAGTTCAAACTCGACTCCACCATCCGTTAACAAGAGAGTCGAAACGATGCAGTTTCACAGGCATAAACATTTGCGGAGATAGAAGAATGTGTACCAGTATGCATAGTGTGACCACATTCAAACCCTTAAATGTCATATCAGAGCCTTCTAGTTCTAAAATGCTTCCAATATTATAAAGGGTAGAGAGGATAACTCATTTCTAAATTTTCATTTCATGTAAAAGTTATTAAATTCCTTCTGTAGCATGTAATTCGTGTATTGGCAAAGCCAGTATCAATTACGCAGGTCTTTTTTCTTCTGCAACGTTGACACATCTTGTTCCGGAGGATGAGAAGGAACTCTGCTAAGAAGCCAAACCAATGCTACACCAATAAGAGCTCCAGAAAGGTGCGCTAAATGATTGACACTTTGGAGGACATGGCCACCGCGGAAACTGCCTGGCAAGCTTGTTGAGGCTCGGGCTGCTTCCATCACCTGATATCGCCAAAAGAACATCAACAACATATAGAAAATGATAACGAAAAGCTTGTGGAAGCATGTAAAAATATTTGCAACTATGGAGGTTGCCGGGGATCCGAGGACTAAGATGACGATGATAGTAACCCTCTCAAAAAATTTGCTATGACAACTATTTCTCTAAATTTTAACCTGTCTGCATGTGATTTATCTGATGTTCGCTCATCAAGCTCAAGTTCACGATGGAAATGAATCTATCTGATATCTTACTATATATTTTCAATAATCGTCTAAAATGTCATATATTACAATCATACACAAGAAATTTACAAAATTCACCCTATTTTCAACAATAAAGCATAAATTTAAACAAATTTTGGGAAACAAAAAGATAGAGAGAGAGCAAGAGTACTAAAATAAGTAGAAAGAAAAACAAAAGGGGAAATATGGGGTTGAAATAAAAAGGAGAGAAGGGAGAAAATGAGAAGAATGTTGTTGTCGCTTTTGAGCGAGTGTGGGCAGAGATAGAGTGATGTCTGTTCGCTAAAAAATGATTCAATGTACATGTAATAACTAGTCAAATTAAAGTCAAATTAATTCCTAAACTTCTTAACCACACCTTGCGCTTGGAGCTTAAGCACAAAAGTCACTGGGCCTCAGACCAGGCAAGGCACAGGTAAGCCTTGCTGTGCCTTGGGCCTAGGTGTGCACCTAAGCACACCTTTAACAAGTATGGGGGTTGGTGGGGAGTCAGGACTAAGATGATGATGGCAACCTCTCTCAAAAAATTTGCTATGACAACTATTTGTCTAAATTTTAACCAGTCTGCATGTGATTTATCTGATGTCCGCTCATCAAGCTCAAGTTCACAATGGCAATGGATACGTATTCAAAAAGTTCCAACAAACATTTTATTGGAAAAAGAATTAACGATCCTAATAAAATTTCAGTTTATGAGATACAAGGAGTCACATACCCTCTCTATAACAAATTGACCTAATATAAGAACTTCAAGGATCTTCCTCCAGTCCCAGGACATCTGCATTACACAATGGGTCAGCTCACATGTAATCCCTTTGAAACTGGGACTAACAAATGTACAATTTCAATTACCTTCACCAGGACACTAATAGCAAACAGTCCAAATACAGCCCCAGAAGCTCCAACAGAAACAGCATTTCTTGGGAGAACCAGCCATGAAACAAGGTTTGCTCCTGCACCAGTAAAGATACACGAGAGCCACAATGCGAAAATTCCTTCCTCCTCTTCAACAAGCTTTCCTGTATAGAAGAAGAAGTATATATCATATTGTATCTTCAACTTTTATCAGCTCACATCCTCTGTAAATTTTTGTTTGATCCGGTGAAGAAAGAAAACCTTACCAAATATATACAAAAAGAAAAGGTTGCTAGATAGATGGTTCCTGTTAACAAAAATACAGAAAAAAGGATAAACAACACAAAGCTGAGAATGAGGACAAAGGCAATTACTCAGAAAGTAGAATTAAGGAACATAAGGAGTTTTATGTTATAGTTAGTACGTTTTATTTTTGCAGTGTGAACCAAATGTAATCTTCCATAGTACAGAGGTCTTACCAATTAGCATGACAAAATGTTGCCGTTACAAACTGGTACCAAGCAGGCCAATTGTGGTATAAATATAAGACCTTAATCCCTCGAACCTGAAACCATCCAGATATATTTGTGTTAAATTGACCATCCCAGCAGTATTATAAATGACTAGTCACAGAAATACAATACTTGTTCTACTCTATGTTTGGAACTTGACAAAGTAAGAAAAAGGAAATAAAATGAAAATAAAGAGAAGTAAAAAGTTCTCCAAAGATAAATTACACTCGACTTTAGTAGTTTACTTGCTTTAAGATTTTAAAAAGTATATATTTAAGTTTTAAAAAGTCTATAGTTTCAGGCTTGTGTTCATTAAAGGGGGTCTGTCTTGCAATAGTTTTCACTTTCCTTCTTCTTTTCCTTTCCTTCATGTCTCTCTTTCGGAGTTCCATACAGAGACTTAATAAATTTCATTTGATGGCAGGCGGTCAGCTTTGAGATGTATGTTGTCTCCACATTTTATAACTATGATTGGACAGTAAAGGACATGTTATCAACTTTATCTTTCCGAGGGTATGCACATCTGATTTCTGTAAAGGTTCATATTCAAAGGCTTGTTGTTAATATACTTCGCCAAACCATTTTGATAATCTACTTCTCCCTTCATAATACATTTCAAGAACATAAAAGTGAGTGAAATTGTGAACAAAGTGTAAAAAGAAAAAATGGAACCTGGAATAAGTGATCTGCTACATGTATTCCAATATTAAGAAGTAGAATCCAGAAAATCCCATTAACTTGCTTAACCGGATTCCTCCTTTCTTCAGGCTTCCCAAGTTCCAGCTGTGATATCATATCTAACAAATATATTATAAATTGCTTACATTTATCCCTACTTTAGAGTGCCAATGATGTAACTAATTGCAAATGAATGTAAGTTTCATAAGGTATTCAGGAAAAAGAATCCTCTTAATTTTCCTATGACACTCATACAACTGTCATATTTATGTTGATGCTATGATGTAAAAATTTCTAAAGCAGTGCAAGAAGGGAAAAGGAACTTATTAAAAGATAAACCTAACAAATCTTGAACGCTAATTTTAATTGTTCCATAACGTGCAAAGACTTTGATGAGTTGCATCATATTAAGAACTATATGTCATGGTCCAACAAGCACATTAGCTGGACAGTCTCTTGCAAAGTTCTTAACTCAATAAAGCTGCAGCTGAAATAGAGCGATGCTAGCATAGGCAAAGGATATTCCGACATTCTGTTCTATGTCACATCTGCTCATAGGAAAAAAGATTTGCAAGGGAAGGATAGCAAACGTTGGGCTGTCTGGTTCTTACACCTCCAGAAAATAAAATAAAATGCTTTATAAGTCCATTTGAAAGTAACTTCTCCAATAAGCAAATAGAACCTATGAATTTCAAATTTGAGAAGTTTTTGGATTTATAAATTATAAATCTCTAGGACAAGTATAGGCTACTACTAGAAACACACATGTAATGGATTAATCAAATGCAATGTAATAAAGCCTTGCGCCACATTTGTCTGCAAAAATGATGGGTGAGATAGTACTAATTGTACTAATTTATTACCACTTGGACTATTTTATCCCATGCTTAGTCCATTATTTAATAGCATGGACTATGTTTTGTCATTTCGAAGGCAATGGAGTATAATCTGAGAAGGTGATATTATATAATCCTCCTATTGAGGTATCAAATGACCTTAGAAATGATCACAAATAGTCAATACTTTAAATAATGGACTAATCATGGTACAAAATAGTGTGTACTCCAGTAGTAATAAATTAGTAAAGATAGTCTTATCCCACCCATTATTTTTGCAAACGCATGTAGCCCAAATTCCTTAAATATAATTAACTAGCAAAACAGACTCCAAATGTGATATAGGCTAATCAAATTTGGCACAACAATTATTTGTTTAGCCTCCCAGTAGAAACTAGATCAATAAACAGCAATAAATGATTATCAATCATACAACTCCAATAAATTAAATTATATTTTCATAGAACAAAATAACTTTGATTTCTTATCTCAAAACATATACAACAAATCAACTAATTCAACTTCAATATTCCAACTTCATGAACTTCAAAGATTAAAATGCAATAAAATAACCAAGGAACAACATGTGTAATATATAGAGATAACTGACCTGAGCCGTTCATTTTACAGATGAATCCAGATTGATTGGGTTGAATACGAAGGGTAGTGTTGAGTCCAGTAAATCTTTGGGAGCTATAGGATAATTTAGGGAAAAGAGGATTCAATCTGAAAGGAGTGGCCAAGGCCATACTTGAAGAAGAAAAGCAAGGTTTCGGCATATGGAGCTGCTGAAGCTGTCCCATTGTTCTGGAGAACAATGAGAAACCTGTCGACGCTGCCTTATTGTGTCACTGGTAATTGCCCGTGCCTATAACGAAAAATTAAATTAAAATTAAAATTAAAATTAATTTTTTTTTATTATTATCTGTATTATTTTTAAAAAAATTATAAAATCTAAAAATTAATATTATTATTATTATTATTATTATTATTATTATTATTATTATTATTATTATTATTATTATTGTTATTATTGTTATTATTATTGTTGTTCTTATTGTTGTTATTATTATTATTGTTGTTGTTGTTATTATTATTATTGTTGTTGTTATTATTATTATTATTATTGTTATTATTATTACTAATGAAAAATTAGATTGAAATTCAAAAAATAAAAATATCAATATTTGCTATTTTATTATTAAGAAATTATTATTATTATCGGTATTATTATTATTATTATTATCATCATCATCATCATCATCATCATCATCATCATCATCATCATCATTATTATTATTATTACTACTACTAATTAAAAATTAGATTAAAATTTAAAAAATAAAAATATTATTATTATTATTATTATTATTATTATTATTATTATTATTATTATTATTATTATTATTATTATTATTATTATTATTATTATTATTATTATTATTATTATTAGTACTATTATTACTATTATTATTATTATTAGTAGTAGTAGTAGTTGTAGTAGTATGAGTTTTGAGGGGAAATTTGGTATGAGTTTTGGGGGAAATTTAGTAGGGAATGATCAATCTGGGCCATTGAATTTGGATAAATTAATCTGAGACGTTGTTGTGGTTTGTCAAATGAAAGATTCAAAATGGATTGTGTTTTATTATATAGATATTTGATGTAATTGTTAATATAAAAAAAATTACCTAAAAATATGCTAAGCATACCATGTGACAGACAACTCAAGGCACTCATTAGGAATGCACAACGGTCGATTTGATAAATAAAAAAATAATCAAATTATTTAAATTAATTATAAAAAATTAAAAATTTAAATTGCCCAAATTTTTATCCCATAATCAATTATTAATTTATTTGGCTATTGATTTAGTCAGTCGGTTTAATCAATTTAACCAGTTATTAAAACTTAAGAATAAAAGATATAATTGGTATGTCACCAAATTTTAAAGTAATGTATTATTGGATAACAAGGAATTTGTATGTCATCAAATTATAAAAAAGACATATAATGAATATATAATTATATAAAATAAATAATTATTATAAAAGTATATAAATTATATTATAATATTAAGGCATTTGGTCGATTTCGATTTTTGAATAAACTAAACCAAAACCGACCAATATAATTTCGATTTTTTAGCTTTACAAGTTTCGATTTAGAGATTTTCAATTTGATTTGTTAACGGTTCGGTTTGGTGCGGTCGATTTTTCGATTATTTTTAATTTTGTATGCATCCCTACCTCTCACATTATAAAAAGATATTGGTCCTTCTTAATAAATTTTGTTTTATTAAAACATAAAACTTTATTCAAATTGATGAGACAATTTATATAACTAATTTATAATCAATTAATTGTAATTAAATATATTTGTTTAGAATTTTGAGAAGATAAAATATTTAGTGTAGTTCTTAATAATTTTGAGTTTACATCAACTGAGGGCAAAAAATTATGAAGAAAATCAAGTACTTAGATTATACTTTGTAACTCCCCATCTCTAAAATATATCAAATATTTAGTGTGCCCCACTGTAATATCATAGATATTTTCAAGATTTTAAATAATATCTTAATTGATTTTATTAAAAGTTAAGGTTTAAAACCTAGAATTTGAGAAGTAAGATATGTAGAAAATGGGTGAACATTTTTTTTTAACATAATTTATTTGTTAGAAATTAAATGTGAGAATATTGTATTGATGCATGTAGAGAATTTATTAAGGAAATAAATTCAATTGAGAAGTGAAGGTAATTATATTAATACGTATATACCTACAGTGTGATGGTTAGTCAAATAAGAGGATGAGTAAGTTAATACTCAATTAAGCTAATAAATTAATTAGTTTAAATATGAAGTAAGAAGGAAAGTCATGTAATATAATTAATTGAGTTAATTATAGGAGTCATGAATTAAAGTTGTAATTAATAAGTAGAGAAGTTAGAATATTGCCTAGAATGACAATATTAAGAAGATAATTAATTAAGTAATTAACTTAATTATTAAGTTGTTGTATAGAGTCCATTAATGGATTTGAAACAAGCCCAATATGAGAATATTTGTTTGAAGGTGGGTAATTAAATAATAAGCCCAAATGTTATGTTGATTATAGTCCAAGAGGTAATTAATATAAATCCAATTAAATTATGTTGGCAAGTATTGTGATAGTCCAATTAAATTACTTACCAAGCCTAAGTTATAAATGATATGTGAATTGTGTTGGGTAGCCCAAGTAATTAAATAAGAAAGCCCAATGCAAGCTAAGCTATGTAGCTCAAACACTTAAAAGTCTAATGTTGATCAAAGTGTTAGGAGATATTGTTGAGTGTAGAGAATTAACTAATGTAGAGTTAATTGAATAACCCTAGTTGGTAGACAATAATAAGAATTAACCAATCGTTGGTTAATTGCTAGGAAAGTGAGTTTGATGATGAGAATTAACTATGGATGAGTTAATTAAGTAACCCAATGTGGTAAAATTAATTAAAGCAAGTCTAATTGGATTATATTTTAAATTCAATGAGGTATTAATCTAGGTCAAATTAATTAACCTAGTAGTTCATGTAATTAAATTTAAACATTGATATATGTAATAATTAATCAAACCCAATGTTTGATTTAATTAAATGTGACAAAGGGTATTTAATGTTAGCCCAATGTAATAATTAAATTCAGCCCAAACCAATTAATTGGATGAGCTTAATATATTAAATCCTAGAGTCCAATGTGGAGCCCAAATGGTAGTCAAAGTTGTGGTCAATATATATACATTGGTGTATATATATATGGATACTTATATAATGATATAGGATATAAAAATAAAGCCAAATTGGTGTAATATAAATGTAAATCCCGAATTTTGGGGCTCACATGGTCAAAAATGTTGCTTGTTGGTGATTTTGGAGTACAAAGTTGCTCAACAACTCCCCACCAACCCTAGTCTTTCAAGTGGTCATTCAAAAGGTCACTCATGTGGTCATTCCATGCTATAGTAAGCACAATTAGTACCTAAATTCACCAACACTAGTTGATTAGTGAAGGTTGATGGTGATTAGGGAGGGTCTATATATAGCATCCATCACACTCTTGTTATGTTGGTTAGTCATTTTTCAAGAACTCCAAAAGAGAAAAGAGAGAGAGAGTTCTAGAGAAAAGTAAGCAAGCTTTGGGAGATGGATGTTCCACCAAGAAAATTTGCTAGAGGATGGACAAAAGGGAGTCACAAGCCAAGATCAAGTCAAGAGGAAGGAGAGCATCCATGTATAAAAGGTTAAAAAGTGCTCTAAACCTTCTTTAGTTCATTTTTATAGTTTAGATATGATTTGAACGGTTAAAATATATTTTTAACCGATCAAAAGTTATTTTGATGATCTAGAAGTCTAAAACTATGATATATAGGTATATTCATGGTTTGATATAGTTAATACATGTATTTGTATGGGTGGTACGCAAAGAATTAAAAGGAAAGTCTATATAACGATTTACCGGTAAAACCCTAAGTGGTTCGATCTTTAAATTTTGTGTCAAACATTTTCAAAAATATGATTGAACCATGAAATATTATAAAACAAGAAGTTAGGAAGACAACAACACTAAGTTAGTGTCATTTGGATGTGTAGAATTTATTTTATTCAAGTTCAAACCATTAAAACCAAGGATTTGTGATTTTAGTTTTCACTTTGTCCTTGTGTCCTTGAAGTATTTGGTACATTATTAAATGTCTAAATCATTAAGTTATGTAAAAGAAGAATGTTTAATTAAATTAAACCGATGTAAATAGTCAATTCGTGACTAAATTTTAGACAACTTATTAAAAGTAAGTCGTACGAAGAACGTGTAGTGAAGGTGTAAGTTGGTTAAGTTTACCGACATGTCCAACTAGGTTTGTTGGACTAGGATTTTTGTCCGGAATGTAAAGGTTCATTGGTCGGACAACTAAAGAGTTAATTAATAATTTAAAGTTAAAGTCTTATATAAAGGCTAAGTAATAGTCATTGCATCTAATGATTATGTCAATTTCTTATATAAATTGTAGGTTGAACGAAAGACGCAAATAAGCATAACTGGTAGAAGCGAACCAGACAAGTTTTCCAGATATTGTTGCTATGTGTATAACTGTTGTGTGTGCACTTGAAGCATATAAGAATTTGAATTAAATATGTTTTTGTGAAACCATATTAGGTGTGTTGATTCTATATGATAGAAAGCCTGAATTAATTGAATACGTTGAACTGTATGTCATGTATTCATTCCAATGCATGATCAGTATGTTGCATGAATAAATGCAAAGCATGAGAAACATGATGCATTCATATAATATAATGTATGAAGCATGAGAAGCATTTATAAACATGAACTATGTATTATGTGCTATCTGTTAGACTTGCTGAGTCGTCGTGCTCACTCTTGCCTAAACCAACATTTTCAGATAGTGCAAATCATTTGAAGTTCTCGATAAAGATCAAGGAACATGAAAGCATAATACTTTTACTGAAGATCTAAATATTTGTTGTAGATATTAGTCCGAATTGGACAGGTAAATGATTGTGTAGTATAAGACTTTAGTTGGTATGCTATATAAGTGTTAAATACACAAGTTGATTGTAATAGAATGTCGTATCATGTATGATATTAAGACATACTAGGAATGTATAAAGATTTCGATTCTGGAATAGAAAAAGATGTTGTAAAATTATAAATAAATGGTTATTTACCATTTATAATATTGTTGTAATTTATGAACAATAAGGAAAATGTTGTACTCGTGTTGAACCGAATCCGAGGTTCAAGGAACCCGGATTTGGGGTCGTCACACTCACCCCACTATTGTGCACCCCTATCTATGATTGATGGTACGTTTTATAATGAATTTATATATACTCTGTAACACCTCATCTCTAAAATAGAAAATGAGGTTACGCACAAAATATAACAAAACTACAAAACAAATGAAGAGTTCTATGCCACCAAAATGAATAACTCCAAAAATTAATAAATGCCACAAATCAAATCTTAATAAAAACCAAACTTGTTCAAACCACAATTTAAGATAATTATTACAACTCCAAATAAACTAATGTATCATAACTTAAACAGAATATATCTAAACCATTAAAAAGAATGAAGCACTCATCACACTTGCTCTTGACCCCTTGATTACCTGCTAGAAGAAAAACACAACATGAATCAAATGCCTAGTACGGATATAGAGTACAAAATAATGAATTGAACAAAACTAACACAACAAAATAACAGGTTGAATCAAATGACTGGATGTTATTTCATACCAAGCTCAAAATAAAACAGAAATATATCTTGCCACACAGGCAAATCAAAATACTGCCACACAAGCGGACACACGTTAGACTGTAGATCAAAGTGTATGCAAAATTCGAAGGTGTGTTCGACATAAATATCACCAACCTGCAGAACATAACATCACAGAAACTAGAGTCGACCTGTACACCTCCCACAACAAAAGACCAAATGACTAACTCCCACCAGAGCACACAATGAAGACGCTGTGGACTGATCACACCGCCAAGGAAGGTGTCATATCTCGACGTCAAGAGAACATGTATGTGGTACCCTCACAGGTAGTTATAGCTCAGGTATACCCTACGGTATAATCTAACAAAATATTATATCATAACAAATGCGACACAGTATCAACACAAAAGGATTCTATTGTGTACATGTCAAATCGAAACGAATCGTCAACACACAAAGTCTCCCAAATATATTGACATGTACATTACTACAAATATCCAAAATAAATACTAAACATGATGAACTAGTTCAAAGAGTACAAAAACGAGTTCTAAATATCAATGCTAAGACGAAATTATCGCATGAATTCGAAAAAGAACAACTAGGTGAAACAATAACTAACTTATAAATAATAATCAAATGAACAAATTAAAATTAAAAGAATTATCGCTGAAGGAGTACGGAATTCGTATTTTAATTAAGTAATGGAATATCCACAATATATATATTCCAATTATAACTTGTTTAGACTCCCTCCGTTCGCTCTAATCAAAAGAATAAATAAATAATTAACTTATAAACTTAATACAAATTATATTATTAAATTTAATAATTTTGCTACTATAACATGTTTCAAATAATCAATTTCATTGCCTAATTATTATATATATTACTTTACGAAATTCATGCAGCTCACTTATTGCTGGAAAAAGGGCATTTGTTCAAAAATCTGTTCCGTTAATCAATTAGTCTGAAAAAGAACAACTATCAAAACCAACTTTATTAAATTTTATTTGTCTTTTACTCACATGAACCAATATGGCACACTGGTTGATCAGTAATTAGTATTAGTATATATACATATCTATATGATACCACTACTACTATATACTAATAATCATACAATATATATTCTTTTGGTTTTTATCATATAAAATTATTAAAATATGCATATTAGTAGAAAATAATGCACGCTTTACGAAATTTGATGATTGAATTCAAGTATCTCATTCACTGTTATCATTGACTTGGGATTATAAAAAAAAAACCATACATATAATATAATATAATATAACTTATTGGTATCCAAAATAAGAGATCAATTCTTTTTATAACGGAGATTAGGTTTTAATTAATTTTTTTAATTAATATATTTTATTTACTCTCTTAATTTTATAAGATTCAAATTATATAACTATAAATTATATTCAAATATAAATTAGTCCCAAATATTGTAGACACCCAAATTTTGCACTTTCTCTACTAACCCTGGCAGGAGGGCAAAATCGTCATTTTGACCCGACATGCGGAAAGAAAGGTGGACCCCAGCACAAAGCCACCCCAGCGATTTATGGTCAAAACCGCTGTAGACACCCAAATTTTGCATTTCTCTACTAACCCTGACAGGAGGGCAAAATCGTCAAGTGACCCAATATACGACAAGGAGAGGTGGGCGCCAAAATGCAGTTCCCACCACGGCTTACGATCAAGGCTGTCAAACGCAAAACGAGAATTGAGGCATCTGAGGCGAGGCCTACGGGCCATCCAGACAGAACCCGATGCGAATCGCCAAAAAAGGACAAGGACACTGCAATTACAGCATTAGGGTGGGGTCTCGACGTCGGGAAACCATTCCCAGAATTGATTCAGGTATCAAAGAACAGCTTTCCAAAATAATACAGCAGAAATTGGCAAATTAATACCGCGTGACACGAAATTCGAGAAAAATGCGCCGGACAGCCGCGGATGCAGTCGCGGCTGCCGACAAAAAGACGTTCGCGTGGCTCGAGGGCGGCACACGGCAGCCGAGGAGACGGCCACAGCAGGCAGCCGCAGATGCATCTGCGGCTGGCCGCAGATGTATCTGCGGCTGCCTGCTGAGGCACTATAGATCGCCATCTTCAACCCGAGAACCAGAAGAGAAGAAAAAAAAAAAAAGAAAAAAAGAAAATAGATTTAGAGAGAGAGAGAGCGCGAGGAAGAGAGAGAGAGGCTCGGGTTTTGCTTAAATCAAGTGAAACTTCATGTTCTTTTGCTAGATAGTTGAATACTCTTGTGGTAAAGCTTGATTCGTGAAATATAAAGCTTCGTTTGGTCTATTACAAGGTGAAAAAGGGTGTTTCTTTCGATTTTTCGTGTTTATATTAATGTGATAATTTTGTGTTTTGGGGTTTGTTAGCGTAGAATGTTGTTGTATTAATGATGATCCATGGATTAGGGATCGTTAGCGAGGGTTCCTTTGGAACATAATCTCCTCCTAACGCCCCAATGACATCCGTATGGTGATATATCGTTCGTCGTAGTAGCGAGTAGTTTGTAGTGATTGAGTTGTCATATTTGAGCTATGTAGTATAATAGCAATGTTTAATATTGTTAGATTCGTATTAGTGTTTGTGGTGCAACGATTTGGGTGAATGTGAGCCTAGGGAGGAGATCCTCGTGGTCAAATCCCGAAGATGGACATTTTTGGATATGTGTAATCATTAGATAGGATTTATGGTTGTGCAAATGTAATATTGGGCCTTAAAGCGATACCAAGTCGTATTCGGGTTAAGGCCCCGTAATAATAATAAAATATGTGATTGTGGGTGTTTGGGGTTGTCTGGATGGCTTACATGCCCGTGGATAGCCCCGACACGTTGTGAGTGCTTGTTTTAATTTACGACACAAAAAATGGTTTTTAAATAAGGCAAATAATGAAGATTTTGTAAAAAATGATCAAACTAGGATGCTAGATTCACGAGGTTTAAAAAAATCAAGGGTTTTGGCAAACTTTAATCCATGATTGATGAAAAGGCTTTAGTTGGTTTTGAAATGTCACAAAAAATAATTTCGTAAAATAAATGAACGTTTTAATTAAACTTTGTGCATAGGGTTAAAGAGTTCTAGAAGTTGCCTTCATTTTATTTATATTAATTGTTAGGAGGCAATGTGTAGTCTCGATTCCTATTTGACAAAAGTTTAAAATTGTTTGTTTTCCAAAATGACATCTAATAAAAAGCCACTCAACGTTTTCGAATTTAAAATCAGTCTTTCTTATAAAAAGCGAAGCTTCGTCATTTGGGTCAAAGAACGTCCAAAACACTTTCCAGATAACACTTTTGCCATATAAAAATAAAAGCGAACTTTTATGCAAAACGCACCACAAACATTCATCTAGGCACGCACGCACACACACGCAAACCACACATTTTAGGATTTAAAAAGGATAGGAAAATATCAAGATTGCGGTAACCGTGTTTCACGGAAGTCGGGGGGTGCCTAACACCTTCCCCTCGCTTAAGCAAGCCCCCGAACTCTATGAATCTCGGTTTGCGGACCAATTAATCGGAGTCACATATGAGCCAGCGATTACGAAAACAAATTCGGATGAGTTGGTACATCCATTTCAAATATACCAACTGGCGACTCTGGTCAATTGGCTCATAAAAAATCGATCTTTCAAAACCCGTCGACACTAAGCCGACCCTTTTCAAAATCACATTTAATTCAAAAGGCTAAAATTGGAAAGGGACATTTTTAATAAATAAAAAACGAGACGAGCGAAAATCCCGGCGTCGACAGCTGGCGACTCTGCTGGGGACATTAGAGGGCTTAAGCCACATTTAAAATCCTGATGTTTTCTTATCCTTTAAAAATCTAAAAAAGGTGTGTGTATGCATTACTTGCGGTTAATCTGCCTTTTGTGCGTGTATGAATGGGTATGCGAGTTTTGTGATTGCTTTACGAATACTTTACTTTAATGTCATCATTTGCATACGGTGAGGAACGATGAATGAATGATGAATGTATGTTGAGCAGTTCCTCCTCCTGAGGCAAACCCGTCGGATGTGGATTACTGGACTCAAAGGGGTGCTCCCCGGCGAGGCTCAGGAAAAGCATCCACTCAGATCCAATCCAATTGAAAGATCGGATTTATTTCCCTTCTAGTATGTTGCGAAGATCTGGGAACCTTCATGCCAAAAAGCCCGCGAGAGTAACTTAGGGTAGGTCAGCCTCAGATAAACCTGACGCGTGGAAAGTCTCTTCATACCCTTTTACGTTTTACGCACATGATATCATACTTTAGTCAAACATCTTGTGTATCCCGCTTTGTCAAAATAAAAATACTAACCTCTGTTTTACAGGGACAGCTGGGAGAGCATCATAATTGCATATTGACATACATTGGTTAAAATAAAGGAATACTAACAATGTTTTGTAGGAAAAGATTATAAAACTCAAAAACACAAAAATATTTGCTTTAGCATGCATCCACCAGTGTCATTTCCCGGAACTAAACTGGGTTTGTTTATTCGCAGGATTGCGCCCCAAACTCGTCTCCGGTCCAAGAAAGCCAGAGAATCAACAGTCGAAATGGCTGAGAACCCTAATCCTAACCCAGCTCCTGTATCCCGGGAAGAATTCGATGCTGTGAGAAATCAGATGACGGAATTGACCACAATGCTAAAAGAGCACTTCAAGTTAAAATCGAAGTCGCAAACCGAGGACCCACCGGGGCCATCATCTCAGGGGAACGAGTTGACCCCAGAAACCCCGAAGGTTGAACAGCCAAAACAAATTATCGTTATTCCAGAAGATGAAATTGCTAGTAATGTCAGTAAGAAGCTAAAGCAGATGGAAGAGGCCATCAAAACTATGAAGGGGATCGGGTCATATGGCAGCGTCAACTACTCCGACTTATGCATTTTCCCGGGAGCCAAATACCCCGAGAAGTTCAAGATCCCCGAATTTGAAAAGTATAGCGGGTCGGGGGATCCTTACACGCATCTAAAAGTCTATATCGGAGAACTTGGGGTATATGCTGAGGACGAGTCGTTGAGAATGCAGTTATTCCAGAAAAGCCTGACAGGGGAGGCTAGGACCTGGTACGCGAGGCTGGATAATGCTAAAATTCATAACTGGGAGGAGTTGGCCCACACCTTCTTGATGCAATACTGCTTTCAGTCCCAAATGGCCCCGGACCGATACCAGATGACAAAGATCAGGAAGCAGACTAATGAATCTTTCATAGAGTACGCTCAACGGTGGAGAAGGTTGGCGGCCCAAGTAAACCCACCCATGAACGAAACAGAGATGGTAATGACCTTCATCGATATACAGGAGGCCCCTTATTATGAAATGATGATAGCTGGGATAGGGAAGCCTTTTGCGGAGATGATCAGACACGGGGAAATGGCAGAGATGGGGTTGAAGTCAGGAAAGATCCGAGACCTCACAGCTCTTGAAGCTGTTGCTGATCAGATACGAAGCGGGAACTATGGCAGTACGTCCCGGAGACCAGAAAAGAGAAATGAGGAGGATGTGTCCCTGGTCTTGCAAGGGCTATCTGGGGAAGCAATGAGTAGCCGTCCTGTCCGCATGCCAAGAAGCGAGCCCCTGCGACAGCCGACTTTCCCCAATCAGAGGTCTGAGGGGCGAAGGAGATTTGAAAATGCCCGAGATAGGGAATTCACCCCGTTGGGAGATCCATTAGAGCAAATATTGGCCGTGTTAATCACCCAAAAGAAGATTACGGAGCTGGCACCACCGACTGACCCAAAGGGGAGGAAGTACGACCCAAGCAAGAAATGTGCCTATCATTCCGGGTCCCCGGGGCATGACACTCAGGAATGCTGGACGTTGAAACATAAGATACAGAACTTGATCGATAGGGGGGACATCGTAATTGAACGACCAGATGTCAACGCCAGCCATCTGCCGCAATGCGAAACAGATGAGGTAAGCATGATTGGGTCAGGAAATATCGGGGTGGATCCCAATCGCAAATACATACGAAAGGTCGAAAAATACCCCCCAATGAGCGAAACAATTGTCCTTGAAGGGGAATGTCTGGAGGAGGTTAAGGTCATTAGGCAAGAATTGAAGTTGGTCAGGCATCAAATGAAGCAATTAGCAGACCTGGTGGTACACCAACATAATCTAACGAGGCAACTCTTCACCCAATTACTGAGAGACCAGACGGAAGAAGAGGACAAACAAATCTCAAACCAGGATCCCTCCCAGGAAAACCAGCCGACTGAAGGAGATCAAAACAGAATGAAAGGGCAGGAAAATGAAAATAATAAAGATGTCAGACGATCCCACCAGTGGAGCCTTGATAACCGCTCGGACAGAGGTGAACCCTCAAAGGGGAAAGATCGAGCAGCATTCCCAAGAGATCGAAAGTTCACCCCTTTGAGCAAATCAAATGCAGAAATATTGCACCTTCTGATCAGCCGGGGAAAGATTACGGAGTTGCTGCCACAAACGGACCCCAAGTCTAAAAGATACGATCCTACACGAATATGCCTCTATCACTCCAACTCACCAGGGCATGATACTAAAGAGTGTTGGGCGTTGCGGCACAAAATTCAAAATCTTATCGAAAGAGGAGAGCTAAAAATGGCAAGCGACATTGGGATCACCACAATGGGAAGCCTGACCACCGACGAACGGATTGTCGAGCCTCAACGAACCATGAAATGGTAAATTCCCAGAAATACGATTGTAAGTCCCAAGAAATGGGTGTGGGGACGTTATCATCTGCGTAATGTTATGTCCTGTGTTTATTTTCTGTGCATTATTGTGTTATAAAAAAAAATAAAAAAAAAATAAAAAAAAAAAAAAAAAAGAAGAAAAAAGCAATCTTGTGTGCTATTGATGGCCTGAACTACGAAAGACCTGATCTCCTCTTCCTAATGGAGTACGTAGGCAGCCACTTTGGCGCGGTCTAATCCTTGTAAAAATGTATATAACCCTTCGATAGTTTTGCAATTAACGATCAATGACCCAGACAACCTGTTCTCCTGTCAACCCATCGGAGTGCACTTCCTACCTAATCAAAGGCAAAGGATTCTTGGGTTCCCAACGTTTCATCAGCCCACCTGTCAAAGACACCACGAAGCGACGACCTTGATGACAATCAAAGCTGGGGCAGTTTCGAAAGCGATGACGACTCGGCACTGGGGCATTCGTCAATCATCCATGGAAGGATAGTGCATGATTCGACATCTATGGTGCGATCCCGTCTGCGTATGACAATATTATCAGAACTGTACGATCAATTGGTCTCTTCCAATCAGAGTCTTTTCAGAATACGAGGACCCGCAGGTAAGGGACAATTTTTTCCATCTTTTTTTCTTTCCTGTCTCCCCGTACATATATTAAGACTGTACATAGTTTAAACTCTAACATTACTTTTGGAAAGAGAAAAGTTTTATTTGACTTGTTAGGAATCGAATTAATTCTGACAAGCATCCGTGGAGCAGACTCATGAGTATGATTAGACGATTAAAACTGATCAACCTATTAAAGATGCACAAAGACCTGATTTCGAAGTGTCGTTCGAAGCAGAATCCACCTCATAGGCAAGTCTGCACTTTGCGTTTGCGCCAACTTTCAGATGTGGGGCATAAAACTATGACGATAATGATGACAGTTGATGCAGAGTCGAAAGGTAAATAAAAATGAATCCAATGTCTCGAATCGTGGCCTGAGTTATTCGAGTAATTAAGCCTGAGGGGTGTCTTCACACCTGGTGCCCTAAAGTCGCCTGATTTGGGAGTCACCGGCCCAACACTCGTTACGTGGGTAACTCAGAGCCTAAGAAAACGAGCATTAAAGCTGCAGAGACCTGAGCAGATTCGAATCGTGGCACGGGTTATCCGAGTAATTAAGCCTGAAAGGTGTCTCTACACCTGGTGCCCTAAAGTCGTCCGATTTGGGAGTCACCGGCCCAACGCTCGCTACATGGGTAACTCAGGCCTAAGAAAACGAATCTTGCGCAGAGTCAAACGAGGAATGAATGTGGTAAACCACCTAACTTGTATCGAAGCGTGGCCTTTGTTACTCGAGCAAGTAAACCCGAAGGGGTGTCTTTACACCTAATGCCCTAAAGCCGCATGGTTTGGGAGTCATTGGTCCAAAGCTCGTTAAAGGGGTAACTCTGAACAGCCTAAGAAAACGAGACAAGTTAAGTGGACACGAAAAAGAAAAAAGCAGACTCAGGAAAAGAAAAAGAAAAAAAATTTCGACCAGAGAAAAAAAGAGAGGCTCATCTAAAGTCACGGAAAAGAGGCCCCTAATTGAAGGATTGCATCGCACAATGCACTTGCCATATGACGTAAATCCTGTGAAGAACGATATCAAGAATGAAGACGGAATACCTTTGATAAAGGAAGGTAGTTTTTGAATTTAATCATACTCACGTATATTGACCATGAATGCTTAAATGTTTTATTACGATTTCATAACTCGTCAAATGAAAAAAAAAAAAAAAAAAAAAAAAAAGTGAAATCGAGAGTGACTTAATACATTCACAATTCATTCAATGTCAAATTAATCCACTCACGATTCACGAACAAAAGAGATTCATCTCGATGTCAAGTTTCTTTAACGATAAGACATAAACACCACGACACCAGCTAAATTGCAGAATCACGAGCTTTCCATTTTTTTATGCTTTACTGTCAAGATTTTAGTAATTCTTATATCGGAGTTAACCCCGCCGACCCGAATGGTCGAGCATTTAGAGTTTGTTACTTGTGCAGGATATGAATGGGTGTGGATAACTCAGCATGACCAACGAAGCGACTCCCCATACGAATCCTCGACAAGAACATGAGTAGAGGCTGGGCCATATTAAAGATCATGGGAATGAAAGGAGAACAGGTCTATATCAGACTCCTCATCAACGAATCTTCCCCCACGACCATCAATGGATTTTAACAAACTCAGCCTGATGCATGCTGACATTACCTCGATACTCAAGTGAGCATATGCAAGAGCGATATAATTCCGGACGTCTGAGCTGAATCGATTAAAAGGCGAGGAAGGGCAACATGGCCGTCGGTCATCGCAACAAGGCAAATGGACTGCCTCAATCAGATGAAAGTCAAGAACTATCAAAACATACGACCAACTGACAAGGGGATCACCTAGATATCAACCCAGAATCTAGGCATAATCCTCTAGCATAAGAGGAAGTCCCTGCACCCCAAATTCAAAGACGTGACGATCTGTGAGCAGGATGAGGAGCACTGGATAAGTCGATTGGGCATTCAAAACGACAGATACAATTCCCCCAACAGAGAAACGATCAGGGGCATGCGATTCAATGAACCAACCTTGAAGTCCAGAAACTGTGCTCCCAAATAAGGCATGGCACAACTGAGTAGTCAAAAAGAACGACACGTGAAAAATTGTATCATTTGACTAAACAGGGGTCATTTCCTTCCCAGCATATCTATTGATCCAAGCATAACATCCGTGCATCCATGTATATATATCAAAATAAAAATGTGCATGAAAAGAAAATCACAGGTACGAGACTGTCGGCGACACGAATACCGGTGCCATTCATCGGAGGGACATGGCAGCGGGAAACTTGCACGTTCCAATGCGCCCAGAATCTATAGAACATAAAGGAATTGCAAAACGACTGTCTGAAGCACCTTCAGCTAATCAACAAGGATGATAGGTCAAAGGCAACGGCTGTCAAGAGAGATTTACAAGGACGAACCCCAAGAATGACAAGTCAAACCAAAAGAAGTGGCTGGCAAAAGCGATTTACGAGGACGAATCCCAGGGAGGCCCCACAAACTAATCAGGTACGCTTTCCTTTTAAATTTCCTCTGGAATTATTGCATTTTTATGATGTACAATACGATGCGAGTCCATTTAGGATAGTACATAGTGATTCCGGAGATGAGACCCGGCAATTACAAAAACGACCAGTCAGATACGATACCTGACCAAACCAAAAATGACCAGTCAGATACAAAAACTGACCGTTCAAACATGACCAGTCAGATACGAAAACTGACCGTCCAAACATGACCCGTCAGTCAAAGGAAGCTGACCGTCCAAACATGACCCGTCAGTCAAAAGATACTGACCGTCCAACATGACCCGTCAGTCAAAAGATACTGACCGTCCAAACATGACCCGTCAGTCAGAAGATACTGACCAACTCAAAAATGACCCGTCAGTCAAAAGAACTGACCGTCCAACATGACCCGCCAGTCAAAAGAGCTGACCGTCCAAAATGACCCGTCAGTGAAAACCCCTGACCGTCCAAACATGACCCGTCAGTGAAAACCCTGACCGTCCAAAACGACCCGTCAGATACGAGACCTGACCAATTCAAAACTACCCGTCAGATACGAGACCTGACCATTTCAAAAACGACCAGTCAGATACGAGACCTGACCAATTGAAAAACGACCCGTCAGATACGATACCTGACCAATTGAAAAAACGACCCGTCAGATACGATACCTGACCAATTGAAAAACGACCCGTCAGATACGATACCTGACCAATTGAAAAACGACCCGTCAGATACGATACCTGACCAATTGAAAAATGACCCGTCAGATACGATACCTGACCAATTGAAAAAACGACCCGTCAGATACGATACCTGACCAATTTGAAAAAAGACCCGTCAGATACGATACCTGACCAATTGAAAAACGACCAGTCAGATACGAGACCTGACCAATTTGAAAAAAGACCCGTCAGATACGAGACCTGACCAATTGAAAAACGACCCGTCAGATACGAGACCTGACCAATTGAAAAACGACCCGTCAGATACGAGACCTGACCAATTGAAAAACGCCCAGTCAGATACGAGACCTGACCAATTGAAAAACGACCCGTCAGATACGATACCTGACCATTTGAAAAATGACCCGTCAGATACGATACCCGACCAGTTGAAAAACGACCCGTCAGATACGATACTAGACCGATTGAAAAATGACCCGTCAGAAACAATACCTGACCAATCCAAGAGCGACCGTCGGGTACGACACCCCAGCGGCATCCATTCGTGGAATTCGAATCAACCCCTACACGATCATGTCAAGTGCGGCATTTGCATTGTCTCAACATATGCATTGCATCGATAAAACACATACTGTCTTTCCTGTGCATCTGGTGCCTACTTCTTTATCATGTCCATTTCATATTTCATTCCATAGACATGATAAAGAGGGGCAGCTGTAGACACCCAAATTTTGCATTTCTCTACTAACCCTGACAGGAGGGCAAAATCGTCAAGTGACCCAATATACGACAAGGAGAGGTGGGCGCCAAAATGCAGTTCCCATCACGGCTTACGATCAAGGCTGTCAAACGCAAAACGAGAATTGAGGCATCTGAGGCGAGGCCTACGGGCCATCCAGACAGAACCCGATGCGAATCGCCAAAAAAGGACAAGGACACTGCAATTACAGCATTAGGGTGGGGTCTCGACGTCGGGAAACCATTCCCAGAATTGATTCAGGTATCAAAGAACAGCTTTCCAAAATAATACAGCAGAAATTGGCAAATTAATACCGCGTGACACGAAATTCGAGAAAAATGCGCCGGACAGCCGCGGATGCAGTCGCGGCTGCCGACAAAAAGACGTTCGCGTGGCTCGAGGGCGGCACACGGCAGCCGAGGAGACGGCCACAGCAGGCAGCCGCAGATGCATCTGCGGCTGGCCGCAGATGCATCTGCGGCTGCCTGCTGAAGCACTATAGATCGCCATTTTCAACCCGAGAACGAGAAGAGAGAGAAAAAAAAAGAAAAAAAAGAAAAAAAAGAAAAGAGGAGAGAGAGAGCTCGCGGGGGAGAGAGAGAGGGGTCGTTTTGCTTGTTAGATTCAAGCAATATATCCCATTTGTTGTATCCATTGGTTAGCAATCTTGTGGTGTAATCTATTTCGTGATATAGAAGCTTGAATCCGCGTTTTGCAAGGTGAAAAGATTGTCTTTTTGGTATTCTATCGCTTGTATTGTTAATATAGCTTATGTTTTGGGTTATGTGATGTAATATGTTGTTATGTTGATAAAGGATCCGTGGATTAGGGGTTGTTAGCGAGGTTTCCATCGGAAAGTAACTCCTCCTAACGCCCCGATGACATCCGTACGGTGATATCTCGTTCGTTGTGGTAATGGATAGTTTTAGTGATTAAGTTGTGATATTTGGGTTATGTAATGTGATAGCAATGTTAAATCTCGTTAGATTTGGTTTAGGGTTGGTTGTGCCATGATTTGGGTAAATGTGAGCCTAGGGAGGAGATCCTCGCGGTCAAATCCCGATGATGGACATTTTGGTGTATGTAATCATGGTATAGGGTCCATGGATGTGTATTTTGTAATATCCGGCCTTAAAGCAATACAAAGTCGTGTTCGGGTTAAGGCCCCGTAATAATAATAAAATATGTGATTGTGGGTGTTTGGGGTTGTCTGGATGGCTTACATGCCCGTGGATAGCCCCGACACGTTGTGAGTGCTTGTTTAATTTACGACACAAAAAATGGTTTTTAAATAAGGCAAATAATGAAGATTTTGTAAAAAATGATCAATTTCAGGATATTAGAGTCACGAGGTCTAAAGGTTAAGTGTTTTGGCGAACTTTAATCCATGATTGATGAATAGGCTTTAATTGATTTTTAAAACGTCATAAAAAACGATTTTGTAAATAAATAAGTGTTTTCATTAAACTTTGTGCATAGGGTTAAAGAGTTCTAGAAGTTGTCCTCGTTTTATTTATATTAACTGTTAGAAGGCAATGTATAGTCTCGATTCCTATTTGACAAAAGTTTAAAATTGTTTGTTTTCTAAAATGACATCTAATAAAAAACCCTCAAAAGTTTTCGAAATTAAAAATCAATCTTTCTTATAAAAAAGCAAAACCTCGTCATTTGGGTCAAAAGACGTTAAAACACTTTCCAGATAAAGCACATTTGCCATACAAAAATCCAAACAAAATTCACCACAAGCATTCACCTAGGCACACATGCACACACGCGCAACTCACACATTTTAGGATTTAAAAGGATAGGAAAACATCAAGATAGCGGTAACCGTGTTTCACGGAAGTCGGGGGGTGCCTAACACCTTCCCCTCGCTTAAGCAAGCCCCCGAACTCTATGAATCTCGGTTTGCGGACCAATTAACTCGGAGTCACATATGAGCCAGCGATTACGAAAACAAACTCGGATGAGTTGGTACATCCATTTCAAATATACCAACTGGCGACTCTGGTCAATTGGCTCACAAAAAATCGATCTTTCAAAACCCGTCGACATTAAGCCGACCCTTTTCAAAATCACATTTAATTCAAAAGGCTAAAATTGGAAAGGGACATTTTAATAAAAAAAAAAAACGAGACGACGAAATCCCGGCGTCGACAAATATAATATAAGGTCCAAATAAAATATTTTAAAATAGTTTAATTATTATTTTATTATCGTTATATTTTATTTTTATTTTTTTCTGGATATTACACTTTTCACTAAATATTAAAAATTAAGTTTATGAATATTGTTAAATGTTAGATCGTGAACAATAAATACGAGGTTAAAGGAATTTAAATTTCGGGGCATCATCTAAAAAGATCTATCGTTGTCAATCTGAATTCATGCATTGGCAAAATTTCAAATTAAAAAAAATAACCTTCAAAACAAAGAGAATGAGATTTTTCAAAAGATAATAATAAAATTCTCCCATAATGAGAATAAATTAATCATCTTATAAAAAAATAAATTCTACCAACTTCTGCGAGAGGAGAGAATAAATTATTATTCTATCAAAAAAAAAAAATAGATCTACGGAAGGATGTTTCTAAAGAGAGTCCTCCTCGTATCTAAAAATTAATGATTAGAGGGAGAGAAAAAAGGAGGGGAGAAAGAACATGGCCACATGGGCATGGGCATGGGCTACTTTTTCCAATTTTAAAGTACTTTTTTAAAAATATTGTGACTAATCAACAGAAAATTCGACTTTTTTTACAGTCATATATATCATTTTTTTAAATATTAAAATCCAACTTGTTCAGGATTTTTAATTCCCCGTGTGTGCCACGATTGAGTGAAGATTATTTATTTATTTATTTTCATTTTTTTTAGGAATATATACTATTATTGATATTATTCAATCATTGAAATTATAAACAAAAATAGCGATCTTATTCAATCACAGAAGTTAAAAACTATTAATTAACCACAAAGTTTGGACATCTTTAGAACCAACCTACATCTAATAAATCATTACGCATGCGTTTATAAAGGTAAAATATATAAAGTTTTTCTACTACACATACGTTAGTTTATATATTTGTGTGTGTGTCAGTGTGTGTGTGAGTACATGTATTATATGATATTTTTTTTATTTAATTTGATGATACTTATGTTTAATATATATTTATAAAAATAAATATATTTTATAACGTCTTTGTGAAAGTTTTATGTAAAAGGACTTTTAGAAATAAATTTATTAAATTGATTTAAATCGCAAATCATAAGAATGTAATTCTTATAATAGTTCAGTTGTCCAAGGTTAGAAAAGTTATTCGTAGAATAAAAGATAAAGTCACTCTAAGATTGCAGAGTTAAGTAAAGTCATTCCACAATTACAAAGTGAGCGTTAGTTAATTGAACTAGAATTGCGTAGCCACTGCGTTTGTAGAGCAAAAAATAATAGAGCTGAAATTACTTTACTATATGAAATTCAACTCTACGATTTTGCTCAGTAGAAACTAAAATCGTAGAGTCCAGCATTCTAACAAGTCAGTGGTAAGTTATGACAAAGATCATAAATCTCAAGCACACACTCCTCAAGATTGATTTTCACGTGGGTTTAAGATAAGAAGTATACAACAATAGCTCTATCTAACAGCTATTTGTAAGGACAAATGACATGTGTCTATTACTATACCAAACACATTATTAAAGGAAGCGACCTAAGATGATCCAGCACACAAATAACTTAAAGTTAAAGATTTAAATTTTGACAAGTGTCTCAAATAGAATAAAGTAACGATAATAATCCAACAGACAAATCCACTATATAAAGATTGCTACATCAAAGGCTAAAATAAAGATTAATAATAATTTTTTTGCTTAAAGTCTAAGCTTTCAAAACTCTAATCTACGATTCTAAAAAATACAATCTGCTACTAAGCTAATTTAAAGAGGACTTAATATAACTTAATAGCACCTCAAACAACAATTCTTTTTTAATGATTGTATAGGTCTTATTGATCTATTAAAATCAAATCTTAGCGATTTGTTAGATTCTAAGTGAATCTCTGTTGTACCGATTTTAAGTTAGCCTTGGTTTATATAATCAAAATCATTCTTAGTAGATCATCCTTACTCACAGAATAGAAAAGAGGATTATGAGATTTTTATACTCTAAACCTCTTAAAAATATGTGTGCTTTAATTTTTGCATACTACTTCTCTGTTACTCTATTTTTTCATTAATAACTTATAGCTATACATTCATTAAATTTAAATTGTAATTTTTATTCAATCTTTAAAGGAAATTTTCAAACTTAAATTCTGATGTGCAAATCAAATAAATTTAATTTGCTTAATTAATTGATAATAACAATTTTAAAAAAATTTAAAATTTATTTAACTATTTTTTAAATTCTTTTGAGTGCCTTTAAAAATAATAATACGTACACACACATAGAAGTGATTCATAAAGTTTGATGTTAATAAATTTGTGAAAAAAAGATTTTCGGTATGTATTTTGCACTACACTTTCAAGAATGTAAGTATTGGATAGTAATACTCCTTCCGTCCACAAAAACAATCTCATATAGAATTTTTGTAAATATTAAGCATATTTTTTTCTCATATTTATCTCTAAATTAAATTAAATTAGTGAGTATTGATTTTAGTAGTAGTGATACTAATGATAAGACTGTTATAGCAAGGTTGATGACGTTGCGTTATTTTTAAATATAATTAATTAAAAAAATAAAATATTAAATATGAAACAAAAGCAAATTCTTATTTTTTTAATATTTTTAAAAAATTTAAATATAATTAATTTTATGAAATAGAAAGAGTATTAAACTAATTTTATAGGTTCGATTTTCTTTAGTTTATTAAATATTTAAATCAAATGACTTAAAGCCTTAACCACTCTCTTACCTGTAGTATGTTAATAATTATCCATAAGGTCAATAATTAAGACAAGTTGAAAAAGTTTAGGTAATGAGATAAGAAGAAAATGAAACATCTTAACGTGTCAATTTCACATTGTGACTAATTACCAAGGGAGACCCATATCTCCAAACCTTATTCTAGAAGAAAAATTATAAGCACGGATAACGACACTCCTTTTTTTTTATTTTTTAAATTTAAAATTGATATAAATTTATTTATTTTTGTTAATACAATATTTAATATTATAAAATATGTAAAAAATATTATTTATTATTTTATAATTTTTAACAAATTATCTTAATTATAAATTTAAAAATATATCAAATTACCTTTTAAAAAGTTAATAATAATTTATTTATCACGTTTAGTCCCCAAAAATGATAGACAAATTTCATGGACAAAATTTGCAATAATATTTTTGTGACCAAAGAATGACTATAAAAAAATAATGTAAAATAATATGTTTGATTATGGTTGGCTATTATTATTAGACTCACCAATGTATAATAAAATATCTGATAATTATATTTTATCACGTTATATTATAAGTTTATTTTTATATAAAAAAAATATCATCATAGCAATACTCCAAAATTTGAAGGTACCTAATATTTGTTTATTTAAGCATAAAATCTCAGTTGTTTTAAGCTGCGTATTTTATTTTTTATTTTTCATTGTTAGGGTTGAATTATTTTAGACGCTATTAAAAAATATATTAAAACAATATGATTAAAATAAGATGTTTGGTTCTAGTAGGGCCCGTGGATTTGTTACGACGTTTGTATTTTGTCTTTTGATAACTGACTTTAAATTTTATAACTAAATAAAATACATAGTAGGTAATATTTCATATAATAATATATAGTATGCAACTTTCAATATACAGTTTACCCAAAATTTGACCCTAATTTGTTGAAGTAAAAACACAAAATTCATACAATACATAAAATCATCTATTAATAATTTGCCCTGTTTTCTTTAAGAATTGAAGTATGATATATTGACAGTGTATACATTAATATTGTTAGACTTATGATACAGTGACATATTATTAATAAAATATTTATGTTAAATAAAATTATATTTATTGATATTTTAATAACGTACCATAATGCTAACACCTTTCGCATATATGTTGTTAGTATATTAAATTTTAATTCTTTCTTTAAGCACATTTTTGTAATTGTGTAGTGCAAGTATTTTTAAAATTTTTAATTTTTCTTGAAAATATTTTTATCAAAACCTCTATTATTAAAAGGATTTTATCGGTGTGCATCACACGCCAACAAACACCAAATAAAGTTTTTGGTTTATGTATTTATTTATTATTAAAGAATAGATTGCATCTTAAAATTTACATGTTAGAGGACCGTAGCATCCCAAATTTGAAAATATGTCTCTTTATACTCTTTAAGTTGCACATTTCGAACTTTTAACGAGTTAGATATGATCGATTTTACTTATTTTTAAAGGTAAAATAATAATTAAAATATAAACTAACTAAAATAAACTAAAAAGAAGTCAAACCAAACATGCATCTTAAGGAATTTTAATACAAAAGGGCTCTAACCAAATCGAGCCTTCTCTCTCTTTCTTCTAGATTCTAACGGGCGGTTGGTTAAATTGGATGATGATTTGTGGTGGCGAAAATGAGTGGGAGAATTTGGTCAGCGGCTATGGAGATAGATAGAGACAATGATAATCAAAATTTTCTTTCCATTTATCCCTCTTCTTTGTTCTTTCTCATCATAATCTTGGTTCTATTACTTATGAAGGTGATGATTGTTATTCGGGTGGGTTTGTACTTGTTGCTCGGGGTTATGGTGATGGTGATGGTGATGGTGGATTTGGGGTTGGTATTTAGATTTTTGGATTAGAATTTGGGTTTCGGATTAGGGTGTGAATCGAAATATTAGATAAAATATGGGTTAACAATAAAGGTTAAGAGTAAGATTTTGATATATTAATTTTATTTTAATTTGTTATTATGTGAACTATGGTTTTTGCCCTTTAAAAAATTGAGAAAATAGTACAGTTGGTCACATTTGATCGGATAAAATTTCGAAGTGTGCATTTTAACACTGATATTTAATTATATCTTAATACATTTTTAACAACATACTTCTTAATGTATTTTAATAACTCACATTTTTATATTAAACTGCTCTCTGAATAGTTAATATATAAATATGAGTCTAAACTATTTAGAAAATCTCTTAATATAAAGATGTGAACAGAGACGTTTTAAAATTCAAAATGTAACAATACGCTGGCATATAAATTTTAAAGTACAAATTGTATTTTAGTCATTTATTTATTTATTTTGAGACTTGTGTACTAGTTCAAGTGATGAGCAAATTAATAATATGTGTCCTTTAAGATGTGCATGCGGAAGGTACGGATAAATTTGTGAAATAATTAGTAAAATGATATAAATTCATTTATCAACAATAATTTTATTGTTAATAAATTAATATTACAATAGAAGACAAAAAAGAAAAGAAAAAGTTGAATACATACATAGTATATACGTCTACAAACACACACACAGAGACAGACACATATAAATATATATATATATATATATATATATATATATAGAGAGAGAGAGAGAGAGAGAGAGAGAATATGATGAAGGGTTTTGAATAAATCTTAATTTGAGTAAAAAAAGCAATAAATCCTTTGGTTCTGAAAAAGAAATCAACATCATCATTATAAGTTTTCCTAGTGGTGGGGCTCTCCTCCACCGCCTCCAATGATTTGCATTCCGCCCGCATACTTCAATTTTCTCCCTCCCTATCAAAATCCTGAACTCATTAAAATTTTAATTATTATTTATCTTTTTAATTTATTTTATCTTAATATATATATATATATATAGAGAGAGAGAGAATATTATTATTTTATCTTTTTGATTTAATTATTTTATTTTTTTATTTAATCTTTTAAATTTTATAAAATTTTAATTTTATCTTTTATAATTTTTACATGCAATGTGTGTGTTGCTAATATAATTTATGTTTGGTAGAGATTTTGGCTGCAAAAGAACTTTTTAACAAATCAAAATTTAATGCTTTTGAAACTATATTCATCAAATGGATTTTTCAAATACTTTAAAATATTTTATCAAGACTGTTTAACTTATTTATCTACAGTTATTTGTAATATAGTTTCTATTATTTTTTTATTTATTTTGTTTTGTTGATTATATCCCATTAAAAAAAAATAAGTATAAATACATAATATTTAAACACTATATTTATCTTAATTATTAAAAAATATAATATAATATTAAAATTCGTATCATATTTTATTATTTAATAATTAAGATAAATATAATATTTAATTTTATATTCTTGACTTACTCATCAGAAAATACCCAATAATAATAATTAAGATAAGGGTCCACATTTACGATCATTCGGTGTACCTATCCTTGGTTGCACCCTTGTACTTATCTACAGGGCAATTATCATTTACAATGAAAGCTTATCCTTTTTTCTTTGTATCTTTTATAGTGGGACCGGTCTACAACCACCGGTTCAAATTTTAAAATTTTTTATTTAAAAAAATTTATTTTATAAAATTTAATAATTTAAATATATATAAATAATAGTAATATTTGTAGAGACTGTCACTAACACCTGTCGCTAGCGCCAGTCGCCCAATTGTTTTTGTTTCTTTGACATATGGATCTTTTGCTTGTCCTTTCGCAAATTCAACCACTGATGATTAATCTGTACTAATTTCCATTCATATCCCCAACCCAAAATATAAAAAATTCTAGAAAAAAGAAAAAAAATTACAAGCCAATAGGCAGTGTTTGGTACATAAACTTAGTTTAATTTTCAACTGCCTTCATTTTGATGGCAGGAGCTACTTTACCGTATTTCGAATTAAATAATTTTAATAAATTTTCTACGGTAGTTTATTTTGGATGAGATTTAAAATCCTTCTTAACAGTTTGCCTAGTCATAAATTTTATTGTATTCATTGAGATTTGTAAACTTTGTATATTATTTTATTGTAAATTAATAAATAATTTTATCATATATATGTTGTGGTCTTGAAATTATATAATAATAAAAACAATAATTCTTATCAACATCTTTATATCTGATTTACTTATAAATTTTATCGGGAACGCTTTATATATTGCTTTTGGACAACATTCTCAACAACTAAGGCTATATTTATTTATAAAAAACGTATTTAGAATTAGACTATTTGTATTAATTTAATATTATTCGGATTATTTTTTCTCATAATGGAGAATTAGATAGTCTTATGGACTATTTTTTTTTTTATCATTCCTAAGAGTATTTATGTGAGATTATATAATTCTATGAAAAATTTAAAATTAATAGTCTCTCATTTTTAGCTATTAAATGATTTTATAGGACTATTAATCCAATACTAAAAGATTAGTAAACCTTCATCAAATAATTGAATAGTATAAAGTAGTATTAAATTAATTTAAATAGTTTAATTTTAAATATATTTTTTATAAACAAATATAATCTAAGAGATTTATTCGAAAAACATGGGAATTAGTCGAAGTAATGAGACCCCAATGCTGTTACATGCATAAATAGTAGCGAACCTTTCAAGATTTTTTTAATAAAAAAATTGGTCAATATTTCAAAAAAAATAAAAAATAAAATGGTAAATAATTTAAATAAACCAAATAAATTTTATTAATAGTATAATTTTTTATGCCTTCTACATTGGTCGGTCCATGGTGTACAACTAAAGCGACGCATCATTTTTATCATCTGTCTTACCCACGTGTTAAGTTTTTTCTTCTTTTCATGGTGTCCACATTATCACGTGCAATATATAATTGGTGTATTAACCATTTTCATGGTGCTTAATTTGAATCCATCTTAACACCCGATTGAAATGGCCTCCATTTGAACAGAAGAACATGATACTCGTTTCACACATAAAGTCTATTTGTAAATGAATTTTATGTCATATTTTTTATTTATAAATAAATAAATATTAATTAATAATTTAGCGACAAATATCTCCTTTATTTATCTTAATTTAATATTATTTTGAATTATTTTATCTCATGATGGAGATTAATAGTCATTTAAATGTTATTGAGAAGAAAATAAATGAATAAAATATAAAATTTAAGAGGAAAAAGGGGGAAAAAAGACAATATTTTTTTATTATATGTGTGAGTCTTATAGGGAAAAATTAACTTAAAATAACAAAATACTATTCACCCTTGTGAAATTATTTTTAATTAATCATTATAAAAATATTTATGATACTTTAAAATATTGCACAAGTCCTTAATCAAGTCTTTAAATTTCTCAAATTTTCTTTTATTTTTCGGTCCTAATTTAAAATCTTCCATAAGAAATAGACATGAAATGACTAAACTGAAGAAATTGATATTTTAATAATAATTTTTAATATTTTTATACATAAATTTCTATATTAATTATTATAATAAGACATAATTAATTCTTATGTGAAATTTATGTTTGAAAATATCAATTTTCCGAAATTTTTATCTCAATTGTCCTTGTTATTTGACGTGGAATCCACTCACTCAATAAAAATCCAAAACTTAACCACCAACAAGCCTCTATTTTGCTGCTTTTGGTTTCTTATTTACACATTTGTATTGTCACCTCTCTCTCTCTCTCTCTCTCTCTCGTCTCCCATCTTTCTTCTTCTTCTTCCCTTTTCAAATCCACCTTATCCTTCTTCATTTCAGATTCCCCATTTTTTCACACGCAAAATTTATCGGGATCACCTACTTATTCTACCCATTTATTATTTTCTTATTCAATCACAGCAGCTATTCGTTCCTCTCTTCTTTTCCCTACGATATATAAACCAAAATTGTTTGTTTGATTTTCTGAAGAATATTTTATTCTGGTATATTTCTGCTGATTTGGTTGATTTTTGGTGATACCCTCTAGTTTAATCTTATTTTAGAGAGAGAAAAAGTGACGGATTCACAAAAATACATTCACATATATTGAGAGAGAAAGAGTGCTTGTAGTTTTTAGGAGAGAGAACGAATAGAAAAAGTTAGAGAGAAGGGTTTCTTTTGTGGATACAAAGAGTTGAAATTGAAAATTCAATGGTGGGAATTGGAGGGGAATGGAGGATTTTGAGAACAATATCAGTAATACTGTGGAGCTTTGCATTAGCTTCTATGTTTGTTTCAGCAGAAAGAGGCTTAAAAGAGGAAGGTGCAAATTCGATCTATGATCCTGCTGCTGATGATGAATCCCAGCCAAATTTCCTTCTCACGGTTGCAAATTTCTTATGGCAGCCCAATCAATCAGGTTACCACCATGTTTGGCCGGTAAGTTTATCTATTGATATTGGCGGAGCAAAGATTTATGTTTTCGGAGATATATATATATATATATTAAAGTGTTAAGGTGTCTTTAAAACACCTGCAAAAGTGTTTTTAATTATAGTTGGTTAGGAAACGTAATTTTTGCGGCTTATCTTTTACAATATTATTTAGTTAAATTATCATATGATATGGTTATTCTTAGTTTTAAATTATTCCCTTTATTTTGCTTATTCGATGGAATTTACTCATGTGATATTACTAGCTAACATGTCTAGTTATTTATTTTATTGCTAGTAATTGGTGTTTTTAGTTACTTCCTCTACTTTTGTAAAAAAGAGTCTGATTAATGAAATTTGTAAACCTAACTAATATACTTTATTTCATATTTATTTGCAATTTTGTTAAATTTGATGATATTGTTTCATTTTGTACGAAATGAAGAGTTTTTTTTTCTTTTTTTGGGGGGGGGGGGGGGGGGAATTTGACAGATTAAACTCTTTTTGTTGAACGGACGGATAAATTATTAAATATATTACCATTTTATTTCAGAAAAAAAAAGTAGAATAAATTGGATATGGTAGCGTTTACCTTGGCATTTATATCAGTTGGTGAGGTGGGTAAATGCATTTATTTATGAAGTGCAACATCTTAATTTAAATATATTTACAGAGTCTTATCATATGGATTATGGGTCAATATGTCTATTGTGCACATGCAGTAGAGGGACATGACTTTCCTTTTATAGTTTGCAAACAGGGGGCAAAATCTAATATGTTATAGTTTCCCTATAATTTTGATAAAATGATAATGATTATACTTCCCTATAATTTTGATAAATGTTAATGCTTAAATGTTAATACAATTTAAAAAAAAAAAAAGTTTAAACAGTAGGGGGTGTCCCCCTTGTCTGTAATAATATCACTCATATTGTGCATGCATGTATATTTAAAAGGTGAAAGGATGAGTGTTTCAGCTCCAATTATTCGTTTTGTGGTGTTGACCTTATTGTAAGTTCCAAATTGCGGATGATTAATTTCTAAGATTTTTAAAAATGTGGACAATTTTGGGATTACTTCCAGGAAATGAAATTTAATTGGCAAATTGTAGTCGGTTCCATAATTGGATTCTGTGGAGCTGCATTTGGAAGTGTAGGCGGCGTTGGTGGTGGTGGCATATTCGTCCCAATGCTTACCTTAATTATTGGATTTGATCCTAAATCTGCAACTGCTATGTCAAAATGTAAGCCACGTGTTTCTCAATGTAATATTTGTTTTAATTTTTTTTATATTAAATTCAAGCATATGAAGATAACCTTTAACATCTGGCTTCTAGGACCTGAGGAGTGAAGAAAGTATACAACTATCTTTATTTTTAAAGGCAAGCATGATCCATTTGATGTGTTCATTACTGTGGAATGAAGGGTTATTGTCACAATTTTTTTGGTATCCACTAATGTTTCACATGATATTCTTTTGTTCTACAAAGAGTTGATTACTAGTTCTCATGCTACATTCAGAGCTATACTGGGTTCCCATTGAATTATGAAAGATATAAACCAAGTCATAAATTGGGTCTTAAAATATGATAAGGAGCCATTATTAAGCTGAGAAAGTTTTTCTTTCTTGTGTCTATTGTTATTTAAGCTTTCGTATATCTATGTAGGTATTTATGTATATGGGCATTGGCGAAACTAGGGGGGGTCTAGGGGGGTCAATTGACCCCCCTATTCCGAAGATTAATGGATATATATATATGTATGTATTTAATGACCATATGAATATTTGGTCTAGTGGTAAGATTCTTACTTAGTAAGGTGCAACTTGTAAGAGGTCTTGAGTTCAATTTTTGTAATGCCACTATATTATTTAAGACATTTTTTTTTACTATTTAAATTCATTATTTTTTTAGTTATAAATTTATAACTCCTAGGGATGACCATATGGGCATTTGGTCTAGTGGGATGATTTTTGCTTAGGGTGCGAGAGGTCTCGAGTATAATTCTTAAAAATACTTGTTTTCTTACCATTTAATTCATTATTTTTTTGTTAATAATCGACCATACCAAAATTTATAAGTTGAGTGGTATTCAAGTTTTGAGCATATATATACACTTATTATTAATTCATGCACCCTCGTTAATTATTATGTCAATAATAAAATACATAAATCATATACCATATATAGGTCACCAACCCCTCCGATGCATATTATAGCTCAAATGCCTCTTAGACTATTTAGGATTTTAAAATGTATTTTGAAAAATAATTAGGATCGAATTAAATATGTTAGCGTAAGAGATTTATTAAGACTCGCAAGATACAATTGTCTTTTTTCAGTCGTACAACCGAAAGAAGCATTTCAAGCGTCAATAAATAATTTTTTTTACTGATGTATTTTTACCCCCCTTAAAAAATTTCTGGTTCCGCCACTGTATATGGGTGTGTTTTTTTATTATTTTTCTTGCATATTCCTTTTATTATTATTATTATTATTATTATTATTATTATTATTATTATTATTTCTTTCTTATTCTATCTTATTGCTATTTGTCTTATCTTGTTTCTTTTGTCTTTGACTTTTACGGTTTCATATGGGATGTATTTCAATATATTTGATTATTATTATTATTATTATTATTTCTTTCTTATTCTATCTTATTGCTATTTGTCATATCTTGTTTCTTTTGTCTTTGACTTTTACGGTTTCATATGGGATGTATTTCAATATATTTGATAAAAGGCATTGTTAGGTTGAGTGTAGAACTTTCTAGTGTGGTTAGTTAGTTTATACATTCTTTTTGTTTTCGTTAGGTATGATCATGGGTGGAGCAGTCTCAACTGTTTATTACAACCTTAAGCTAAGACATCCCACAATAGATATGCCAATCATTGACTATGACTTGGCATTACTCATCCAACCGATGCTCATGCTGGGCATTAGTATTGGAGTTGCTTTCAATGTGCTTTTCGCTGATTGGATGGTCACAGTTCTGCTGATTGTCCTCTTCATAGGTAATTTTCCTGTTGTGTTAGTATTTCTTGCCATTTAATCTGATCCAGTAACACTTGACATTCTTTTTGGTGGTTTACAGGAACATCAACAAAGGCCTTTTTGAGAGGTGTTCAAACTTGGAATAAGGAAACCATTTTGAAGCAGGTTACTAAAATGTTCACATGTTTCGTGTGTTGAGTTTGGTAGCATTTGGATTTATACCACCCAAAATGAGTATTTACAGTATGGCTGCGATTATTTCTAATTACAAAGATAATGTGATACTTAACACTTTAATCACCATATCTTGACTTAAGTTTCTAAAATGGTTGTTCTGCAATATATTTCATGCCACAAATTAACATCAGGAAAAACTGGAATTCTTTTATATACATGTGGCCTTTCATTGGTTACTAGTCTCACTACATTCATCTTTTACAACACCTTAGTATCATTACTTTACTGGTTTCAGGAGGCTGCAAAGAGCCGCGAAGAAAATGGTAAGTTGATCCATGGCTCCCCGGTGAAACCAATACATAGAGGATATATTGCTCATAAATGTTTAAATTTCTCTTTTCTCTGTAATTAACATGACCAATCATGACAGGAATTGGAGGAGAGGAAGCTGAATACAAGATTCTTCCTGGAGGGCCCAGTAATGGAACTGAAAAAGAGACGATGGAGTCTATAAAAGAAGAGGTGAGTGATCTATGTCAAACAAATTTCCTTGTCACGGAGTTTACATATCTTCTAATAAAAGTTACCATATCAGGTCACTATTCTTGAGAATGTGTGCTGGAAAGAATTTGGTCTTCTTGTTTTTGTTTGGATTGCATTTCTTGCACTGCAGATCACCAAGGTTTTTCGTTTCTTCCTTGCAGTTTTCCTGCCTATTGTTACATATTTTCTAACAGTCTTATATTTGTAATTGTTCTAAACTTTCTTTAATACGTGGATTCACTGTTTTTCACGTGTCTGAAGCAGAATTATACAGCTACTTGTTCGCCAGAGTATTGGGTGGTGAACTTATTGCAGGTACTTTTACTGACCCAATTTTTTGTATGCATTTATGTTAGCCCGTTCCAATATTGGTCACTCTTATGGTTGACACTTTGAGATTAGACAAGGATTATTGTAATGAGCTTAACGCATTTTCTGTCTAGAATAGTAGCTTCAAGCATCCGTATGAATTTATCCATTTATTGTTATGCAGATTCCAATTTCTGTTGGGGTATCTTTGTACGAGGCTATTAGCCTTTACAATGGACGAAGAATAATTGCATCAAAAGGAGAATCAGGAGCCAATCTTCGGGTGGACCAGCTGATTCTCTATTGCTTCTGTGGTGTGCTGGCTGGTGTGGTTGGGGGGCTACTTGGCCTAGGTGGAGGCTTTATCATGGGTCCACTATTTTTGGAGCTAGGAGTCCCTCCACAGGTGAGTTCATTTTTCTCGTAAGATATTGTAAAAGTAGAAGAAAGAGGAACAATTTCTTGTTATATCCACTTGCTAATCTCTTTGCATTTTGTAAAATGAATTCTGCTAGTCAAAAGTTGAAATTAAGTAACATTTTCAGAGAAAGTTTGATGCTTCATGGGCGTTACTACCCAAATTCATCTAAATATAAAATATGCATGACCCGTGAGTGAATAATTTATGGGAAGAGAAGTAAATTTTTGAGCCTTCTATCATATAGAAACGTGACAAAGTATTTTAATGTAAATATGTACGAGTCTTGGAAGATCATCAGTTTTATGTTAAAGTGCATATTTCCATTTTAGAAATCTTTATAATCTGAGAAAGTAGTAGTGTGGTATTCTATTTTTAGGTAGTTGTGATCATTTGTAAGATGATGAACAATTGGAAAAACGGATTCAGTAGGAAAAAAAATGGCTTCATGTACAAATGCTAGTATGGTGTAAATGGAATTCTTGCAGTGTATTCTCTTACACTGCAAAACATTCGGTATTACTTTGGCCTTGAACTTCTTTATTTTGCGCAGGTTTCAAGTGCCACAGCTACTTTTGCGATGATGTTCTCCTCATCGATGTCTGTTGTAGAATATTACCTTCTAAAGCGTTTTCCGATTCCCTATGGTGAGTGCATTTCCCAACATTTTTTTCAAATACTATTTCTTTGTTGGTTTGAGAAGTCATAAACAACCTAGGAAGTGCTAGGCGAGAAGGAAATAAAGGAGAACGAGGGAAGAGAGAGCATAAAAAGTAAAGAGGGATTCGTTTTGTGTTTGAAAAAGAGATTTAACGTTAAAACTTCTTATGCTTTTTTGATGGTTGCATGTATTTTCAGCTCTCTACTTTGTTTTTGTGGCAACAATTGCTGCATTTGTTGGGCAACATGTTGTGAGAAAGATAATCAATATACTTGGAAGGGCATCCTTAGTCATCTTCATTCTGGCCTCTACTATCTTCGTGAGCGCAATCTCATTAGGTGAACACCCGACTCCATTTTACACTTACGAAAAATACACTTTCCACGGACTTTGTAAACTTGTCAAGAGCCTCGTACCTTCTCCGACCTTCTAAAGTAATTCTTGATTTGTCAGTTGAAAATGTTATTTTCTCATGTTTGACAGGTGGGTTTGGCATTTCAAACATGATTGGGAAGATCGAGAAGCACGAATACATGGGTTTTGAGGATATTTGCAAGTATGCATCTTAAAAAGTCTTTCCCTCCTAGCCAAGTTTAGATTCATTAATGCCAAATCATGAGCCTACAAATTGGCTCAACAGTGTGCCAATTCTTGACATATGTGGGATAAATGGTAACCATTATTGCCATTGAGTTCCATCGTAAACTCTAGCATTTTGTACGAAACATCTGCTTCTTTATTCCTTTAGTCGTGAAAAATAGAATTGTACGTACTCCGTTGTTGTGATTCCATGTTTTCTTTGTCCTGTCGTTGGAGCGTAGTACCGTGTACTAGTCTCAGCTCTCAGCTGGTTTGTTTACCATAAATGGAGTTTTGGTACGCGGTTTTACTTTCATATAATTTCCGATCGGGCAATATAATTCGCATTTTATTATTGTACATAAGAAGTAAAGAGAGTGAACTAAATGGGGGATAACATGGTTTGTATACCATGTTGAAAAATGAACCAATTAACTAAATTCATTAAGTAAACAAGCTCAAATTGAGATCTAAACCATTTCTCCCGGGGCATGCTCATCAGACTCTGCTTTTGTGTTTTCCTTTGTGACTCAGACTTGTTTGCTATCCATCATTATATTTAATAGAGTAACGTTAGGAGTCTCAAAATTTATCTCAATTAGATCTCAAATGATATGATATTTAATATTTTAATGATAATTTATGGCGTAATTAATTATATGAGATTTATCCGATCAATATTATGGTCATATCATTTTTGAAATATTTTCTAAGACAAAATTTAAGATCCCTTATACCACTGATGACAAATTTGTTAGATGAGTTGGGCCGTGGGCCTGTGTGTTTTAATTAAATATGTCAACTGTTGGTTGGTCACAATCTAGCAAAGCCACAAATCAATATGGGATGATATGTACTAGATTTTATGTTGCTTATATATGATAAATAGATATCAGTCCAATGCCAAATCTCATATATTAAGTTGCAACTGCACAGGTATCTATTTTGTATGATGACATAATTCAACTATCACCATATTTAATATGTCCCAAAAGGGAGTCCATTTTTCTATATTGTGTGTCCCAAATGGAGTCTCAAAAGAAAAATAATAGTAAACATTTTAACTTATCATGTAATATCAATCATGTTTGCGGCAGTAGTCTTTGCACCAAAAATTATGTGATTCATTTAAATTTTAAACCGTGCAAAAAATAGTGTAATGCGTTTGGGTTCTAAACGATGTATTTATAAGTTAAATAAATTTTACATGTTTAGAATATATTGTTCGTAAATGTATTAAACACTCTATAAATCAGTAAACGAGCATGCCCTCTATTATTACTCCAATTAAGTTAAAATGTTAGTGAAGATTAATAACTTTCTTTTAAATGCTTAATTATATTTAGAACAAGACTCATTTTAGTAGTGCTTGGTTTATTCAGATATCATTATTATTTTTTTAATTTTGATTTTGTGTGGATATCATTATTTTAAGAATAAATATAAATACATAACATTCAAATAACACTATATCTATCTTAACTATTAAAAAAAAATAAGACATGATATTAAAATTTATATTATACTTTACTTTTTAATAGTTAATAGATCTGGCAAATAGACCAAGCCAAAATAACCCACGGGAAATGAACGACACGTGGCCATATAGTTGGGTCGGGCCGCAGGTTTTTTTTTAGGCAAGTCAAGCATAAAAGATCTAATATGATCATTTAAAATAAACCTAATTCAGAAAAAAAGAACCTCATCTAGAGATGAAACAATGCATTCAATAATTGAACCATCAAATTTACTACATTTATGTTCATAAATTAATCCAAACCCAACAATAAAAATACAAATTTTTAGACATCCAAACCAATAACAAAAATACAAATTTTTTAGAACCCATTAGTACATACATATACCTGTGAATGACTAAGGGATTGCCAGGTTCTATTAAAAATATAATATAGACAAACTAAACCCTCGTAAATACCTTAAAATTCCAGTTACTTTAGTCACTTTTAAGAACTATCATCTTACTGGAATCAATCGAATCCAAAATTTCCAATTATTCATTTATATAAAACAAGAATCAAATGGAATAGAGGGTAGGAACAAAAATGAGTAACTGAGCTGAATATTCAATAGTTGGAAAAAGAATACGAACAAAAAAAAATACTTGGAAAGAAACAAATCCAATTCAATATACATATATATAGAGAGAGTCAGAGATGGAGACTACGTAGTACGAGGGTTTGGTTTGGGGATCTACTGCCTTATCGCTTTCGAGTAGCCGCATGACTGCAAGGATTTCTTCTATTTTTCAGTTTCTGGTTTGGACTGCATGCAGGATCAAATCCAAACCTCACGAGCATAAAGAGACACCTAAACAACAAAAACTAATAGAGAATTCAAGTGTAACGCAGGAAAAATACCATCAAAACTTCCACTATATATCAATCAATCAACACAAATAAAAAGCCTTATATATATATATCCCTTAATCAGTAAATAATAACACAATAAGGCTCAGTGGCGAAGCCAGCCATCGTTCCCAGTGGGATCAAAAATAAATAAAAAATGACTTAGCGGTAGTCAAATTTTTTTAGATAATTTTATATTTTTCGGATTGTATATAGAGTATACATAGTCATTTTTTTCAAAAATTAGAGATATATTTTATTTTTTAATCCGTTTTAAAATTATATATATATGGTAACGTATCCACAGTAATCGGTTACTGTCAACGTACTGCTGCTAGAGGCCCTAGCGGTAGTCTAATTTATTTATTTTAGCACTTGCCGCTAAAGCTTTTAGCGACAGGCCAGACGTTAAAAAAAAAATTTGACTTGCCCTTAGAGTCTCTAGCGACAAGGACTTTCACAGTCATTTTTGTCTCCTGTATTAGTTGCTACAACAATATTTCCAGCAACCGCTTGCTATAGATACGACCTATATATATATATATAACTTTAAACTATAAAACACATTAAATTTTTAACATGACATCATTTATATACTAGGTAGATCAAATATTATCATACTACTGTTATTAAATTTCTAACAAATATTAGGAATATATTTAAAATTATAGTAAAATTTTATTTTAAAGATCTTCGTCTTAGAAATATGTATATAATTTTGAAAATAAGGGAGTATTTGATTAGAATAAAATTTAATCAATAATAACATTATACTCTCTATTGACTCCTAATAAGCTGTTTTAATTATAAATTTGTTCATAAATACTTGATTGAGAAATTTGTAAAATTTTAATTTGACCCAATATACTATAAATTTTATAAAATTTTAGTGGGGTCAATTTATATATTACATCTATTTTTTTTTATAAATATGTTGTATATTAAAAAAAAAAAGTTCAATAGGGTCAACTGACCCCACAACTCATTACCTAGCTTCGCCACTAATAAGGCCTCGAGGAAACCTCAATGGACGTCGATGAGACGATGACACAAATAGATGATAAAGTCAGACGACTCAGACCCAAAGCAAATGAAAAAAAAACCCCAATCAAAACCCTCTGCAAAAGCAACGAAAAGGAAAAAAGAAAATAAATCTGCAAATCAGTAAGTATTTGATGAGAGTAGGCGACAGATCTGTAGATGAGAGTAGGCAGATCCGAAAAGGAGGCAGCTCTGATGAGAGTAGGAGAAAGTGAAAAAGAATAGAACAAGGAACGATACTATGAGAGTCAGTACAATACTCACTTCTAAGTAAGCATTAAAAAATAATTGGTCGGGCTAAAATGAGTCAACTTTTTTTAGGCTTAAAAAGTAAAACCTGTAGCCTAGTTTTACTTGGGCGAGTTTGGGCATTATATATATATATGGATCAAAATTGGGTAAACACAATCTTATACGTACATTTTTACATTGAACGAACATGATTAATAATGGAATTACGTCGTTCGTCGGTATTACTGGCGGACGGATTAAACATGATTTTCTGAACACTTCATGTAATATCCCAGATATTTTCAAGATTTTAAATAATATCTTAATTGATTTAATTAAAGGTTAATGTTTAAAACCTAGAATTTGAGAAGTAAGATGTGTAGAAAATGGGTAAACATTTTTTTTTTAACATAATTGATTTGTTAGAAATTAAATGTAAGAATATTTTTAATGATGCATGTAGAGAATTTATTAAGGAAATAAATTCAATTGAGAAGTGAAGGTGATTATATGAATACATATATATACCTAAAGTGTGCTTGTTAGCCAAATAAAAAGATGAATAATTAATACTCAACAAAACTAATAAAGTAATTAGTTTTAATATAAAGTAAGAATGAATGTTGTAAAATATAATTAATTAGGTTAATTATATTAGTTATGAGTCCAAGTAATTTAATTACTACTAGTGGACTAGCCCAAAAGGATTATATGTGTTAGCCCAATATGGGAATACTTGCATGAAGGTGGGTAATTAAATAAGAAAGCCCAATGCAAGATAAGTTATGTAGCCCAAACATTTAAAAAGTCAATTGATGGTCAAAGTGTTTGGAAATTTGGTTGAGTGTAGAGAATTAACTAATGTAGGGTTAATTGAATAACCCTAGTTGGTAGACAAGAGAGAGCATTAACCAAATGCTGGTTAATTGTTAGGTGAATAAATATGGTGATGAGAAATAACTATGGATGAGTTAATTGTGTAACCCAATGTAGGAATAACTATATGGGTATGGGTAATTATATTATAAACCCAAGTTAATGATAAAAGATAGTTAATGAATTTAATTTAATCAAGTCAGAGTACTTGTATTAATTTGTTTTAGAGTTTTGAAAATTAGCACTACCGCCGCAGCGGTAGGTTTCACCGCCGCAGCGGTAGTAATCATCGCCGCAGCGGTGGAACAAAATGTTGAAAATTAATAGAAGTGCTTGTATGTATGAGCATTATTAGGGTTTTAATAAATTAAACCCAAACTATGTTAAGTGTTAGTGTTTTGTAAACTAACTCAATTAGAGGTCCAATGGACTTATAGATAGCAAATCTAATTAGATTATGTAATTAGATTAATGTGTTTATTTAATGAGGTAATTGGATTATATTATAAGTCCAAATGAGGTTTTGAACTAGGTCTAATAAACTAACCTAGTAATTCTTGTAATTAATTTAACATTGATTCAAGTTATAATTAATCAAGCCCAATGCTTGTTTTAATTAAATGTAACAAAGGGTATGTAATGTTAGCCCAATGTAATAATTAAATTGAGCCCAAACCAATTAATTGGATGAGCCCAATATATTAAATCATAGAGTCCAATGTGGAGCCCAAATGGTAGTCAAAATTGGTCAACAATTGATCATATGTGTATATATATATATATATATATATATATATATATAGATGTATAAATGTATATTTAAGCTATAAAAATAAAGCAAAAATGGGGGATTAAATCCCATTTTGCTGAGATTTAGTGGTCCCCACAAGGGGGTGGCTTGATTTGCTTGGTTGCTTCACTTGTACACAATGTCAAAGTGGTTCACCAACCCTAGTCAATCACCTAGTCATTCAAGTGGTCAATCAATCCAATAGTAAGCATAATTAACTCCTAATTTGACTATGTTAATTGATTAGTAGGAGTTGATGTTGATTAAGGGAGTGCTATATATAGAGAAGAGGGAAAGAGCTAGCAAATGTTAGTCATTTGCTAGCTAGTTCAAGTGTTGTAGAGAGAGAAGCTCTAGAGAAAAATAAGAGCTACTTTGTGAGATTGATGATCCACCATGGAAAAATGCTAGAGGATGGTTAATGAGGAGTCACAAGCCAAGATCATGTCCAGAGAAAGGAGAGCATCCATGTATAAAAGGTTAAAAAGTGTTCTAAACCCTCTTTAGTTCATTTTTATAGTTTAGATATTATTTGAACGGTTAAAAGGTATTTTTAACCGATCAAAAGTTATTTTGATGCTCTAGAAGTCTAAATCTATGATATATATAGGTAGATTCATGGTTTAGTATGTTTAAAACAAGTATTGGTATGTGTAGTATGCAAATAAATGGAAGAAAATTTCATATTACGATTTACCGGTAAAACCCTAAGGGGTTCGATCTTTAAATTTCGTGTAAAACGTTTTTAAAAATGTGATCAAACCATGAAATATTGTAAAAAAAGAAGTTAGAAAGACAACAACACTAAGTTGGTGTCATTTGGATGTGTAGAGTTTATTTTATTCAAGTTTGAACAATTAAAACCAATGATTTGTGATTTTAGTTTTCACTTTGTCCTTGTGAGCCGTTTTTAGTCCAGTTCCGTTCGGAATTTGGATTTGTGATCTAAAGAGAAATTGTAGAGGGGGAAATTCTGATGAGAATGGACTCAAGAATTACCCCAAAATGTTTTAAAATGAAGAAGTTATGGCTGTCGGAGCGTCGGAGGGTCCGGCAGTCCCCAAATTAGGTTTTCGGAAATTTGTACTACCGCCGCAGCGGTGGAAACCACCGCCGCAGCGGTCAAACATTCTGCCAGTAACATGTTTTAGCCGTCCGGGTCGGGTTAGGTCGGTCCGGGTCGGGTCGGGTCGGTCCGAGTTGAGTTTTTAGTGGAAGTTAAAGTTAAAATACATGTAAAATGAATGTATTTGAATACCAAACCTATTTATGTAGTGTTTATTAGTAACTTAATGGTATCCAAATATATAAAATAAAGACTAAAGGTAACACAATTAAAAAGTTAACTATTGGTAATATTTGAAGAATATTAAAATATTATTAAATGATGAATAATATTAGTATAAGATTAAAAGGTTATTAAATGTGTAATAACATTTGTATATGATGAAAATGTTCTTAAATAATTAATGACATTATGAAATAAGTAAAATATTATTAAATGGTTAATAATATTAATAAGTGAGTAAAATATTATTAAATGGTTAATAATATTAAGAAGTGATTAAAATATTATTAAATGGTTAATAATATTAATAAGTGATTAAAATATTATTAAATGGTTAATAATATTAATAAGTGAGTAAAATATTATTAAATGGTTAATAATATTAATAAGTGATTAAAATATTATTAAATGGTTAATAATATTAAGAAGTGATTAAAATATTATTAAATGGTTAATAATATTAATAAGTGATTAAAATATTATTAAATGGTTAATAATATTAATAAGTGAGTAAAATATTATTAAATGGTTAATAATATTAAGAAGTGATTAAAATATTATTAAATGGTTAATAATATTTAAACGTAGTTGTATATTATCAAAGGTAGATAATATTTTGAGGTATTTGGTACATTATTAATGTCCAAATCATTAAGTTATGTAAAAGAAGAAAGTTTAATTGAATTAAACAAATGTAAATAGTCCATTTGAGACTAATTTAGACAACTTATTAAAAGTGGGTCGTACGAAGATTTTATAAAGAAAACGTAAGTTGGTTAAGCATGCCTGATATGTCTAAACTGTATTTGGACTAGGGTTTTGTCCGGAACTTAAAGGTTCATTTGTCGGACATCTTAAGAGTTAATAATTTGAAGTTAAGGTCTTAAGTTAAGCCTAATTAAAAGTCCTGGTAGCTAATGATTATGTCAATTTGTTATATAAATTGTAGGTTGATCAAATGACGCAAATAAGCGTAAATGGTAGAAGCGATCAGGCAAGTTTTTCAGAACTTGCTCCTATGTGCCTTAACATGTTATGATGTGATATTAAATTGTTAATAGAAAGATATTGATGATAATTGTGATATGCATGAGGTATGATTACATGTAGATTATGTATAAATATGAAGCATGAATTGCTAGATGTTATATGTGAGGCATGAGCAGTATGACATAAATTGAAATACATGAAAAGCATGATGTAAGTATAAATTACAGAGTATATGTGAAGCATGTAATGTGTTATGTGTAACTGTTAAACTTGCTGAGCCGTCGTGCTCACACTTGCTTAAACCAACATTTTCAGATAGTACAAGTATTTGAAGTCTTGATAAGGATCAAGAAACATGAATGCATATTACATTCACTGAAGGTCTAGCACGACCATTGTAGATATCAGTCCGAATTGGACAGGTAAAATAATTGTGTAGTATAAGAATTGGTTGGTATGTATTATGAGTCTTAGATACTCAAATTGATTGTAATAGAATGTCGTATCATGTATGATATTAAGACATACTAGGAATGTATAAAGATTGCGATTCTGGAATAGAAAGAGATGTTGTGAAATTGTAAATAAATGGTTATTCACCAATTATTATATTGTTGTAATTCATGAACAATAAGAAAAAGGTAGTACTCGTGTTGAACCGGATCCGAGGTTCAAGGAACCCGGATTTGGGGTCGTCACACTTCACACCTCAACAAACTAATTCTAGTAGACCAGTCCGTTCGCTAGACATACTAGCGGACTAGAATTAAATACCTCTGGTTTCTGGAGCTCTTTTTTGATGTCAACATACGTGCCCCCGACGATCTCCAAGGTCCTGTTTATGTTGGCACTGGATGCCTCTTTCACAGAATTACACTTTATGGTTTTGACTCGCCTCGATCAAAAGAATACCCCATATTTTATGGAGCTCTTGTTTTAGTCGCCAAAAGAAAAGTGCATCCGTTGCTTTTGCCCCTGATGTGAATAGATCACTCAAAATGGGATACTCGAAGGAAGAGGAAGAAATTAACCATGCTCTCATTATTCCTAAGAAGTTTGGAAACTCTACCATTCTAGTAGATTCTATCCCAGTGACAGAATTCTAAGGTCGCCTTCTTGTTGATCACCTTGCTGTCAAGAACGGATGACCTCCTAGCACTCTTACAATTCCTCGAGAACTTCTCGGTATGTCTATTGTTTGAAGCAATCAACGTCATATCATGTTCATATGAAGATAAAATGGAATGGATCAGTCAAGTTAGATGAATTTATGGGTTTGTAACTGAAGATGTGGTGACAGGATACAGGATGCACAACCGGGATTGGAGATCCATTTATTGCATGACCAAAAGGGATGTATTTCGTGGAACTGCCCCTATTAATCTGACTGATAAGCTCCACCAGGTCCTCCGTTTGGCCACAGGTTTTCGAGATTTTCTTCTCTCGTAACAATGCACTTGTAGCTAGCCCAAGGATGAAGGTGTTGTAGAGGAATGGTGGCGAAATGAACGATTTTGGTTAATTAGAGACACAAATGCCCATTTTGCTGTTGTGCTCTAAGTTTTACTAAAAGTCATTGCAGGCATTGAAATATCGTTTACCTTGACATCAAAACCAGACGGTGATGAAAACGATGATGATTTTGCTGATCTTTATTTAATAAGATGGTTGTCGCTGATTAAGTAAGATGGTCGACCATCTTATTAAATAAAGATTAACAAAATCATCGTCGTTTTCATTACCGGCTACTTTTGATGTCAAGGTAAACGATATTTCAATGCCTGCAACGACTTTCAGTAGACCCTGGAGTACAACAGCAAGATGGGCATTTATGTCTTCAATTAATCAGGATTGTTCATTTCGCCAACATTCCTCTGCAACAAACTTCATCCTTAGGCTGGCTACAAATGCATTGTTACTAGAGAAGAAAATCTCGACAGAATTTGTGACCAACGAAAGACCTGGTGCAATTCCATGAAATGTATCCCTATTTGTCACGTAATAAATGGATTTCCAACCCCGGTTGTGCATCCTATATCCTGTCACCACATCTTCAGTTACAGACCCATAAATCCATCCAACTTGACTGCCCCATTTCGTTTTATCTTCATACGAACATGATATGACGCTAATTGCTTTAAACAATAGACGTATCGAGAAGTTCTCGAGGAATTGTAAGAGAGCCAAGAGGTCGTCTGTTCTTGATAGCAAGGTGATCAGCAAAAAGGCAGCCTTGGAATTATGCTAATAGGATGGAATGTACTAGAATAACAGAGTTTCCAAATTTCTTAGGAATAAGAGCATGGTTGATTTCTTCCTCTTCCTCCGAGTCTCCCATATTGAGTGATCTGTTCACATCAGGGGCAGAAGCTATTGAGTGAGTTTTATACCCATAAAAGTACATTTCATAGCTGATAATATGCAAGTCATCAGGGTCTTTTGTGTTGAATTTTAGTTTAATGTTCATATTTCTTTTAGTTTTCAGGAAAATCTAGAGTCAAGGGCAGAACGGTAAAATTAATGCCATGAGCGCAGCTGCGCTGTAACAGGCCACAACTGCTCTATACCACAAAGTATTAAAGCCAAACACAGAAGGTTCAAGCGCAGCTGCTCTGTATTCTCCCGCAGTTGCGCTATGCCACAAAGTCAGAGACAGAAGGTTCAAGCGCATCTGTGCTTCCTCACGTGATCAGTTGACCATTTGCTATCATGGTGGGACCCGTTGGGAGTTAGAAAGAGGAGTTGTGATCTAAAAATGAAGAAGCACTAAGCTGAAGAAAATGGGATGCTGAAGCAAATAGAGGAAAAGAAGAGCAGGAACATAGATATCAATCAGAGTAGGAGAGGAGAAGCAGAGCAACATAAGGAAGAAAAAGAGCTAGAACAAAAGGAGGAAGATTTGTTGTCTTCACAGTTTTTCTCTTCCCTTCATTTTAAATATGTATTCTGAATATATATGATAATTTGTGGATCATGAAGTTCTGTGATTTAATTATGAACTAATTACTTTTGTTTAAGACTTCAATGGATATCTATGTTTAATTTGAATTAAGTGTTACCGGATAGTTGTTGATGTTTGTACTTGGGTTATCTATCATATTGATATTTAATTTATCAATTACCAGGCCAGTAATTAACTTGGTATCTTGTATAAAGTTGAGAGATGGAGTATGAGAATAGACATTTGTATGATAGCATGTGTTTATGGTTTACTTGATGAAAATCATAATTTATGAATAAGATAGAAATATACTTATTGACCATATGTAACTGTGAGAGAACTTGTGCAAAAATTCCTTGTTAATTCAATCCACATAGAGATATAGTGCTTGATTAATTTGGATGTTTTTCCTAGTTCTATTCATTGATTGGTAGATTTAGGTAAATTTGTTGAATGGTAATCGAGAGATACTATTCAACACTATTAAGAGTTCTCGGTTAACAGCCCATTGCTAACATCACAACATAAAGGTAACAATTTGATTCAATTAATAGCATATAGTGAAGTTGCAGTCTTAAACCTTGATAACCTTCATTCAATTTGTTAATCTTTGACTTTTAACAAGCTAGTGGTAATTTTCAGTGCATCAAATTGTACCAACATAATTCAAATCATGGGTTTAAATGAGACTATTTTAATTGAAATTATTGACATTAGTTGTTAAGTGAAAATCCTTGTGGGACGATACCTTGCTTGCCTTAATACTACTATTTGACCACGTATACTTGCGTGTGGAATTTTCTAAGGCATAAAAAGATGAACAAGTTTTTGGCGAACGGATGTACTTTTCTTTTGGCGACTAAAATAAGAGCTCCAGAAAATAGAGGGTATTCTTTTGATCGAGGCGGGTCAAAACCATAAAGCGCAATCCTACTAAAGAGGCATCCAATGCCAACATAAACTGGACCCTAGAGACCATCAAGGGCACGCATGTTGACATCAAATAAGAGCTCCAGAAACCAGGGGTATTTAATTCTAGTATTTAATTCTAGGCCACTAGTATGTCTAGCGAACGGATTGGTCTGCTAGAATTAGTGCGTTGAGAGTTGAAGTGGTCAAAAAATCATGTTTAATCTGTCCGCTAGTATTACTAGAGGACGGTGTAATTCAATTATTAATCACGTCCATTCAATATAAAAATGTACGTATAAGACGGTGTTTACCCAATTTTGGTCCATAACTGATCCATTGACAACGTTATAAAAATGGATCTATCCTTACAACAGATCTCAGTTGTTTAGGCTGAGATTTGATATTTTAAATGATCCTCGTCCGTAGTATATTATTCAGATATCCGTAGTATTATACTGCGGACGGTAAATATTGTCAAAAATGTCCTTAACATTTAAATAAACAAATTCATCATCCGCAAACAAAACTAGCCAAATTGATAAATCTGAATAAATCGTGTGTTCTTATTTTTTTGTTTTTCATTTATTATTCTGTGTGATTGTGTTATTATTCGATTTTAAATTCTAATAATTTCTTAATTAATTGCTGCGTAATATTCAGGTCCACCATACCATACTGACATTAGATATTTTCATTAATTATTAGTAAACAAAGAAATTTAAAATAGTTCAAAGCATGAACGTACCTTTAATTTGATGAACAGAACAAAACAAAAGCAAGGGTTAGAGTCGTTAGACTAATTAGAAGTCCAATATATATATATATATATATATATATATATATATATTTATATATGCCGAAATACTTTTTAGTTTCCTGAAAATGAAGATATAAAGTTTGCTACGTAGCTTGTATGCAAACCTTTGTCAAGAATGCCAAACACAATTTCGTACAACTTGGACATGCAGAATCTCAGAGTTGCGGGAAGGAGCCTATGTATGTATGTATGCATGTTGTTATGTATGCATGTCTGTATGTCTATATGTACGTGTGCATGTCTGTATGTCTGTAAGAGCCTTCAGTGCCGGGAGTCTTCGCGTGTGATCAATTAAGTACACAAGAAAAATAGCACAAATAAATCATGGAGTCAACTATATATGTAAAAGCCAACATGAGGATAATATGTGTACTGGCGACTAGAACAAAAGAAAATGATACATGCTGCATTATTCAATTAAAAATAAAATAAAATAATCCTTCATGAAAATAGGTCAGAAACGTTAATTTGGCGGCTGGTCCATACAGGCAAAAGACGATTATCTTAATTATTTTTTACTATTTAATTTTAGATTTATTTTAGAACTAAATTTCATTTGAATAATCTTCTACTTTGTTTGGCCATGTTTGACCCTCTGGATCCATAATTTAGCCGTCCCTAATTATGTTACCTACGCCGTCTGGTTTTCACTCTGTTCCAAATTTTATAGACGTCTAAAAATGATAGTCTTTTTTTTCTTGATTTTATTTTTGAATATTAACGTTTTACCTTTTTTTATATATATTAAATTTCAAATGAAAAGTTTATTAAAAAATAAAAGTTATTTTTATAAAATGTCTCTAAATGTGCCAAATTTGAATTTTAATATTTATATATATAAAAAAAAGGAATCTCATTTTCAAAACTAACTTTTGATATAAATGTTACAATTTTCAATAGATATACACATGACACTCGGATATTGATTGTTGTTTATGTAAAGCTTTGTAATGTGGGTTTTTTTTTTTTTTTTAATGGTGGACTTTCATTTTAAGAGGTATAAATAACCTTTTTTGGGGGGCCAAAATAAAGTTCAATAAATAATATATATATATATATATTAGTGTTGAATTCTTTTTCCCCTACAAAATAGGGAGATTAATATATATTATTTTAAATTAAAAAAATGGCTACATAAAAAAAGTTAAAATAACGTTATATAAAATTAAAAAATACGTTAAGATGAATAGTATGCAATTAAGTAGTATTCAATAAAGGATAAAATAGTACATAAGTGAATACACTGAATCAAAAAGCAAGAGAAATGAATGCCACTCACCCAAGAAGGTGCTTTCGTTTGAATTCTCAGGGTGGTGTTTGATAAATTTCTTTTGCATACCATTTCACTGACCGATTGATTCTTTTACCATTAACGATTACCAAGCACCCTCTAAAATAGATCACATTCCCAAAGAGAGTTCGATCTATTGATTTTAGTCACAAATATTCAAAATATATAAATTTCGGTTATATCCGTTTTAAATTTCGGTTTTCGGGATTAGATATTGATTATGAATATTTCGATTACCCGAATAACCGATTTAGGAATTTGCTTTTGCTTTTGTGTAATTTTGTAGGCTAGTAGGCTCCTTTTACTTTTGTGTAATTTTGTTGTTAATTATGAAAATCTTAATTTCGGGTATTAACCGAATAACCGAATTGTAAATTCGGTTATTCGGTTATTTCAAATTTCGAATAGTAAAAAATTACAAATTTCGGTATTCGATTTTCACTATTCGGTTTTCGGGTTTACCCGAATGATCACCCCTATTGAGTAGTCCGGGTTTTCAGTTTATTTAATCAATCCGTGTGATATTTTTCAAAAGTAATCCGGACCTTCAGTTTTTCAGTCGCCTTGCCCAACCATTGATTATAAAATCAGATATGTTTTACTAGCTTTAGTTTTTGTATAAATAGAAGGCACAATCCTTTATTTCTTTTACCAATTCTAAAAAGAAAAGAAGGCATTTTCCTTGTTTACATTATCTCTATCAAGTTTTCAAATTTCTCTTTGTTCTAACAGTTATTATTTTTTAAAGATAAAAAATTGGTCAAAATATTTGAGATAAATTAGTGTGTCATATTTGAAAATCTCATACCTATTCATATCTATAGATATATAAATACAAATTATTATACACATTTATATATATCTATATTTCTTCTATTATATCAGATAAAAGATCTGAGTTTAGATTCTACTGGGTGATAATATTCCTCCTAAACGATGGACTTATTAATCAAGATTCTAGAAAGCCTTTTATTAATATATTGATTTATAAAAATTAATTTTTATATAAATCATAGTTGAAAAGTTTTAAGTTTTGTTTAATACTTATTTACTATAAGTAGCCTTATTTAAAGTGATCGCATCATAGATCAAATATATCAATATATATAGATTTGAGTAGAACAAATTTATTCGTTATATCAAGTATTATTTAACTATTTAATTTATTATACTTGATATCTATCATTGTAAGTATTTGATCTTAAACTCATTTATTCATAAATACTTGTTGCATAATATAAAAGTTATTAAAACTTTTATATCACAAATATATTTGATTATATTTGCTTATACAGAAGCATATTTTTATTTATAAAGGAAAAATAAACCTTTATAAATCTGCACTGAAAATTTATATTTTCTTACACATAAGCATATCACTCACTATAAAAGTTATTTAAACATTTATATTTGCACTTCAAATTTATATCTGCTTATGTAAGAAACATCTTTCAAAAATAATTATGTATTGAAAAAGATTTTGGTTTATTGATTTTATATTTCTGTGAGAAAAAATGAGTGATCATTTGATCAAGACCAGAGTCTTAGAGAGGTTAACGGGTAGTTGTGTCTCTAGTGTACTTGTGAGGTGAGGGACAAACTTCTTGTTTCAAAATTAGATTGTAAAACAAAATGTTATGTGAGTTATTTGTCTTTAAATCTGTGAGAAAAAAAACAGTGATTCTTTGACCAACACCAGAGTTTTAGAAAGGTCAACCGATAGTTTGGTCTCTAGTGTACTTGTGAGGTGAGGAATCGACTTATTGTTTCAAGACCAGATTGTAAAGTAGAGCTAGACTCAAAAACAAGTACAGCTATGTTTGAGGAAGGAACGGGGAGCTGCTGTTCAAGATAAGTAGTTGTATGTATAGTTAGAAGTTTATCTATAAAATTTTGTAAAGGTTTCTCTGCCTATAAAAGGAGAATTAATTACTGATAATAATAGGATCTCGAGCTGTATTTTGTGAACCAGTTAAATCTCTGCATTGTGTGATTGAATTTTTACTCTCTTTCATATTAATTTACTACACTGCAAATTAATTAATTAAAAATTCAAAAGGCCCAAAATAAAATTTTAAATTGTAATAATCTATTCAACCTCCCTTCTAGATTATTATTGGACTATCAAAAGGTATCAGGGTGGTCGTGGAGTTAGTGGCGGTGGAATGTCTAATAGTGGGGATGGAGGTGGTTGCTACAAATGCGAGGAAGTGGGACACTTCGACTGAGATTGCCCGAGCTTAAATGTTAAGAATGAGGCCTATGTCAAGTTGATAGAGATCTCATTTCATTATAACGGTTTGAGCTCGGGCAATCTCGGGCGAAGTGCCCTTTCTCCCAGCAGTCGAAGCAACTAACCCCACCGCCACCACTATACCTTCTACCTCCACCACCTCCACGAACGCTCTGATAGCATTCCTTTGCTATATACCTAGTCTCACCAGACGAAACGTGCTTAATGTGTTGGCACTAGTGAGGGGACACGTCTAGGAACAGGTCGGGATAAAAGTTTGACCTTTTTTAGATTAAAGATGAATATATGTATGATTCATGTATATATGGAGGGCACATCTGAGGCAGTTAGCGACTCAGTCATTATGGCCCACATTGCGAAGGATTACTCCGGTTGGTTGTACGAGATTAGGCATAGGGCTTTACGGTATGTTGATGACCAGTCTGGTACTAGTATCCGCGATCATCAGCCCTAGATCATATCTGATGCAACTGGGAGACCATGTGTGCACACTGGGATGCTGAGGATTTTAAGAAGAGGTCTGAGCAACAAAAGAATAATCGAAGCAAGTTGCGATAGTACATATTACTGGATCGCAGTCATTTGAGGAGTTCAAGTCAGTACGTATGTGTGTTAGCTTATGTAGTTTAATATATATTTTAATAAGCAAACTAAATATAATACATGTTATATTAATGTATTTATTAAGCTTTGCGGAGGAGTTTGGGTCGACCTCCCAGTATACTGAAGTTTTGGGATGTAGCCCATACACCGAAGAACTTTACTATGTCTCCCACAACATTAGCTATACGGGTAATATTTCTTATTATCATAAAGAATTTTTAATATTAGGTAGTTAATAAAATGATTTAATTAACTAACATATATTAATTACATGACTGATTTCTGAATCTTCGGGACCAGCATATAGCTGAGTTAAAAGCTTCTAGGGGAGATCCTGAGGCGCTAGATTCTAACAGCCCTTAATAAGTGGGTTTTATACCTATATATTGATTATCTTTTAGCTTAATAATTTGTGAATTCTTAAGTATTTTATATTAATTTTAAGTGTTTTATGTGTTTTGACTTTGTTTTGTAGGAATTGGAATAAAGGCGAAGTGAATCAAAGTTTGAAGTTGCAATGGTTAAATTTTCAGCTTGTTTTTTGCATAGTAGTAACTTCATTCCCGATTTTAACCTTAATGCAACTAGAATTTGTCAAATCCTAAAACATGAAATTTGTATATCTACTTCTCAGATTTTCGAAACATCTTGAATCATTTCAATCAGAGTTCGGATAAAAACGTTATGACTATTTTTCCAACAGATGCTGAAGCTGAAAAAGTACCAGCGCGATAGCGCCCAAAATGGCCTATAGAACGGCGCAATAGCACCAATATGGTAGAGATGAAACATCAGGATGGCGTTACAGGCCCGTGACATCAGATCTGAAGCGGGAATTGAGTTTTTACCTTTTTTTGCACTTTTTTTTATGTCCAATTGGATTTGTATTTCCATATATGCTAGGGATTGAACTTGTAACCTATAAATACATGTCAAAACATATACTTTAGAGAGATTTAACATAGATTAACATATTTAGAAGTATATTAGAATAGAGAATCAAGGTTTCTATTAGAACTAAATGAGGATTCACTCAAATATTTAAGATTGAAGGAAGAATTGGAGATCGCGCTTTAAGAATAAGATATTTTATCTCTAACTATTTTCTTTTAATTATTGTAATTATTGGGAAGATGATATTTAATATTATGAATGTGTTTTCTTTTTTAGTTATGATCTAAATATTTATTTAAGATTACAATGGAACACAATGTGTAGTTTATATTAATTCGTTTCCTTTTTAATTATGTTTGATTATATATGAATTGTTTATCATATTTTGCGCTTTTGAGTATTAATTAATTGCAGTAATTAAAGTGATAGTCTATATGAAGTTGATGAATTGATTACTGATTTGAGTTTAAATATTTTTGTGCTAAATATTTAAGTGCTTTCATGTATTAATTAATTAATTGCAGTTAATTATTGAGATAATTTACATGAAATTGATAGAAGAATTATAAATTTAGAACTGAATATGATAACATATGCTTGTGTTTTTTGTGTTGATGGAATTTATGATTCGTGTATAGGATAGAGATATACGCTATATGTAACCTTAAAGAGAATATGTGCTTCAAATCCTTTTTAATTGTAATTCACATAGAAATATAGTGAATTAGTTAATTAAGGTGCTCTCTTTAATTCTGTTACCTTTGTGTCGGATTTAAAGGAAATTGTTTATATGATCATTGAGAGATGCATACAAATACTATAAAGAATTTTTGGTTAACAATTTAATATAATTAATTAATTAAAAATGGAGTGAAAAGATTAAATGAAGCATTAGGAAAAATTGTAATCTTAAGTCTTTAAAATCTGATATTAATTCTTGTCATTAGATAAATTTAGTTGTTAGTTTAATTAGATTTTACTTCATAGTTTTATTCAATTGTTTAAATTAAATTAATTTGATTTATAATTAGTAATTAGTAATTATAATTCTTTATGGGAACGATACATTGCTTTCCACCGTGTTGTTATTCGATCACTTAAACTTGCGTGTGAAATCTTAAGTTAAAAATAGGCAAACTCCACGTCTAAATTATTTGGGACCATCAATTGTATTAATTCCCTTAGTTATAATGCGGTACGGAAGAAGAAATTCGAGAAGTTTATTATTAATTTTGTATTGTTATTTAGAGATAAATATTAAATTATTAATGTAATTATTCAGTATGAATTATTATAGCAGTTTTAATTAAAGTAGTAGCTTTTAATTATGAGAGTTTTAATTGTAGCTAGATAGTAGTAGATTTCACTTAGATTTGTTTGTTTATAATAGTAAATTTTAGTTAGGAGATTAATGCTTCATTTTTAAATTAGGATTTATACTTACTCCCAAGTATTGAGATTTTTATTTAAGTATTGTAATACCTTATTATTTTTCATATTATAAATATAAATTGATTTGAAATTAAAATTTTGTGTTTAGTTGTACGTGCTTCTACCTATTCCGTGCATGAATAGGTTCTCTATCACCATTCTCTCTCTTCTTCATCTATATTTATAATTAAACCCATTTTAAATCTATCCTACATCAAATCAACACTAAAATGAATAGAATACATATAAGCAATAAATAATAGTAATTAATTTCAATATCAAGAATTTGTAATCTAATTAACATGTGGGGGTTCCATCAATATTTATAGACTCAATTCCTTAATATTACTTGGGAAATAATAAAAATACTTAAAACTAAAATACTTTTACTAACTTTTAAAATCCTAAATCACTATTAAATTCATAAATCTCCACTAATAAAAAAATTATAACAATTACTCATACATTAAATATAATAAAAACTTGAAATAATAAATATGAAAAATCTTTGATTTTCTCTTTACTTGTGATCCCCATCATTCTTGATCTCCTTTTCGGAGAAAATTCAACCTCGAGTTTTGTAACATGCTAGAATCATCCATGAACTTATTTGCACCAAGAGAACACGTGTGGACGTTTTCCTTCTACATGGCATGTGTATATCTTCCTTTTTTATATTTGTATTATTTCATTGATGTTGAATTGCTGCTTGTAATGTGGATTAATGAGGTAGTTAATAGATTAAACAAGACAAAAATTACAAAGCAAATTAAGGGAGGAGAAAATTAATATCCTTTTAGAAGCAAGTAAAAAACACTACTAGTGAAAAAGACAAGACAACTATCTGTGGTGCATAGACCTTCGGTAGGTCATAGAAACGACAACTGAGTTGTCGAAATCTTGGCGAGTTGGTTTGGTTTCCTTAGTCTCATCGATATAAAGGCCCCATATTGGGGAAATTTTACCTACCCAAACATCATCCAAGAATCTAGTGCAAGTGCTATTGCTAACACCCAAACTAGAGAGTGAACAAGCCATGAGAGTTCAGCTTCCAAATGCTGGAATGAGGGACTGATGGAGACAGGGATGGAAAGGGCAATTTTCTGAAAGAGTTACTTGCTAGCTCGGGGTATTTAATTAATGTACATAATAGGAGTAAAGAAAAATATTTATCACCCTTTAGGACTATGAAGGGCTAGATATATATGCCAATAAGAATTAATATGGGTTCTTAGTTATTTTGCTAGGCAATTATAAAAAAATTGCTCAAGCCTCCAGCAATGGTTTCGTAATTGCCAACCTCACTGCTTCTGAATATGCTTGTGTTATGTGGATTCCGCCAAAGCAATCATTTTTATATGTATTTTGTAGTTGAGATATATGTCATTACAAGGAAAATGCCTATTTTCGAGAGAAAAAATTATAAATTCTATCGAATATAAAGTTATTTCTCACGAAAAAATCGCTCGGAAATAATTCTCTCGAAATTAATTTAATTCTGACAGAATTATGTCATAAATAGCTAACATAAATGGCTGGAATACGCATTTTCGACGAAATTATTCCCGACCACTTTATGTTCGACTAAATATTTCATCAAAATTACTAAATATTTCGTCAGAAATAATTTAATTTTGACAAAATAAAATTATTTTTAACGAAATATTCAGTCGAAAATATGTCTTTTTCTTATAGTGTGTGGTTGTAGTTTTGGTACTGTTGAGAGCTACAAGAATTTAATGGCAGCCGACAACATGACATCTAATAAAGACATAGCAAGAACCGGAAGAGGACTTCATGTGAAAAAAAAATTAAAAAAAAAATTGAATATTTCCCAAATTTATCACCTTGTTGCCAAATTTGGGAAACCGCCAAAAAAGGAAGGAAGAAAGACAATTATAAAAAGATAAATTTATTTTTGGCTATTATAAAGAGAAAAATCAAAAACCATTATGATGTATAGTAACAATTTAAATTAATTGTAAATTTTCAATATTAAAGAAAAAACAAACTCATTAAATAAATATAATAATTAATAAATTTCATTTTTTATCATGTATGACAAAGATAAAATGAGAGTTATTGGGAAAAACAATTAAATAATTCAATATATATATATATATATATATATATATATATATATATATATGCGCGCGCGCGTATAAATAAAAATTGTATAAAAAGTACACCATGCAAAATAATTAGCTGAATTTTTTAATATTTTTTATTGTACAAAAATATTCTTACTCATAAAATTAAGAATGTTAAGAATATATTATTGTATTTACAAATGTTATTATTATTTCATGTTATTCTTAAAATTAATAATTTTTGGAGTAACGGTTGACGGAATATGTGATTGCACAAGACGTGGCAACATATCAGTGGGCTGTGAAATACAATACATTATTGTACACTGTCACCGAAATATCCCAATTTAGTGGAAAGACCCGAGCCGATTTAGCGCTTTTGTAAATAAGGGTGATCTAGAAATCAATTTGTCCTTAAAATCGTATTAAAAATTATACAAATTATACTAATTAAAATTGTACTAACTGTCTCGACATATATAACGGTTTTTGATGAGTTAAAAAATCGTAAATACAGTTTAGGTTTAATTTCTAAACAAAATCGCATGCAATAAGTCGCATCGCACCATGCACTGTCAACAAGTATTATCATAATATACAAATATTTGAAATTATACTAAATTATAATTATCTCTATTTAAAATTTTCATGTGTAAAGAAATAACATCATTTATGTTTTCATATTCTATTTTATTTTTATTTAGACAAAACACTATTAGTAAAATTATGTGTTATTAAATTAATATTTTATTATGTGATGCTAAATTATTAATTTAAATAACATAAAATTTAATTATTTTAATTAATTTTAAAATCAAAATCGCACCAAATAAAATTGCACCATACGATTCAAAACCGTATTAATCACAAACTATTTCATATATAATTTTAAATTTATCAAATCATACTTAAACAATTTTATATACAATTTAACTTTAAAATCGCACTATGATCACCCTTTCTCACTCGAAAACCCTTTCTCTGTTCTCAAATCACACTCTTATTACAAAACCCTAAGCGCTGTATACTCTATCTTCTTTCTCTCTCTAAAAGCTTAACCTCTGGGGCATATACAGCGATGGCGACGGCGTCCTTGGACGGGGAAACTTCGAAGAAAGTTATTCGACAGGTTCATTTGATCGTTTATTTAGTTATTTCATTTTGAGCTGCAATTGTTTTTTCGATTTCGTGATGAATCGATTAGAAATGAAATGTTCGTTTGTTTGTTTCTGTTTTGGGCGCAGGTTGAGTTCTATTTTAGTGATAGTAATCTTCCTAGAGATGGTTTTCTTTCGAAAACTGTTGCTGAGAGTGAAGATGGATGTATCCTTTCTCTCTCATTTTATATATATATATCAACCATTTCCAAGAACAATGTCTAGTACATTACCTAAACTATATAAAATAAGTAAGGTGCTGTTTGATAAAATTCTGTATTAAGATCTGAATAATTTAGACATCTGAATAATATAGAGCATCTGAATAGAATTGTATCTGAATGAAAAAATGTTGTTTGATAATCAATTTTTTCAGATGTCTGAATAACAGTATTTTACCATTTTAACCATATGAACAGTTGAACATTATAATAATAATAATAATTATACTAATAATAATTATAATTATTAATAATAATTATAATAATAATAATAATAATATTAATTATAATAATAATAATTATTATAAAAATAATAATTATTATTATAAAAATAATAATAATTATTATTATTATAAAAATAATAATTATAATATTAATGATAGTGCTAATAATAATACTAATAATAATAATTATTATAATAAAAATTATGATAATAATAATTATAATAATAATAATCATAATCATAATTATTATAATATTAATATTAATATTAATAAAAATAATAATAATTATAATAATAATAATTATACTAATAATAATTATAATTAATAATAATAATTATAGTAATAATAATATTAATTATAATAATTATAATTATTATTAATAATAATTATTATTATTATTAATAATTATAATATTAATATTAATAAAAATAATTATTATTATAATAATAATTATACTAATAATAATTATAATTAATAATAATAATTATAGTAATAATAATATTAATTATAATAATAATTATTATTATAAAAATAATAATAATTATATTAAAAATAGTACTACTACTACTACTACTACTACTACTAATAATAATAATAATAATAATAATAATAATAATAATAATAATAATAATCATAATTATAATAATAATAATAATAATAATAATAATCATAATTATAATAATAATAATAATAATAATAATAATAATAATAATAATAATAATGATGATAATGCTAATAATAATACTAATAATAATAATTATTATTATTATAATATTAATAATAATAAAAATAATAATTATTACAATAATAATTATACTAATAATAATTATAATTAATAATAATAATTATAGTAATAATAATATTAATTATAATAATAATTATTATTATTATTATAAAAATAATAATTATTATATTAAAAATAGTACTAATAATAATAATAATAATAATTATTATTATTATTATAATTATAATAAAAATTATGATAATAATAATTATAATAATAATAATCATAATAATAATAATAATAATAATATTTATTATTATAATAATAATAATAATATTGAGTGTTGGATATAAAAGGAATTTGTTAATATTGAAGAGGATATTTTTGTCCAAGTTCATTAAGATGCTCCTCTTAATGGTTTAGATTTGATTTTGTATCTCAACCATTTAGAGGCATTCAGATGTAACAAAAAAAAAAACAAACAACTTTGTTCCTCTTAGCGATTAAGAGGTTGTCCATTAAGAGCCATTAAGACACAAACAAACAGCACCTAAATTGTATTAAAAACTGTGAAAAGGGCATGACGCATATGGAGTGTAGAAAGGTAAAACAATAGTCTAGTTATGGTCTAACACCTCAATTTGATAAAATTCGGTTTATCAAAAACATTCCACTTTTTATGTATAACCAATCTCTGAAAAACTAGTAATGAAACTGAATTCATAATTTTAGTGATTATGGATTAGGAGTTGCTATACTCAGTAATTTCTTCTGTATATCATTGAGCAACCAGAAATATAGTCATAAACTTTAGCTGCTTATTGCTTCTTTTTTTTATTTTGTGTGTGTGTGTGGTTATAATTGTTGTTAACAGAAAAATAAAAACTTATTCATTTATTCATTGCAATATATTATGTCTGGGAGAATTTTACAGAACCAAATGAAACTATAAAAAAGAATTTGTTGGCAAGTACATTTTGTTGTTCTTGACGGAAACTTTTAGTGGTTAGTTTGGCATTGATATGCTCGTTCTCTAGGATGAGAAGTCATTTGGGTCTGGGGGATGCAAAGCAAGAAGATATTTCTGAAGATACATTGAAGGCCGTGGCTGAAACATTAAGGACTTCTTCTTTTCTCAAGCTTTCTGAAGACGGTGAGTGTGCATTGTATTTGTTTTTATACCCAGTATAATTTAGTAGAAATTGTGGTCCTGTGGAAGATTTTCATGGTGTGTCAAATACCATTTCTTTTGAAGACGGGATGATGGTGTATGTAACTTATATTTTTGCATTTTAGGTAAGAAAATTGGTAGGTCTACCAAACTTTCAAAACCTGAAGAGATTATCGAGCAATTAGATGTTAAAACAATTGCAGCATCGCCACTAGAGTATGATGTGAAACTTGAAGATGTTGAGTCTTTCTTCAGTCATTTTGCCAAGGTATTGGGTGTTCTATTCTCATAATGTATGAGCAAACTTGTATGTTATATTTTTGGGTTTATTCATGCATTTATTTATTTTTGTGATCCGAGTTTTGTTAATAGAGAATTTATTGTATATATTGGCTTTTGTATCATAAGTTTTAACCGCATAGAAAAGAGATCAGTAGATTGGTGTTTCAGATTATAGCAAAGGAAGGCCCATTTCAATCTTCAACCGGAGTCAAATTATTATCCAATCTTATCCAGTTTTCCTTGACATATCCCAAATTTTCATGCCTAATTATGAGACACACACCGTATACTTCAGGCTCAAGAGAGTCAGGCTATGGTGTGATACTTTAAACCATGATGATAACTTATAGGAACATTTGTGAAATAATGAAGATCATTCTAAAATGTTACTGTTGTACACTTCCTTTGACCGTTATACTTTTGGGTTATTTAAAATGTAGTCTCAATATGATACAGTTAAAAACTTTGTTGATTTTTTTCTCAATAGTTCTATTTTATTTTGCTGATTAGTTTTCCCTCTTATTTAGATACTTTTGACCATTTACATGAGTAAATCAGTGATATTAACAATTATACCTTAATTTTGTGGTTTGAATTATAGATCTTGTGCTAAAAATAAATTATGTGATTTAAAAAATGGTCACTGCACTTCATGTTATCTTTAAATCTGATTATCTTTGAGCATATGCTCTTTTCAAATTCCAGGTTAATAGTGTGAGGCTGCCACGCCATGTTGCAGACAATAGGCAATTTTGTGGCACTGCTCTGGTTGAGTTTTCAACTGAGGAAGATGCTACAAAAGTTTTGAAGCAAAGCTTGGTTTTTTCAGGTGTCGAGTTAGAACTGAAACCAAAGTAAGTTATGATTGTCTTGTGTATCAAAGTAATTCTAATGATAATTCTAAATTATAATGTTGTCAGGACAATTAAGGCAAATATGGTTTTTGCATGAAATGGGTTATCAGTAGTTAGAAAAAGGTTTATTGCCATTTTGCTCAGTAGATGAAACAGATATTTTATGATCTTTCTAAATGTTTGTTATTGTCATATTTAGATTTCATGGATCCATGCTTACATCTGTATTTGGTGTCTCTACATTTGTCACTTATGTGATGCCATACCCATGGTTCTTTGGCACTATTAAAGATCCAGTTACTAAAGCAAGGTCATCTACGACAGTGGCAACTGATGAGTTTCAAATAAATTTAAATTAGTTTTTTTTTGAGTGAAAAATATTTAGTAGGGAATCTAGAATTGATCAAAAGAAGCTTGGCTCTTTTTTAAGATTCCTGAGAATGAATTTTTTCATTGTAACAAAAACAGATGGTATGGAAAATGATTCCTGACTGTCTTTATTTCCAGGTAACTTTATTGTATAATTTATTCATTCCAAATCTATTTACCATTTTAGGAAGGATTTTGACACAGAAAGAGCAAAGCTAGAAGAAGAAGTTAAGGATTCTCGTTCGAAAATGAGTTCACATCGTAAAGACAACTCAAATGCTGAAGGAAAGTATGTATTGTCATATTTGTATGAGTTCCAGTGGTTCATTCTACTTGATATGTTATTATTTTGCTTAATTTTTTTGTTTATTAATTTCATTCACTGGCGCTGATTACAGCTACCCCAAAGGCTTAATTGTTGCATTTACACTAGAGAGTAAGTTATCTGGAGATTCTGCAGTACAAAATGGTAGCCAGGAGCCGACCAGTGATAATGTAGATATTTGCAAGATGGATTCTGAACCAGCGTCAAAGAAAGATATTACTGAGCAGGCTGATGAGAAGGTGTGCGAAGATGTTAAAGTTGATGAAGAAAGCTCTAAAGACAAAAATGAGACCAAAAGTGAAGAAAAGGTTGAAGGGGAACTGAATTTGGAAGGTGAGCAAGCTGAAAAGGGAAAGGAATCACTTGGCAGTCCAATCCAAAAAGATGAAGCTAAAGCTGGTGGGGAGGACAATTTGCCTGCTACGATGTACAAGGACAATAAGGATGTTGTTCTACGTGAAGATCTCAAGAGTGTTTTCGAAAAGTTTGGCGTTGTTAAGGTAAGACGATGAAGTATTTTTTTGTGGTGTTTGGTTGATGTTAGAAGTTGCAGTATATATTGGGTTACTGAGTTACAAAATGAAACTGGATTTTATGGCAAGATTAGATTATAAATTGTCACGTTTCTCCTAATGTTAATTGGAGTTCATAATAAGGCAATAGCAGTAGATCTCATTCAATTATCATAGTTGCCAACTCTAATATTGACTTGTAACTCAATTTTTTTATTTTTTTTTACTCATAACTTGACTTGACTCGTGCTATCGACTCAAATCTACTCTACGCGTGACTCTATTTGTAACTTTCTTTGTTCATTGTGTTTCCTTTTTTGAACATTCTCGAAATACAATTCAGAATCAAATCCTTCTTTTAATCTCTGCCCCATCTCTTTTTGGAATTGACTGGTTTTCTTTTATGCCAACTCCAAGTTGCGCAAGTAGAACGAGTCTTAGTATGAATTGAATGAGTTTCAGTCCATGGCAAGTCGCCTACCTAATTCATTATATAACTGTAGAGCAAATGAGTTTGAGATGTTTAAGCTAGAACGACATCTAGGCCTACCACGGGTACTTCGTTTGGCGTCGGTTGGTATCAGAGCTTATAATATCCTGGTATTACATATCATTCTAGGTTGAAGAATTGATAAATCTTGAATCCACAAAAGTTCCTTAAATCTATGAGTGTTCTTGAATCCGCAAGAAGAGAGAAAAATAAGCTCAATAAAATTGTTAATAATGAAATTCCTTACAATCTAATATTTGATTCCCTTTTATAATAAGGGAGGATTACATTTGAAAAGGAAAGTCTACTAGAAATTAAATAACATAATCAAATCCCTAAAATCATGCCTAAAATATTCCTAATTGATAGACTAACTTAAAGTCTCTTATTCATGCCTAAGTAAACTTAATTTAAAAGTAGAAAATTCCTTAACAACTAAAAATTTGAAATTTACAACATATAATTCTCCAGAATTGAATAAAATTCAAAATACAAAAATACAACTATTTTGTCCCCGCATCACTCCTTTATTTATCAAGCTCAAGGTCGGCCCAGTTACATTATGCACAAACTCTTTTTGAACACTTACCGAGCTTTCTTAGAACAACTTAGAGATTCATTTGCAGTAATGGATATATTAGAAATCTTGTGGTTAATAGTCAGGCTCTAGGTTACTGAATTACATGTTAAGTGCAATAAACTTGTTAAATAGTAACTATGATAATTGGTTACAAGCAAAATTATCTATTATATAATATCTGAGCCTTAAAAGATTATTGAATTATCCCTTGCCTCCATATGGGATTATGGGTATATAACATGAATAGTAGGTTACAGCCATTTTGAAGCGCATTCATGCATAATTCTACATAAAAGTTGCATCTAGCTAATTGTTGACTTTAATGTGTTGTGGTACTGTATGATAGTAAAATTCTATATCGGAACATAAGAAGAAAAAGTGAGGACTTATATGTTCTAATGAATCATAGACCTAATAGGTTAATTTTTTGGATCAAGATATAATTTCAGATGAGCATATATGTGCTAGATATTCTCAATAACTGGTATCAGTGCCATGGCTATGGGCTTGGGAAATGGGCATGGTATGGATTAAGCATGTGGATGGAAATAATTCATTGAGCAAGTGGTGGACTCTTTTCGCAGAGGCTCTTGGTTTTCTCTTGACAAGAGATATTGAAGAGTGAGCTCGTCATTAGGGAGATACGTGATGGGTTCAGCTCAATGAGCTATAGATATTTGGTGGATTATATATTTTTTGAGCAAAGTGGTGGACTCTTCTCAGGAAAGCTTTTGGTGAATCAAATAAGAGATATTGAAAGATAAACTCATCAAATAGAGATACTTGGGTTGTGTTTGATTGCATCTTAATGTATCTTAACAGTCAACCTCTTAATGGATCTTAATAACCTATATTTTTATATTAAGAGATCCTTTGAATAGTTAAGATACAAATATGAGTCTAAACCATTCAGATGACCTCTTCATATAAAATTATGGATTATTAAAATGTATTAAGAGGTAAATTGTTAAGATCCATTAAGATGCAATCAAACAACACCTTGGTAGGCTTGGCAGAAGCTCTTGATGGATTAACAAGAAATAATGAATAGGGTGGTTCGTCAATTCGAAAAAGTAATGGGCTAATGCTCAAAAAGAGTATATGGTTAAAATTCAAAAGGGAGTTTGGTGTCGATGTGGATGAAGAGATCACGCATTAAGGGGAAGATTGTTGTGGTACCGCATGACACTAAAATCCCACATTGGAACATACAAAGAAAAATCGAGAACATATATGCTCTAATGGACCATAGACCTGACAAGTTAACTTTTTGGATCAAAATATAATTTTAGATGAGTATATATGGGTCGGATATTCCCAACATAATGTTACTGTGTAATTAGACATGATTTTCAATCTCCGATGGCAACATATAGTGTAGTGCCATTAATTTAGTGCAAGTCACACAATTCATCCTCATGATTAACCCTAAAAGATCTGTTTGCACCTGCAGTTTCAATTTCACTTTTGTTTTCCCTGTAGTTTACATAGGTTTTAGTGTCATTATTCCGTCATTGCTGTTATTAACTTGGACACAGAAGTGTATGGTACCTTTATCATGTTTTACTTGGAAGCTTGGAAGTTAAATTGCATCTCTAACACCCTTGCTATTGTATTTTCTGTGCATATTTTTACATTTTACACAATTGTATGTGTATATCTTAGAAATTTTGGCAAATGTATCTTACTTTATCTCAATGATTTTTTTTGGGTGAAGAGGGAGGGAGGCGGATTCCTATGCGTCAGTTGGTCTGTTTTAGGATGAGAAGTGGAGAGTGCATTTGAGGTTACAAACCATGAACTTCTTTATTTTCAGTGTTTGAGGTAACAAAATCGAAAATTCCCCCCATATTTAGCAGTGTTTGTGGGTTGTGGAAAATGTAGTAAACAGAAAATTTCTTTGTCATTTTCGCAAGACAACATTCAAATATGAACTCGTAAGTCATTTTACTGAAGGTGTCCGAGTGTTTTTTCTCAGTATTTCTTTTTCCGATAGCACGAATCCCCCTCTTCTAATTTATTTTTCTCTTATATTTTTAGTTAAATGCATATTTTTTTCTTCATGAATTACATGTATAATTTGGTGTTTTGTCCGCACATTAAATCATATCTTCTTTTGATTAATCTCTTTTTCTCTTGAAAAATATAAACTCAGCTTTTAATAGATTCATTCCTTCAATAATCTTGGAAAAAATTTCAATGGATTTATGGCTAATTTTTTAGTATTTAATGAGTTTTTTTTGTCAGTTCTTTGATTATGAAGCCTATGATTTATGATACACTTGTTTGTTTTGGTGTTTCATGTATATTTTACTCTTACAAACATTTGAAATGTTTAATGAATGCGGTGCTTTGATTTTATTTACATCTTCATTTTTTTTTACGAAAAAAATTTCTCGTTGACTGGTGAGCAAGTTTTCCTTATATTGTTTCGATTTTATTTCAAAATATGTACGAATCAACACTAATTTTATATCTATTTACAATTAAATTGATTGTGAAATTCATTTTTCGATGTCAATCACAGGTTAGCTTATTAGTGTCATGTTCAGTTTGCCAACCAAACACATGAAAATATATTATTTCCTAAGACAATGATAACAATTTCTCTAACAAACAGAACCTTAGGTTACATTTTGTAATTGTTTCAAGATTTTTATTTATTTATTTGAAATCAGTAGAAAAAAGATGTTTGGGAACTGTTTTTGTTTCATGAAAAGTGGGAGCGAAGCCCACTTTGGGAAAAAATTGCTTCTTCAATATTGAAAAGTTCATACTATTCAAACTTAAGCCTGTTGACAACATTTTTTTGGAACAAACTTTGATTTCTGCTTTCATTTATTTATGGCACGCCATGGTTCGTAAACAGTGATGTCTAGTGAAAACAGAAGAAACATGGTTGAATAAATAGTTACGAAACAAGCCCTTAGTATAGTGTGTTAGATATCTGCATTTGTGTAATTTTAATACAATTATTGAAAGATACAAAATGGTTGGCTATTAGCTTTCTGAGTTTAGTATCATTTTTTCCTGCCCTTTTTGCAGTTCATTGATTTTACTATGGGAGCAGATTCAGGATACATCCGGTTCGAAGAAGCAGAAGCAACCCAGAAAGCGCGTGCTGCTGCCGTACTTGCTGAAGAAGGTGGTCTGATTGTGAAAAACTATGTGGCTACTTTAGATCCTGTAACTGGTAGGCAGCAAGCCTCAACTTTATTTATATTTACTGTGTTTAAACTTTCTTGATAGTATGGCAAGTTCTGGTGGCATGGAGAAATTTGTTTTCAGCTTTTTTGTAATGCTGTTCTTTTGTAGTGGATTGATTTGAAGGTAAAAGAATCGATCAGAGGATCAAATTGTTGAAAAAAGAAAAAAGAAAAAAAAAGAGGTTTGAGAGAGAAAAAGGGGGAAGGGGAACCTGTATCCCTTTTTCGGTACAAATAGAAGTAGTTCTAATATAGGTTTTGCGGATTTGTTCCAAGTCCTCTGTGCTTATAGTTACCTCATCAATTAATCTTTGGTTGCAGTGGTTATATTAGATTGGCTGTTACTTGGTATCTTATACCAATTTTAATTGGCTCTGATTTTATGATGACTTGTGCAATGGAATTATGCAAATGCACTGGCATTAGATCTTTTTGTATTGTTGTCTTGACCACATGACTACATATAGCACTCTCAGAGCCTTTTGTTCATCCTGTTATACTCTCAGGAGAAGCTGAAAAAGAGTACTGGGATTTACTTCGTGGTAACCAGGAAAGATACAAGGGCAACCGTGGAAGGTATATTAACTTATTGTCTTGTTCCTGCTATTATTAACTTTTCTGATCATTGTTTTCTGCTATCGAGTTATAAATTCCCAGTACAAACAGCTATTATCTGTTACCATAATTGAGACACCATCTTATTTATTAGCACTATTTTTAAGTTCTCTAAAAGTAGTACTCTGTCCAATAAGAAAAGAGTTAAAATTTGATACGCAGTGTATACATGAGTGATGTTAAGATTATGACACATCATTAAAACAAAGGTAATTTCGTCAAACACACTTCATTAATGATGTGTCATAATTTTAACACCGCTAGTGCATACAGTGTCAGTTTATTCAACTTTAATTTACAAGGAAAGTGTTCTCAAAAGCCTGTTTTCTTCTCAGGGGAGGAAAATCCAACCGAGGTGGGAGACGGTTTAATGGAAAGCATTCTCGCTCTAGGGAAAATGATCACTCAAATCGCCCAAATAAAGTTCAGAAAGTTGGAAAAGCTTGACTCAGTGGCCGCCCTCAACAATCTCTGGCCCATTTTTGTAAGACACCTTTGCCCGTTTTGCACAATTAACCACTTGGTCGCCTTGGAGCCAAGTTGAATTGTGGCTTACAGTATACAGAAACATATTAGTATGCTCCTTAATGTAACAACTATTACATCTACTCCTTTTAATATGGCAATTATTACTTATGGCAGTCTTCAATATAATACCGCCTATATTTGAAATTATAAGATTTATTGTTTTTAGAACTTGTCAATTTTAAATTTGAAAATATTACTACTCTGTTTTTAAAAAGTTTATTGATTTTATAATTCGGAACGGATCGGAGGGAGGATAATAGTTGTTTCTTAATTAGGGGTTGCTTGGGTGGTTCACCTTCTGGTCTTAATATTTGCAAAATACATCAAATAATTGGATCAGGATTGCCAAAACTGGATCATTTTAAAATTTATGGCCCTATAAACTGCAGAAATGGAGAAAAATGTGATGTTTTTCCTCATTTTTGGAAAAATCCTTTGGCAGGTCTTCATTGATTTTGTGTTGGGATTATGGAATTTTTATTTTTTGGCCTTTTGATCGAAGGGAAAAATATTCTGAATAATTTAAGATAGACTTGCTTTTTTGTTTACCATTTGGTTGAAAAAGAGAAGGCATCTTGTCTGAATTCGGGTCCCTGGGTCTGGTAAGGTTAAGAAGGGTAAATGGTAATTGAATTTTTTTTATATGTCCGCATTTGTATTAAAAAAAAAGCTAGATATTATAAAGTATTTATATTCAATTATTATGTTCACATAGAATTTTTCTTTTGAAATTTATTTTTTAATTTGAAGATAATTCTTTTTAGCTCTGCAACCAGTGACACTTGTACAAATAATACATTTATCTATTATCTACTACTATATAACGGGAGTGGGATGATGATATCCAGCGTTGAAATTATGTCATAAATTTCCTTTCCCTTTTGCCCTTATAAATGTAGTTATTTTATTTATTTATTTATTTTTAATTTTATCCTCTAAATTTTAAAAATTACTATTATATCTTTAAATTATTACACACTTATGATTTAAAAAAATATATATTGCATTTTTTTATTTATTACTTTCTCTCTCATTCTTCATTTGTTTTTTGGCTAATTATTCTCTCTCATTCCTAAACTATCTCCCACTAATTAACTTGTAATTTTTTTACTTTTGCACATATTTTAACTTGTGATTCCATTTTTGTGTTTGATTATTATTTTTGTGTATTATTAGTATACACAAAAATAATTATTTATAATAATATGTTGCTAATGATAGGGAAGACAACTACTACATTTGCAGTTATCAATATAAAGTTGGTCAACTAGATTTACTGATATATTATTATATAAAAAAATGTAGCAACTGAAGAATGCGTCTGCATTTCCCCCTCTTATTTAAGCTATATAAATAAAAAATGAATTTTTAAATACAATTGAAGTTATCCAAACACAATTATCATTTTAATATAATTACTTAATCTACGATGTCAATTATATATATAATAGGAATAACCCGTGCCTGAAGGCACGGTGAAACGAAAAATTAGATTAAAATTCGAAAAGTAATACATAACCTAAGGACTCTTTGCAATAATTAATACATATACAATTATCAACACATATCCAACCACCAAAACATCAAGCTAGTTGCAACTAATTTCAAAAAATTTCGACAGAATTTCCTTTAAAAATAGATATCCAGAAAAATATAAATATGTATACAAAACATACAATCATTAATAAATATCCAAATCACCAAACCAACCATCATTCCATACCCAAAATAATCATAACCATTTATAATTAGTTAACTTTACAAAAGACGGAACACAAAAAATATACACAAACAGAAAATAAAGAAAATAAAGAGTATGATTGATGAAAAATCATAATGAGAGTGGAAATATATTTTCAATGTTCCGAATTATAAGATTACTTGATGTTTTGGTGGTTGGATAAAGTTACATCAACGAAGCAGTGAATTTAACCGTATCAAGGATATTTTGTAATACACTATGCAGACGAATTAACATACTTTCACTGTGCAACTGTTGCATTCCGTCTCATCCGACCACTGCAACTATGTAATCAACATATATAATTATATATCCTTGATAATCAACATATATAATCATATACAATTTAGTTTATTTAATGCAAATCTTAAAGTTATCTTGCGTTGAGATACACAGCTTAATACATAAATTTTATATTCTTGTATTACCAAATCAAAAGCATACAGAAACTCCGGAATACATATAATCAACTGTTGTGGCATTCTTAACAAACAAACCATACACTGACATTCAATTAAAACAAAAAACAAAGAAAATTACCAAAGCTAATAATAAAAGATAAAAAACAGGGATCAATCAGATAGTACCTCAACTTCAATCATTTTTTTCTCTTTGGGCAAGTATAAGCAAATCAAAAATCCTTTAAGAAACAATTTGTGTACAGAAAGATAGATAGATAACTAAGGAGAGAGACGAATGGAGAATTACCGAACACCGGCGTCACCAACAATTCCAAAAGCCATACCAAAATAGTAGATACGCGCTTCGTTCCAAATATTATTTACCGTATGGACAAATAGTAGATACGCGCTCTGTTCCAAAATTTTATGTTCTCCAGTGTACCCCTTATATTAGCTAAGAATTTAATAGTGGTGGCGTAATGGTAGAAATCATAGTAAAAAAAGTAATAGCAATTAGGAATATCATGTCATATATAACATCTAAAACACATAAAAATAATGAGTTTAGTTCATTTTGCTACAATTAGGAATATTTTTCTTTAGTTTTTCTCTTCTTCTTGGATATGAGTTTATGTAAAAAAAATTCTTTTTCTTTTGAAATAAACTATTATGTTAATTATAAAAGGGGATTTAATCCAACCAATAGCCTTAAACCTTCCCAATTATGTACTGTTGGTGTATGTATAGTTAATTTGTTGGTCACTTTCAGAATATAAATGTATATATATAATCCACTAATTAACAGATTAATTCATAACACAAGCTACTCAAAGAAAAATAATCTAACTAACTACACACAACAACAAACAAACAACACCTTACATCACAGTAAGTAAGCACCAGATGCTACAATATTTTCAGAAAATAAAAATACTTGCCTCCCGTCGATCGCCTGATACTGCTGCTGCATCACCCCTCCCGACGCAGTGTAGTACACCGGCCTCCCTGCGCCGTCGTACCCAACCTGGACGGTGGGTTCAAAGGAAAGAGAAACAGCAAGAGCCGCGCCGGCTTACCGGAATCACGATACAGCCGATCGCCCGATCATACTCGAGCTTCATATGCTCCAGAAGGGAGGACAACATGGAGAGGAAAAGAGAGAATTTGATGTTCGGTCGCAAAGGGAGGACAACTTTAGCTCCGATGTTCGTGGCTTCGTGTCGTGGATGATGTTCGTGGCTTCGTGCCGTGGACGATGTGCGTGGCTTCGTGCCGTGGATAAAAACTCTCAACAAGCCGACTAAATCCGAAGGAAGAGACTCCAGGGGTACCAATTGATTAACTGGTGTAGAGAGGATAAAGAGGTTAATTTCAAATTTTAAAATTCACAATCGACAGAACAAATCAAAAGCAGACAGAGAAGAGAGAGGAACCAAAGGGAGTTAATCTCAACCGTTCTTTATTGAAGCCATGAAATGATTTGAAACCGTTAGATATTAAAGATTCATTTTCTCTCTCCGCTCTGTTTTATATAATATAATATATAATATATATATATATATATATATATATATATATATATATATATATATATATATCTTTGTTAGAGACTTAAGAAAATCACATATTTGAATGAAAAATAAAAATTTGATCAATTACAAGTGTTAAACTTTTTTCTTTTGTTTTTAAATCAATTTTAAATCTTATCATATTTTAAAATTTAAATTTTAATCATCAAGTTTCACTAAATTTAATTCTCTCACAAATACACAAACATGTTTTTTTCCCGAAATAATTATTCGTAACTATATAATTAATGATATGTTTACCGACAAACTATTATATAAAAAAATAAATTAACAATTGAAGAATTTCTCTCTCCCTCTCTCTAAGCCATATAGATAAGATAAAAATAAAAATAATATTTTTAACATAAAAATATGGTATTTCACATGATTAATATGAATACGTGTACGAGACTAATGTAAAAATATTAATTTTTATTTAAAAATAATACATATAATAGGGAATTGATATTTTTATTAAAAAAATTATTATTTTTATAAAATTTTACACAGATAAATGGACCCCACTTATTATTGTGTGAAAAAAGTTGTGAAAATATCAATTCCTAAACAATATTTTAAAGTATGCATCCATTAAACTCAAATCTTATTGAATTTCTAACGTAATCTCTAATTACTATTATTTTTACGGTAATAATTAAGGGAATTGATATTTTTATAATAAAAATTAATATTTTTATATAAAAAAGTAATATTTTTATAACACTATCTTCATATAAATAATAAATAAGACCTATTTTATTTAAGTGAGATCTTTTAAAAATATTAAATTTTTTTACCAAAATATCAATTCTCATAATTAAATGTTTGTCAAAAAGTAGTTGCCCGTTGGGACTTAAGTAGATTAAAACGTCGCCGTTGAGCAATTCAAAAGACGCTCGACCCTTTATGCATAGAGTTCGAAATACATAGTCCGCCCCTTTTCCATTTTTGAAAAACTTATTGTACCGTTTGCATCTTTCTCTCTCTAAAAAAGTTCTCAATCTCTCTTGCTGGAAATTCACAGCGTATTTGCAGATCTTGCCCTCACCAATTCGATCTGCAATGCGCCTTGAGCCGATCGTTTTATCGAAAAAACCCTCGATTTTCTCACGTTTCCGATCGCAATCCTTCAAGTTTGGTTCGGTGAGTTACCATTTTCATCTTTCGAATGATTTTTTGCTTTAATTTCACTTTCCCTTTGATCAAAATTTGTGCTTTATCAGTGGTTTTACTTTAGTTTTTGAATTCTTTTCTCAATTTCTCTCATTGAATTTCTTCTCTGCAAATTTTCTTATACAAACCTTACTTTTAATTATATTTGGTCATAATTCAAATTGACTTTAATCGGAATTGAATTATTTTTTGAGAGATAGTGTTTGTGTGCTTTTTCCCAATCATTTTGTCAATTATACCACTTCATGGATTTTTTTTATAATTAATTTTGTGCCCGGGGTGTGTATTGTAAATTTAAGGAGGGTAAAAATCTGTATAAGTGGTGTGGGAATCTTTTGAAGAATGGTGGTTTGCTTGTCCATTACTTTAATTTTTTCACTGACTGAATATTTTTGTTAGTTTCTTTTCATTACTCATTTGTGCTTTAATTTTAATGTCGCTTGAGTACTTTTTTTATTAGTTGCAGAGTTCATCAGACGAGGAGCTGGGTCCTGCTACATCGCGGGGAAATTGATAATGATTTGAGGGAGATATTTAGGAGAAAATTATTGGAATAGATTAATCAGTTATGGAAAGTGATAGGACAAACAACAACTCGTCTGATGGGATCACTGATCGTCGTCAGAGAGCGCGACCTTTACATGGGTATGCTTGTTCCTTTCATTGTTTCTATTGTTGGTTCCGTGATGTACCTTGCTCTTGCCATATTCCTTCACGGCTTGTATAATATGTTTCAAGGTTTATATGATCTACGAAATAACATCTTTGCTCCTGATGCATTAAACTCCTTGTCATTTTTTGAGAGAGTAGGTTAGTGATTGTTTTAGATTTTTTGTTTGCACCATGCAAAATTATATTTAAATCCTGCATCTACATCAAGCAGTTATTTATATGGAAAACTTGACATTTATGTAAATTTTTTCATTCTGATTAACCTGTTGCATTTAAGTTGAGGCTGAATTTTTCTATGTGAGACATGAAAGAAAGCCTTTTGAAACTGATTTTGGTAATTCTTTTTGCACCCCCACTAACCTATAGACTAATAATTTTACAAATACTAAATATAGTATAGAGATCTCCCATTTCATCTATAACATTAACAATCATCAAACCATAGAAGGGGATTGCTTCCAAAATCCTCCTTTTCCACATTTTGGTTTGAGTTTGACACAATTTAACTCATGTAAATCAAGAAAATAAATTTTTGTTTCTCTAGCATCTGATTGTTATGAAAGAGTGACATGTAACTTGCCCTTGTATAACACTATGCAACTGTTTCTATAGGAGGACTAGTGGCCCTACCAGACGCTCCACAAAGGGTCAATGGACTTTTGAAGAGGTAAATGGACACCTATATAACTTACTGTTTTGTCCCATCAAGCATTTTCATTTCCTCTAATCTTCTATTCATTGCTTTGCATAAAATATATCCTCATGTTTAAAACGCATATATATGTGTGTGTGTGCGCGCGCGCGCTGTTTTGTCCCATCAAGCATCTTCATTTCCTCTAATCTTCTATTCATTGCTTTGCATAAAATATATTTCTACGTCATATTTAAAAAGCATATACATGTGTGTGTAAATTATCGTGGATGACACTAATATACTTCAACGTTACATTTGTGTTCCTAATGTGGCCAATTTTTATTTTTACCCAGGATGAGATTTTGCGGCAGGCTGTTCATCGTTTTAATGGAAAAAACTGGAAAAAAATAGGTACCTCTGTCAAATCTTCTTGTTTGGTTCTGTAAACATCCGAAGAAATTTGATGTTGGTTTTGATGTATATTTATTTGCTTTGCTCTTTTATTTTTTTCATCTTCTTAAAATGTATAAGCCTATCATGCTTGTCAATTTTTGGACAACATGATATGCTTGTGTTTACATTTGATCTTTTCTCTTATAACATTAAATATTGGTTTTTCTTTTATGTAGTTTGAATGTTATGAGATGAATTTCTTAATGTATAACTAGTGTCTGCTTATCTCTACAGTAAGCTTCCTTTTTGTGCAAATTATATTAATTTTTTGTACACAGTGTTGGATTAAAACGAAATCGTAAAAGAATAGACTTTTTAAAATTAAAAAATCAAATTTTTTTCATTAGGAACATTTTATAGTCTACTCTTAAGTTGTGATTTTTCTTTCTTCAAGGCTGGACCGAGAGATTAGAGGTTTCAGATTTAGTCATTTAGACCCGTTTGAGTTTTCAATTTAGTATAGATGAGACCATTGTTACCTGGATCGTGAATAGGAACGGAATGCATCACTTTTTTGTGACATGGAGTATGGTAGGAGTAAGTTTCTTCGGATCGCTTGGTTGGTATAAATACGTTTTTCTGGAACGTGTTACGTTGGGGTAGGCTTTTTAATAGATATAGTTAAAACTTGAGATATAGTTAAAACCGGTTAAGTTGTTCAAGAGTACTATCACAAGATGATAATTTTCAAGGAGATTATGTTATGTAATCGCTCATTGAGGAGGGGCCCAGAAGGTGCTCATTGGGGTACACTAGTTGGCATTCAGTAGAATCCTTTTATACGTATTAGGATTTCTAATAGAGTGTTCTTTATTTATCAAGTTTTAATTAATATTTGTCAAGGTAAGTAAAAAGTTTTTCCTTTTTACTAGGAATTTAGTTTGTTGTAACTGAGAATTTAAAGTATGAGAGGAGGAATGTGGTTAGTGGAATAAACAATTTATATGACAGTGTTTGTTGTCAGTTATTATATTACCATGAGAAATCAGACATATGTGAATGTGAGCATGGAACTAAATTTCTTGCTTTGCTGCCTAGGCATTAGGAAGTAATATGGGAACTTTACCCAATGCATCGGGAGTATTGCTATCTAGATTCTCTCTCTCTCTCTCTCTCTCTCTTTCTCTCTCTCCCTTTTATATAGAAGTAATGAGGGACTATTCCTTTATTTATTTTTTTATTTATTACTATTGATAATTTCTGTGAATTCAACATCGACCAGAGTATGAAATGCTAGAAAGAAATGTGTGGATTTGTTATATGATCTCGTGAATATCTACATAATTAAGTATAGCTGCTTTGAGTTTGCCTCTGGGCCACTAGATGGATTTTTGAACAGGTATGTAACTTCAACATGTACAGTAGGCAAGCAATCCGTATTCACTTTTACACGAGTTGGGCCGTTGGCTATTTGAGTTGATCTATTTTAGGGATTATAGCTCTTGAGTTCTTCTGATGCATTATAGTACTGGCTATTATGGCACGAAATCTAGAGGGAGTATCATTGCTTAGTGACTTCATGCTATTTTGTTTTGTGTGCCATACGCCCATTGTTCTATTGACGTTGTAGGGTTTTCCTCGATTTTTGAGAATCTTGAGGGGAAACCTGCTAGTGCCATAGAGAAATATTTGAGAATCATTTGTAGCTAGAATAGCTTTGTAGTAATTATAACTCAACTTAGTCTTCTGCATGAACTAAGGTTCTTTGAAGCCTTTCAAGTCTCTAACATCATTTCAATTTCACTTTGTACCAAACCTCTCTATCTAGGCAGATTTTATCTCCATCATGGTTAATTTTCTTATCCTCACTACTACACACGACTTTTTCTGGTTTTGTTTGATTTGCAGTTGTACATCTTTTTGTCATTATTGTGCTGCAAATGATTTGACTTACACGACCAAACCATCACCATTGCTTCTGATTTTGTCCTTAATTAGTTTTGAGGCTACCTATATATTTCATGAATGCTTTACATTAATATTTAAAATTGGCATCATGTTATGTGTAGCGGATTGTTTCAAAGAACGGACAGATGTTCAGTGCTTACACAGGTGGCAGAAAGTTTTAAATCCGGAGCTTGTCAAAGGTCCATGGTCTAAAGAGGTGAGGCAAGAATTGTTTATTGATTGTTCGAATTTTCTTATTTGTGGAGCATTTCCGTATTCTGATTTCATTGTTGCTATTATTTTTATAACATATGTTTAGGAGGATGAAATAATAATACAATTGGTGGACCACTATGGGCCAAAAAAATGGTCTACTATTGCACAACATCTACCTGGACGTATTGGTAAACAGTGTCGGGAAAGGTAAGATTGGATATGACAGCTTCAACCTCTGAATTTCAGTGCTGTGTATTTCCTTAAGCTTTATGAGTACAATTGCTTCCAGATTGATTATTGTATGTCTAAAATGCAGAAGTTGGACTTTTTGATGTTTTGCCTGTTCATCATTCTGTATGATTTTTACTTTGCCTTTCTGTGGTTAGAAACCCTTCTCAAATGCTAGTTTTGACATTTCTCTGCATAAATTGAGTGAATTTAATCAAATTTTCTTATAGTAAACATACTAATCAAGTAAATAACCACTACATTGTAACCGAACAACAATAGAACGTTGTTTAGAGAACCTAACCTTCCTTCAGCGGCTTAGCACCTAACAAAATCTTTCGTCTTTAACCCCTGAAAGTAGGGAATTTCAAATTTTGTTACAGTTCCTCCTCCACATCTTCTTCTCTAACCCTTACCTTAGGCAATTCACTGAGGCCTCAAATAGCAGTATACAAGGTTTTTTTGCTGATCCTTTAATTTATTTTTTTTGTTATTGAGAAATTTGTATTTTAAATTATAGACTCCTTACCTTGTTAGCCTAAACTTTACAAATGTAAGTTAATGCGAGGACGACTTTCTTGGAGTTGTGAATGCACCGTCATTGTATGATGGGGCATTGTCTTTCATACATATTTTTAATTGCTAATTACTATTAGCATCTAATTTCTTTTATATTATTTATCGATTTTATGCTTTATATTCCCTTACTTCCATGTATACATGTTATAACTGAGACAATTACCAAATCCTTAATTTTCCACCTGGATATGTTTATTTTCATTTTATCATCTAGTTTCATGATTTGCCTATTACTAGTTTTATTTTGTGATTTTATATTTGCTTTCACCAAACACCGAATTAAAAAATTTCTTTCATTACCACAAGCAACCTTCTTTTACCCGTATAGACTTTGACCTGTCTGAATTGTGATTCAAATTTTTACAAAGTTAACTTTGCGGTCTTTTAGACTGAATTTTCATCCACCTTCTCCAGTAGCAAAATAAATTTTAATATCCACTGTTGATGTTTTCTTGTTTTGTTTATAGTTCCAGTATCTCCTCTTTTTATTGGAGATTGGAGATTTGGTTTTGTAGACTACTTTTTTAAGTTAGTCATGTTTGGAAGATTGAATTTTATCTTTGCTCAGCATAATGGCAATCAATTGCAATTTGCAAGTGACTTTCTTGAATTAGTGAATGCAAGATGATCACTTACACTGCTTAATTGTTTTTATTTTTTAGCAAATATGATTCTGCATTGTCTTTATGTCAAGGGTACATTTTTCCAGGTGGCACAATCATCTAAATCCTGCCATAAACAAGGATCCTTGGACACAAGAAGAAGAATTGGCTTTGATTCGTGCCCATCAAGTTTATGGGAACAAGTGGGCAGAGTTATCAAAATACTTACAGGGAAGGTATGTTTTCTATTCATACATTTGGAAAATTTGATATTGTTATTGAAATACGGGTCTCACACATACCTTTATCGGCCATCCTGGATAAGATCAGGTGTAGCATATTCCTTCTTTATAAGATCAAGTGCAGTATCCTACTCCTTGATTAGCTAGTCTAAATTCTAAAATATACATGTAATTCCTTAGCCGGCGTCCATCATCAGCAGATTTTTCTTCTTTTCTTTTATTTTCCAACCTTTTTTATTCACCAAGCATTCATCTTTTTTCTATGTTGAAACCGTCATTATTAGCATGAGTACTGAATATCTGTCTTCCTGGCGTGGTTATCAGGACAGACAATGCCATTAAAAACCATTGGAATAGTTCTGTCAAAAAGAAATTGGATTCATACTTGGCATCGGGCTTACTTGCACAGTTCCAAGATTTGCCTCATGACAGCCATGCAATCCAATCAATGTCTTCTTCTTCGTCAAGGGTTCAGCAGTACAGTGGTGATGATACCATTCCCAGAGACGGAACAGAAGCAGAAGAAACATCACAATGTAGTCAAGGTTCTACTATATTGGCTAGTTCTCAAAATAATATTGACATGGCCAATGCAGCTGTAAGAAAGGAATTGAGCAGTCAAGCATCGTCTTCTGTTAATATTCAAACAGCCTATCAAGAAATTTCGTTGTCTATGCCAGAAATGCCTTATGAATTTGGTAGTTCAGCCAAGCACCTTGATCATAATTTTTCAAATGATTGGGTGACTTCTCCAGAAAAAAAATGGCAGCTTGATTCAAATGGTCTACCAAACATATCCTCGCTGGATTTGGAGCAGGAATCTTCAAGGTTATTGCATTGCATATCTGGCAATGAAAACCATGAAGGGGTACCTTTTCCTTTGCAAAATTCTGTGGCTATAAGTGCTTCCACTCCGCTGACAAACATGGTAATGGGGTGTGATAAACCAGAGCATTTGTTGATATCTGAAGATGACTACCCAGAGGCAGGAAATGAAGGTCAATTTAACATGGGAAGCCTTAATAGGAGCTCAAATATCACCAACGCGGATGGGTTCACAGATTCATTACTTTACCAGTCATCACATTATCAGATCCCTGACTCTGCCCCTCTAGCTTCAAATTATTATTACTCCTTCAACTCTGACATGTTGGGAACTTCATGGTGTCAGCCTTTTTCCATTCCTTCACAGCTTTCAGATGATGATGGTGCAATTATCTTAGGTAGTGATCCCAATCAATTTAATAACCTCCCACTTAAAAATCAAGAAGAGGAGCTGCTCACAAGAACACATGATGGCTTCATCTATACTAATGAAACTGTTGATTCTCATTTTGATAATGGGACAGATAATGTAGGACTGCAACAGCAACCTGATCAGGAAAAGAATTCTTCAAATGTTGTTCCTGCAGATGCTTCTGAAGAAACAAATAATATTCAAAGCTACCCTTCATTGGATGAAAGGCCAGTTGAACCGACTGAAAAGAACGAAGCTGGAGTTCTATTCTATGAGCCGCCTCGTTTTCCAAGCTTGGATGTTCCTTTCTTCAGCTGTGATCTAATCCAGACTGGTACAGACATGCAGCAGGAGTATAGCCCTCTTGGTCTCCGACAGCTAATGACGTCTTCTATGAATTCTTTTACTCCATTTAGGTTGTGGGACTCACCATCACGTGACCACAGTCCAGATGCTGTGCTGAAAAGTGCTGCCAAGAGTTTTACAGGCACGCCATCCATATTGAAGAAACGACACCGAGATTTGGTTTCACCTTTATCCGAAAAAAGATGTGAAAAGAAGCTCGAAAGCGGCCTGAATCAGAAGTCATTCTCCAACTTGGCTAGAGATTTTTCTCGATTAGAGGTTGTGTTTGATGAGAATGGCAACCATGAAGCACCTGTAACGTCTCCTCCAGCAAACATGAAAAGATCCTCTGGTGCTTCTGACAAAGATAAAGAAAATGTGAGTGATGCTACTGGAATGGGTAAAAAGGAGCTCAGAAATTGCACTGCACTATCAGAAAACACAATGTTAGACAAAGAGTTTGATAGTACCGATCCACAGGACAACATAAAGCAAGGGACTACTTATATTGATGCTAAAACTAAGGGTGACACTGCTGCTGCTGCACAAACCGTGAGTTCATTTCTTTTGTCTCTCTCTGTCTCTCTCTTATTTATTTTATTATTTTATTTTTTGAATGGGGAGTCGGGATGTTATGTGTAATGTTGGTCTGCTGACTGAAAGGTGATTTCTTTGATATTAATTGAACTGGATAAAGGGAATGAATAAGTCAGTTATTACCTTGGGTAAAACTTTATATACAAAACATGGAAGATTAATTCTTGTCCAAGTATTTGGAATTTTTCGATCAGGGTTCTGAAGTGTCCAGCTATTAAACGACCTTTTTCTGTTGTCATTGGATGTGGTCAATTTTCTGTGTTGATGCTTAGATTGAAGGACAGAAATAAGTTTTACATGCTTATTTTGATTAATTGCTTTTGCTTTCTATCAGAGTTAAGGTACACAATACTTAAGCGTGTAATTTGACTATTACATTTACATGTAAAGTTAGAAATAACTGTCAGATTAAGCTTCTCATCCTTAATGTTTCTCAGGAACAGGAGCCTTCTGGAGTCCTTGTTGAACAGAAAATGGATGACCTGCTATTCTTTTCTCCTGATCGGCTTGGAATCAAATCAAACAGAGTCACGAGTTCAAGTGCTAGATATCTTGGAAGTCAGTACACTAAAAGGTTAGAAGCTGCATCAAGTCAAGTAGCTGTTTCAGAATCTTCATCAAAGAACCCGTGTTTATCCACCTTAAGCCCTAGTACCACCAACAGAAAGAAGGGTGGAAATCATCTTGTTGCAACTACATCCATACAGTCTGATCCGTCATCAGCTCCCCTGGAGATTATTATTCCTAATTCAAAAACTGATGGAGCTGAAAATTTAAACATGTGCGATATATTCTGCTTATTCAGAATTTTATTAATCCTGTTATTTGTTAATGCAAATTTGTTTGCAAGTTATCTTTTCTTTTGCTTGAAAAGATATGTTTTATGGGTGTCGTGCAAATTTATTAACTCTACAGCTTTTTCAAGTATTGTGACCAGTTGCTTTTCACAGTTTGCTTGCTGATGGTTTTGTTGTTCTGCAGTTTTGGTGAAACTCCTTTCAAGAGAAGTATTGATTCCCCTTCAGCCTGGAAATCTCCTTGGTTTATCAACTCTTTTGTGCCAGGCCCAAGGGTTGATACAGACATAACGATTGAGGTATCTGAGTTCTGGTATTAAATAGATTTTTCTTTTTCATGTTTAAGATTTTCTTTCTTTGCTTTATTTAACCTCCTTTGGTGTTTGGACTTTTCGCAGGATATTGGTTATTTTATGAGCCCAGGAGACAGCAAAAGCTATGATGCTATTGGGCTAATGAAACAGTTAAGTGAGCATACTGCAGCTGCATTAGCCGATGCCAAGGAGGTTTTGGGAGACGAAACTCCTGATACAATATTAAAGAATAGATGCTCCAGCAATGAAAAAGAAAAAGCAGAATCAACTTCAAATGTCTTGGTATGATCAGTTTGAACTAGCTGCTACTTTAATATATTCTTGGTGGCTAGAATTTGTCCAAATTACTGAATATATCCGCAGGGTGTTGCTATTTATAGCGACAAATTTATGTCGATATTAAATATCAATGTATGTGGATACATGGGATAGGAAGGTTTACAAGAAAGAACCTACACAATTACTGTTCTATTTTATCACTTAGAATAAGCATTTGACATTTTTTTTCCTTGGAATCTATTCAGACGGAGCGGCGGGTACTTGATTTTAGTGAATGTGAGACTCCTGTCAAGGGAACAGATAGTGGGAGAATTTCAACTGCCATGACCTTCTCAAGTCCCTCTTCCTACTTGTTGAAGGCTTGCAGGTAGCTGGTTCTTTGGCTGGACTTGTGTTATAACAAAATTTAAGTGTATACATGTGTTTATTTTGCATTCTTCCGTATCTATTCCTTCTTTTATCCAATCGATATTATGTATAGATTTCGGATTCTTTATATATATATATATATATATATTTATAAATGAAAGTTCGTTCCTAATACACTTCCCTTTTTCTTCATTTTCTTTTTACCAAGCAATTGATTATAGAAGTTGCAGTATGATTAGCATTAGCGGTGGTATCTTTTTCAGTAATTTGGGTATATCCATTATTCTAAAGGCAACGATTAGATTGGTGTCTCATCCTCTTCAGAGTTTTGATTTTTTTGTTTTGAAACTTTTTTCAGGCTTTATTTTTCTTAATTTTTTGTTTCATCGTCTTCTTACTGTTTTCTTTATTATAATTTCTGGTTGACCACCACCCTCCCTCCATTTCCTGGGCTACATTAAGAAGATGAAGGACTTCAAATACAAGCAACTGAGTTTTGAATATTTTTGACAAATGTTTGAATGACAGTGTAATGATTTTGACACAACAGAAAAAGATTCAATTACTTCATTAACTCGTTCCTACAATCTTTTACAACAAAATAGCTAGCTGACATCGGCACGAGCACACTTGTTAACCCGAGTTTTGAGTCGAAAATTGAACGGGAAGACGGAGAAAATATAACAATCCAGCCTCATTATTGATGCATAATACACTATTCCAGTATAACCGGTAAGCACATACATTTCAGTATACCCTGCTCACCAGAAAATCCCTCCGATTTTAATACATGTAACTTTGGAACCCGGCTTTTAGTTTTTTACCTCCTATCCACAAGGTAAAATTTATTTTCAAAAAAAACATCAAAATGCCATATGATGTTCTAGGCTGTAAGGGGATATTGCTACTAAAGAGAGAGGAAGAAAAGAGCGCCAACTTAGACAACACGTGTAACGGCCGCATGAATTGCATCTGCCAGATGTGGGACTGTCCGAGAACTCAAACCTGCCATGCTAATCCGCCTGCATAATAAAAAAATTCAAGTGATTAGAAACTTATATAGAAGCTCCTTTGCTTTGTAGAATTACAATGTATACAAACTTCTAAGAAAAAAGTTGAAAGACATGCAAGAAGAACGAATATATTTGGTGTAGCAAGACATGCAAGAAGAACTTCTAAGACTATGTAGAAGTGAGATCTCTACTTTTTGCTCTAGATTTCAAACTAGCCTTCAAGACATAATTGGTGTAGCAATTATGATTGCTGTTCACCAGACAACTCATCAACAGTTGGTGATTGCAGTTAATGCGGCTTAAAGCAGGCTAGAACATGTGATGATACTAAGACTCTGGTTTTATTACTGTATATAACAGAAGAGACTTGTCTTCAAAACTTGAAACCTAACTATTTCACATTTGATCCGGATAAACGCTCTATATCTAATCCTTCTAGACAAATCTCTTTATGGCAATGAGTAGCAAGTGGACTATATTCTTCAGCATAATATAAAACATAACAAACTACATATAGACACACACGCATTGTGTATATTAAGCATATCTTAAATATGTGTATATACAACAAAACAGTTATTATACAAATGGTTTCATGTGGACACATGAAATTCTGCGGTAGCCCTTCAACAGAAATTGTGTCGTAGTCAGCATTCAAAACAAGGAATAGGAAAAGCCAATATATGAAACAATGAATGCTAATTAAAACTATGGATCTTTATGAAGAATTTACTTAACAAATCTAAGATCTAAGACGCCATAAATTGAAAGACAAACAGTTTTTACAACTGAACTATTACTTGATTCTTATGGAATTCGAGACTAGGAATGAGAAAAACTATGTATGGAAATAGGAATGAACAAAATGGCTGCTAAATTCATATATGACAAAGAAACTGGCTCTATTTTGTATGGAAACCCCCCTAACCCTCCTACCTAAAAGCACACCCCTCCCCCTCCACTCAAATAAACCCCAATTGGTAAGTTACAAAAAACATGAGCTAAGGATTTTGTTCTAGTCTTTTAGGAAATCACTACTCTTTATAGTTGAAGAACATCATATATAATAAAACAATTGAGAATCTTCTTACCCATCGGATGTCATGTAGATATGGTATTCTTTAGTCATGTAGACGACTTGCTCTGAGTTGAGTCCTGTGAAAGTAAACATTCCGATCTGCTTGATAATGTGACTCCAATCACCAGGTGTACCTACAAAACAAAGAGAAGTATAGAAACATAAGTGCTTTCGACCCAAGATGTTAAACATCTGCACCAAGGGCATCTTGACCAGTTGACCTGCTCTACTCATAAGGCTGAAAGCTCATGAATTTTTAACTCTAACCTAAGCACAAATCCAGCTGTGGGTTTGATATGATTTTTCACATGCAGCTTAAAGAAACAAATCAAAACAAAAACAAGACAAATTTTCCACAGCTGACTTGTTCAAAGGGAACCATGGACCACGCAAACGCAAGAGGTAAAACAAAGAATAAACGAAAAATTTATTAGAAAAGTGAATAAAAAATTTAGTTATAGCAATACACCAGTAGATTAGTCAACTTATTATGCTAGAGTGCTCGAGTACTTCAACACTAGAATTTGATAACAATAGTGTAGCAGAGAATAAAAGGGGGCATTGGTGCAGGGAAGGTAGGTACAAGACAAACTTGAAGAATCCAAATTAATAAGAAACATCTCAGGAACTCAACTTTTAGAGCTTATAATTTGCCTCGAGTCTGTCCTCTCTAAAGTTCAGATTTTTTAATTTTTTAAGCAGTTCTAAGTAAACCATATATCAAGTTGGTTGGACTTTAATCTTTATTAAACAAAATTCAAGTTTTGGCCATTTTTGTTAATGCATAAGCCCAAGGTAGATCCATGGCCAGCTGTAAACTTGGGAAAGAAAGAAACATGAACATGAACTTGCACTGCAAAACTCGAAGAAATAACTTGATACCTCTAGATTGTAAAGCATTAAACAGTTTCTGGCGCATGCTAATAATACGTTCAGCCATTGCCTTCAACTCAATTGTCCATTCATGGTACATGTTACTGCAGGCAGAGCACAAACAAATTCAAAAGACAAATTCTACCAGCTAAGACTTGCTGTTTGAAATCTACTCATCCTTGAACTGAATAAAGATACTTGAAAAAACAGAAGAGAAGAAAAATCCTGAAATAAAAGATATCAACTTCCAATTCTTTAGCAGACTGCGTAAGGCAGGTTATAAGACAATACCTGTCCTTGAGTATAGTAGCCACAATAGACGCTCCATGAATGGGTGGGTTTGAATACATTGGCCTGATCACAAGTTTCAACTGGCTTTCAACCCGACTTGCCACATCAGCAGTTTTGCAAACCTTAAAAATGAAGATTTTGTGAAACTTTGCACTCAGAAGATAACAACATACATCTAACATTTTGAGCTATTAAATTCCAGTCCTTGTTAGGGGATCATCACTCATCACCAGCTCCACGATTTAAGTTATTTGTAAAATACCTTCTAACATTTTGATATTCGTATTTTCCACGAGAGACTTGGTACTCTGGCAGTAGCCCTCTCCAACACCATAAATATAATATTATTTTCTTTTAAAAAAAAGTAAAATAAATTCTAGGTAAATCACAAACAAAAAAAAAGAAAAAAAAGAAAAAAGAGAGAAAAGAGAGAAGAATTTTCAAGTAAAAAGATCAAACATCTTCCCTAAAGGCCTAAATTACACACCCACGGTTAAAAATACTCCAGAAATATATTAAATTTAATTTGCTAAATTAATATCAAAATATTATTTTTCTCAATAAAGAAAAAGACCAATTCCTCATAAGCAGTCGCACCAGGAATAAAAGAAAAGCAGCAAAAGTTAATACTCTAATATTACATTAACATTTAAAAAAAATGGTGAAACTTTTTAGATCCTCTAACTAGCTTCTGCAAAGAATTTAGATAACAATGAAACGAAAATTTCTTAAATTTTGTTTAACAAAGTCTGGAAAACATCTTTCCAGCAAAAATGCCAACAGGAATACCAAGAACAGAAGTAGATGCTTGCCTCATACAGTGACACAAAATAATAAAGTACTGAATTGAAAAGGAAAATTATGTCAACTATTAAATGGAAAAGGAAATGAAGTTGTGCTTGCATTCCTACTTCTGAAATTATAGTAGGCAGAAGTCAAGGCGTCAATAGAGAGCACATCAAATTGGCAGATACAAATTCGTTAAAATAGACTTACAATGCTTAGGGCACCAACACGCTCTCCATAGAGCCCCATATTCTTTGCATAACTCTGAGCTATAACACATTCACCGCCATCAGCAACAAACATGCGAACAGACTCTGCATCGCGATCTAGACTTCCACTCGCAAATCCCTAGAATAATGTGAATCCGTCAAATTAATCCTTAAGAATAAATAGTAGACAAAACTCATTACTCAGATTCAGGTCCTGTACTCCTGTTCAATAAAGGAATAATTGCATTGATCTTCAGCACAGGCACAAACTCACCTGATAAGCACTATCAAAGAAAGGTAACAATCCTTTTGATCGCATCAACTGCCTCATCTGTGCCCATTGTGCAGAAGTTGGATCAACACCAGTGGGGTTATGAGCACATGCATGAAGAAGCACAATTGCTCCAGATGATGCAGAACCAAGGTCTTCTAACAAGCCTGTCAGTCACCAAAAAAGGTTTGCACAACATAAATAACAACCTCATGTACTGACAATACCATCTACAACCATATATACTACGCATATATATAGATCTACACATACATGTATTGACATGAATACTCTAATAAGCCATATCAATGAGATTGTACACCAAATATCAAAGCAGAGAAAACAAAAAGCAAAATTAAGGGAACACCGGACTCACATAAATCAATGTATCAAAACCAGAGTCAAATAGGATCAACAAGAATTAATCTTATAAAGAGTTGCATCTTTGTAGATAGAGGACATTCCAGACAACATAACAACATGCACATCAATATCATTTCAAACAATCTAATGAAGGAAAGTCACACAAATAATGTCAATGGGAAAAGAATATATATCATTAGTCCTATTGAAGTTACTACTTTATTGGTGGACTGTTCCCACCTTGGAAGTTGAGTCCGCGAGTTGCAGGATCATAATATCGGTAAGTCTTCACCGACAAACCCGCTAGAGTGAAAACTTTTGGGTGGTTTCCCCATGTTGGTTGAGGAATGTATATCACCCTCTGCAAAGTCGGATCAACTTTGGTCAATTGAATTCTAACACTAGTCACAAAAGCAAAAAGTATATATCAAAAAAAATTATATAAAAAGGGAAAGGAAACAGAGAGTGAATCCTTACTTGGTGATAATGTCTGGCCAAAAATTCAGCTCCAACTCGCAAGGAACCAGTACCGGACAAACACTGAACAGTTGTTACCCTGTTCTCCTGAATAGCAGGACTGTTTTCAAGCAAGCACAGTAAGAAATGAATTAACCACGATAAAAGAATTATTGCATGCAAAAGTGAAATAGAATTTCGTAAGACTTTTTCCGCTGTTGTGGAAATTCGATGTAAAATAATTGATACTCTCCCACAGAAATAAACCTCTGAACCAGTTCTACATGGCTAAGCCGTGAGACTTATAACTGAGGTTAAAGCCACCTTTTGAGCAATCGAAAATACAGGCACAACATGGGGCTCAAGCAGTAATATCATATTTTCAAAAGATGCTCAGTTCCTATTAGATTGGCACTGAATTAGTTTCTTGGACATTTATCACACTCTTTTGAGTAACTTACCTTGCAGAACAATCATGCTTCTTGATATTGGATTGTGTTCTTTTCTTTGAAAACAATAATTGAGTCAAATTAAATTTCTTGCTAACACCTACATCTGTAATCTCTTTAAGACCTATATAGTTTATACTAATTGTCCCAGTTATAGATAAAGAGACATAGTAACACTGATGCAATAGTGGTAGTTCTTTTTCATCTTTGACTATTTTTAGAGAGTATCAACAGATTTTCTATTGTGGCTCACTTCTTTTCCTGTTTCTTTTCCCTTATGAATCATTTTTTTTTTTTGTATGAAAAAATTCTATATGAGAAAAAGCTGCATGCCTTCACTTCAGCAAATGCCATGTGCTCTAGCAACTTTGCAGTGCAAGAAACTTAAATTTATAATATATACTAAAAATTTGGTTGAGAAAAAAGATCATTATAAAACGTTGCAGAATCCATATACACAACAAAAGTTTGTCAGTCGTACCTAATCCTAAAATTCAAAGGAAAAATATTCTGATTAACATCTGGAACATTTCATCTCTGCCTGGTGCTCCAGATCAGGTGCCTACTCTGAGAGTAATATCTCATCACTAAGGGAAAGAAATAGAATGGCTTAAAGGGGGAGGAGATTACACAAAGGAGCGAGAATATTTTTATAATATTTGCATATCAATCCTGTTTCATGAAATACACCATAGATTACATTTACATGATGAGGATAGCAAAAAATATAGTTAATCCTTGAACTCCAAGCTCATTTTCTTCGAAATCAAGGTTCTAGCCAAAATTTACTGTTATTTAAGGAAAACAAAGAATGGGGCAATTAACATTTATGCACTTTGCCAGCTCCCCTATGCCGGTTGATCAAAATTTTATTTCAAATGTCAGTTTTCCATAATAACAATTTTTTAGTTTGATCTATGCAGATTATGTAACACATGATCAATCATCAAGTCTCTTTTATATCTGTTAAAAAAATGTTTATGTTAGATAGTTTACTAAAATATTCCAATATTAAAAAGAAATCTTCAAGAATATATTATTGTCGAAGAGACTATTAATTTTGTCAGGGACATAAATGATATGTTATCAACAACAATGCAAGCAAGAATATGAGATGTAGCACTGTAACCTTTATACCTGTTAGCACCAAGAATGAGCCTAGCACTCAATTTATTAAAATCTGACAGTCCAACAATTGGGAGATATTCCTTAATACGAGACCTGGAAGTAATGACAGTTTGAGATCTCTAAATTATGATATGAGCTATTACAATAATTAAAAGATTTTTCTCTATGAAAAAAATGAAAGATAAATAAATAAATAAACCACCACCTGTTATTAACAAGCAGCTGCTCTGCTTGTCTTACAACATTCAGGACAAGAGGCTTCCCTTCCTGTTATGCCATGAAAAAGACAGGCAAAATGGTTTCATATTAGAGGCATAATATGGTGTCCAAACACAAGTCAGATTCAATCCTCTCTTTTAATATGTCAATTTAGACAATCATGACTGCAACCAACACACTGTGCATCATAAATGCGAAACAGAGGTAAGGACGCTGGCCTTCAACAACAACAAAGTGAAGGGAAAAATATCCTAGAGAACCCAAAATCTAGCAGTTAGGCAAGAACATATGCACCATGGTATGGCATGATATTATACAGGAAATGGTAGCAATTCGACATATATGGAAGAACTGTGAACCAAACTTAACGTGCTAGTGATAGTCAATGTGGTAGATTATAAGCGTGTAAAGTCGCAAAAAGGTACAAATAAGACAGTTATGTCATGAATTAATTCATATTTCTCTGAACAACATACAAACAAAATGCGTATGTGCAACTATGAGGTTTCACAGTGATTGCTCAATCATAAAACACATTCATTGAATGAGAAAAAAACTCACCTCGGTTCGATAAGCACCAACTCCCAAGTTCAACTTCAGTGGACTAGGATCCTTGTTAAATGCAACAGTAACCTGTTCAAAGTATAATATTATTACACAAGCAAAATTGTAATAAACTATGAATTGAAAACATGGACTACGGATTTTGTTGACAGAATGTTACTCAAAGAAATCAATCCCCTCACTTGGGGGAAATATTTACAGGTTTAGTTTAATGAAAACAAAAAGGGAAAGGAGAAAAAAAGCATGTTCTCATCACTTTTCGGGTAAAGGACTTTCTAGAGAACTACATGCACCAGTTATTTCATTTAAATTTAGATTATTGCACATGCACAGTATAGATGATTCTTTTAATAATGAAGGAAAAAGGATTATATATATACATACATATGTATATATATATAAAAGTAGTCATGAAGGATATTCCACAATTATTCTCTCTCTGATTTATATTTCACCATACGTGGCATTATATTTTAGCTATGATGGGAATGTGGGCAAAGGGAAAAACCCAGTTAAGCGAGCAACCCCAAGTATATAATATTCACTCCATCCCAATAGGAAACTTCACTTTACACATAAGTGCGTCCCAAAAGAGAGTCCACTTTCTAAAAATAGATAGATTTTCACACCATGTCAAATTAACATTGAATGAAAGTGATTAAATTTATCCTTTAATTTAAGAAGGATCGACTTTTAAAAGTGAACTTCCATTTATTTCATTTTGGAATTGAGGGGCATAGTTATCAATTGCTAATAGGTATTATTCCCTCTTCCAAAATTAGAGACACCTTTTAATCTGTTCCAAAAGTCAAGATACATTTTTATTTTAGAACTATAAAATAACATGATATTTGTCATTATTTATTCACTATCATTTCTAGCATCACTCATAAATTCTTACCTCATATTAGTCAGGAGAATCATTTTTAAAATGTATCCGTAATTTTGGGACTTAGAGAGTATTAGCTTACAAGAAATGAAATGATTTGAAGGCACAACAATCAAATAGTGACCATAATCCATTACAAACAACAATAATAATGAAAGCGGAGCCATTATAAACAAAAAAAAAACATGATCCATATCTGAGAGAGCACCACCAGAAAGGAAAGCCCAAACGTTCTATTCCCTTATACTTGAGACTTATAAGCATACACAAATAAAAAAAAACACAACACAGAAGTTGAAGAATAATATTTTCCAACCCAATATCATAGACTTATATCTAATCCAGCTCCATAAATTGCCACCAATAAAAAAAAAACATTTCAAGGAATTTAATACATGGAGAATGAAACTACTATCGATTTGCCTAATATAAAGGAAAACTTGATCCATATAAGCAAATAAACTAAAACTTTGATGAAAGAGAAAAGGGACAATTAAAATACCCCGAGAATGGGATCTTCCGGAGCACGAACAAGGTGAGCAAACACAGAGTTGCCATTGGAGGTCGCCGAGGTGGGAGAAGCAGATATGGTCGAGTCCATGGCGGACGATGATGTACCTTCGAGGTGACGAACCACAGTAGTTAATCGCCGATCCGCCGAGGAGAGTGACGGTAACTCCGGGCGGTTCATTTTAGCCTTTTTACAGGTTTGGACACTATCGTGCGCGTTTTTTTTCTTCCGTGTTGGCAGTATGATCTCTTTGTTTCGTTTATTTAGAAGAAGTAGTACATACGGTAATATACTAATATTGGGAGGCGGGAAGGGTGACGTGGAGTGTGGTGTCCACTGGAACAGTTGCTTAGTTACGAATACGCGGTGGCGATAAGAATTGGGTGCGACTATCCAGAATAGAACAGGAGAGAGAAGATATGTATACTAGTAGTACGTAAAGGTTTAGGAATTTGTTGGGCACGTAAGTCGAGGCCCAAGGTGAGTTTGTTGGGCACGCAAGTCGAGGCCCAAGGTATGGTTACGTTACCGGCCTTGATGGATTGAATACGCCCTTTTGTCCCCTTAAAAAGAAGGGTAAATTTCATGTTAATGTTTGATCAAATTTTTACTTAATTATTTGTTATTTAAACAATTATATTTAAATACTTGAATTTTGAAGTGAAGCAAAAAAGTATTTTTTGTATTAATGTCGGTACTTTAAATAGCTAAACATATATTTGTCCTCCGTATTCTCTTTTTCTTTATTTTCTCTCTCCTCCCTTTCTCTCTCTAAACCTCACTGATACCAAGCCATCATCCCCAGATCTCTCCCTACACCCCAAACTCTCACATGGAACGAAGATTCCGAAACTGTAACCCTTTCAAAAAACGAAGAAGGGACAGACCAAAATACCCTTTCCTTACGATTACACCACCTAGATTCTCAGTACTCCTTCAATAATGCCAACTCCACCCCAGATGCCCTCTTCCCCCCTCTGCCTCTGTCGCGACACAGTCAGGGCCAAAACCCTCTCTGCCATCGTTGTCGTCAAATCCAACACCGCCGCCGTGCGTAGTGGCGGCAAATGGCACTCGGTTCAATTTTCTCTTTTTATGGCGATTCATTTCGATATGCTGTTATTTTTCTCAGTAAATTCAAGGAAAGGTTTGAGATACGGAGCTTCCCTCTTCTTGTGATAAACTTCATGGTGATTATTTTGATGCGAATTTTTTTGTTCAAATGGAAGGCTATATTTGGGGCAAAATTGACACCTTTATGTTCTTGTCCCTATGTTCAATTCACCCAAAAGAGCAAGTAACCAGTTGGGAGAATGATAGCCCTAGATTGGGTTGAGGGATAATTCACCTGGCGTTTCAGTGCTTGAAAGAGGCGATTGTGAGGCAGAGAATTTTGGAGTGAATGTGAATAAGAAGTTAGTCTATGAAGCACGTTGGTACGCATTTGGTGATCCACCAAAAAAATGGATTTTCCAGACAAATGAACAATTGGGTGTACGCATTACACTCATCTTTTATAATGCAGTTGGCAAAATGTTGTTTGTTTTAATAATTGTTATTGGGTTTTGTGTGACATTGTTGAACCATTCGGTTATGTTGCAGTTATATTAGTGCAAAAAAAATCTTGAAAGGAATGAACATTTGCAATTACAAATTATAGATGCTGAGATGCTTAAGATTTTCAACTAATATCTATTCTTCTTAAATGTAGATCAAACTTCAGACTATAAAACATATTATTTAATGTATCATCCACAAACAGGCTGATGCGTTCATGTAGGCAAGCACAATATTACTACATCGAAAATTGAATAGATGGGGTTACGATGGAGATGGTAGGCCAATCAAGTTATTCGGCACTTCCAGATGTTTAACTATAAAGGGTGATGGTCTCCAGGCAAAGGTCACAGGTGATTGTTCTAGCAATGTAGTGTATGGAAGTTTGTTTCTTCCAGATGTTTAACTACAAAGGGTGATAGTCTCCTGGCAAAGGTCACAGGTGATTGTTTTAGCTAGTGTAGTGTATGGAAGTTTGTTTCAAAATTAAGAATGCATTTAGCTACTAAAGAAAAATTCATTAAGTTTTCATATGCCCACCTTCATTACAATGATGCAGCTTTTACAACACTGAGACCTAACCGACTCTGAACAACACAAACTGACCCAATTAATAAGTGACATGTGGCATAACAAATTATAATGCTAAACGACTATGTTTCACCTGACTGGATTTATACGACGTTATTTCCTCTTAACCGATTTAGGCAAGTCTTAACAATACTCCCTCCTTCAATCAATCATTGTCCCCAATGATTATTTCTTTAATAATGTTTAATAATTGCACGAAATTTCTTATCAACTTCCTTAACTGTAACAATTACATTATGAGACTTTTCATTCTCAATTGTCAAATTAAAATAAGCTTTGTTGAAGGTTGTTTGATTTGATGATGATGACTGTTGTGCAAAAATGATTGTGGCAAATATGCTTATATGGTTGATTGTTCATATGTACCTGACTACGTGCTTATGTATTAATGTGCCTATGTGCTTACTCGATTATGTGCGTATATGTTTTAAAGTGCTTATGTGGTTAATTGACTAAGTTATTACATGTTAACTTAAATATGTGTCTACATGATCATGTGTGCATGATATATATTACTTGATTCAAATATTGTGATTTGCACACTGATATAGCACAAGTATGATCTTGTTGAAAACTATATGCTGCTTATAATAAGAGTAAAAGTTATCCGGTTCAAATGTTGTAAAGTCCTTTTGAAAAGAATTATGTGTACAAAGGACTTAGATAAAAGATCAGAAATGTTAGGTTGATCTTTCCGTAGAAGTTACTCTGCTTTAAAGATAAATACTATAAGCAGAGTAATATAAGATTAAATCATTGTGGTATGGCAAAGTTTGTAAAGTCCTTTCAAAGTAATGATGTAATGATGTACAAGGACTTAATTAGAAAAAATCAAATCTGTTAAGTTGATCTTATGTTATATATGTTCAGTCAATATAATCGTAGAATGGACTCTACGATTCGAAGCAAAGAAGACTCAACGATTCAGTCTGTTCGTAGAGTGGACTATACGACTCCATATCAGGATAACTCTATGATCATCAAGGAGAGACAGCTGTGCAAGAGTTCTACAAAATATACAAGCTGAATTGAAGAATTGATCAAGTACAAAACGTAGAGCATAACTCTACGATCGTCGAACAAACAGCTAAGCAAGCCTTCAGAAAACGTAGAACCAGAGAAGAAATGTACTCTACGATATGCACAAACTGGCAAGATCGTAGAGAGGATTTAAAGAGCAAACACAATACGTTAACTCTACGATTTGCACAAATAGAAGAAATCATAGAGTGAAACCAGAAGTTAAGACAATGCAGAAAATTATTCTACACATGGTATAATCGTTAAGCAGAAATAAAGGATGAGCTAACGAAGACAGCAACTCAACGATTCCACTGAAAAGCAAAGCCTGCAGTTAACAACTCTACGATCTGAACAGAATAGCAAGATCGCAGAGTAAGAGAGAAAATCGCTCAAACTCAACCTTTTACCCGACATACTTCAAGTAACGAATGGAGCTGAATTCGTAGAGTCTGAATGGACAGACAATCACTCTACGAATTCACTATCAGAAGCAGTAAAGGAACTGAACTACAATATGGTACGAGAGAAAAGAGAATATTCCTCTTCCAGATTAGAGAAATATTAAGTGCTGTTAAAGAACAGATGCATGTCAGAGTCACAGAGGACTTTGTGACCAGACGACTATAAGTAAGGACCTACTACTCAGCAAGCTGGTGAAAAATAGTCAGACTAACAAGACATCTTTGTCAGCAATAAAGCAGCTGGTTATTAAAGTCAAGGAAGATATTTAATGATGGATCAGAAGGTTAAATATATAATAATCCTTGATATACAACTCTGGAAGTGCAACGGCTAAAAATGCAGAAAGCAAAGCTACATGTTGATGTGACAGTACATATGTCAGAAAAGGGAAAAAGCACTGACACAAGCAACAGAAAGTCAAAATCAAATATATCAAGGATCTGCACAAAGCCAAAGGAACCCAACGGATCTTTTGAAACGGTAAAATATGCACAAATATATATAAAGAAATATGCTCACAGAGAAAGGTTCGTTGAATATACAAGAGAGGATGGTGGACAACAACGGATCATAGAGCGAAACAAAAAATTGAATAAGCTGAAGAACACTCTACGATCCACCAGAACACTAACACTGAATTGAGAGAGACATAGAGAGAAATGACTCTATTGCAAGATAAGTGTTCAAAGCTGCTAAGCACGTGAAAGAAAGAAGCCTAAATGACAACTTGATACAGACATGTTAGCTACTGAGTACCAAAAAGGAGAAGCTTCACAGTCATCTCAGGAGCACATCTCGAGAGGCAAGAAAATGTCTATGATAAGAAGGAACAACTGAGTACCAAAAGGAAGAAACTTCACAGTTATCTCAGAAGTTCGTCTCGAGAAGTCATCAAGTACCAAAGGAGCTAAATTGCCAAAGCTTAGCAGTACAATGGGTGATCACAAGTAGCTATTGAGCATATAAAGAAGCCAAGCATCATTGCCGAACTCAATATCATTTCAAGCATGATCACATCCTGCTACTGAGTATCTAAAGACAATGGAACTTAAAATATAATTCAATAGCAACTCCAACATCTATCAACAACAAGGAGCCAAGTCTGTTGGACTTGAAGATGGCAGTTATGTCCTTGTCTTAGTGACTAAAGGAGCCAAGTCTGCTGGACTTGAAGAGGGCAATTGAGCCCTTGTCATTAGTGACTAAACTAGCCAAACCTGCTGGGTTTGAAGGGTTCTTAGTGAACCAGAATTTCCAGGCCTGCTGAGCTTGAAGGGTTCTGTATGAGTCATCCTTAGTGGATTTCCTACTTGTTAAAGTAGAAGAGTGGAGTAGGAGTTATTCAGACTCCGAACCACTTAAACTCTCTGGTGTCATTTACATTCGATCATATATAGATATAACTGCTATAATTGGTTTATTGGACAAATGACTATCTTCAATACAGTCTAAACTCAACTAAGAAGTTTTATAAATATTTAAGGGGAGTTTTCAAACTAATATTCCTCTGTGCAAACTAATCTTGATTAAATGAATTATTTGGTAATGTCTTTTAATTTAAGCAAAAAGTTTTTTAAGAGATCTATTCATTCCCCCCCCCCCCCCCAATTCTAGATCACTTGTGTGCCTCCGAGAACTAACAAACTTCACCTTTTCGGGTCAGTCTTCCCTAGCCCTTACTCCTAGATGAACTATTATATGCTTTTCAATCAAATGATTTTAGAGTTGACAGTAAAAACAGTGGCCTATCACTAGTATCACTCTCTTGTGGAGAGTTCGATTGGGGTTCTTTCGAGACTATGCACGAACCAAACAAAAACATTCTTCTATTAAACCCTCCGGTGTGTTCTGTGGCTCTAGGAAGATTAAATCCATATAGTGCAATTTCCCGAAAAATGCAACCTGCTTTTACATACAATGGACCTTGTAGTCCATGGAGGACTCTCATGCTCACGTTAAAGGACACTGTGTTGTAACTTGTATATCGATCATTTGGATCAATCCTTTCAAACCTTTGTGCGAAATGAACATAACAGATCTTATCACCACCTCTGTCAAGCATAAAGCACAACCCTTCCCTAAGAGCCAATGAATTATAGATGTAACGGTCACAATCCCAATAAAGAATAAATGGTTCATTTGACATAATTACACTTGCACAAGCTAGAACACTCATGGCTTCAACTTTCTTGTTGTGATCAAAAGTAGGTTGCTTTTCTCGGGACACATAAACTAGCATTGACAATCTTTTATCAACATCAGTTGTGTCAATTAGAGTCTTCCCATCATCTCCACTCCTGGAAATAGGTTCAAGCTTAGGTGGAACGAACATCATCTGAATTTTACCCTCGCGATCACCCTTCAAATGCTCTGCTTCTGCTGATACCCAAGTTTCATCATTTGATAAGAAACATGTCAATTTTTCTATATGATAATCAATAGCAAGGATGAAAAGAGTGGTGTTGGCAAGCACAAAAGGTGATTCCTTTTCTGGGCCAACGGTGGAAACAATTATATCTATTCCTGGAAGGTCAGATAATCCTTTAGCCATGTCGGGGAATTCATATCTATCTTTTAGAACAGAGAGGTCATATCTATCCATAGCCCCTCTATTTACAGGGCAGATCTTTGGCAGTTGATCTAGTGACCAAGATAATGCAAACCAAACTTCACAAACAACATACATTATCCATAACCACATAGCTTCATGATTAGTATGGAAAATCCTCCATGTTAGAGGGTAAACGAGAGTAGCTAAGCGCAAGATAAGAATTTTGTATGGATTGCTAATTGCAGCAGAAATCCCAACCCTCTTAGTTAAGGGTTTGTTTCTTTTCTCCAAGAACTTAGGAGGATTCTCGTAGCCATCAATCCCTCTCCTAAATTCATACCCTTCTCTCAGCCATACCGCATTTCCAGACTCATAAATACCCTTAGTCTCAAACATATCAAAATCTTGATGTGGGGCCTTAACAGATTGCACTAAGGAAAAATTCTTACCTGAATCTGACCCCTCTATTTCTAATAAGTGAGTTTGGCTGATCCTTTGCCTTATATTTGTGCTCATCTCTCTCATAATTACTAGTATCATCCTTATACTTGCAAGGCTCCTTACAACGAGGACAATATCTTCCACAACTTCTATCCAAATAACACTATCTGAAACTTCTAAATCCACATTCACATTAATTATTCCTCCAAACCCTATCAACCAATTTCTCACCACCTCTTCCATCTCACATAATTTCTTCAATTTAACTAAAGGCTCAGACTCATCTTCCCATTTGGACATCACATGAGTCATAGTCTCAGAGTTGAATCCACCAGTGTAAACAGTATCCTTAATGTAATTCTTATTAGGGTTGTTGTTTTCTTCAAAAGGGTTGTTCTAGAAATTTCCTAGGAAAATCCTGTTATCAGGAGTTGACGGAGTGTGAACTGTGTAAGCTACATAGTCATCTGCATTGTCTTTAGATGCAGAAGGAAACCTTCCAGATATCATATCAAGCATTCCCAAACAAGGCTTGTTCACATGATATTTATCTTGCAATCCTTCTTCAATAACAATTGGATCATTAGTTTTTGTAATGTCTGTGATAACCCGAAAATTTATAAGAATGATAAATACGGTCTTAAGTGATTAATATAATTTAAGACTACGACATTCCTTGGATAAGGAAGTAGTAGATAGTCATTTAGTAAAAAAAATTATGCTTTCGATAACTCGAACGTGATTAAAGGTTAAGTTATAAATACTTAGCACTAGTAAATTGATAGACAATGAATAAAAGGAATAAGAGTTTTATTGTGAAAAAAAATATAGATGATTAATACCTGAATATAATTGTGACGCCCCCAAATCTGGGCCCACACAGCCCAAACTTGAGTCGTCAAAAGACCACAACAAAATTATTACAACAAAGCACAACGTACTACAATACAGTGTATAATAATACACAACTAAGTCTTCACTATTATTGCCACACTATTTTACAAAACGTGAAGACTATGATAACTATTCCTCGGACCCTCACTCCATTCCCCGGCTAGACCCTGTTATGTTTTCATTTCCTGTTGAAAAACAATGGAACAAAAGAAAGGGTGAGCTCAAATAGCCCAGTAAAGAATATCATGACTAAGATAATGACGAATAAATTATCATTAGTCTTCAACAGTTGAGTTCTTGATAGAATACAATAGACTACAAGGTTTATATCAAAAACTGCAGTTAAATTCTTAAACAACGTTCAGATCAATAATAGCAGCGGAATGAGTAATCTATTAGAAGAATAATGCAGACTATAATGTCCACTCGGTTCTCTTTTTAGGAAAAACATCATCAACTTTTATCATCTGAAATATCATTAGTCAAGATAATACAAATTCACAGTTCCTGATCATAATCATGCAGATCAACAGTTCATCTTTGCACTACGGGCCAAAGACATTCAATATAACACCAACGGTCATGATTATTCCAGATTCAGCCTTTGGTCATAATCATACCAAACAACAGTTCATCTTTGCACTACGGGCCAAAGAGAACATTCACCACGTGCCATAAAAGACACCGAACAGATGTATCGCCTTTAACCTATTATATCGCCTTTAACCTATCATCTGTTCAACAAATATATCACATCTGTGCCCCCGGCCACAGATATTCACAACAGCTTGATTTTTGGATGATTAGAATGATATAAATGATGAACAGAAGAAATAGGATAACAATAAGTATCGGAAATTTACTTTGTACAGATTCAAATAATGTCCAAATTGTCAACATGATGTGGAGTGAAATTTAAAAATGATATTCAAGATCCACAGTTCAGAATAACGGTTACAATTCAATAGAAAGGTTCACGTAATTAGGAAGGTTCAGTTGAAATAATAAAGTTCAACTATTATGGAACATATAATATTTTCAGGAATTATAGAAGCAATAGTTCCATAATAAATTTCGATTTAGGAGTATGAAAGAAAATAATATCCCTTACCGTAGCAGGTTTGATTAACAAAAGGTGAAGGAAATTAATACAAAGGGTTATTCACCAACAGGCGGCAATCCGCTCCGTAAGGTTATTCCCACAATTTAATAGAATTTGAGTACAAAGAGTTATTCACCAAACAGGCGGCAATCCGCTCCGTAAGGTTATTCTCAGAGATTAATAATGAATGAATACGAAAGGTTATTCACCAACAGGCGGCAATCCGCTCCGTAAGGTTATTCCCACAATTTAATACATGGAAATAAAAGGCACGTCTTATGAGTAAGGAAGAAACAATATTATTATCGAGAATCAAATAATGATAATCCCTTACCATAGTACGTTTAAATAATGGAAGATGAAAAAGATGGTATCCCTTACCTCAACACGTGACTGGATATTGATTTAAATGAGGTTGATTAACTTGAACAGTACACGTATACTTATAGATCTTCACAAATACTCAAGATGATTTAAGCACACTTAGAGAAAACTTTCACAAGAAGCATTTAGAGAGAGAAAGAAAGAACAAGTAAGGAAGTTTATGAAAAATCCTTAAGTTAAGGCTTCTATTTATAGCCAAAAATCTTATCATTCCTTTAATCTAAACCATTCATTTAAAGATCATCTTTTAATCTACACCATTCATTTCAAATTTTATATTATCTTTAATCTACACCATTCATTTCATATTACCTAATAATCACCTAACTTTATATTATAAACAAATCAATTCAATTATTCAACAATAATTCACACTTTAATCTACACCATTCATTTCATATCACCTAATAATCACCTAACTTTATATTATAAACAAATAACTTTATTTATTCAACAATAATTCACACTTTAATCTACACCATTCATTTCATATCACCTAACTTTATATTATAAACAAATAACTTTATCAATTCAATTATTATGACTAATTGTTATAAATACAGTATAGTTAGCTCTTAGATATCAAGTCAATTAATTAATGAAATACAACTGTTTAAATAACACCGTAATAGAGATAACAATAATGCAGAAAGTATGTAAAAGAAAAATACGTTACTGTGTCATGACAATTATTGATTCAATAATGTGAATTACTGTGCATATGTTACTGTGACAATTATTAGGTTCAATAATTTTAAAAAACAGTGCAGCAACAATTATTGACTCAATGATATAAAATACAGTGTAATGACAATTATTAAATCAATAATGCAAAATACTGTGTAACAACAATTATTGAATTGATAATATAAAATATTATGCAGTGACAATTATCGATGAAATGATGCGTAACAGTTACGGTGTCAATTATCAGACCAATAATATGAGACACTATGCAATACCGTGTGTTACTGTAGAGTACCGAGTGCTACAGAAAATACCAATAACTACCGTATGCTACTATTCTTTTATCACCGGTATTTTAACAGTTCCGTTGACTATTTTTATTTAAAAAGGTTATTTCTGTCGTTTTCTATATCCGACAAATATTCCGTTGTGGGGTCCACCAATAATTTATTATTTCGGCGCCGTCGGACCAAACCAATATTCCCCGACCAAACGAATATTCCCCGACAAAGCGAATATTGTCCGGCAAAATAAAATTTGCACATAACATCCTTAACTTTTAACTTTATCGATTTAACCACTTACTGTTTCAAAAATATATATATGAAGAAAAATTAAATTTTGTATTTCATAAAATTCGGGGTCTTACAATAATCAAGTAGTAATGAGCCATGAAAAGTCAAATAATACTTGAACTAAGAAAGAGTACTGCCACGGAAGGGATAAAATAGTGCAGATAAAACAAAAGGTAATGCAATGTGTATGATAAGATAACAGATGAGATTATTCGGATAGGAAGATGTTGTAAAGGTTTGAAAATGAACCAAACTTTAACAAAACGGTGGTAGTAGTAATTTCGAGGATAAAATCATTTTTAAGGGTCGAGTCAAAAACCTAATATGAGAAAAAGACGAATGCGTAAAAATGACTAAGCATTTAACCTAATTTGAATGTTAAGGTTAAAAGGAAAACATGTGTTCGAAGTTTAAAACCTATGAGTGGTTGATAATGTATACGATAGGGTATAAAATAAGTTAGGTATCTATATGGCGTATAAGTACCAAAAAACCTATTCACAAAGGTAGTGGGAATACGGGAAGAATACGAAGATAAAACGAACCGTTCACAAAAATGAACACCATATGAAAGAAATAAATGATACGATATTCGATAGTACCTGTAAAGTAATCAATAAAGATCAACTCATGTGATCTAATCACTGTGTGAAATGCAGAGTAGAATACCTAATGAACAGAATTTCCCGGGTATACTTTAAAGACCTAAAATGACTCGTAAAAGCTATTACGGTGAATTAAAGGTTGAAATTATAACTTAAACCGATTGTTAAATAAAGAAAAAGAATTTTCTCGAAAAAACAAATGCATAAAACACTATTCACGCGAAAAACGTCTTTGCGTTTTTTGAAATTTCACATTTATGATTTGCGTTTATTAGCTATTCAAGAACGTGATTACTGTTTTAAATTTCGATAACTGGAAAATCGATTAAATCCTAATAAAGAGAAAAAAGATGTGGCTAGAATACGAAAAATCCTAATCGAACCAATTAAGTTAAGAAATTAATTAGGCTAAACCTAATTACCAAGAATAGCTTAATTAAGATCCAAACACCAATTAATTGGGTGATATGGATTGAAGAGATTAATTAGGCCCAATCATAAATATAATTAATATTAGGGCCAATGATTGTAGTAATTTAAATAAAAAGCCTAATAGAAATTAATATGGGAAGTTATTATAAACCCTTATTAATAATCCAATTAAATTTATGTCTAGCAAGTCTAATTGGATTAGGTGTATTATTAATGTTGCATTTTATTAAGCATCATGTAATTTAATAGATGATCCAATCAAATTAAATGTCTAGACCATTGATTTAATTAATGTTTGGCCCAATCATTTAATTAATTGGAGCCCAAATAAAATGCAACCAAGGCCTCGTAGATTTAATTTCTAGAGGCCCAACCCTAAGCCCAAGATATTAACCGATTTAGGCAACTCTTGACAAAGTGCTTATGTCTGGGAGATGATTTGCAAGATATTTCTTGGGGTAGTGATAATCCCTAAAGACAATGGCTTAAGTCTGTTCAAACAAATAAATCTTAATTATAGTTGTATATTCATCTTCTTTTTCATTTTTCTTGAGCATTGATTGAAGAAATACAGTTTCTTTTTTGAGATCACACCAGTATATAAATAAATACACAAACTTCATATCTTTTACTTTTATTAAGGCTCTGTTAGTTTTTCAAAGTCTTCTGGCATTAGAAAACTGATAACTAAACCTCTAGAATACTTTATTATAATGAGGTGAAACTTACCTGCGCCAATTGGGCTGCCCGTTCATAGCCAATGCAAATTCGGGAAAGGCTTGAGCAGAAGTTATTGACATACATTGCAGGGCAACTAGGTTTAGTGGGCGAGTTCAAGGGCAGAAGCTATTATATAATAAAACATTAGTCCAATGATATTTTGGACATTATTGGAAGCAATACGAGACTTGTGCACTTTTAAAGAGTGGGTGACACGCTCGATCAAAATTGATGAAAATATAATATTTTCATTTTCCCTTAAAAATTCAAGTGTTTAAATATAAGTTTCTAAACAACAGGTGATTAAGTAAAAATTTGATCCGATAAAGTGAAATTTACCATAAAAAGAAAAAACTACTACAGTACAATTAATTAAAATTTTGTCAAAAAAATTATCAAATTATATATCATTCATTTTTTGTTTAAATAAGTTTTTTTTTCTTCTTCTTTTTGAATAAATTATACACCTAGGATAATTTTATTTTTTTTAGAAAGGAGATTAGTTAAATAATTGAATTTTACAGAAAAATATAAGTATCACCGTCTCTCTTCATAACTCCCTGTTGGAGGATTTGAAATTTACAAAGCACAAGACAGCATAAATATAAGCCAACTTCTGCCATAACAGATTCTACAAACGCTTATAAATTCTAGTGACATGATCTTCCCTCAGCAATAAGTGAAAAGAAAAAAATCATGCCCAGCCTCATTTTAGCGAATAAAGAACAGTAGCAACAGACGGCTAACAAAACTCTCTTTCCTAGTATCATAAGAACAAAAGAGATGGTAAGAAACTGAATTCTAACTGTGAGGTGAGGTTTACTCATTCTAGCTTTACCCTGTCCATATCAGTCATCAACCCTTCAAGCTGCACAGCAGGAACATCACCCCATTGGAAATGTTAGTAAAGCTATAGATACATTTCTTAAGCATGGCAGAAAAATAACAAAACAATTATCAAACAGAGGCGAAAGAGGCATACCTTAACAATCTCTCGGAGAAAATAATCTCCGTATCGTTTAGTTGGTTTGGATTCAACAACTTGAATCATGTCCTGCAGTAACAGAAACGGCCACAGAAAGCAAACCAAATTAAACACTGATCACTACCTTAGTTCATATCCTTCTCATAATGTTGGATATTGTGTGAACTAGCTGGTATGCTATGTTACATTTTATTAAGTAAATCATTCATTTGGAAGTTGCATTAACTAGTACAGATGTTATGCTAGATTTTCAGAAGTAAATCTCGTCAATATTTACTCACAACTATATATATATATTACAATAGCATAAACACACGGGATGTGAATATTTGTCGATGGTTCATATAGTTTCTTGAATAATAGATCATTTAGTTTCTTGAATAATAGATCATTACCACAAAAATATTGAAGTAATCTTTTTACTCAAAGAAACATTCCTTTAAAATAACTGTGTAGGGAAAAAAAATTAAGCTCCATAAAATATATAAAAACATGCTTCATCACAGTATATTTCTTGATTTTCAATATTTAAAAAATATGCCAACATATAAATCTTTCAGAACCAAAAAGCTAGCATTGAAGAGAATATATACACATACATCATCAATTGAGAAATCAATATCAGCATTCGATATGACTTTTCCATCTGAATCAACAGCGTGTGTTTTGTGCTTGTAAGTCATCAAAATAGTCCTGTTAAGCATAAAATCCAAGGATCCTCAGGAATTCATATATTTTGTGCAGAAAAGAGACGATATGTATACGCTAAACCAAAATCCTTGTGATCTCTAACCTTAAAGTGGGTTCATCCACTTCCATGTAGGTTGCAAGCTTCCTGAGACTGATGGTTGAATAAACTTTCAAAAAGGTCCGGACACCAGATAATAATTGCTGCTGCTTCACTTCATAAAGGAAGAGCTTCAACTGAAGTCTGTAAGCATCCTGCACCAAATAAAAGCTGGGAAGATCATCCAACCAAGAGAGACAGAGAAGCAGTGCCAAAAAACCCAGCCAAGCAACGCCAAAATAAAAAACAACCAATTAATGCATAATGGGCATTAGGATATAGGAAACAATAGAATGTAAGAGTTACTGAAAACTTTTGACCAGCAGTCCAACTATAAAAAGCACCCAACTTTTACATGTCACGATTTTTCCTCTATCTGGTAGTGCAAGTGTGAAAAGTTCTCTTCAGATTTTATTTTGGTGCTATTAGCATATCACTGGCTCTCATATTCCAACATATGTAACATACATACATACATACATACATACGCTTGCATAAGAATGTTATTTTTTTTATATATAAAATACATGTGCGTATAAATATAGTGTACAGTAGTCACTTCCTTCCAATAAAACTTATTAGGACAAAACAGTGTTTAAGATTAAAAGTAAAGGACAAAAAGCAAACCCATCAGTTTACTACTCTAAGACTTGAAAGGTCCACGGGAATGACTAAGGGGGAAATCTGATACCTGGTTATAATTTACAAGAGGCTCCTCATAACTTGGAGCAGATGGAGTAATAAACTTGGGACATGCATATGAGAATAGCTCATCATAGAGAGCAAATGCCTCATCATCATATCTCTGCATTCTCAACATTTTCTCGCCATATTTCTCCCGCAACTGAGAGTTTACAGTCTCCTCGACAAGCTTCACTTGGGGACAAAGGGAGAGAGAAATTGCCAGCAAAGCATACATCTGCTCATTCTTCTTTAAAATTTGCTCGTACTGTGGGGATTTCTGGTGATATTGCTTAGTCTTGTAAATGTACAAGAGAATTTTATTGAATTCTCTTATAGCCTCCACATATCTGTAAGAACACTAGAAATAAGCTTGGTTTATATTACGAGATAGATAAGCTAGGAACCAAAAATAAGCTTGCCTTTGTAAATAAGAAAAACAAATGAATAAAATATAAATTATTTTAAATTTACTTTCACTAAAAAACTTAAAATGGCATGATGTAAGCTTTATGAAGAGAAATGAAAGGGACAATTTCATGAAAACACTGAAAGGACAGACAACTGTAAATCTCACAACAGCTTACTAGATACCCCCCCCCCCCCCTAAAAATAAAAAATAATTAATATCATCATCGTATAAACAAGTTCAAATATTTTCTACTCTCTACTTTTGTAGTCAATTTACATATGAGATTTTCACATTCTAAAAATTATTCCTATTTTCTTCTTTCAGATACTAACTAATCAATACAGAGTAGAAAAGGGATGCATCCCATGAACAAATACGTGCAATCCTATATTATGGCTCAAGAGCAACATACCTCCGCAACATAAGATTGGCAAATCCATAATGATATATGGTCGCAATGTGGCTGCCGATTACACTGATGTAAACACCCTGTTGACTTACGTCAATTGGAAGTAAGCACTTCAGGCCAGTGTGGTAATCACCCAACAAACAATGGACTCTTAGCAAGCCAACCATGCTGAAATAACCCAAGACCTTCAAAACATTACTTCCACCACTATAATCATACCCATCAGTGGCTGTAAACTGTTCAAGCCCTTCCTTCTCCTGCTCCAGAATCTGAATAATTGTAGATTTCTCTACTAGTGCTTGCAAGAAGTTGAGCACACCATACACATTCCAAGCCTGAGAAGAAATTATGAAGAAAACTTGATGACTGTGGTCCAACAACTAATAACCACAGAAAGGACCACCAATTTCAACCAAATACGTAAATTCGAAGATCAAGGAAATAAGTTGTATACACCACTACAAAATTGTCATTAAAATGTAGTTTTGTTTCTTCCAGAAAATGAAGAGACTCTTTTAACAAGAAAAAAACAAAATAATAACATTTAGAATGCACCATGGCTACCTGATCAAACTGCTTAAGAAGTGCAATCTCCTGTTCAGTCTTGCTTTTCATCTTTGCCCGGTACTGACAAAATGACTGAAACTGGTACACAAATTCATCTACCATGTCCCATAACCACTGGTTCGGCAACTGCATGTTCACCACGCCATGCAAAACCACCTACAGCCACACAAATATATATTCATCCTCTACTTATCAAAAAATATACATCCACAATCTATAGATGTACAAATAAATTAATGATCACGAATGGTGCATGCATGAATGAGACTGCTGCAATCCCAAAGCAAAAGTTGCTAATGTGTGTGTGTGTGTCTATATATATATATATATATATATATATATATAGAGAGAGAGAGAGAGAGAGAGAGAGAGAGAGAGAGACTTAAGTTCAACTTTTACACTATTCGAGCATAAATAACAACAATATTAATCAAGTTCTCTTAATATGCCTCAATGTTTTGACACATTCACCACACATTTAACCTGCCTCATTTTACAATTTCTAATATAATATTTCAGACACATAAGGTTTTTTTAACAAACACTTCCAGCCAACCAATCAAGTGCAACTTGCCTCAAAATGGTGAATAACAACAATATTAATCGAGTTCTGTTAATATGCCTCAATGTTTTGACACATTTACCACACATATTTAACCTGCCTCATTTTACAATTTCTAATATAATATTTTAGACACATAAGGTCTTTTTAACAAACACTTCCAGCCAACCAATCAATTGTAACTTGCATCAAAATGGGGAATATGCAATTACTATCAATACTTGATTATGACTACTAAATAAATGGTATTGCATTCACCTAATTTACTAATTAGCAATAAGGTACATGTTTCTTGTGTAAATGTTCTGAAGACACTGATGAATTAAGGGTGAATCTTAAGAGAGCACAGTTCCACATATAATATATATACATATATACACCGACGTACATATAAACATATTAATTAATTATATATATTGTTTAAAGGCATATATTATTAATAAGGGGCAACAATATTTGTCCTACAAACATATATAAATGTTAACATATGCACAATTGTTCAATTAAAATCAATCAAGTCCAAAATAAGATGTTCACTATATGATTAGATAAACATACTTAAAGTAATTTGTAATCAATAATCACAATTTCAACCTTCACCTGTCACAAAAAATGTAATTTAAGGACTACAAACAAAATAACAATAAGGTATTTAATAAAATTTACCAATTCCAAATTTCCAAAAGAGGTGATTTCTTACATCAACATTGAATTTTAAGACTAGAAAACAATTAGGAATAATGAATTCAATAAAATTTACCAATTCCCAAAGTTAAAAGAGGTTTTATGTCTCCTTCAGAATTTTAAAATGTGTGAATAATAAAAGTAAGCTCTATAGTGAATATAGCACATATACACGCACATTATTTGATTTATGATCCAGTATGTGTTCCATCACTACCGGGACTTTGATGCATCTGTATAATTTCATATACTCTGTAGATCATATGTGTACTATTACTAAGATACGAAATGGTATACAAGCTCCTTTAACTAACTACCATCAAATAATCAAATTGCACAAAAATGATGAACCAGCCTAATATCAAATTTTGATTTTTATAAGGGGGGCAAATGTGCTCAATAAATTCACTCATTCTCAATTTTAAAAGGGATGAATTTGTCACCTGAACAACAAAATTGTTATTTCACCAACTACAGTACACTCATACTAAACAGGGCATATACATGCAATGACAGAAATACTTAAATTAAACAAAAATGGTGAAAAAATTGCCTGAAAGAGACTGCAGTAATTGTCCCAAGAATCAATTCTCTGTTTAAGAGTGGGCGATAATCTGGCGTAAAGGTGACGAAACCACATCTCCCGGTAGAGCAAACAGAAAACGTGATCGTTATCAACGTACTGAGCAACGGCATCAACGGAAGGCCAAGGATTGTCTTTGAACATACGTTCGCTTAGGGTTTGAAACGAGGTCTCGTACATCTGATGAATCTCGTACACATTTTTCTCTCTGATATGCCGGTAGAGATGAACAACAAAGGATTTTACCGAATCCGCTACGAGATTTGGATCGTAGCCAGCTGAATCTGGTTGTTGCCCGTTTTCGAATTCGTAATTGGATGCCATTGTCAAAAGAGAAAGAGGAGAGAGTAGGGTTTTAGGGATAACGGGAGGGGAGAGAAAGAGCTTTGAGTTTGTCTTAGGCCTAAAGACTATAGAAGTGGACTATTAACTTTGGACTGGACTACATGAATGTGACTGATTTTTGTGGTTGGAAATATAAGGTAGTTTTTGGTTGTGTTTTTATTTTATTTTATTTTATTTAGAACAAAAGTTTTGTTGAAAGTATATGAAAGTAGTTAAACTCAACCAAATTATGGGAAATAAATATTACTTTTCACGAGGTTGAGATTATTAATCTTGTATTATATATATTTAATTATGTATTAAGTGCATTCAATAATTAAATCATTTTATATTTATTAAATTGCATTTGACATCGTGTGTATTAAGTGTATTTAACAATTATAAAACTACAAGTTGTTAGAATAAAAGAATTAAATAAAAACAACAAGACTCGATACGATTTTATATAAGAATAAAAACAAATCGAATTATAGAAAAAGAAAAAAAATAATTATTAATAAATATAGTTGTACTAAGCTTGATAATTAATTGTCTGTATTAAATTATACATAAAATAATGCGTGCCCTATGTATATAATATGGAAGCTAAAAATCAAACCTGTGACAATTTATTCATGGTAATTATATCTAAGTGACAAGAATGATGAGCAGATAATTAGTTATGTATACGATTGATCATATAACGTGTTATATATAAAAAAAAATTAAATTAGCTCATATTTATGATGTAAAATGTAATGGAATCATAGAATCAAATTACTCATTTATTTCTTTTAATCTACTTTTGCGAACACACATGGGAGCTATAACCTACAAGTAATTCTGCTCTAATATCGAATCACATAGAATAGAAAATTTCAAAAAATATAATTATCAAAAAATACATTAAACTATGATAATGAGTTACGATATTGGTATGATCGTTCTAAAATATACTATAATTTGATCATATCTGTTGAATGTTGTCATCTAATTTTACCCTATTTTAATAATCCTTTTGTAATAATTAAATTAAAATACAAAAGGTCAACGTCCCTCACTGCTCAAGACCATACTAGCACTTGACCATATCAATACACAGCGGAAAATACTATCCTGTGTCCATTCCCATGCAATAAAAAGAAAAGGAAAAAATTCCAAGTACTTTATATTTACAAATTACGAAGAACAGATGACAGCATTCTCACTCGGTATCGAGATAACGCTAATCATTTGCTGTCATTCGTGTCGCTCAGAGTTCCTGTGTATGTATCAATTGCACCATCAAAACGTCCACCCTTTCTGATTTAACTGAGGTTGAATTTGATTTCTATTGGGGGTGAAGTCCGGGAAGCATTGACTAGACCAAACGCCAAAGCTTATGCGACTTTGTTGAAAGATAAAATCACTCTCTTTGCCTGCTTGAGTTCGTACGGGCTGGATGAGCCACTTCCAGATAGTTATCAGGATCATCTTCATCGTCCGAGGATAGGTAAGATGTACCCATCCACGCCTTAAAACCTTCGTTAAGACGCCTCTCTACTTCTGGTGTCACTTCAACTGGGTTTGCTTCCAACATTTCTAGTCCTATATTCTGACCAGCAAAGTCACTCTCATCAAGAACCGCAGCTGCTTTCCGTCTCAAAAGGAAAGAACTGACCCCATACAAAATGACCAGCCCCCATGACGCAATCTCGTAGCACCAAAACAATGGCACGGAGCAGCTGCTCCCGATCGTGAGGAGCGTAGAACCCAGAAAAAGTGCAAGGAGTCCAAAAACAATGGCAAACACAGCATTTAGAATGGAAAGGCAACGAACGCCACCTGCAAATTACAGTAACAAAATTATGAAAAAAGAGATCCAACAAAAGTTTTGAAAATTACCTTAACAGAGTAGATTAATGGAAATTCATAAAAACAGCAATTTCATATACCACCTGGTAAAGTTAGATATTTCAGCATACATAGTTTGAAGAGCTCATTAGTGGATGCCTTTGTTGGTTGCACAGAAACATCCACAAGTTGTTTTGGTACAATAAACCAAACAGAAACTCATACTCCATTATAATTCAGCATTTTAGAGCACGATTATAATAAATCAGATGAATTACTCAATTAGACATTGATGCACAAAAGTCAAATTTATACCGATGGTTATAATTGAACTGATCCTTAAAAAGCATAGTACCTACTATACCACGCTCCACAGCATTCTAATATAGGGTAGTATGATATGACTATATCTGAATGACTTGTTTCAAACACACACCTACCACTCATGACCGAAAAGGGATTCAAAAAAATAGAAGAAAACAAAGTAAGATTGCAAAAAGGCTACCCTTATAACTCAATTTGCCATTACTGGAAACAAAAAACCCTCACAAGAATTAAACAGAAACAGAAAATGACACTGAAATTCTAGAGTATGATTAAAGCTTCATTTCTTCTTTGAGTTTAGAAGTAAATAAAATAATCAATAACCTAATTTAAATATGTGTGTAAACTATGCAAATAACCTACACCTTTTCTATTTTATAGATATATATAGTTTTACTTCATTTTATTGATAAGCCTTAAAAAAAAATCAATGTAATTAATGCCTCATCTATTACATTGGAAGGATAAAGAAAATTACGCTTTTATTTTCTATATAAAATCCACGCATATTAAAAGAAAACCTTCCTTCAATCATCATTTCACATTTCCAGACACTTCAACCAGTGGCCACTTATCCTGATTTTTAGTGATTATAATATAGCAAGTAGACATGCACTCACAGTTTCAACCAAACCAACCTCCCATAATATGTCTATATAACTAAGCTAACAACAACTTTACACCATATATGATATATAGACTGAGCTCACGTTATTTTAGGCCCTTTAATTCATACATATGCAGAGATATTTTATTAAATAATTGGGGATTCAAGATATTTTATAGTGATCCAGAAATTTTAATGGGTAATGCTAGGGGTCTCAAATTCTTTGTCACAAGTAGTGCCTCAAATGATGTGACAACTGACATTATTATGTTGATTGAGTACGTCTATTATGATAGGCCTGTTGGGTTTCAACTTATATTGCAAGGCCTATATGGTAATACATATATCACTTCTCTTTCTTACTAGAAGACCACTTACTACCTCCATAAGGACTTTATTTTAATCTCATTTCAGAATAAAAAATACAACGCAGAGTTACCATCAAAACAAGCACACAGAGATGGACCCATATACATTCTTACAGACCACATATTAGAGCTCTCTATTCCAAATAATTTTCACTATAATCACCATTGGAAATATAAACCTTCCACATTCTATCTTGCAAGCTTAAACTCAACATTGTAACCCACTCAACCAAATTTTATCTTTATGTCCTGAGGCACGCGTTGCCAACATATACATTGTGATCTTATCCATAATGCCACAATATTTAGTGCAGACTTAAAACAATAGTTTTCTTAGTGACAGATAAGTTGATAACAAAGTTATTGATCAGACTTACATAAAAAAAATCCCCAAAATAATCGAAACCTTGACGGTACTAAACAATTACCGAACAAACCATACAAACCTAATGTCTTTCCAATCTACATTTTTGAAGGAGCTTCTTCAACCTTAAATATACTCTCAAGGAACATCATAACTTTCTCCAAAACTAGCGCACCAAAATATTTGCACAAAATTCTCCGAGCTCAAGTCACCAATATTAATTTTACCAAACAAAGATGAGCTGTGCAGAATGGGGAAAACCAAAACCAACACCCTATGCCTATTTCAGCGAAGAGTATAATATGATGGTTAAGACTTCCTATTTTTACAAATATGATGCGTAACAGGAAGAATAAGAAATTGCAATTTCTATTCAAAGCCAAAAAGAGAGGTATTAGAGCAATCACACATTGTAAAAGTACAATATCACATAGTTTAGGAAAAATAAGGGGCATACCCCTTTTTGAAGCACAATAGTCATTCACAACTACCTTCAAGCATCCATGCCTTGTTGGAGCGGTGTAAGCCACAGTCATTCCTGCTTAAAAAAATTGTATACATACATTATTAATTTAGAAAGCTAACAGCAGCTGTGATTATTACATACAACTGCTTCGGATAAATGAGAAGCAATGCACAAAGAAGCAACAACACAAGACCAGAACTAACACAAAAGTTCCAACAAATAACGCTAAAAAATTTATTGACGCAGAACAAAGTTTTCAACTAACATTTCTTCAACTGAACTACCAACCAAATGTAACTGCAATTTTCTTGTGCCTAAAGTACCATTGGTGTCATGAAATCACGCCAATATAGAGAGGTGCATATGAGCCAAACTGAGCTGAATTGTGTGTTGCTTGAACTAATCTTGTTTTATTTACTGAGTTTTGAACTTAAAATTACTTGGCCAATTTACATTATGCGTGCTTAAACTAATCTTGTTTTATTTACTGAGTTTTGAACTTAAAATTACTTGGCCAATTTACATTACAAAGCAATCACGAGATAGACTTCAAAGAGTTACATCAAAGAGTTACATTGGCCAGAGATCAAATAACTGGATGTTTTAGATTATGCTATAGTACGTGGCTAAACGAGCTGGGCTCAAGCCCAAATTTATTTCATTAATTAGTTCAAAAGTTCAAGGTTAGCTCATTATCTTAAAGGAGATCTCAGAGACTCAGACAAGCTCTAAACAAGATGAAACACAGGTTAAGTTCAAATAGCTTGGTTCATTGCATAGACCACCAAATTCATGTGCTAACAATCTATGACATATTTCAACTTCAGAAATAATCATGAAGATATCCGAACGCTCAAATCTCTAGTCAATGGTTCTTCTGCGATTGAAACACAGCAGGAATCAACACAATATGTTTTGAAACACCAATATCTTCTCACGAGCTCATATCACATATGATTGCTATGTCAAAGGAACACTAGTTATATTGAAGGCGAAAAGCCATAATTGATTTATTTGATAATTATGTTGAGAATTAAGTGCAAGAAAAAATAGTAAAGGCAAATATAATTCCATGGGAAAAAATATGTAATAGGCTTACTGCTCATTGTCCTACCCAAGCTTATGTATGCAATACATTATACACAAACAGAGTGTTAGAAGCTCTTTTTCAACTAGATGAGTCAATTTCCTGATCTCTTTCTGATGGAGGACTAGCTACATTGACAAAGCTTTTCTTGTTCCACCAAGAAATGTCCTTGGTAGTTTAAAATTTTACCATAGCTAGTAATATTTAATTGGTAAGTTTCTAGTATTCGTTGGTTTAGTAATTATATTAATTACCATTATTTAAGTTTTTACTCCAAGTGAAAATTGGCGTCCTTGTCTTATACATAGAGTTGTAATATTCATTTTTGGGAGATGAATGATATTGAGTTTTCAGTAAAGCTTTCTGATTGTGTGCTTCTACCAATCCTTTACGAGGGTAGGTTCTCTCTTATTATTCTCGTAATTTATTATAATGTCTGCCCGGCCTACATTGCTTCTTAGCCTCTTAGGTGAACAATAATCTAATATCTGATGTCACACATTCATATCATATATTTTACCACTTTAAGTGTCTACATAAATATTTAGAGATAATGCAAATCTAGAGATTACCCAGTTAATAACTCTCCACATAGTCGCAGCTAAATTACAACAAGTTCACCTAAAACGCAGAAATATGAATCAAAATCAGTATTTTTCCTCGATAAAGATGTGTATAAGCAATATCCATTCACTCATTTGATGAATGCATATAGAAATGAAACTAAAACTATCCCAACTGACGACATCCCAAAGTGTACTAAGATATCAAAATAAAATACCCAAGACACATGAAGGTTTGGATTTTTATAAATCCATCAGTTAGACAGCTCTTCATTCTTCCTATATATCTGCCTATATACTCCCTCCGTTCCAAATTTATTGCAACACTTTCTTTCATAGTTGTCATGACACGGCGAAATATGGCGGTAGTTGACCGCTAGTATGCCTAAGCAATACTCTAAGACTAACCCTGTCCTAAAATTAGAGATTTTAATTTTTTAAAGTCAATTTACAAAATTCTAAGACTCGATACTGATATGACCGCGTAAATTTTTGGAAACAACAAATACGAAATTAGAAGTAATTTTTGTTTATAGCAATTATAGTTGACTGTACTAAAATCTATAAAACTCGTATGGATTTTGAATTTTAAGGATTTTGCAAATAAACACACAAAAGTCAAAATGCATCTCTAATTTGGACAGCGGAGGGAGTATCACTGAAGTTCCAGCCTATATTACCCATTAAACCAAATCATTGAAGAGAAATACGCATGTTGCATCTACAAAGAAATGCTAAACATGCTTGCAGCCCAAAATAGGAACAAAGATATTGTTAAACCAAAGTAAAATGATCCCAAGGTGCCTTATCTTATGCCAAAGCCCTAAGCACATCCGATTCACAAAACACTCAAATTAAGATCTTTTTCCATAAAATCAAACTACACATTTCCAATTAATTAAAACAAATGCTACCCATTTTCCTCACCTGCAACAAGATACACAGCCGATGCACAGAAAACCAGAACGGAAGGAAGAAACACAACCATCCAGTAATAATCCACCGTTTCTTGATCCGTTAGATAAAATGTCTCAGGAAAAACATCCGAATCGCCGGCAACACTGCCGCCTCCGCCGTTAACATTTATGGACAGCGGCTGAATCCGCTCACGGCAAAACGGCCGCTTCCCACGATCGCCGGGAAACACTATTTTCAAGCTAATCGAAGTAGAAATGACAATTGCAAGTGTGAAAAATGCTAACATAGAAATTAATATTGGTCTCTGAAGCCGAATCCAAGCTTTATCCTCCTCCCGCAGGCTCTCGTACTCGCGCTTCGGCATGAACGCTTGCCGAAGCGCGTCACCGAGTATCGCCATTTCTCCACTGCGTATATATATATGTGCGTGTGCGTGTGCGTGTGCGTGATTGTAACCCCTAGGTTTTCTGAAAGTTAGGGTTTGGGGATATATGGAGATTGAAGTGGAGGTCTATCTGATAATGGGGTAAATTGTTAGCTTACAGAATTTCAGCTTCAATTTCATTAAAAAGAACTTATTTGACTTCAGTATAGTTTGTTTGTTTTAAAATTAAGTTTTAAGGAAATATTTCTAATTTTAGTTATAAATACTCCTTCACATCCAAAATAATAAAATTTTGGTGAAAAAAAATAATTGTAGTCGGTTATTATCATTAAATCTATATATGTATGGTGTATCATTAATTAATTTATCACGTTATTTTGTAAGTTAATTTTTTTAATAGTCTTTATCACCGTAATAATTAAACATACACAATAGGTCGGTCTGACCCGATCTAACTTAAGCCTGCCTGACAAGCTTTGGTCATCAATCATGTAGATCATGCCTTAACTTTTAGGCCTATATGTGAGACCAAACTTTTCAACAAAAATCTACCATGTTAAGGCCTGTGGGCTAAGTCAGGGAGGAACGTAGAAGAAAGGGAGGACGATAGAGCTTTGAAATTGTCAATCACATACAGAAATTATATTATCTTTATTAGTGACTATTAATTATTGTAAATATTGGGTGAATAAATTTGATTATGATTTAAGATTTTTTTTATACTACCGTATACAAAACTACAAATCAAGAAGGATCAAACATTGAAATGCCCATCAAAATCACTATTCTCCACATTTTTCAGTACTACTACATAAAAATCAAAAAATGATCCACAATAATAATAACTATATAATTATATAATATGAGGTTGTCTATAAATCACCATCACCCTAATTTAAACTCAATCATATTATAATATAATATGCTATATGATAAATGAAAATAGTTAAGTATTTAGTGTATCCATTTCAATATTTATGCAATTTTACTAAAAATCAAGATAGACTTTTAATCAACCTGTTCAAATCATAATTTGTTTAAAACCTACACGTCGGGTGCGAGTCGGGTCGGGCTGCATGCCTCAGACTTTTTATGTATGTCTAATAAGAATGCTTGATCCAAAAATTTAATAAGATTATTATTAATATTTTAAAAAATGAATTGAAAAGTATTTTAATAATAAATAATAAATATTATAAATTATAAAAAAAAACACTAATAATAATATTATTATCATTAACCTTTTATCGTTTTAAGACTTTTCATGTTTGTTTTTTCACGATAATATTATGAGATAAAATTATCTTATCAGAGTAATAAGATAAATTTAGCTCAAATAATTACAAAATTTAGTTTAATATATATTTTTGTGCTAACTTCATTTTTATTCTAACAATATTAATAATCTAATTTTGTTAGAGTAATAACATCATTTTTATTTTAATAATATTAATATTTTTTATTTTATATAATTAGGCAGGAATAGGATCTTACATAATTTTAAGTCCGTTCCGTTCTAAATAATTTTATTTAAAATACTTCCTTTTGTTTTAGGTTGATCATTTTTTAACCACAACTATTAAATCTTAAGAACTTTTTTTTTGATAACTTGTTAGTTGTTGAACCAACATTAACATTATTTCTCTAAGTTTTATCTCAAAAAGGTGTAATACTTCTATATTCTCAAAAGCAAGTAAACTCAATGTTTAGGCATTTTTTTTTTAAAAGAGTAATGTTAGGAGAAGTATTTTTTTTTTTAAATTTTAAATGAGTGTTGCATACTATGATATTAAATATTTTAATAATAATTTATAATATAATCAATTATATGAAATCTATTAAATTAATATTATAATAACACATTATTTAAGATAATTTTTTCACGCCCCTAGAATCGGCCAAAAAGAATAAATTTATTTTTAAAAATACTATATTTTTTCTAAATTATAAAATTGAAATTAATTTTTAAATTACCAAAAAATATTATTACATATGAGATTTATTAATTTTAAAATTTAAATAAATTATAAATTTAAAAATATTTTAAATTAAAATTTAAAAGAATAATTTTAATCTAATAATTTAGAATAACAATGTCTCAAATTAATTTTTAAAAAATTAATATTAATCTAATTATAAATGTTTTTCTTCTGAGTCTTGATATCTACAGAAAAATTCCACAAATGGGACAAAAGATTAGGCCACTTTCGTCACTATTTGGCTTCTTCCCGTGTCTTTGTTTAGATATAATAGAATGGACTCCATAATTTCAGCCAGAAGCTTTTAGCTTTTAGAACTTCTGCATTTTTAAATCTCGCCGGCCACCACTCTGTTCTTATCCCCTTGTGTTTACATGTTTTGACGTCCGAATCAATCTAACAACTTTGACACAAAAAGTAAAAAACACTACCAATTTTGGGCCTATATAGAATATTTGAAACTTTTTTATCCCCTTGTGAAAACAGAGCTCTCATAGTTTACTTCCATGGCTTCTCTTTCATTTCTCGCAAAACCCATCTCAGAAACCTCACTTTTTCCAAATAAACTTAGTGATCGAATTCCAAATTTACTTTTTGTTTCCCAAAATCTTTCAATTTTAGGTCTTGGGTTTACTCAAAATCGAGTTGGGTTCCGTGGCCGGCAATTGGGACGATCCAATGCGGTCAAAATTTCAAATCAAACTGAAGCTTTGGCTGGTAAGTTTCTGAATTGGTAGTTTTCAAATTTCCACTTTTAGTACATTGGATTGCATAGATTTGTGCCCCTTCTAAATTACTAATTTTAACAATATAAGATCATGTGTACTGGGTAAGTGGGTAGAGAAAAAGTACTCATTTTGAGTCTTTTGGTGTTTCAGATTTTGATGATTTTTTTTTATAACAGTTTGGACTTTGATGAATGATTGTATTATTATACCTGTTCTGATTTTTGGCTTTGATTTTCTTAACACTAATGTTGCCCTTTGTTGTGACAGAGCCAGCTCAGATACTTGAGGTCCCACTTCTTTCTTGCTCAGAGGTTTGTTCTCTTTCTCCCTGTATCTACATATGGAGCAGAAAATGAATCATTTTTAAGAAGTGAAGAATGTCAATATATGTTCCCATCTCCTTTTTACTATATTGCGTCAAAATGGGGCTCATTATTTTGAAGTATTTAAGGAAAATTTGAAATTAATGTAATCAATGTTTAAGGTCACAATTTTGAATTTACTTAAATATAATGAAATTAGTACTTTGAGTTTGAAAGTGGACTGTCACACGTCCAAAAAAAGAAAATTTAAATTTAATTGTGATGCCTAACGAAACAGACAATCTGAAGGAAATGCTTTTGAGTTTTGAAAAAGGTTCACTTTTATATTTAAGTTATTGTTTTAAAAGTGAACATTATGGACTATAATTATGGCTTCTTAACTAACATTTAGACATTAAAGAAGTAAATCAGTCAATGATTTTAACTTCCCTAGGCATTGAAGGGTTGAGGAAAACTAGAATCATAATTATTTTTATAATTCTGTTTGAATTTCCTTAGGCCATTGAAGGGTTGAGGAGAAGTCAGGAAAGTTATGAAAGCAAACAGAAATATTTGGCCATGTATTCTAGCAGTTTTGGTGGAATCACGACGGATCCAGCAGCCATGGTGATCCCCATGGATGACCACATGGTCCATAGAGGGCATGGTGTTTTTGATACTGCAGCAATAGTGGACGGGTTAGTAACTTTACCTTCATGAGGTGGTTACCTGATCTTTATATTTTTACAATACATTCATTTGTCAGTTTTATGAATGTTGATAAAGTGGATTCTGAAGCATCTTTTTGGTCTTCCTTCAGTTTGGTGAATATGATTTATTTTCTCTGAACTTGTCAAATACAATAGCATTGCATGAAAATATCTATCTAGCTGTATGTATGCATGCGTCAAGGCAAACAAAATGTTATGCTATTTTCTTGCAGTATCTGCAAGCTTTGTTGTCCCATTGAATTAGGATTGTTGGTAGCTCAGTTCAAGCACAAGGGATTCATCATTGAATAAATTAACAAAGGTTCTTCCTTACAGTATAATCAACTAAAAATATCAGCTATGCAGAAAAATGGAATTGTTATCTTTTAGGTGATAAAACTCTCCTCCTGAAGTACTGATTTCTCTATTTTATTTCTAGCACTCTTTGCCCAAATTACTCTCCTTTCAAATTTCAAAATATGAAAAAGAACCTTGTAACTTGTGTATGACTCAAGACCACTTCCTCCTTTTTAGTGTTCTTCAATCTACCAAGTGGGAACTCACTATTTGGAGTTTAATCGAATAGCTGATGTTAAGACATCTTTGTTTAGCAGCTTATGATCACCAACTTTCTGACAATTGCTCTCTTCTATATTTTTCATGTCCCAGATGTCTCTATGAATTGGATCAGCATCTTGATCGTTTTCTGAACTCAGCTAAAATGGCGAAAATAAAACTACCATTTGATAAGGAAAGCATTAGAAGAATACTCATACAAACTGTGAGTGCATCCAAGTGCAGGATAGGGTCGCTGAGATACTGGCTTTCAGCAGGACTTGGGGATTTCCAACTCTCTCCAGCTGGCTGTCATCAATCAGCTCTTTACGCCATCGTAATTGAAGATAAATCACCATCAGATCACCGGGGCATCAAAGTAGTAACTTCATCAATTCCAATTAAGCCCCCACAATTTGCTGTCATGAAGAGTGTAAATTATCTCCCAAATGTGCTTTCCAAGATGGAAGCTGAAGAAAGCGGTGGGTATGCTGCAATTTGGCTAGATGCTGATGGGTTTATTGCTGAAGGGCCAAACATGAACGTAGCTTTTGTAACAAAGGGGAAAGAACTTTTGATGCCTCGCTTTGACAAAATTCTGGGTGGGTGCACAGCTAAGAGGGTTCTGGTACTTGCAGAAGACCTGGTTAGGGCAGGAAAGCTACAAGACATAAGAGTTGAGGATGTGACGGTCGAGGAAGGAAAAAGAGCAGAAGAAATGATGCTAATTGGCAGTGGAGTTCTTGTTCGCTCTGTATTGCAGTGGGATGATCAAGTTATAGGTGACGGTAAGAACTAATCTGCAATCTCTTATGTATTCCATAAAAATTATTTACATGAATATGTGCATAAAAATTCTTTTTCTACAAACTATTTCAGCAATTTTCTCTTTCCTTGCACACCTAAAAAATTTGTGAGAAGATTTTCTTTGAACTAAAGAAATAAGATACATCTTGCCATCAAAGTGTCAGAGTGCTGTTAGCCATGTCATTTGTCTACTTAATTTCCGATATTGTGTTTAGGTTCAGAAACTGCAGGTGTAGGGTCGCCTATTTCAGGGAATAATGTGTTCTAATTAATTTCCAAAATAATACTAGCTTTTTAATGATTTATAAGTCTTTATCCAACTGAATGACCTGATGCTGTTTCTCAACGAGGCCACTTAGACAAAAAGGTTTTAGGAACAATCTTGCATTTATGTGAAAGATTGACCAAAATGTTATATATCATTCCCTTCTTTTTTTCTTCTTCTTTTTTTTGGCTAAATAATAAGTTACGTTTGGGTAATAAGCCATTAGATATCATTCTATGTCCAAACCAATTTTTTTTCTTGCTGCTATTTCTCTCAAAAAGTTCCGAGTAACATCATCATAATTCTTAAAACTTATGATCATTTTACTGCCATGTTGTGACATATCTATTTCATCCACTTTATAAATAATTTTTTGTGCTGTTAAGTGTAGGGTATTGATGTTTGCAATATTCTTTTTCTTCCTTTCTGTAGGCAGAGAAGGTCCAGTGACCGATGCTCTCCTAAATCTTCTACTGGAGAACATGAAATATGGCCCCCCTACAGTCCGAGTTCCTGTTCCATATTGAGCCACTTCCACCCCTTTTTCGAACGTGGGATCAAACAAGTTTAGAACAAGGGGAAAGCGACTGCATTGATACTGCACCATGCTTGCTCCATGAGGGGTTTCTATTCGACTAAATGTCTGTTAGATACTATATATTGGTAATATAATTTAGTGTTTTTGGTTTCTTGTGCTCTCAAATATCTGTTATGGGATAAATATATCTGTGCATAAAAAATTAAGAAAATAAGCTAATTTTCTATAGCAAGGAAAGTTTGAGTTGTGTTTATAAATATGATTGTGCATAATGTAGAACTCTTTTAATTCGTTCAACAAAAAATGAATCGGTAAAGTTACTTCAGTTCATCATTTGCGATCTAACATTTCTCTTGTGAGCCGTTTACTTCTTTCAATTCAAAAAATTCTACTATTTATTATGGAGTTTGATTATATTTTAAGTATTTTTAGTGTCCATTAATTGTTGTTACGATTGACATTCTTCTTGATTTGATATCTATTATTTCTTTGAAATGATTTTCATTTATGGTCTTATTACCATTGTAATTTTGTAACAGATTATAATTTCAATATATTTAAGTCATTTGCACTGAATCAAACAAAGAAAAAGGAATCATGTCTCAGTTATTTTTTTTTGGCATTCAGTCATCCAGATACTTTCTTGATGTTGTAAATGGAATTGGATCCTCTGCGGTTCTTTTTCTCTTCCTGTACAATTTTGCATTGTTCGTTCCCGTGGAGCATATCAAATGGGGAAGAAAGAACTGCTTAGAATCAAACCCCATTAAAAGGACTGGAGAGGATCCAATACCATTGTAGGGGAAGGTAACACTTCCTTCTGTTTTGTAGTACATGTAGTAGGCTAATTCTTGTAGTGTCAAAAGCATACAGCTAGTGCACTTTTCTGCAACTAGGTGGAGATGGCTTAGCATGTACTGATGGGCATTTTGAGAAAATAAAAATAGGAAACTGATATTTATGCAGTGTTTTTTGCTATTTTCATATGCGGGTCTTATCTTTTTTTTTTTTTTTTTTATCTATAGTGACGGTTTTAAAATCGTCACTATAAATTTATGACAACACTTTTTACATATAAAATATCGTAATAGGTCTATAACGATAATTTTAACATGTAAAATATAATCATAAATATATAGTGACGATTTTAAAACCATCAAAATAACAGTTCCCATAAAAATAAGGAAGAGTAAGAGGGGAACAGAACATGGGAAAAAAATTACTTGAGAGCGATATATTTAGTTATATCATATATGTGCTTGTTATCGTTTGGTGTTTGAAGCATATTGGGCGCGAATGAGTATCATATTTGTTTAACAACAATTTATTTATAAATATAATTTGTTTAAATTATAAATATGATGTTTGGATATCTAATCACATCAAAAACTATCATCTATCCTCTCGAAAAGTCTTTTTGTCTAAAATTTATTCTATATTTTTGGAATATGGTGAATAATTAATTTTTTTTCTCACATACATATAGAATCTTTTATGATAAAATTTATAAAAAATCCCACATACATATAAAAAAAAGAACAAATTATTTATCATATTTTAAGAACATAAAATAATTTTTCGTTTTTATCAGCTACGACACTAGGTGAGGAGGTTAGCATCAATAAGTTGGTCACTATTCCAACTTTTCCTATTTTGTCTTTATTGTACTTTTATATATGATGACACCAGTTGTCAACGTCTATTGATATAAATAATTATTTATTGTATTAAAATACCGTCACATGATATCTCAGATTAATTATATTTTTTTATTTTAATAAATTTAAAATTAAAAAAAATAGAATACTATTAAAATATGAAGATGTGATTAATCTGAAATATCACGTGACGATGTTCTATTAAAATTACTGAATATTTTTTTTATCAATATATATATATATAGAGAGAGAGAGAGAGAAATTTAGAGAGAAATTTAGAGAGAAATAAAGAGAGAAAATTGGCATTCTTGATGCCAACTTTTTTCTGGTGTTTATATTTCATGCCAAATATCAAATGTTCTGTCGTATTGATTTTTGCAGATTACTCTAATCCCATTGTTACTGAGTTAATCAGCTAAATTATTGGAAGTCCTTTAAGATATTAAAATAAGTAATGCACTTACTCTTTGTTTTTTAGTTTTTGACAGAAAAAAAAATACTAGAAAATTTAATTAAAAAAGAAAAAAAATAGAAAATAGAAAATTTTATTATGTTATTTCTGAGTTTTTAATATAAAAAGAATATAAAATTTAAATTTTTTCTTTTTTTGTGTTTTTGAGTTCCAACGAAAAAATAAAAAAAAAGATCATTTTTACAAATTTATCTTTTTATTATATGCGATATATAAAAAAAGAAAAAAAAAACCATATTGTTCAATTTTTAAATAAGAAAATGAGGATAAAAATTATCATGATAAATTTAGAGTCACAAAGGAGATAAAGTGACAATAGAAAAAAAAGAAATTAATTTTAATTTATCTTAAATTAAATTACAAATAATTTTTTTTCTATAAATAAGACTTTTGTTTCAGAGAGGAAGGAGTTGTCATTCTTTTGTTTTTTTTCCTATTCCTTCATGTACGGAAATAGAAGAGTTTTTTTCTTATGTCTTCAGCTTGGCACCAGATAGAAAGTTCTCTGGCAGATTGTTTTTATTATTATTTATTTTTCCGTGGCCATGCAGTAGCTTAGTAATTCTGGAGTCAGAGGATTAGGAGGGAGATAAATTGAGAACATGACTTATAATTAAAAAATTATTATATTATAAATTAAAAATAATATAAAAATTATAAAAATATTACTTAACGTATTTTATTTTTCACTCAAATCAGATCAATTTTGGACGGAAAATTTTGATAAAAAAAGTAATCAACATTTATATTTATTTATTTTCTCTTCCATTTATTAAAATACTCAGATACATAAAAATTGAACAAAAATTAACTTTTTAATTATTATTTTTTTCTTTTTTGCCTATTTTAAAATTCAGAAACAAAGTGTTAAAGGAGTTGTATCAAACCGTTGGTCTATGTACTAAAATAGAAACCAGTAGTATTTTATATTTGATTATTGATCAAGGAACGCAAGCATCTTCCTTTGCTGTTTATAAGTGATACCTTAGAAGCCATTGCCCGCAAAAAAGTGATGCCAACCCTTTTTTTTCTTTTTTCTTTTTTGAAAATGCCTGCTCGTTTGTGCTTCATCCTTTTCTATATCAAAAATATATTCCACTGCCATATTCTATCTATTTATATTATAGAGTGGAGATGGGACTTGCTTTTTCGTAAGCAAATAATTTTATTCTTGATTTATCTCCTTCAATATTTTCTTTTTTTGTCTCTTATATTATGTAATAAATTATCCGTGATCTTAACTTGATGATTAAGACCGAAACCGAAACCATAAAATTCAAGTGTTAAATTTAATTTTCAACAAAAACATGTGAACCAAAATTCCGTCATACTAGTTTAACCTTGACAACATATAAAAATAAGCATAAATTATTAGTGATCTTAACTTGATGATTAAGAAACCATAAAATTTAAGTGTCAAATTTAATTTTCATCAAAAACACGTGAGCCAAAATTTTAACATAATCATATAAAAATAAGTATAAATTGTCACTGATATTAACTTAATGGTTAAAATTGAGAAAATCGTAAAATTTAAATGTCAAATTTAATTTTCATCAAAAAACATGTGAATCAAAATTTCATCATATTAGTTTAACCTTAACAACATATAAACGTAAGCAACCAATCTTTTTTCAAGTAATTATTGAAAATTATAGTAGTTAATACATACAAATTAACCAAAATAAATGTTATACTCTCCAAAGCTATCATTATATGAGTTGAATCTTATATCATCACCAACTAAAAAGGCAACATTATTGTTTTTTCTAACTTTTATGTAATAACATTGATTTCCGTAAATCTATTTACCTATTGGTTTAAAAAAAAATTAAAAAAATTATCAATTAAAAATTATATTTAATCAAAATTTGTTCATCCATGATCATCACTGTAAGCAATTATTTATACAAATACATAACTATAATTATCAACAAAAAAATGAAAAAATACCATTACATTCTAAGTGCACTTCTATTTTTCAATTTAGTTGATATTTCTTCTAATTTAACCACATTATTTCGATGAGTATTATGATTTTGGTTTTTGCTTATATGTTCCTACTTTGATTGGATGAAGTTGGTATTTTGGAGGGGTGGGTATGTTGTTGTAGTAGTTGCAACTTTGTGATCGGTTTATAGATTTACTCAGCCTGGCACCATAACCAGATTGAGGTTTCGTCGTTAATGTGCCTTTTCTTCTTTAGGACTCAGGAGCATGTAATAGTTATACATTGTTGGAGAAAATTACCCAACATCGACGAAGATAGTGTCTTGCTTTATAGTTGCGTGTGGTGAGTAGAGAGACAGACAAGTTCCATGATGTATCAAGTATTTGAAATTATCAAGTATTAAACTGTGTTTATTTGATACGACTACTTCCGCCTTTTACTAGCTTATGTTTAGTTAGCAAAACAAGGATTTGTCTGTCAGGGGACATCTGATAAAGAAGAAGAAGATTATATCAGAAGATAGAGGAATAGAGGGAAGGAGGGAGGGAGAATATACAATATAGGACAATGATGACTTGAAATGCCTCTAAAAACGATAGTGGAACTATCCAAAGTCCTTAATGAAGAAACTTATCAATAAAAAGAGAAAGAAAAAGAAGCCCTTAAACTGTGTTTTTGAGTTTGGAGAGAGAAGAAAAGAAAAGAATCTCAAATTTATGAGAGAAAAGAGAGTTAGAGAAAGCAAATTTACTTTATTTCTTTCTTTGTGCGAGTTTTGGGAGGAAATTTTAACTTAACAGAGTATATTATTATTTTACCATTATGAGATTACATTTGAGAACTATTATAACTGTAGATTTTGTATTTTAATATGTCATTCCAAGTCTTTAATAAATTTCCTTCTAAATCTTCCCAAGTTTGGGAAGATTTTTTTAAAAAATTTCTCCCTTATTCTTTTCTTTTCTCTTCAAAAAACTCACAAACTTGGACTATTATCACTTCCCTAAATTTTTCTCCTCTTTTCTTTTCTCTCCTTTCTAAAGCTCACAAAACAGTGTTAGTGAAGGAATTTTTTTATAGTATGACTTGTCAAAATTGGTCTGAATACCCTTTTACTTGGGGTTTTCTGTCATTATATAGAAAAGAATGTACATCAAAGTTGCCATATTTGCTGGCGTACAAGATAAGTAACCTCCATATTTACAGCCTAATTATCTGCTATTTACAATCTGGCTATAACAGAAAACATCCCTAAAATATCTGTCATATTTGCTGGTGTACAAGATAAGTAACATCCATATTTATAACCTAATTATCTGCTATTTACATTCTGGCTACAACAAAAAATATCTCTAAAATATTGCAAATCATTTTAGCCTAAATTATCTCCGTAACATCCCCCCACAAATTGATGCTGGAAGATCAAGAAACATCAATTTGTCAATCAAGAACTGATGTCGATGCCGAGAAAAAGCTTTAGTGAAGATATCTGCAGTCTGATGTTCAGTAGAAATGTGAGGAAGAGTAATCACATGGTTGTCAAAGGCTTCTCGGATGAGAACCATAACTATCAAATTATTATTGCAGAATTGTAAAACGTGTTGAGAGTATTATGATAAGTTTGAATACTTGGTGGCAATACTTTCCAAATCAAGGTCTTGGATATGGATATTTTAATTATATAAATATTCTTTTCATAAACATTAGTTTAATTTTTGTATTTTTATACCATTTACATTTGTATAAAGCATTCACTCATGTTGTAGAATTATTATATAGTTGTTGTTTTTTAACTCTTACAATACCAAAATTGTAAATATATATTTTAATTTATATTGAAAGACCAAAATTAGCAACTTGAATACACTTTTATATTTTAGAATAGAGGGAATATTTGTAATCTTTTAGGCTATATACTCTCCATTTTATATGTTTAAGTTTTTTTCTTCTTATTATTCTTTTCTTTGTTAATTTATATTTGTGATTTATTATTAAATCCTTAACAAAATTCATAATCTTTGAATATTGTATTAGCCAATACATTATCCTAATTGATATAAAAGAAATATAAAAATTTAGAAAATATTTAATTGATGTCACAAATTTAAGAAGATGATATTATTGTCTTTTTTATTTTGATATTGACATATATATTTTATTAAAATTAAATTTTATTAACCGTTTATCTATATTCATATCTATATATTATATATATTAATATTCAGTAACACACGCGGTGTGTATAAATTTTATAAAATAAAATAAATTTTTAATAAAATTTAGAGAATTGAATAAAATATTTAATATAAAAATATAATATATTTTAATATAATTAAAATTATAAAAATAAAAGAGATAAAAAAAGAAAAGAAAAGAGAGTCAGGTACCGCTTTATAATTATAACAGTTTGATATTTCCACAACAAATCAGAGTATCGTCGGATCGATCCTTCTCTCTCTTCGTTCCCACCCACCTCAGGAATCAGGGCAGATAACAGAGATTGACGGTGAGATTTTCTCCATGTGTTCGTGCTTTTGTTATTGATGCGCATCGGGTTCTACTTATTCCACCAATTTGTAACTCTAGGGTTTGTTTTGATTTATGAGATACTGTGTAGTTTGTTGAAAGATAATTGCTGATTGATATTCTATACAGTGGTTGGGATTATCATTTTTCTGAGCTTTGAGGGGCTATATTGAAACTTGAAAGAGGTGCAGCAGCTTACAGAATGCAGGTTAATCGTTTTTTTTAATTTGTTTATATTTTGATTGATTATTTCACAACTGGTTGCTTACTATTCAAAATTGATCAAAAAAGAGTCTTATTTGCTGAAAGTTCCCCCCCCCCCCCCCCCCCCCCCCCCTCCCCCCCCAAAAAAAAAGTCCCTTTTATTTGGATGGTAGCATCAAATGATACTATTCTCAAGTTTATTTATCAAAAGGGGCGATGGAATTCCTTCCTTTTTTTAATGTTTTTATTTTATTTTATAATTAGTAAGGTACTAAGGTGGTACACACAATGTTTGCATTTCTTTTACATAATCTTAATTTTTTCTATAATTTGATTTTGAGTATTATAGTTTTGTAAGTTATTATTTTGAGAAGCCAGGACACACTATGCGGTTGTGGGAGGATTTTTTTAGTTTCTTATTTTTCTTTGAGTGGGAGGTTGTTTTTCTTGATGATAAATAAAATCTCTTTATAAACATTACACACAGTAACATGACTTGCCAAATTTTTTTGCTCTTGCTTAATTTATAGTGGCCATAGATATACAAGTACAGACCTGAATACACTTCATTTAAAGACAAAACATTGAAAAGAAGAAGATTTTTTTCTTTTTAAAAAAGTGATGTACTTCATTGGCGTAAGATTTATCAATTCTAATTCAATGGCGTAAGATTTATCAATTCTAATTCAATGTCAAAAATGAGTTAGAGTTTTACTAATCGGAGAACTATACCAATTTTAGCTCAATCTTGAAACTGAACAAGTGTTTGATTCACCACACATACAATTCTAACTTACATGAAAAGAAATTTGTTCATGAATGGAAACAAGAGCTACTGAATGGTAATTGGTCGTGAAAGGCAAAAAGGCTGGGCAACATTGTTCCTACTTATTACAGAATTTCACATTTTTTTGCTCTTATTGTGTACACTGGACAGTTAGATTCTTTTTTCCAGTGTTGAAAGAATCCTTATAGGCCCTAGGTTGTCCTCTACCGCCTGATTTGGCTGGCCACCTAGGCCGTATTAGTTCTCTACCACATCAATTAATGAAGCTTTTTTAGCTCTACAATGCTTGAAATGATTTGTTTTGTCTTATAAGATTTTTTTTTTGGTAATTTTTTGTTGTAAAATTTAGAATCTGTACATCTAATATATGTTTTATGTTGTATATACAAATATATACAATAGAGAGAAATAAATAAGATCGCCTAGAAACTGCCTAGGATGCCTAATCACCCCCTTCCGTCACCAAGCAATTTTTAAAACAATGCATTTTCCCCTTTTTCTCTCTCATTTACTTGGTTTTTTATTGCTCAAAACTGAAACTATTCTTAATTTGCCACCAGCATCTAGGCTATCATGTGGCTCTCAGCTTTGTACGAGGGAGTGAAGGCTTTTTCAATCTTATGAGACTTTAGTTGCACAGACTAGCGAATAGGTTGTTGGGGCCACATAACTTATCTTCAGTTTATCATATTAATTGATTCATCACCCAAGACTGCTAGTTATTATTCTAATGAGACTAATAAATCTTGACTAATTCTTAATCCGGAGCATTTTGATAGAAATTTACTAGATAGATTTGATATCTCAGAATGCTGCAGCATCTGAGTTTAATTTTCTGCTTATGACTGGCACATCTAATTTTCTGAAAATTAGCCTCATTTAACTTGAAGGGCACAACTCTATTTAGCATATAGTTTCAATTACTTGAAAGTTTACTATTTGCAGTTACCTTTTCTCCGTGTTACAACTGTCCTGGCAGTAAGCTTATTATCTATGTAAAGCTGGTTATGTTGATATGCAGGCATCAAGAGCAAGGCTTTTTAAAGAATACAAAGAGGTGCAGCGAGAGAAATCAGCTGATCCAGATATTCAACTAGTTTGTGATGATTCCAACATATTTAAGTGGACTGCTCTTATTAAGGTATGCTCTAAAGTGGTGGACAAAATTAATGAAATTATGCTTATTTTGACTATATGCCATCTTTAGGGGCCTTCAGAAACTCCTTATGAAGCTGGTGTATTCCAGCTCGCTTTCTCGGTTCCTGAGCAATATCCTTTGCAGCCTCCTCAAGTGCGGTTCTTAACCAAAATATTTCATCCAAATGTACATTTCAAGGTATAAATCTTCCATCCTTTGTCCCTTCACTCAGATAGAGCATATTTAAGACTGAGAAGTAGTAGAAGACCAGAATTTTCGGTCTTCATCGTCCCATCGTAACTTTAATGTTGATCATATCACTCTTTCTCCTTCTTGCATTGTTGTTCACTGTTACACATCCATTTACCATCTTAGTCTGTTTTTTATTTTATTTTTTTAATTTATATCATTTTTGTTCTACTTGTACCCTCTGAGTTCCATGTTCATTTCTTATTTAATAGCTTCTTAGTTTAGAAACATGGTTACATTTGTTTTATTCTATATTGTCTTACCATAGCTATCTTAGCATTTCCAATTCAGTCACCTTCTTGTGGTCATCTGAATTCTTTAGTGTAACTGTGTAAAGAAGTGGGCCAATCATCTTTTGGCCTATAACCATAATAAGAACAAGTGAGTAAGATATTGATTGTAATACTGTGCTGCGAGGGATTTTAGTTATTTTTGTAATTTGATACTGCAGACAGGAGAAATTTGCCTTGATATTTTGAAGAATGCATGGAGCCCAGCTTGGACACTACAGTCTGTTTGTAGGGCCATAATTGCTTTGATGGCCCACCCAGAACCTGATAGTCCACTAAATTGCGATTCGGGTAAAGTTGGTATTTTTATGTATTTACATTTTGGCTTTCTTTATTCGAGTTTGGAGAACAATTCGAACTATGCATGTGTTATTGTGCTTTGTAGGTTTGGTAGATGGATTTTTATTTTAATTATTATTCTGGTGTTGGGGAGGGGAGAGGAGAAGAAAGAAAAGATGAATTCAACAACTGGTGCATATAATATGTGGAATAGGTCTCAGAATTAGACATCCCAAATGGAAAAAAGAGGGTCATTTATTAAGTGAAGGAAATAGTATTATTTGTTCTATATTTTCTTTACATAAAGCTGAAAAAGAGTTGAGTTTAAAGTTTGGCTTGTTTATAGGTAGCGAGTTAGAAATGTTAGTCTCAATCTGCATATGGAGGGGAATTTTTTTCTTACATCATTACGGTCAACCATTATGAAACCTTTTTCCGGTCTTTGTTTTGGGGTTTTCTTCAGAGGATTGCAGAGCTCCCCTTTTTGATTTCTTTCCCCTTTTGTTTTGTCCATCTATGTTTACTCAACTTGGGGAGCACTCCTTGTCCTTTGCAACCTATCTCTTGTAGCAAAAAAAATTCTCCTTGTATTTTTCTTTATTTTTTTAAATATTAAAAAAAGAATCCAATTGTACTCCCAGGACATTTGAAAGCTGGGAAGTCGCATACCTTGGGGTTTGTCCGATAAACATTTAGATAGTACCTTTACACAAGTCGGTAGAATCCTGTGGTTTTATTAAGGGTCCATTTCCTAGTTGCTTAGCGGTATTCCCTTTGTTCTGTGCACTAGATTTTTGTTGTTATTATTTACTGAAACAGAACTTGCAAGTTTCTTTGTTGAATTAGAGATTAATCAGTGTTTTGCTATTGATTTTCTGTTTCTGTTGTCTGTTGCACAGTTTTACAAGTTCGAGGTTCTTACCCATTTATACCTACCACTAATGGTTCTTTGTTGATCATTCTGCAGGCAATCTTCTCCGTTCTGGTGATATTAGAGGATTCAATTCCATGGCAAAGATGTATACTAACCTTGCAGCAATGCCGAAGAAAGGATGAACTGATTATATTTGCTGCTTTGGCCTGGTTCATTGTTACCTTTGTGAATGAAGCTATGCGAGTGTGCCCGAAATGATAAACTATTTTCTTCTGCTGCAATTGTAATGGCCTGTTCTACAGTTTTTATTTTTATTTTTTAATCGTGTATTTTGAACATTATAGTATGATCCTTGTGCCAGTTATATTTCTCTGTTTGGTTGATTGTGTAAAATGTTGGAAAATAATAAATGCACTACAAGTAAAGCTTCTATTCAGCCCTGGCCTTATATCTTGCTCAAGTGGATGATATAGAAACAGCTATTTTTATATTCAGTACTCAGACTTGATCCTACTTGAATTAAATTATATTACAACTACTAGCATATATATTAAGAATCAAATTTTAATAATCACATTTTAAATCATTAGAAGTTGTAGCTAGGCCTGCAAACGAACCGAACTGTTCGCGAACCGGTTCGGTTCGGTTCGAGTTCGGTTCGAGTTCGAGTTGGATGCTTTGTCGAATCGAGTTCGCACATGATGTTATGTTCGATTGCTCAATCGAACATGTTCGCGAACCATGTGGTTCGGTTCGTCTATGTTCGCGAATAGTTCGGGTTCGGTTCGGTTCGATAAGTTCGAGTTCGGTTCGAGATCGGTTCGAGTAGTTCGATTTCTTACATGTTTAAATTATTTTTAAAATTCTAAATACAAATAATTGGTTATTTCATAATTCATATTAAATTTTAAAGTTTGTCTTATCAATAATTGTTAAATTTGTAGTAATTTTCTTTATTTATTACTTAAACATCTTTTTATTTTTTTTAATAATTGATTATATGTAAACATTTTTATTAAATAATTAATAAATAGTACTGTGTATTTCTTCACCTCTAATTTAATTAAAATAATTTTCATATTTTCATAAAATTTTTAAAAATGATTGTTGGATTATTACAACTTACATCATTAATAATTTAATAAATTACAACCCATGTCATAAATCACATAAATAAAGTAATTAATCATCATGCAATGAAAATTCGACATTAATTAAAGAATGATACAATATTGTTGCTTACATTTACATGATTTATTAAAAATGTCAAATTGAGATAGATAAATGAGAAATCAAGTTATCAATGTATCGAGACTTCACTAATAAAGTAATAGTCATTGTACAATTACTATTGTATATTATATCAATTATCAACTATATAATTAAAAGTACAACCTTGATTTTACCAATTTTTAAAATTTTTAATTTTACAGACTTACAGTGTATATGTGAAATAATGAGAGAGTGATTGGTTAACTTTGATTTATGCAATTAAGCAATCATATTTAGTGTAAATACTAAAAAGTAATGTTTAATAATTCAATTAAACAATATGTCACAGTACTGTTTTTATGAAATTAAAATGAGTTATTAATTTAAATTAGAATAAGCAAAAAGATTTTTAAAAAAATGAAAAAAAAATCTCTAAATAACTTTGAGCATTTGATCTTAGAATCGTAGTTAATTTATTTAGTTTTAAACAATATAAGTTATATAACTATGAAAATTATAAAAATTTTATAAAGTAATTCATCTTATTACTTATGTAAATTGTTTTTAAAATTCTAAATATAAATAATTGGTTATTTCATAATTCATATTAAATTCTAAAGTTTGTCTTATCAATAATTGTTAAATTTGTAGTAATTTTCTTTATTTATTACTTAAACATCTTTTTATTTTTTTAATAATTGATTATATGGAAACATTTTTATTAAATAATTAATAAATAATAATATGTATTTCTTCACCTCTAATTTCATTAAAATAATTTAATATTTTCATAAAATTTTGAACAATGATTATTGGATTATTACAATTTACATCACTAATAATTTAATAAAGTATAACCCATGTCATAAATCATATAAATAAAGTAATTAATCATCATGTAATGACAATTTGACATTGATTAAAGAATGATACAATACAGTTGATTACATTTGCATGAGTTATTAAAATTATCAAATTGAGATAAATAATAGAGAAATCAAGTTATCAATGTATCGAGATTTCACTAATAAAGTAATAGCCATTGTACAGTTACTGTTGTATATATTACATGAATTATATAATTAAAAGTGCAAACTTGAATTCACCAATTTTTGAATATTTTAGTTTTACAAACTTACGGTGTATATGTGAAATAGTGAGAGCTAAGAAAGTGATTGACTAATTTTGATTTATGTAATTAAGCAATCATATTTAGTGTAAAAACTAAAAAGCAGTGTTTAATAATTCAATTAAACAATGTCATAGTACCGTTTTCATGAAATTAAAATTAGTTATTAATTTAAATTAGAATAAGCAAAAAGTTTTTTTTAAAATGAAACAAAATCTCTAAATAGCTTTGAACATTTGATCTTAGAATTGTAGTTAATTTATTTAGTTTTAAACAATATAAATTGTACAACTATGAAAATTAAAATTTTTTATAAAATAATTCTCAATATTTATTGTACAACTATGAACGTTCGCGAACTGTTTATGTTCGCGAACTTGCATATGTTCGATAGGTTCATGAACGGATCGCGAACTCGATTATGTTCGCGAACCCGATCATGTTCGACTATGTTCGCGAACATCTAACGAACCGAACTCGCACATAGGTGTTGGTTCGATTAAGTTATTCGAACATGTTCGAGTTCGACTAGAAGTGTTCGAGTTCGGTTCGAGTTCGACAAAGTTCGGTTCGGTTCGGATCGTTTGCAGCTCTAGTTGTAGCGGCAGTGTCTTTGCCAAGTTGTAGCGACAGTAAATTTTTTATATTTTTTTTACTCCCACAAAGGTAATAAAGCCCTTAAAAAGAAAATATTATTTATTAAATGCCGCTACAAGTTGCAGCGACAGCTGAATCAATCAGTTATATTTTATACTCCTTATGCTGCTAAGTAGGATGCTTTGGAGTAGTTTCTGACCAACAAATGGAATACAAATTATATATGTATCAAACAAATTTATATTAATTTTTTTTCTTCTAAATTTAAAATTAATAAATTTATTTTGTTAAAAAGTTCAAACAAGTACATATTAATTTTAAATTAAATTTATGCTATTTGTAAAATCATAAATTTTATAATTAACGGTGATACTTTTTAAGAGTTTTATAAATTTCATAATTTTTTCTATACTTAGTGATATTCTCTTAAATTATGAAATTTATAAATTTAAGAGTGAAAGTTATAAATTTATAAATTTAAGAGTGTAGTCAAGGCATAAATTTATTTTAAAATTAATAAATATTAAAGTGAAGACGAGGCATAAATTTATTTTATTTGTAAAATCTTAATGTGCAGATTTAATGTAAAATCATAATGTATTTACTTTTAATTTTTTCTATACTCTGACAGCATTTTATTATTTTGAAATTACTATTTTCTTAGAATTAGCCATTATGTGTTAGAGAGAAATCTTAAACTTGCTTCCATTAAATTATCTTGCTGCAAGTTTTAATTGCAATTGCCGAATCATAAGAAACCAAGAAAAAAAAGTCACTACCGCTGGGATATTTAATAAATAACATTTCCTTTTTAGGAGCTTTATGGTCGGAGGAAAATAAAAAAAAGTTCACTGCCGCTAGAACTTGTAGTGGCAGAAAAAAGAGTTATTGCCATTAAAACTTTTTACAGTAGGGATTTTAGAATTTTTAATCCAATTCATTAATTATTTATTTAGACGATCTAAGATGTAGTTGTTGTAATAGTACTATTAACAACCGATTGTTATGGATAAACTCCTTATATATATATATATATAAGATAATGCATCTACAATAAACGGTTGCTGGGAGGATACTGCTGTTAGAGTTTCTAACGGCAACAATTTTTTTTTTTTTTGAGTCTGCTGCTAAAACCTCTAGCGGCAAACAATTTAACAAATAAATTACTCATTGTTTTGATTGTTGGAATAATACTCTCGACAACTGTTTAATATGGATGTGGCCCCTGTATATAAATAGACAATTTGGTTAATTCTCATTCTTTTTGTTTGATTTGATCTTTAACTTTTCCTACAAACAAGTCAACTTTTATTATTTTTCAATTCAAATTAAAAATTAGAATTATCATTATAGTTTTATAAGAAAACAAAGAATCAGTAATATAATTTTATAAGAAAATAATCAAAATAAGATTATCTTATTATTTTGTTATTTTTATTTAAAAATTGAAATTAGTATCGTAGATTGATAAGAAAATATGAATTTTTAATATAGTTTTATAAGTAAATAATCAAAATAAGATCATATTACCTAATAATAATTGATTTTTTTATTCAAATATATATACAATAATTCAAGCTTAAGTAAAATTATATATCATTTAAATAATATATGATTTGAGAAGAAAAAAATTCTATATATATAATAAATAGTACAAAATCGTCTATTAACCCTAAAATTTAGGAGCATTGCCCATCAATCCTAAAATTTAGGAATAGAAACCTAAAATTTAGGAAAAGAAACTATTTTTTCATCTATATTTGATTTCAAAATCTTTTTATTTACATTTTTATTATCATAATTATCTACCTACCACTACATCTTATTTTCATACATTTTTTTTTATTAATTAGTGTTATTTAAAATTCATATTCTGGATAATAATATTATTTAATTGTATAATAATTTATTATTATTAAATTATATAAGTATAACAATTTAATTTTAGATAAGATTTTACCTGTCAACTAAATAAATGAATATATAAGTAAATAAATTATTATTTTAAAGATCAATAATATCATTTATATTATATAAATTGTAATATCCCGGATATTTAAATGAATTAGAAATAAAATATTTAATATTTAATAAAGGTTGGAGTTTGATAACCTAGTAGTGATAGATAAATAGAGGTCCAAATTAAATTTAACGGACTAACTTAGATATGGTGATATCAAAAATTTTGATACGTTAGCAAGCAAAGTGATAATTCAATAAACTTGACTAACAACAAGTCTAATTAAATTAAGAGAATTAATTAGTAGAGTTATGTAATTATGCGACGTGGTTGCGTGTAAATTAAATATGTATTTATATGAATATATATATGCGTGCATATTTAGTAACATAATTTAATGGTTAATTAAATTGTGATAAATAGATAGATTAATATTAAATTAATCCGAATTGAATTAAAAGGTTTATTGTGGAATTAATTATATTCATTAATCAACAATTATGCAAATTGTTGATAAATTATTTGTGAGGAATAATTATGTAATTTATATAATTATAAATTATATAAAGTAGTTGAATTAATGAAGGGAAATTAGTAATTGTATATATGTACAATATTTAAGTTCATATATATGTACATATATATAAAGGGATTAAATTAATTGTGTAATTTTAAGTAGTAATTGAATATGTTAAATGAATACATTCTAAAATTAAATAAATCATTGTAAATGATTTATGAGAGTGAGAAATTGAATTATACAATTATTTGTGTAATATTAATTAAATAATTTAATAAATTATTTAAATAAGAAATTGAGTAAATATATTATTATTTCAATGTATTTTCGGGTAAATGGAATTATTTCCATAATTGATGATAAATGAATTATTTAATGTAAATGTATTAAATAATTTAATTTGTGGCCTAAATAATATATATTAAATTATATATTGTATTTATTTTAATTTCATAATTTATTGTGAAATTATTTTCGAGGTAAGGTAATGTGTATAAATAATATATATAGATTATATATATTATTATTAGCAAACACACTCTAAAGTTTTAATATCAAAATAATTGACAAGTTGTCATTAATTAAATATTCAATTAAAATGAATATAATGAGTGAATTAAATTTTATAAATTAATTAATATGATAATTAATTAATGTAAATAATGTAAAATATTATTAATAATATTATTAGTCCATTTAGTAATTTAATACTTATGGGTTAGAATATTTAATTATTTATTCAATCTAATTATTTATTTAATCATGGATTGAATAATTAATGTGTAAATTATTAAATTAGCCCAACATGGGTCAATTAGTAGCCAAGTGGAGAATAATAAAATTTGACAATTTAGTAGCCCAAACAATTTAATAGAAGCCCAATTGGTATTTTAAATTAAAGCCCAAAGCTTGAGCCCACTTGAAAAATAATTATTCAACTTATTAATTCTTAAAAAGTGACTTTGGTCAATCTTTTTGAGACAAGAATCATAGAGGTTGCCGGCGAAGGAGTAAAAGTGGGTGAATTGATTTTGAAATCTTTTATTTTTCATTTAATTAAATTAAGGTTACTTGTATTGATTTTTTTAAAGTACTTGGACCATCCCTCTTCCACCAACTAAGTCATGGGCTAGTTTTCTTGAGCAAGTATCCAAGTAGGAGCATCATGAATAATAGATACAATTTTTGTATCTAAGAATTTTACTAGTATACTTGTTTTATTAAGGCAATTATACTTCATTTTTTTTCAAGTTCCAAAAGAGAGAGAGTTTGAGAGAAATAGCTTGGGAGAGTAAGTATTTTGAGAGAGAGCATGGAGAAGGTAGAGAAATAGTTTTTGGGTTCATGCCATCCTCCTTCACAACCCATTTTGGAAGAAAAATGAAGATAGCCATTAAAATGAGGTAATGGTTATTTTAAATGAAGTTTATTTATTTATTTATTTATTAAATAAATTATCATGTTTATATAAACATGTTATTATAGTTAATAATGTGTAGTAGTAATATTTATGTCATGCTTGAGTTTAATATGTTTGATTTGTATTTTGGTATAATTTATATGTTAAAAACATGTGTTTGGTGATGTTAAATCAAGTATCAAAATAATGTCCAAAAATAATTTTTATAATATTTAGATTTAATGTTATAATATTATAGAACATTAAATCATGAGAAAAACAAAGTTTGAATCACTCAAAATGGAGTTATACACAAAAAGTTATGATTTGTGGTAGTTTATGTGATGTAAAAATTTTTATAAATTTTTTTAATATTAAATCATGAAAAATTAAATTTTCATGTTATAAATTGATATTAAGTGATTGGTAATTTTTTCGGATTTTTAAAGCTTACTTGAAGGTATAATTTTTATTAAAGTAGTGTATTAAAACTACTATTCACAATCTGCTAAGGGGAAAGAAAAAGGGGGTGCCGCGCAATGCGCGCGACCCTGTTCACTGTCGGCCGCGGACCGAAAAACGACGTCGTTTTGGCGTGTAAGAAATTTCTTCCGCGCGCTATGCGCGGAAGCCAGCTCGGTGCCCATAAAACGGCACCGTTTGGGACCAAACTTTGTCGGTGCGCGCAATGCGTGGTAACAGATTTTTTGCCGGAAATTACGATACTGCCCCTCCGTCCGATTTTCTGTTTAATTACGAAATTGCCATCGGTCCGATTTTTCAGTTTATTTACGATTTTGCCATTCTGGATAATTTAAATTAATTTAAATGTTTTAAAAATTAATTTAAAATTATAACAAAAATATTAATAATACAAAAATGATATTTAGGTATTGAATATTATATTTTTCAAATATAATAAGTATTTAGGATTAATATTTAAATGTTGTAAATATTAATCTAGTTAGTTTAATATTATATTTTTTTCAAATATAATAAGTATTTAGGATTAATATTTAAATGTTGTAAATATTAATCTAGTTAGTTTAATATTATATATATTTTTTTAAATATAATAAGTATTTAGGATTAATATTTAAATGTTGTAAATATTAATCTAGTTAGTTTAATATTATATTTTTTTAAATATAATAAGTATTTAGGATTAATATTTAAATGTTGTAAATATTAATCTAGTTAATATTATATCTTCTGAATCTATGATTAAACTAATTATTATTTAATTAATATTAAATAATAAACAAGGATGATAAATTAATTAATTATTATTTAATTACTATTAAATAATAATTAAAGACAACTAAGATTGATTATTTAATTATTTATTATTTGATTAACTTTAAATAATAAATAAATTTAGTTAGTTATTATTTATTATTAAATAATAACTAATGATATTTGAGTATTTACTATATAATTTTATTATTTATTATTTAATTAACTTTAAATAATAAATGAATCTAGTTAATTAGTTATTATTTATTATTAAATAATAACTAAAGATATTTGATTATTTTTAATATAATATAATTATTTATTATTTGATTAATTTTAAATAATAAATAAATCTAGTAAGTTATTATTTATTATTAAATAATAACTAAAGGTAGTTAATTACTTACTATTTAATTAATGATAAATAGTAATTAAATGAAATTAGATTTAATGAAATAAAGAAAATGTCTTTTAACTCTTTTGTTTAAACAATTATAATAAATTGTTTAATAGTTTAATAAGTGTCCAACAGTTAAGAAAAATATTTTCTAATTTATTAAATTATTAACCTAATTTGATTGAGGGTCTATAAGGTTAATAATATTGTTTTGACTGATGTAAATTATGTGATAGTACTTATTTGTGGTAGATAAGTTTCTTAATAAGCGTATAGTTGTACAAATACACTGTACTAATTATTAGACCAACTTTACTAATGTTAGGTCTTTCAAAGCCAGTTAGTTAAAGCTAGACATTAATTGTAGCTGAGCAAACAGGCAAGTTTCCTAAACCCTACTCAATTTATATTCGAGCAGGATATATTATTTTATTGTTCAAGTCCCTAACTCAAATTCAAGTTATTACGTTTCAAGCATGCTATGGTTTAATTCTGTATAATTATTCCACCTCTTTAAATTGTTGATTCGCACATAGTGCTTTTGCATGTGTTCATCAGGTATGAAAGGCTGATCACCTTCATTACCATAAGGTTCAGTTAAATTTGTTCATGGTCATTATTGACACTCAACATTTATTTATTCAGTCATTCAATTATTGAAATTATGACTCGTACTCTTTCACAATTATTATATTGTTGAAAATTCAAAAGCTTATTCTTTCTTTCAATCATGATATATCGTTATCATATTTAAACTTGCTGAGCAAAGTCGTTGCTCACTCTTGCTATATCATGATAACAAATTTCAGAATAATACGAATGTCCGAGGAGAGACGGAGACAGAAGCAACAGACAAGATTATAGTGTTATGCATTATAACTAAATTGTTATATGATGTAAGTAATTTTGTAAACCTTTTTATGAATCGAAAGGTATACCTGTAAGTTAAGGTTAGAAACCTTGGGAAATGTTGTAGAATAAACAATTTATGTTTATATATTCCGCATTAGTTATAGAACGTGTATGAAGATGATGTATCGTGACGTACCAAGTCTAGGGTTTGAGGAACCCGAATTTGAGGGCGTTACATAAATAGATGAAAAATTATTGTAAAATTTTAATTTTATTTATTTTTCATCAATAATTAATTATACATTATTAGTTAAATAATATATTTTAGAAGAAAATAATTGTTTTTTTTATTATATAAAAATCATCTTACACAATATTAGTCTATTATTCCTATAATTAATAGCATAATACAATAATTTTATTAAAAAAAAAACTCGTAATTCGGATCATAAGCTAGTATTTAATAAGACAAAACTTAGTTTTTTAATTTTTGGTATAGGCCTAAAATCTAACTACTACTAAAACACTCCCTAGTTTTATTTTATTTATTTATTTTGAATAGCTTCCAATTTAACTACAATTAAAATATCTACAATTTATCTACAATTAAAACATTTTATTTGCGTGCATTCTTTAATGAGCCATAAATTTTGTACACCTTTAACCAAAATAAAATAACAAAAAAAATTACAAAAAATTGAATATTAAATTAAAATAACAAAAATAATATTCTAACACTCAGCGGCGAGTCTACGACAATTGCAGGTAGTCTGTAATTATTCGTTTTGTTTTAGCTTAGTTTGTAGTCAATCTAATAACAGCAGTAAGTTAATTTTATTAAATTAAAAAAAATTATAATCATTATATATAAAATAAATAAAAAATTAAAAATAATGCTAATTATTTAAAAAACAAACCCATGCCATGCCTCGCTACTTAGCTAAGTGTCCTACTATCCCGTGCGAAGCACGGATTTGTTTTTCAAATGGCATAATTTTTAATTGCTTACTCATTTTATATATAATAATTATAAATTATTTTTTTAAATTTCACAAATAATTTTACTATTGTTATTAGAATGCTTACAAATTTTGCTTAAAAAGACAAAATTGTATGATTAATGAGCTAAATGAAGCTTATTAATAATAAAATTGTTACAAAAGTTAGTACACATGCAATTTCGTCTTTTCAAGTAAAGTTTGTAGATAATCTAATAGCAATAATAGGATAATTTGTGCAGTTTAAAAAAAATATTTTATAGCCATTATATATAAATTGAATAAGAAATTAAATATTATGCTATTTGAAAAATAAATCTGTACTTCACACGGAACACTTAGCTAGTCACCTATATAATTAAAATGACAAACTCGATTTCACAAATTTTTAGATTAACTTTGTTCTTTTTTATTTAAATTAGTATAAATATTATTCAGATTTATAAAGTACTCAAAAGAAATCTCAATTAGTTAGAAGAATGTATGTTGGTTTTTGTATTTATATCTCTACTAGAAAAAGAATTGTTTAACATAATTTTTATTTTTGATTTCACCAATTTTGTAATAAGTTTTTTTTTATCTTAATTTTATATAAGATAATATAACTTTACAAATTTTATGTAGGATAATTTATTATTTAAAATTTATGTAGGATAATTTATCATTAAAATTTTATTAAGATATCGATAAAACCTCTTAACAAATCATATGATTCAATTATATATTCTCATTAGTCTTGAATTTCATTATTAAATTAATGTCTTAATTAAATTAAATTCATTACAACTTAAAATTTTATCAAATCACGTGATTAATTATATTGATAATATATGTGATTTTTTTTGAAAACATAATAACTATAAAATTAGTTAAAATATTATAGTGGGTCAATATTATTGTCATAATTAAATTAAAATTTATTAAAGCTTGAGCTTTGTAGTACTGTTTGAAATAGAATTTTAAACAAATCTTGTCAATATACATACTAATATAGAATTTCATTACAAACTTAAATAAAATAAAAATAATTATTTTCTCATAATCATAACTAAAAAAACTTATATTCCATTCAAATGTTTAGCTTGATAATTGATCGAATGAATCTACAATATATAATTCAATAATTTATTATTTAAATAAATATTTAATAATAACAACTATATTCTCAAAATTTTAATTAAATATTTATTCTACATTTAATTGATTATCTTAATAATTAAAATAATAAATTATTATCCATGCTGCCCATGCTTCGCACATGGTTAGTGAGCTTGTATAATTAAAAGCCCAATCGTGGTTTTACCAATTTTAGGTTTCATTAATTTTTGGTTTAAACTTTTGCTTTCCTATCCAAATTATAATAAGTACTATTCAAATTTATAATAATTAAATATATACTATCCAAATTTATAAAGTATTTAAAAGAAACCCCAACTTGTTAGAAAAAAAAGTTATTTTTGTTATATATATATATATACAAGAAAAAAACTTCTAAAATAATTTTTATTGTTGGTTCTACCAATATTATTACAAGATTTTTTTAATCACAATTTTGTGTAATTAAGACAATATAAATCTTAATAAATTTTATGTAAGATAATTTTATTATTAAAGTTTTATTAAGGTATTAAAAAAATCTCTTAACATATTACGTTATTTAATTATATTAATATTAATGGTGAATTTTTTTATTAGATTAATGTTTTAACAAAATTAAATTTATTAAAACTTAAAATTTTATCAAATCACACGAATAATTAAATTAATAATATATATGAATTTTTTAAAATGCACTAACTAAAAAATTAGTTAAAAAATTATAGTGATTCATAGTTTTATTCGAAAAAGAATTTTAAGCAAATTTAGTTAATATAAACACTAATATAAAGTTTCATTACAAACTTAAATATAATTAACATAATTATACTTTCATAATTAAAATTAAATAAATTTACAAACTATTCAAATATTTAGGTTAATAATTAATCGCTGAGACGTACAATATATAATTCAACAATTTATTATTAAGACAAATATTTAATATTTTAATAATTACAACTATTTTTTCAAAATTTTAATTAAATATATATTCTATATTTAATTAATTATTTTAATAATTAATATAATGAACCATTATCCATGCTTTGCACGGAATTGTAGGAGCTTGTATGGTTAATTAATTGAGTCTTGCTAAATTTTTGAGTTGAGCTCAAACTATTTAATTGCTCTATAATTGTAGGTTAATTATTATTTTTGTTGAACATAGAGATTTTTTTTACAGGGACTTGTCCATTATTCAAATTTTAATTCAAAATTTGAAAAAATATATATAGGGAGTGATTCCATGAAGTGATATGTATAGTTGAAGACGGTTCCTTGTATCCTTTCTGCAAAAGTTCCGTTACATATCACAATTAACTGCTTTGTTGTTGCTCCAATAAATTAGAGTTTGTGCTAATCTCATTTCTCTCTACTTATATATATACTCTGGTTTATTGTTGGGATTTGCTTATTGATATGACAGACAAACACGCAAATTTTAATGATTTTATGTTTTGTATGATTTGTTATTTTTTTAGCTAAGTTTTGAGATTTTGGCTGCTTAAATTTGAACAGTTCTGTTCATTTTGTTTGTTTTTGTTGTTGTTTGATGGTAAAATTAGGCATTGTTGAGTTATTTGATTTGGTAGTGTGCGGGAAAATGGTGTTGGGGAAGAAATGCAGGTGGCGCTCAAATGAAGGATTAGGGTTAGCGTTTGTGAAGTATGCTCGGTCATTTGTTAGAAAGAGGAGGAGCGTTATGTTGAATAATATGGAGGTTGATCCCACTGTTATAACACCAATTAAGAAGCATTGTAATGATAAGTTGAATTTTGGGTCTGAGAAATCTATGATTGAAATGCTGCCGCAAGACATTCTGGTTAGTACTAACTTCACTGGTTAAATGGATATATGTATTTATGATAATATGTTAATTTCTAGGTTTGATTGAGCTGTAGTGGTAATTTTTGGGATTTTGTATTGCAGATTAGGGTATTGTGTGGTGTGCAACATGATGATTAAAGAGGGTGTTCTATGTATCCAAATCTATTAGAGAAGCTGTGAGTTTCAGAGTGTTTTGATAGTATAATTTGAAGCTTTAATTTTTATTTTGTTTTGGCATTTTATTCTGTTTTGTTTTGAGTTGATTTGTGTCTGTGAATAAACAGGCTTTGATTGCTAAGAAATGGCATTTTGCATATAATACTCCGAAAAAGCAACTGGCTTTTCAGAATGCTGTCCATTTGGAGGATTGTGGTGGGTTTGATGAGGTTGAAGCTCCAAATGCACCAAAGCAATGGAGGATAGCACAGTCTCGATTGATTGGGAAGAAGGCAGAAGAAGGGTGGTCAAGGAGAGAGTTATTTACGGAAATGGAAAACAGAGAGGTGATATTGAGTTTGTAAGTAACTGGTCTGAAGGTGTTGTTTAAGTAAGTCCCAATTATGAAAATTCTTGTTGAAAATCTCGATAATACTCTTTTAAAAGTAAAAGCGAAGCAAAACAAAACAAGAACTACAGGTCTTAAAACCTTGCTAACCAACTTTTTTCTCTTTTGGTTGTAGTAGCATTCTGGACTACTCCTATAGAAACCCAAGTTCTCTGTTTGTTGCCTCTCTGATAACTGAACCAAATTGGAGAGCAGGCAGAGGAACATTAACAGCAATTCAACCTGGAGAAACAATAGAAGAACTAATTGAGCTATAGAACTCTTAGGCCGGGTGAATATTCGTTTTGGCAGTTTCTCCACAGAGACTTTTATTACTGCCACCAGTTCAGAGCACAGCTTGCTCAAAGCCTGCTCAAAGCCAGTGGTAAAATATTCCTAACTTTTCTCTCTCTATTTCCCATTTTAACTCTATTACTTTAGAAAAAGAAAGAAGAAAAAGTAGGTCTATTAGTTTCATAAATGGCTTGTAATGTAGTCAATTTTTTTTGATAGCAGATGGTTCTTGCTTGAGTTCTGATGATAGTAACTTTCATATAAGTTCTTTTGGGGCACATACTACTTTCATACCTACGAGTTTTTTTAGTTTCAGCCTTCATGTGTGTGAGAGGGGAGGGGGAGTCTCTTTTTAAGAATGGATGCTTCTTGTTTTTTGACGAAATTTCGACTAGCAGATACACCAATTTTCTTCCCCTTCGTTATTAGTAGTGAGAGAAGTAAGATGACTAAATTTACTTGAAATATAAGTCCTTTGTGCTATAAAATCTGTTGTTTTAATATGACTTTCTGTTACTAAATTTCTGTTAGAGCAAATGAAACTAAGCTATATTGGATTTTGTACAAATTAGCAAAATTTTATAATCCAATGGATGTAAAAATCAAAGAATGACCGGATGAAGTGCTTTCGATTCAGCAGTTGTAAGGCCAAGGTTGGTGGAATTAGAAATTGTTACAAAGCGGTTAAAATCTGTTTTTGGATAACTTGGATCAATGTTATTTTTCTAGTTTGCTCTTGTTTCAATTTATTGGTTAGTGCCAGAAAAAATTAAAAGGCAATTCATCTCTGGTTTAATAATTTTTTTTTTTTTGCTTTCATCTGGTTTGATGACTTTGGTTTAGGCTACAAGTTTCTGGAATAATTTATGTTATTGTTGTTTTCTGGCAGTAATACAGATAGATGGATTATGTTGTGAGATTGCTAAAAATTTGAAATTCTTTGGATTGCTCCCCTCCCCATTAAGTAATAAGTTTTTTGATTCTTGTTGGTCTGTTTGCATTTCTGACAACTATACTTTACTGGACTATACTAATGTGGCTTTTCTGATAGTTTTGTGCCGTGTTCTTCTTTTTTCAGAAACGAGAGTAGCGGTTATGTGACTGCTTTTCCTTTAGCTGCCGATGCAGGTAATTCTGTAATGTTCTTGGTTTTGGAGTGATCCATGTTATGAAATTGATATCTGAAATACCATACTACATCTAGACAATTATTTTGAAGGATTTTGTTGTTGTTGTTATTGTTGTTGATAATACGTTGTTCAAAGTGTGACTGTTGTCTTGTATTTTCATTGTGTTGTTTTATTCTTAAGCTAAAGGAAAGCTGCATTTCATTCTGAAGTGGTTTTTGGTATAATTGTTATAGTTCCTGTCGTATCTGTTTAGGTGCAGAGTCATGCACTGCATGCAAACCTTGTTTTTTGAGGTAGGGAGTCTTTCTGACTATTTCTGGTATTCCATACATGTTTTTCCTGCTTCTGGCTAGTCTTTTTGCTGATGGGACGGTATTGTTTTTCTCTCTCTTGTGCAGAGTGTAAATTTTGTTGTGTTGTTAGTGATTCAGATGTTAGAATACGAGTTGAACTTCTGGTTGAGACTTCAGATTCAGTTCCCTATGCATTTGCAAGTACTATTCGGGATCATCCTATATTAATCCTTGCCATGCTACTTCAAACCACAGGTGCTTAATCAATTATTACCAACAAAATTTTAACAGAAAGATAGACTGACTTTCCTAACTCTTGATGCAAACGGAACCAATCCCTAACAGTGTTGTATAAGTTTAATGCTTACCACTCATTGACATGAACCTCTTTGTAATTGAAAATCACAAAGAACAGAAAGAACTAGGAACTATGACAGATGCTGCTTTGGGTGAAGTTGTAGACTATAACTGATACAAGTCATGAGACTCTTTGTAAGACGGGTAATGTGTTTAACAAATTACAGAATCAGTGTGTAACTTTCTTTGAGGCAATGCCTCAACCGCTGATTGCTCCAAGAATCAATTGTAAGATCATTTCATCTTATAGAGGACAAAATGTATATACATGAAGATTCTCTACAGTTCATATAATCTGTACTGCTGTCGGTCTTAGGGACTTATCATGTATTCTTTGGCTTTGTTTCTTACTTTTGTATGCGGGTTGGAGACCTGCGGTATGGACTGTTATGCTGCTATGATTTTAGATATCCATCGCTGTTGAGATAACAGGTACAAACACGAAGATGGAAAGCTCCCATCTAAAAGAAGGTAGCAGAGAATGAAGGAAAGCTTGAACAACTCAAGAATGCAGTGGTGGCAAGACTATTAATAAGCATCTTTCTTGAGTTAGGGTTTTCTACAGTCACTCCCTGGTAGAGATTTTGAACACCATTAACACTTAAAAGGAAATAATGGAGGATATAATCAGGCATTGTACAAAATAATATAAAAGAATGTGTAAAAATTTAATTTGAGGGTGGGAACAACTCAGGGTTTGGGAAGGTCCCCTGAACTATACTTATATTTTTAAAATGCGCAACTTATTTTTAATTAGAATTAACGAATCTAAATTAAAATAGATTCTTTGTCACACATTGATGATTTACATATTTTGAATGGGACCCATTCAGAAACAACCGGATGATATGATGACAAAAGTATTAAAAATAGGCATTTCTCATGTATCTTTTGTTATTTCCACTTCACAAGAAGTTACTTTATGTAATTGTTCTAACATTTCATTAGGGGACATACATGCTCACATATTATATTTAAAAATTGCATCGCATAATCGCATTGCACTGCAATGCACATACGAATGCAGTGCAGATTTGGTGTAAATATGGTTACAAATATGAATACAAGAACTTTTATATTTTTAAAAATAAATAAATATCAAATTTTAATCAATCAAGATAATAAATAGAAATAGAATAACATGATTGCAACTATTTTTAAAGTAGGCCAACAATAAATAAGTTCAATAATTCATCACAAATCATAATATTTATTATATATAATAAAATATTACACAACTTTAGTTAACTATTAAAATCCAATAATTAATAAAATTTGACATTAGCTCTTAAGCCAAAAAATTAGTGAAGAAAAAGTTTAGACAAAAACACTTAGATTATTGAAATTCAAATCATATATACATGTTACAAGGACATGATTTGCTAATAGTTTATCTAGTAATTAATTAATTAATGTACAAACCATAAAAGCAAAACAAATAAGGCCTAGCTTGACAGTGGGTAAGAGTGTTCATATTGTGCATTATTCTAATTCATGTAAGGTAACTAGCTCCTTAATCTACATTTTAAGATATCTAAAATAATTTGTAACTTATTTCATGTGTTTGCAATTTTTAGCATTGTATTAGGAGACGGACAGAGTTAAATTTAGATTCTAGAGTTTATAAATATGTATATATATATTATAAGTAAAACGATGTCGTTTTATATTATATTTTATTCTATAATTATTTTTGGATATATATAAAATATATATGTGCGCATATATGTGGTGCTGATACTCCTTGTATCTGCGTTCGTATTTACATACACGCGAATCCGATTTCACATATACACGGATATTAATTTTAAAAATCACATCCTGTATTCACATCGCACCGCAACGTACGAATACTACAAATACAGTACGGATGCGGTTACAAATGCATGTTCTTGCTCTCCGCTACATTTGATCATGGTGATGTTGCATCACACCACTTACATAAAATGAGAGTGAGAAAGTGTGTGAGCATCGTACACAAATTTTCTTCTGTGTTATATGTAAGTAATGCATGTAATACCACACGTTATATTTCGTACACAGTTCTATTAAATATTTTATTCCATTTCACCTACTTTTCCTCTAGATCTAATGCATAAATACAAAATAAATTTACTTTCTCTAATAAGATTCATTGTTTGTTTTCCTAACATAACCTAGTCTTGAATACTGCTAATTCTACTATCGGCTGATTAATGTGCCAATGTATATTTGTAATTTTTTTTTGAAAAATAATAATTTATATTCATGTATTATTTCATTGATGCAATGAGGCTTTTAACAGTTGCCCAAAGAGAATACTGTCAATTTACAGATGCACATAGTCACACATGCCGTTGATAAGAGTACGACTACAAGGCATGCCATGCACCGAGAATAAGGCATGATCTACTAAGCTAGGCAATAGTAGCACAACAAATTAATTACTTATCTTCGCTTGTCAACGTGTGTGTATTATTTAGAATTAGAGAAAGAGAGAGGGAGAAGCTTTAGAATTAAAGATATATATATATATATATATATATATATATATATATATATATAGAGAGAGAGAGAGAGAGAGAGAGAGAGAGAGAGAGAGAGAGGGGGGGGGGGATAAGCTTTAGGATTAAAGATATAAGAATCTATTTCGAAATAATTTTGATTTTTCTTGAATTCAATTTGAGATATTTTTTTTTAAATTTAAATAAATGGGATTCATTTAAATTTCAAGCATAATAAATTTTATAATTAGCAGTAATTTTTATATACTTTACAATAACATTAATTTTATTGACTAAAGTTAAATAATTTCTTATCAATTTTAAATTTAAAAATATTTAACATTAATTTCAAAAAGTCTAAATGGTTCTTGTATATTAGAATAGAGGAATATGTAATATTCTAAAAATGTGTCCCTTAATTTCCTCTATAGTGACTATTTGTTTTAATATATCTATTTCTTATATTCATTAATATATGAAAAAAAGTCCTTTTGACGGTCACTGTATAATTGTACATTATTCATATATTGTTATACAAAATTTATAAAAAATATAATTTTGAATGCACACAAGTAATTTTGTATTGAACAAATGTTGTCCGAAACTGCTGAGATTCTACATACACATAAATAAAGGATTTCATGACAAAAAATTGGTCAGCAATTTGTTTACATACATACATATATGTATAAATATGCGTAACCCGTTGTACTTCTTTACATTTATGTACCTGTTTGTTTAATACTTTAATCACAAGGTACAAGATTTTTTTTTCCTGTTAATTTAAATTTGTAAGCAATAGTTCATCTTTTCCTCAGTAAATAAAGGTGTAGCCATGATTGATTCTCAAATGAAAAAAGATGGCCGACCCAGGCTTATACCAACATATATACAGCATAAAGGAAAAATAAATAACTTATGGCCTTTTGAACCATCTGTTGATCTTCATGCTGTATGTTAGTCTTCCAATTTTTTCACCAAGCAAAAATAAGATATGCTATATATATATATATCAAACTAGAATAGTTACCTTCAAGAAAATTCTAATGATAACAATAGGCAGAAATGCCTAAACTTTATTCTTTTGAAGTTGAGAGAAAATATAAAATCAAAACGGATTCTTAATTCAAATATAAGATTTCAGTTCAAAATTCAAATAGATTTATGAGAAATTTTATTTAGTTAAATACTATAGATTAAAATGGGACACCAAAAAAGGAATTGACTCGTTTATTTGGACCGGCGTAAACAGACCATTAAGAGAGATTCTGAAATTGGGTACTCAGCAAGCCACTAATTATTGGAATCAAGCAAAAATAAGATATATATATATATATATATATATATATATATATATATATATATATATGACTGTCACCAGAAGAGACTAGCTGCACCAGCAGTTGAAGACATGAGCCGTCACAGCTAGCTAGCTAGCTAGGCTCCTTATGCGTTTGCCTCTCCTTGATTAGCTTATTTCACTGTTGGCTGCAATGTGAAAAATCAAGAATTGTTCCAAGAATACTAAGATATTCTTTGCTTCGTTGGAAGTTCATTACCATAATTTTTTGAAATAGCCACCAAAGGGTTGAATATTTTTTAGCTTTGATATTAGTTACTGCAAGAGGAAAATACCACTATATATGATGAGCTAATTTATTCAGCTGAATCATGTATTACATAGTTACCAATGTGATTCACATGGAAAACTGATGACCTTAAGGCGGAATTTGTTATATACATTAAAATTAACTTACCGGGTATATATAAAGTTAGTATCAGTGATAATAAAAATTGGTTATATTATAGTATTTTACTCAACGTTATGTGACTACGGATAATGGTTATTGTGAGTGCAGGGTATAAATTAATATTTGTGGATATAGACTTATATAAATTAATAATTCATAATATATAGAATCATTTTATGGTCAAAATTAAATCAATAAAGTCAATAATAAATTATACTTATAATTAACTCAATAAAGATCACATGTTTCATATGGGCAAGAAACTAAATAATTAAATTAAACAATGGGTCTTCGAAACCGAAAGTTTTAAGACATTGGTGTGCGTCATTCTCTTTTGGCTTTAAATTGAACCCCTTTTAGCATCACTGACAACACATGAGGGGGTTGAAGTTTCCCATACTGGGTTTAATTAATCATTCTCAGGCTGGTTATAATAACCAATCTCTATTTTTTTTTATCGAATTTTATTATTTATAATTTGGTTTTATTCTCAATGATATTATTCTCTCTACCCATTCATTTTCTAGGGCTTTTAAAAAATATATATTAATGTATAAATAGTTAATAGGGATCTCAGATATCCGTATGTGATAATCTCATTTTTTATATTTTATATTTTATAAAGCTACAAATACTCGTATATGGTACGACTATCACTTATTTTTTAGTCATTCACATATTCAATATTCACTTTAAAGATTTGTCACATGATTTATTAGAACGACGGACTCAAATTATTCAAATAACTTGCATCTAGGGTCCTTTTAATATGTGTCTTAAAAATATATGTTAAACACTGAAAATAAGAGATGAGACCCCATAAATATTATTTATTTATGTATTTACACTGAATTCAATATATAGGGTCCATTAACATATTATTTTTTTATGCATTGAATTCAGTACAAATACATAAATAAATAATATTTAATAGATCCCATCTTTTATTTTCTATGCTTAACATGTACCCTAATTAGGGCACATGTTAGAAAACCATTTGTTATACCTGATTTCCTTGACAAAATTTAGGCTGCAGCACGTATGGCTCCAAGAATGTCACCGACAGCATTCCTTACCACAAATCCAATGCCAAACGTACAAACCATCCTTCTGGCCGCACCGGCGATGACTTGACCCACTTAACAACAGCTAGGATTGCGACGACTAGGTCTTTTTTTTCCAGCAAGTCAATCTCTTTCCGGCCTAGTTGATCCGACTTCTCTAAAATTTCTAGAATAATTTAAATTTTGTAGTTCTTAAAATCTAGGCCATACATTTAAGTCAAGCGTTGAATTAATACCATGTCATTATAATTATTACTAATAATTACTCTCTATACAGAAAAAAGTTATCCATTGATTTTGTAGTTAAATTGACTGGTTATAAAATTAATAATTAAGCATTTTTATATTTATATTTAAAAAAAATAAATATTAAGATTAATACTAAATTATATATAATTTATAAACTTTTCTTATATATTTAAAAGAATAATAAAGTTTATTAATTTTAAAAATAGTCAAAAATATAATATAACTAAATCATTAGTGCCTTCTCTCTCGTTCTTATTTTTTGTCAGATTAATTTACATATATAATATTCAAACACTACATCCATCTTAATTATTAAAAAATAAAATACGTCATTAAAATTCATGTCATACCTTATTTTTTAATAATTAAAATAAATATAATATTTAATATTATATTTAGATATTTTACACTTATAATTATTTTTTTTGTCTCCTCTAATTAAGGCGTCCATTCTTTCTCTCTCATCCCAACACAACCCTCCACCAACAAGGGTCCACCTAGTACATAGAAATTTATACTATTATGCACCACATCATGCGCGCAACTCCAGGAAAAATCTGAATTTAATTAAGCAGAATTAATTAAAGACTTTTATATGTTTAATTTCTTAATTTTTAAAACCTGAAAATTAACTTGGGTAACATTACTGTCTTGCAACTGCCAGAATTTATATGTTTTTATTTGTTTAGATTCTGTGGGGGAACTTTTACGTTTATTGGCCTTTAAATGACGTTTTGTTTACATATCCCCAATCTTGCAAACACCAGAAAAATAGCCATTAGGAGCCCTCAACAGAAAATCCATGTTAATGATACTAAAGCCCCATAACTGTGTAGAGTTTCACCGATTTGCAGTTTTTGCACCACTCTGGATGTGTATTAGGAGGAAGAGAAGTAAATTAATCGTAAAATTAGAGAGAGAAAATGATGATAGCAGTTTCAAGGAGAGATTCACAATTTAAGGATGGAAAAGTATAAGTACACATAAACCAAATATAATATTTTAACACAATATCATTCTTATTATTAAAGAATGTGTTTGAATGCTGTGTTTGAATCTGTATCACACAACACTTTTTAACGGTGAGTATGCTATTGTGTTTAATTCGTGTGTACATATTTATGCAGGATGGATATGGTATAGGAAAAATATAAGTGCACAACATCCGGTGACAAAATCGATGACAAAATGCAGCTCAACTATTAAAAAATAAAGTATGATATAAAAATTTGTGTCAGATCTCATATTTTAATACTTAAAATGAATGTAATATTTAATTTTATCATGTATATGTGTATTGTCCATTCCCCTGCTAACCATGTCATGCGAACTGGGTCTCAAATTGTTCTACTCCCTTTCTATTGTACAAGCAAATGATCTTATAATATAGAAAAATGATATATATGTCAATAAATTTATATCACTGACGTTTATGCATATCTGAAATATAGAAATACATAGTGGGGTTATGTACTCCATCGTTAACAAAATTAATGTCATAAAATTTATTTTAGTTAATCTTAAACTGTATATATCTTCGTTAGAATTTGAAGACTAGTGTACTATATAATCCATAAACCAACAGTCTTAACCTTTCTCTGAAAAAAGTTTATGGACTGGCTCCACCACCCTTGTTTTTGATCGGCATACCGGCACCACCACTTATTACACGCGCTCAAAATAATTAAGAGAGGAACAAAAAAGTTGGTATAAAGATGAATAGCTTTTGTTTGTTTACCTTAAACCTGTATATTTAAATTATATGTATTCTCTTCATTTAAAAAAAATTCTCATTTAGAAAATTTAATTATAAATATATATTTGTTTCATATTTATTTCCGAAACAATTTGTTGGTGTAATGGTTGCGTACTAATGGAATTATGAAATAAATTTAAGGACATTCGGTCATTTTATATATATTTAGGGAATTGATATTTTCGCAAGTTAATTTGATATTTTTGTAAGTAGATTCAATTTTTAACGAAATCATAAAGGGTTGATTTGGTTAAAAATGTGACCCACTAATAAAAATATCAAATTAACTTGCAGAAATATCAATTCCCTATATTTACTATCACTCAAATAAAGAGACTTTCATGAAATAAAATTAATTTGCAAATGAGACTAATTTTATGAGAGGAAGGAGTACTATTAACATGCATCATGAGATCACAGGGGAATGCATGCCAATTTTGGTAGAAGAGAAGGAATTTCAAATAACTATAAACCTATATAAGAATATATAATAATACTAATAGACATTTTATTATTATTATTATTATTATTACATACCTCAATTAGTTTTCCCTATGAAAGAACATCAAGAAGGCAAATATCTACATTTTCCCTCTACCAAGTACACGTGCATTCTCCAGTTTTTGATGTTCTTCGTAGCTTTATTACAGTTATTATTACATACCTCAATTAGTTTTTGTGAATATTAAAGGGTGTAGCAGATGTTGATAATGTTTTAAGTTTTTTGAGTTCTTTGTACGTAGCTTATGAAATTTTAATCAGTGATCTATAATGTAATCAGATCCCCCCCCCCCCCCCCCCCCACCCACACACATCTCTCTCTCTCTCTCTATATATATATATATATGGTGAGCTTGTGCCATTATCCATATTTTTTGGATTTCGACTTTTCAGTTTTTCTCTCTTAATAAAGTTTTTGTCTTTGCCAAAAAAAAAAACAATCATTTAATGACAACATTGTTTGTGTTTGTTTCAGCTTAGACTAGTTGTTTAAGTTTGTGATTTTTGCTGTAGTTATAATTTCTTATGGGAACTGATATTTTCATATGTTTCTTTCTCATATGAGCATAAATAAGACTTGAACAGTAAACTGAATATAACAGAAAAATTAACCGGACTGAAACCGAACCAACAATAAATCAAACCAAAAATTATAAAATCATGCAATGAACTCATAGTGTAAAAAAAATATTGAAGTTTGGTCAGTCAGTTTCGGTTTTGTGCTCAAAAAATCAAAACCGATCGAACAAACCTAGTTCTTAAAATTATAATATAATTATATATCTTATATACTTTATTAATAATTATTTATTTTATATAATTATATATTATAAAATATAAATACAATATATTAGTTTACTTTCCTAAGGGCTGAGGCAGTGAGGCTTCTAACTGGGATTTAGGACAGACGACAAGTGGTTATCCCAGTTTACTTTTTTAATTTGTTTCCTTTTGCTATAGCTAACTATAGTCTCTTTAGTTTGGCAACTGAGGAAAGATTATGAACTACACTTACTAAGGGACAAACTTATGGAAGCAGTGTTCTAAATTCTAGTCTGGTGCAGATTGTTCATGCAACCATAAGATCAAATCCTATGACAACAATTTTAAAAAGCGAAAACCACAAACTTAAAAAGAAGAGATCAAAACTACAAGAAAAACAAAGTTCACCACTGAAGCAAAAGAAATATGACAAAATGCAGAAGTCAAGTAGATATTATTGATCATCATCGAACAGACAATTTCTTTTTTTCATTCTACTATCATCATCAATCTTCATATCCAAAACACATCAACTGGCCTGTTCTCACATCTCTGCTGCATAGCCATTTAGAAAAGTTTTACAACCAACCAAACCGTTTAAACCTACCAATTTAAACAATAACCGAATAGGTCGATAACCAATTACGGAGTAAAAATTTGAGCGGTTTTGGTTTTTAATTTTTTATAACCATTTTAAATGATTTGGTTATTTTTTAGATTCAAAACCGACTAAACCGACCGTTGTGTACCCCTAAGCATAAAGTGGATCCTATCTTCGTGTGAGAAAAAATCATGTAGAAATATAAAAAGCACATATGAAAATAGTGCTCTCTCTCTCTCTTACAAGTGATTGCTAAAGTAATTTATGAACACCAATAATTTATGAAAATAGTGCTCTCTCTTTCTTACACATAAATTTATGAACACCAATAATTTTTTCTTAAAAAAATAATCCAAAAAGCAACTTCTAGCAGGAGTGAGCAGGACTACGTACTGTTTTTTTGGGGACTAAAATCTCTTTAAGTTTGTTATGAAAATTATACTTAGAAAACTAGTAATAAGATTAAACAAACAAACTCATTAATATAGCAAAATGAGTTAGGAGATTAAATGAAATTAATTAACAGCTCAATTTTCTTAAAATATATAATTTTTTTATCACGACAAGTGTGATTGTGGCAAACTCCTACACTAATGTAATGTAGTTTTGTGTGTTAATTATGTTGGTGAAATGACAAAATAATTATTAATAATAAAACTATAATATTATTAATAAAAAGTTTTTTTTTGTTGTCAAAGCCAACTACATGATCTATACTATCTCCTTCTTTTTTTTTTTTTTTTCCCCAAGTGTGTTGTATTCTTATTCCATCAATAATTTAATAACTTTTGTGAGGGCTCGGTCACTTACATAAATTACATTGAATTCTTGTTTCTCCGAGTAAGTGCCGGTCGAATTGGGCATGTTTTTAGTGCCCAATGACTTGTTTGGACGGGTGGGTACATATAAAATAGGGTAATACTTTGGTTTATATAAATATATGCTCATATGCTGCATGCTATACAAAACTTCAGTATCAACTTTTGTCTTTTAAAATATTCTATTCAAAAGCTTAGACGGAAACTTAGGGCTCGTTTGATAATTACTTCTGTTTTGAAATTTTTATTTTTACATTTATTTCTTGAAATCAGTTGTAAAAAATGTTATTTGTTAACTTTTATATATTTAAAATAGAGCAAGTAAAATCTCTTATGACAGTAAAAAAATAAAAATAGAGAATTAATATTTTCTTAAGTTAATTTAATATTTTTGTAAATAGATCTCATTTAATCTGGTAAAAATATTAAATTAACTTATAGAAATATCAATCCCCTGAAAATACCAAAAAACTTCTTTTAATTTACACACTGACACCATTTTTATTTATTTTTAACTTCAAGTTACCAAATCAAAAATAATATGAAGACAAGTGGACGAGGGAGTATTAATTTGTGATAGCTCAGTGTTAGTAGTGTGGTATATGCACCGGAGAGATGTTAACTTGGAGGTCAGCCAGCCATACGTGTATGTTTCATATTCTCTGTGTCCCACCAAAGTTGATATTTTTATAGTGATATATCAAATAGACAATATCATGACATATCGACCCTTGGGATTTTTTGTCGACATTCATTTCACAAACCTCCACATTTCATTAATGAGAATCTCTTAGCTTCATCACCTCTCTCATCACATATATTTATACCAAGTAATTATTATTTATTTACAAATATATTTATAAATAAGTAAATAAAATATATCCTTCAACAATACATAAAGTATACGGACAACGAATTTAACAAAAAATAGAATAAAAAAATGAGACACTTATTTTTTTAATTGTCTATATATTCACTTCAAGCGATAATCTCTGAATATATGTATTATTTGAAATAAAATATAGGCTACACCTGATGTTTCAACTTCAACAATAAATTATACTTATAATTAACTCAATAAAAAAGATCACATGTTTCATATGGGCAAGAAACTAAATAATTAAATTAAATAAGAGGTCTTCGAAACCGAAAGTACTTTTAATACATTGGTGTGCTTCATTTTCTTTTGGCTTTAAATTGAACCCCTTTTAGCATCAATGACAACACATGAGGGTGTTGAAGTTACCCAAACTTTGGGTTTAATTAATCATTCTTAGGCTGGTTATAATAACCAATCTCTAATTTTTTTCTCGAATTTTATTATTTATAAATTGGTTTTATTCTCAATGATACTATTCTCGATCTCTAACCATTTTCCAGGGCTTTTAAAAAAAGATATTAATATATAAATGATTAATAGGGATCTCAAATATCCGTATGTGATAATCTCATTTTGTTATATTTTATTAATATACAAATACTCGTATGTGGTACGACTCACTGTCAATTATTTTTTAGTCATTCAAATATTCAATATGCACTTTAAAGATGTGTCAAACATGATTTATAAGAATGACGGATTCAAATTATTCAAATAACTTGCATCTAAAACTCCAAAATAAAATTATCTATGAGATGTATAATTCCTCACGGGGAAGACACAGACGACTGTCCCATTTTGTTATACCCGATTTCCTTGACAAAATTTAGGCTGCAGCACGATGGCTCCAAGAATGTCACCAACAGCATTCCTAACTACAAATCCAATGCCAAACAAACCATCCTTCTGGCCATTCCGGCGATGGCTTGACCCACTTAACAACATCTGAATAAAGGATTGTGATCGCTAGGTATCTTTTCCGGCTAATCAATTTGTCCGGCAGGGTCACCGGCTAACCATGTCATACAAATTGGGACTCAAATTGTACTACTCCCTTTCTATTGTACAAGAAAATAATGTTGTGGATAAATATTAATGATAATTTTTTTTTAAAGAGATAAGTAATAGGTGGGAGCTTCTCTTATAATTCTATCCAATATGGCTATACATAACTCTATAATGCTCCCTCCATTCACAAAAGCATGGTTTCAATATCGCATGCAATACACGGTGATCTTCTTGAAACCACAATCTTAAGCAAAAACCCCTACAAACAGCCAAAGCCTTATTTAACAAAAAAAAAAAAATGCCTTTGCATTATCAAAATCAAGGTCATCGTAAATAGCTTCCATACCACACCCATAAACCTCGCTCTGCCAATCATGACGAACAAATTAATTAAGCCTAAACCCACTGAGCCTTTACCCTTCCTGGAGGCATCACAATTGAGTTTGGCATATCCATCAATAGGCTTAATCCACTTCACAGGTTCAACTATAACAATAGGTAAATTATCATTACAAGCCAAATCCCTATATCAGTAACAAAATGTTGTTTGTTTAACTGTCTTTACTTTTGAAAAAGTGTTATAAAACTTTTTTTTGGCAGTAAAAAGGTGAAAATACCAAAAACTTATATTGTCAATTTTGAAAAACATAGAGCCATTCTAATTAACTTTAATGAGGTTTAAGCATCAAATCTTATTAACAAACAAATTAATTTAGAACTTTATCTTTATATAAAATAAGATAAACTTGATCTAATGTATAGACACTGTCATCAAACAATGTTTCTTGATTTATATTTTTACTTGTGAAAGCAATTGAATATTGAAACATATGAAACAAAATTAAAAATAAAAAAATAAAAATATAGAAGTAAAAATAGTAATCAAATGAAGCCTTAGTTTTTAACTTATGCTCCATATTATCATTTACCTTTATTATGAAAAAAAGAAGTAGAAATAAAGAGAGAAAAAAAGAAGTAGAAATAAAGAGAGAAGAAGCAACAGTATATATTAGGGTGCAATGAAGGGATGGATAATGTTAGTTGTCTATAAAACCTTTAATTTACACTCTTACATTATTATTTTTTTACTTTAAGTTGCCAAAAAATAAAATGAAGACAACTGGGTGAGGGAGTGTTTGTAATAGCTCAGTGTCAGAAGTATCGTATATTCTCTGGAGAGATCTTAATTTGGAGGTCAATCACATGTATGTATCATAGTCTGTGTGTCCCGCCAATATTGTTATTTTTATGGTGATGTATCAAGTAGATAATATCATGAAATATATACCTATCAATGAGCCTTTTTATCCACATTCATCACACAAACCAACATTTGATTAATAACATCTTTATGTTCTTTAATTAGTGACTGTGGACTAGTATGATGTGTTAGTTCTTCCATATTAAGACTAATGACATGATTGGTTGAATTTTTTTCTTTCGGGCATGCATGTTTTTACGGGCGATATTAGGAGTTTTAAATTTTTAATTTTAAAAAATATTATAAATGATGTATTATCATATAATTATAACATTGATATTTAATTAAGTGATCTCATATAATTAGTTATGTTATAAATTATCATTAAAATATTATTCTATTTATCTTAAGATAAAAGTTCTGATTGATTTTTTGCGCATATTAAAAAAGAGAATAAAATGACAATATTGTCTATATTTAAATTCTCATTTAATTGTAAATTTTTCTGTACATGACTAGTGATACTTTATAAATATGCATAGAGAATAGAAATATGACAATTAATACTAAGGATATTATAGGTAAATTATTATAAAAAAAATAGATTATTTAAAGTAAGTAGACATTTAACTTGAGATTGCCTAAAATAATAATAATGACTTTTATCCTAGGACGGAAGGAGTAAATGTTATGTCATTTGAGACCCATTAAAAATCAAAAATTATTTAAAACCCTTATGCTATGTTTAGATTGCAAGTGTTAGGATATTACAAGTGAATTGAAGTCCTAAATCGGATATATAATAAAAGAGTAAATGATTAATATACATGAATGGGCTTAAGATCTAATAACTTAAGTTTTTGGGTCAAGTTGAGTTTCAAACATATATGTATATTTGTGCCTTGTGTATATGTGGAGACGCGTAAGCTCCCCAGTTCTCTACTAACAACTGATATCAGAGTTATGGAAGATTGATCCTAGATTGACGAGTCTTTTCAAAAGATACACAATGGTGCTTCAAAAATAAATTTTGGACAACCTCTTCAAAAGACACGCGATGGTGATGAATTCTCGATGAAGGGTTATTTCCCTTAAGGTACTCTCGATGGGTGATGTTGAATTCTTAATGGATTTAGCTGCGAATTGGTGATCCGCATTCTCGATGGGTTTATTCGAGAATTGGTGATCCGCGGGTAACTGATCAAGAGAAAATGTTTAATTTTTGATGAAAGTTAACTCTTAACTCTCGATTGAAAAATCGAGAGTGGTTAGCCAATAATTGGTATTGTGGTGATCAAAGAGAAGGTGTTCAAGTAAATGAGAGTTTTTGATGTGATGAACTCACTTGCGAGGAGGAAATTGTTAGGATATTACAAGTGTATTGGAGTAGTCCCAGATCGAATAAATAATGAAAGAGTGAAGGATTAATATATATGAATGTACTCAAGACCTAATTAATGGCTTAAGCTTTTAGATCAAGTTGAGTTTCAAACATGTATGTTAGTACCTTGTGTATTGTGCTTGTAGTTGTGAATTTGATTATCATTTTGGAGGATCAATTATTTCAATATAATGAAAATTCATTAATCCATATAGGAAGTGATGTAATAAAATTTATTTCAATAAAGTGGATTTATGTGATAATTTTGTCATCATATTATACCACCCACCATCACTAATAATAACCAAATATAAACTTAAAATATTTTAAAATAATAATTATTTTTTATTTTTATTCTTTTAATTCAAACTTACTATTATTCATCTTCCATTTATCTGTCCTGTGTCATTTGCTTGTGTCTCGGTGCTACTTATTTTGGATTGTAAATTGGGCTCTCTAGTAGTAGTATAGTTTTTTCACAAGGGATCCAATTTACCATTAGGGTTTTTGGTCATTTTTCTTGGACCTTTTGTTCTCCAACTGTTAGATAACGAAGACATTCTTCAACTCCGCTCCCTTTTTTCAAAAAAAGGATATCTTATTTCATCTTCTTTCTCATGAAGTATATTATACCAAATAGTTATTATTTATTTACAAATATAATTATTAAATAAGTAAACAAAATATACTTGTCAACAATCCATAAAAGTACATGTAACGTCGAAAAAGACAAAAAATAGAATAAAAAATTTAGACTTTTAATAACCAGCATGATTTTCGGGTTTCCTGAGGTATCTAGTTATTTTCTCACATTACTTTTCTCTAATTATCTCCCTCTGAATTTAATAGGGGTAAAGTAGACGACTAACAATAAACATTTGTTCCCTTTTTCTTAATATTTGTGTCACTTATCCAAAATTATGTGTTAATTAAACTAAATTAATTTTTTTTATAAGTTACCAACAATTTGAATGAGATAATCTTAATTATAAATAAAACAATAATAAAAATTTATTCTTTTAAAAAAGGATAATTATATATATTATTTATGAATTAAAATTTGATAACATACAAGAGTAAATATGTAACTTTATCTATTTATTCAACCCTAAAAACTTGCAAGTTGCAAGGGTACTAACTGTTATTTAAAAATTTAGAGTGGATGTGAGTGTTATTATAGTTGTCTAGAGGGGATGTCACTGTATTTTACTCATAATTAAAAGTACAAACTTAATTTAGTTTCACTAATTTTTAATTTAGCTTTCTTAATTCATATTAACATAAGTATTATATAAATTTGTATCAATTAAATATTATCCAAATTTAAAAATATTCTTATTTCTAAGAGGAATAAAAAAAGGATCTTTTTCTAATTTCTTATTTAAATTAGTATAAGTACTATACAAATTTATAATAATTAGATATATACCTGATATTTATAATTTTTTATCAATTAATTTTTAAAGCATTCCTATATATCTCTAATAGGAATAGAAAAAAAAGAGATCTTTTTTCTTTTCTATTTCTATCACTTATAAATTCACTCACAATAATTCATTTTTATTAAATCTCTATGGATTCTACAAAAAAAATAAAGAAATTTCATGCAATGGAAATATTATCGAGATATGGTTGAAAAAGAAGTATCTAAAGATCGTGAGGCCAAAAACACTAAAAAACGAGAACAATATCGTTTGAAAAAATAATAAGTACATCCGAACACCGATCATTCAATGGAATTTAAAGTTGATGACTTAAAATGTATATATTTGAAGCTTACAAAGTCTAATAATTATAATGTGTTTGTCATTGTCATGAGTTTAGTACACTATTTTTTTTTATAAAATTTAACTGTTAAAAAATTATTTTATTGTCATATGTATATCTTGATTTTATTTATAATTAATATTGTATTTACTTTGTTTTTTCACTTTTTATTAAAGCTGCATTGATATCATAAACATAAATCAAAGAAAATTTACTGATCAAAAACGTTATCAAGCAAGGGTTTAGAAAGAAACATTCAAGGAACATAAAGTCAAGAATACTCAAAGATGAGAAGAATATCGCCTAAAAAACCTCTTAAAATATCACGCGATTTTATTATATTAATATTAGCCATGAACTTCATTATTAAATTAATATCTTGACTAGTTAATTTAATTCATTAAAACTCAAAATTTTACCAAATTAAATGATTAATTGTATTTGTAATATATGTGAATTTGAAACATTATAACTGTAATATTAGTTAAAAAATTACAATGAATTCATTTCTAATTAATTGTCATAACTAAATAAAAACTTATTAAAACTCGAGTTTCATAATTCTATTCGGATTAGAATTTCAAGTAAAATTTGTTAATATAAATGCTAATATAGAGTTTCATTATAAACTTAAATAAAATTAAAAAAATTATTTTGACATAATCATAACTAAATAAATCTACAATAATCTATTCAAATATTTAACTTAATAAATGATTAAAGAATTTACAATATATAATTCAATCATTAGTTATTTGAACAAATATTTAACTATTTAATAGCTACGTACGACTATATTTTCAAAATCACAATTATTATATTTTAATTATTAATATAATAAATTATTATTCATGCCACCATTACTTTGCATGGGATTGGTGAGCTTGTATATTTAAAAGACAATTTGAGTTCAATTTTTCAATTAATTGAAGAACGAATCAAATTAACTCGATAGTGATTCATATTATTCAACTGAGTTGACTTGATAATAGTAAAAGTTGTGTTTAATAATTACAATTGAGTTAACTCGGTAATTGTTTGTTGAATTTTTATTTATTTATTTTTTAATTATTGATGATAAGTGCAAAAATTTTAGCATTGACAAGATATTCATGCTTATTTGTTTCTCAAATTTCATGAATGCATATAATTAAAATCACATTTAATATGAACTTTTGTGATTTTCTACATAAATAACTGTTTATTAATTGAAAAACCACATACATATATGTATTAGTAATATTAATGGTTACTTAATGTTTGATTAATTTTTTTTTTCACATTCTGATAATATACTTGAACAATATTATTATTTTTATATAAATTACTATAATATCTACAAATTGATATGTTATTATTTATTATATGTTCAAATATAAAATTTCAACAATTATTATACATAAAGAATACTGAATTATCTAAAAAAATTTAAAAATGACAAAGACAATAATTGTGTCTAGTACGAATTAATAGACTAATACGTATAAATAGGGAAACACTAGAAACTAGACGAGGCTCACAAATAATATAAATAAAAAATAAAAAACTTTTGACTAAGGTTAGGAAACCCTAGAAAGTAGTAGATCGACGAGGTCCACAAAAAATAAAATTATATAAACTGCTGTAAGAATAATGCTGGTTGCAGAAAAGATGATGCGAGCTTTACTTAATTATAGCGCAAATGTCACGCAGCTTCATAATTGAAGACCTCCACTATATTTTATGATCTATTATACTATTAAAATTCTTTATTCATTTCAAAATTTAAGATTTACTTTTTAAAAATTAATTTTAAATATTTTCAAATTTAAAATTAATATATATTTATTAAATTAAGTATTTTATTTTTTAATTCTAAAATATAAATTGTTATTAATTTTTCGAAAATCAAGCTGTGATTCTTTTGAATTCAAAATTTTAATACATAGAAAAAAGCAAGCAAAACACGAAAGAAGAAGACAGAGGATTTAAGTAGGTTCAACTTTTAGGCCTACATCCAAGGGGCACGAGGACAGTCCAAGGACCCACCACATATAATGAACAACATTAGGATTAGTAGAAGAGATTGTTTAAATACTCTTTAATTTCTAGATCTCATGCAAAACCAAAAAGCCCCCAAGGACACCTTGTAGAGACCAGGAATTTGAACCTCGTAAAAGTCTAAGAAATAGGGTAATTTTATAAGTTCTTCAATAAGTGTACAAAAGAGGGCATGACTCAAGGCAGAATTTGAAGTCTGCAAAAGTTGACAAGGCACTGCCGCACGGCATAGTGGCTCTGGGTACCACACTAGCTAGCTCGTGAGCGCAGTCAACACCAACATTATATATATATATATATGCCACAGTCAAAAAAAAGTCTTTCAAACCATCTCTCTTCGTTCAAAATTTAACCGAATGATTAAATATTACACTATCTACAGTTATTGTTAAAATATTATAAGTGAGTTAAAATTATATATCAAAAATATAATAAAAAATTAAAAAAATTAATATATATGAATGAGTTCAAGATCTAATGACTTAATTTTTTGAGTTTGAGAAATCAACATGTCTGTGTTAAGTATGTGACGTGCATACTCCCTGGTGTTCTCCCAACAGTTGATATCACATCTATGAAAAATTGCTTCTGATTAGTTGGTAAACCTCTTCAAAAAATATGATGTTGATTAGGAATTGAATCAATCTCAAACAATCTCTTCATGCAAAAGACACATTATAATGTTGAAATCTTGGTGAAGTGTTGGTGTTTTTCCAAATGACTCTCGATGTGATGTTGAATTCTCGACGAGTTTAGTTGAAAATTAGTTCAAAGATTGGTTAGTTGAGAATTAGTGCCACGATAATATTTGAAGAGAAAATTTTCAATTTTTGATAAAAGTTGACTCTCGAAAGAAAATACTGAGAGTGGTTAGCTAAGAATTGATATTGCGGTGATTGAAGCGAAATGTTGAAATGAGAGAAAACTCTTGATATGATGAACTCATTTATAAAGAGAAAATTGTTAGAATATCACAAGTAGTTGAAATCATACGTTAGAGAAATAATGAAAGAATAAAAAATATTAATACATGAATGTGTTTAAAATTTAATGACTTGAACTTTTGTGATTGGATTCAAATATGCATGTGTGTTAATATTTTAATTTTGTAGATGCACGTAACACGCGAGCACTTCAATTCTTTTCTAACAGCTAGTTTGGAGACGTTCATCAAACTAAACTGTGTACGATAGACTCCATTAAATACCATAATTAACCTTTCAGTTGGAATTCAAAATTGTGAACGCCGTTATATTGCAAATGATGACATAGCTGTAAATAAAGCCGTCCACAGCATAATAAAGTCCACCTCCTTCGTTAAAGTGACTGATAAAATCTAGACCATAAACATATACTCACTTTGTTCTAAATTATTGATCATTGATGGTTTTTTAAAATTAATTTAAAAGATTTTTAAATTTAAAATTGATATAATTTTTTTTAATTTTAATTAATATAATAATAAATATTATAAATTATCTAAAAAGTGTTACTAATTGTAAATTTTATTATTTCGTAATTTTTAATGAGTCATCTTAATTTTAAATTTAAAAATATTTTAAATTAACTTTTAAAAGTCAATAATATTCACATAATTTAAAACGAAAGGAGAATTTTTCTTTTTCGAACAATAATTATTCAATTCTTTTCTTTTAAGTGGTATGCACTAGCTTGAGTTATGCTCAAGCACGTAAAGGTTACACTCCTTAATCAAGTATTTTATTCATTGATGAGAACATTTTTTGGCCTTTTGCTAAAAAATTGTCTTTTGGTGGATGAATAAGAAAAATGATATTTTTGGCATATTTTTTGTATTTATAACGCAAATCTATAATCAATAAGGTAATGTTATAACTGAATAATTACAATATTTGTTTTTAAACACAAGGTAAAAAATTCGCAACAAATAGCAGTTTCTAATTAATTATAAATATATAGTTAATTCTGTTACTTCTATTATTTGTATTTTTAGTCGAGTCTAAACATATTATATAATGATTTGAGTTGCAATTTTATTTTTCCTTTAATTAGCTCAAACAAATTTGGTTATATTATTATTTTGTCATTATCTTTATATAAATTTTTATATCTTTTTTTTTTCATCCTAATTTGATGAAAATTTTATCATATCTTTGATTTAATTGCACATATAACGCGTGTGTTATATGAATTGAATTAATATTATAAAGTTCGGCTCCTCTTATATGTTACATGACAATGAAATTATATGATAAATTTAAATACATCGTGTAATTTTATATTTACCATGCGAAAAAATGTGATCCTTTTCTTTAAACAACAATATTTTTTATTTTGTAAAACGGAGGGAATGAGGGATTCAGACTACTAATTCCTCCGCCAAAGAAAATAAAAAGAGACAATCCTATCTATCTATCTATCTATCTATATATATATATATAAATAATTCATAGTAAATATTAACTATATTTATTATTCAAATAAATGCATCTGATATCGTTTAAATAATAATTCAAGTGAAGAAATATAATGTTAGCCGTTAACTAAGTTAACGGGTGGAGTAATCTCAGATTTTTTTTTTTTGTTTTTCCAAAGTAGCAAATGCAAGAAAAAATAAAATTAATATACTACTCGCTAACATAGTTAACAGGTGGAGAATTAATATGTTTTTTTTTTCCTTTTTTTTTTTCTAAAGTATCAATTGTAAAAAAAAACTTCAAAAAATAAAATATACAACCCGCTAACATAGTTAACGGGTGGAGAATTTATTGATTTTTTTTTTCCAAAATACCAAATATATATATATATATAAGCCGTTAACATAGTTAACGGGTGGAGAAATCTTTATTTTTTTTAACTTTTTGTTTGAGAAAGTACCAACTGCAATAAATAAAAAAATTCATGTATAACCCGCTAATATAGTTAACGGGTGGAGAATTAATATGTTTTTTTTCCTTTTTATTTTTCTAAAGTACCAATTGCAAAATAAATAAAATATACAACCCGCTAACATAGTTAACGGGTGGAGAATTTATTGATTTTTTTTTCCAAAGTACCAACTATATATATATATATATATATATATATATATATATATATATATATATATATATATATAAGCCGTTAACATATTTAACGGGTGGTGAAATCTTTGTTTTTTTTAACTTTTTGTTTGAGAAAGTACCAATTGCAAAAAAAAAATAAATTAATGTATAACCTGCTAACATAGTTACCAATTGCAAAAATAAATAAATAAAATTTATGTATAAGCTATTAACATAACCCGTTAACTATGTTAGCGAGTTATATTTTTTATTTTTTTTTGTAATTGGTACTTTGGAAAAAAAAATTCACTCTCTATCAGTTAACTATGTTAGCGGGTTGTACATGAATTATTTTTTTTTATTTTTTTTTATTGCAGTTGATACTTTCTCAAACAAAAAAGGAAAAAAACAAAGATATCTCCACCCGTTAAGTATACAATTGGTACTTTAGAAAAACAAAAAGGAAAAAAAAAATAAAAATTCACTCGCCACCCGTTAACTATGTTAGCAGGTTGCATATGATTTTTATTTTATTTTATTACAATTGGTACTTTCTCAAACAAAAAGGAAAATAAAAAATAAAAAATCTCCACCCGTTAACTATGTTAGCGGCTTGTATATTTTTTTTTGGTATTTTGGAAAAAAAATAAAAATAATTTCTCCACCCGTTAATTATGTTAGCGGGTTGTGTATTTTTGTTGTTGTTGCAATTGGTACTTTGAAAAACCAAACAGGAAAAAAAAACATATTCATTCTCTATCCGTTAATTATGTTAGCGGGTAATACATTAATTTTATTTTATTATTATTATTATTATTATTATTATTATTATTTTGTAGTTAGTACTTTGAAAAAACAAAAATAAAAATAAAAAAAAGATTACTCCACCTGTTAACTATGTTAGTGACTTATAGAAAAAAAAACACAAAATAATTTCTTTCACCCATTAACTTAGTTAACAGCTTGTTTTAATTTATTTTTTTTCCGTCCGTTAACTTAATTAGCAGCTGACATTATATTTCTTTTCTTAGATCATTATTTAAACAATACCGAATATATTTATTGAAATAATAGATATAACTAGTATTTACTATAATTCATTTTATATATATATATATATATATATATATATATATATATGTATGTATGTATATATAGCTAGTGTTTGTTACTAAAATATTGAACAGTACAACAACGGCTCAATACAGTCAATGCTTCACTTCGGAGTAATTAGTAGCCTGAAAACTTCAATTCGGTACTCAGAATATTTTAGGCATGAGTTCTCCATAATTTTTTCATATATTTTTGCGTAGTGAAATAAATAATAGCTATGGAGCACTGGACCAGTAGGGTAGTTACAGTGGGGAGTGAGTACACCACTCCTTCTCACCAACCCTACTCCAGGCCGAGTACATCAGACATAGGGATACATACCAATGGAGGTGTTCAGTAGACCCCACGTCATCAACCCATATCATAGAATGCTAGTTTATGACATAATTTAAAAACACACTAGCCAAGGTTTGATATTTCATTCATATTTTAGATTTAAAATTTGATACGCATATATGCATAATATTGCCCAAGTAAATAACCATTCTATGATATATATGATGTATCAAATTTAAAATCTCAAATACTTATACAAATTTATAATAATTGCATAAAATCCATCTTGATGTAAACTATTTACATTAATATTGATATGTGTATTTTGAGATATTTTTTAAGAAAAAATATATTACTCATTTATTTTACCCACATATTTGTAAATGTTTTCTTACAAAATAAATATAATTAATTGACAAAGTTTTTAGAGTTGAGTATTATCGTTAAGTGTCACTTTGTACATTTAACATATTTATCTCGTGAAAATAACGCATTCTTTTATTTATTCATAAAGAAAAACACTAATTATACATGAATATATAATTCATTTTATTTTAACCTTAATAATATTGATGATTACATTTTAAAAAATTCAAATATTATATATTATTGATAATGCATGACAATTATATTGGTGCATTATAAGTCCTAAGATTAGTTATATTGTCACAAAATAAAAAGAAAAAAGGTGGTCAAAAATAAAAATAGAAAAAGTGAGCACATAATATGAGTTGTCAATTAATGGGACCCACACTTACCTAAAGATTTCTTTTTTTTTTTTTGAACGCCCATTTAGTTAGGTTAGTATTTTTGATTAATTCATTTTTGATCAAATCATTATTTTAAAGTCAAATCGTATTCTATAAATCATGTAACTTTTTTAACAAGACTCCACCCGGAATCAACCAGTAAAAATTAAGAATTACTATTAGAATAAATAAATCTGACCTTTCGGTCTTTGACCACTCGGACATACTCATCATCACAAATGCCGGTGACTTAATGTAATTAAGGGAGATACGTAAATATATTACTACAATATAGTGACACCCTTACGAATAATTATCATAGTTTATTTGGTTAAAATCACATTAAGTTTGATCCGAACATTTATATATATATATATATATATATATATATATATATATATATATATATATATATATATATATATATATATATTGAGGTGTCTCTCTACTTCATTAGTACTAATTAATTTTAAGATAAATATTTCAACATGATATTAAAATTAAGGTTTTTATATATTCTTATTATTCGTTATTCTCATTTGTCTATTGATAATTTTGTTTTATAATTTTTATTTTATTCTTACATTTTTCTTTCTTTAGAAGTAAGAAAATTAACTAAATGCATCATTACATAAAGTACTTAAGAGCTGAATGCACTTAATATTATTCTTATTAATAATTTGTTGAAATCAAAATTTTAATTAGTTCTAAAGGTTTTTTTTGTGCAAAATTAGTTTTAAAGTTTGGTACACAAAAGATCATAACAACAGATTGCATGTAATTTACATCCAAGTTTATGTCCTAATAAATTACAATATGACTTAAGGTTCCTTTAAATTGCAGTGGAGAAAACAGTTTTTATAGACCAATAAAATTAATGATATATATATATATATATCATTAATAGAGAGTAAGTATTGTTTTAATGAAAGTAGGGATATCGATAATAGATGCATGCATATACAAGGTACTGATATTTTTATATATATTTTATATTTTTACATAATTTTATTTCACATAAATATAAAATGAGATTCACCTTTATATAAAAAAAAATAATATAAAAATATTAAAAATATATATAAAAATAATATTCTCCTTTATAAATTATGGTGCATCCACTCTTTATCTCACCTCATCTGTCTTACTTTAACGTAGATAAATGGTACAAAGAGAATAGTACTTTTTAAAAGCTTTAAATCTACCAGAAGTTTAAAAGAAAACCTTGTACTATTACTATTATATTTGGGTCCAGCTAGCTAACTTAGGTTCCACTACTTTAGGGGGTTAAGACTTTAAGAATCTTGACCAAACGACTTTTGTTCCTTCTTCCTTTATAGATAAGGCATCTAACACTGCATTGTGATTAAATATTTAATTAGCAAAAAAATAATTAAGAATGATCTCCGTGAGATCATAATATAAATTTATGGCTAAAAAATAATTAAGAATGATCTCCGTTAGGTCATAACATAAATTTATGGCTAATATATATATTTAGCGTCATTTTTATAATTATTATGTCGAGATTTATTTTTTTAAATAATATTTATTATTTTAATATTATTATTACATATATTTAATGTTATTTTTATAATTACTATATCGAAATTTAGCATGTTAAATAATATTTATTATTTTAATAATATTATTTTTATTATGATAATATCAATCTACTAATTTATTTATATTTTATTAGATGTTAGTAGTTTGTGTCGTTGTTGCGTTATCCAAAGCACCATTTGTCCATTTCTGCATCTAAAAAGAGAAAAGCACAATCAAAAGAAGTAATAGTTTATATTTTTATAGCGTCTATTTTACATAAAAAACGAGTTTCAGATTAAATAAAATATTATAAATATTAAATAAAAATAAAATATTCTTAATTGTATTTGATTTTTTTTTAAATATATATATATAGATGTCAGTGACATACCGACGCAATTAAACAGTACCATCTTCATTTACTAGATATTGGTTGTATTTTTTTTAAATATTTTATAAATATAGATAGTATATATTTAATTATTATAAATTTAGATACTTTTTACTTCTTAGTTTTAAAAAGTTTTTCAATTAAATTTAATATCTTGTGTTTGATTTATTTTTTGCGATTTTATTTATTTGGTGAAACTGCATAATATTTGTTTGTAGTATTTTTTTGGATTATTATTTAATTTATAAGTAACGGTTCTAGTTGGAGTAGTTTTCTCAACAAAGTGATATAAAGAGCCAAGTTCTTTGTGCAGTTGTTTTTGATAAATTGGATGGAAGAATCAAGTGGTGTCATGATTAAATTGACATCATATAATTTTTTGATCTGAAAGACTATAATGGAAGACATCCTTTATTATAAGGATTTGTATGAATCATTGGAGCTTAAGGGAGTTAAGCCAGGGGATAAATTTGAGATAGATTAGAATAAAATGAACAAGACAATGATCGGTCACATTCGACAGCGGATCGATCAGAATGTGTTCTACCATATTTCACTGGAAATGGATGCCAATAATCATTGGACTACATTAGAGTCCATGTACGAGAAAAAGAATGAACAGACTGAGACCTTAGTGATTCAGAAGATCGTGAACTTGAAGTACAAAGATTGTAGTAGTGTATCCGAGTATATGAGTGAGTTCTAGGGATTGGTGAACTAGTTGTCTACCATAAAGTTGAATCTTGATGACAAGATTTAGATTATGCAGATGGTTAAGGATAACGTACATAATGAGCAAACAAAACGAAATTAGTAAGGTATGAATTTTGAGACACAAACACTTGTGACAGAGAACAGGGGTGAAAGTAATTTCAGGAGATCTTACAAAGGAAAAATGAATCGTAGCAATGGAAAAAATTCTAAAAACCATAGGAGCAAGTTAAAAACCAGAGAAGACATTACATATAGGTGTTTCCATTGTAACAAGGATGATCATTACAAAAGAAATTTTAAGATCTAGTTAGAGAAATAAAAAATTGGCGAGTAAGAAAAATTTGAGGATAAGAATACTGCAGCTACAATTACCGAGGATGTTATGTTTTTTTCATTCAGGAAAGAAGAATTCTTACATGTTGTTGATTAAAAAATTAATTGGGTTATTGATAGTGGTGCTTCGTATCATGTTACACCCAAGGAGGAATTTTTCATGACTTAAAAAACTGGAGACTTTGGGCATGTGAGAATGGATAACACTAATCAGTCCAAGATTGTTATAATTAGTGATATTTGCATTCAAACATATGTAGGTTGCACTATTACTTTAAGGAATGTTAGACATGTTCTAGATTTGTACCTCAACTTGATTTCTGGTATGGCCTTGGATAGAGAAGGCTATGATGATCACTTTGGCAGCGAAAAATTGAAGCTTACCAAGGGTGCAATGGTGGTTGCAAGAGGTGTTGCTTGTTGTTCATTGTACAAGACTTATGTGAAGGTGTGTTCTAGTGAGATGAATGCAGTTAAAGATGAATCTTCACCAAATCTGTGATATAAAAGGCTCAGGCACATGAGTGAGAAAGGGTTGAAAGAAATCCCTCATTCCTTTTGCTAAAGGTACTATTCTAAACCCTTGTGATTATTATTTGTTCGGTAAGCAGAATAAAGTTTCTTTTAGTAGCTCCACTAAAAGCAAATCTAAGATACTACTTGAGATAGTATATTTTGATGTATGTGGTCCCATGAAAGTTGAGTTTTTAGGTGACAATAGATATTTTGTTACTTTTATTAACGATGCTTCACATAAGGTGTGAGTGTATTTGTCGAAAACAAAAGACCATGTATTCCAACACTTTCAGAGTTTCCATGTTATGGTTGAAAGGGAGACTAGAAAATTATTTAAGTGCCTTCGTAGTGACAACTGAAGGAAATATACTTCAAAGGAGTTTGCGGCATATTATGATAAACATCGTATTCGACATAAGCAAACAGTTCCTAGCACTCCACAACATAATGGGTAGCTGAGAGAATGAACCACACTATTATTGAGCGAGTCTGATGCACGTTGAGAATGATTAAGCTACCTAAGTCATTCTTAGTCATTCTGGAGTGAAGCTGTTCGTACTGTTTGTTACCTGATTAATAGATCTCCATCAACACTGTAATAATCAGGAAAAAAATATTTTCCATGACATAAATAGTTTTTTTTTTTATTTTATATTTATAATAAGTAAAAGAGTTGTGTGTATTTAATTTTACGATTAAATGAAATGAATCTTGTGTGAATTTATTTTTTTGCTAAAATGTGGTAACAAATAAACGTATATTTAAATATATATTTATTTAATAAAGAGTGAAAAGGAAAGCCAATATATTTTAAATATAAAATATGTAGTGGTAAATTAGGAATTTATTAATAAAATAAATTAGTGGAATAACAAGGAAAGACATTATTTAATAAGGTACCTGGATATTAAATTATAAATTAAATAAAGAATGACAATGAAAGCTATGTAATATAATTAATTTATTTAATTATATTTAAGTAATGTTAAATTATTTGATTAAGTTTGAATGTTAGCTTTGATGGGCTAAATTATTTATTTCTATTTAATTAAGTAAGTAACTTAATTAATGTGTTAAGAAATATTATTAAATTATTATTTGATAAACAACCTAGTTAGTAATAATTATTAAGGTTGCGTATAATGTAAATAATTTGAATTACCATATGGTATTAGTTAAATTATTGGAATATTGGAAATAATAATTACCTTTAGTGATCCAAAATATTAAATTGGAAAGAAGTTTTATTACTTTTATTGATGTAAGCCCAAAAAAATTTATTAATCAACTTCATGTTATATTTATGGAAGCGCAATCGAAATTTAAAAGAAGTCCGAGGAGTTATTGTAATGACCATTAATTCTAAGTTATATTATAATGATGATTATTAAATAATTATCAATGAATTAAAATTTTTGTGTGAATTAATTGTGCAATTACATAATTGAATGAATATACATATGTATGTGTATATTTATGAATCTAATAATGTTACAAGGTAGTGAAATTAATTAAAGCAAGTCTAATTAGATTATATTTTTAAGTCCAAATGAATTATTAAACTAGGTCTAATAAGATTAACCTAGTAGTCCATGTATATAATTAATGGTTGGTCTATATTATAATTAAACTAGCCCAATGCTTATTTAAATTTTAAGTAGCATGTGTTAGTAAATATTAGCCCAATGAAATGAATTAATTAAGCCCAAACAAGTTAAATGAATGAGCCTAATATAATTATTAAATTGATCCGAAGTGGAGCCCAAATTAAAGTAAAAAATTGGTATATATATATATATGGATGATAAAAATAAATAAAAAATGAGGGAGAAAAAAGAGGTTGGCTAGCCAAGAGGGGGCCCACATTGGGGTGGACTGTTTTCATTTAGCTGCTTGCAAAATCTTGGGAAATATCTAATTGTCCAACAACCCTAGTAATCTCAATGTCAATCAAGCTAGTCAATCCATCAAATAGTAATCTTAAATTAGCTTTAATTTCACCAATGCAAGATGTTTAGTGGATGTTGATGATGATTAAGAAAATGCTATAAACACAATGCTCCACCAAATGGTTATGTTGTTAGTCATTTTGCTAGAATCATCAAGAGAGAAAAGAGAGAGTTTCCTAAAGAGAAAATAAAGAGAGTTCTTGTGAGCTTGAGAGAAATTATAATGACCACAAATTCTTTTAGACATTGTAATTATATTTATTAAATAATTACCAATGAATTAAAATTTTTGTACTAATTAATTGTGTATTAATTAATTGAATAAATATACTTGTGTATGCGTGTATTTATTTAAAGTAATAAAGTAAGGTGTATAATTAATTAAAGTAAGTCTAATTGGATTATGTTATAAGTCCAAATGATATATTAAACTATGTCAAATTAATTTACCTAGTAGTCCATGTAATGAATTAAATCTTAGTCCACGTAATTAATTAAACTAGCCTAATGCTTGATTTAATTCCTAAGTCCAAAGTGTAGCCCACTAAGGAGTCAAATTGTTGGTCAACATTTATACATATATGTGTGTGTGTGTGTGTGTGTGTGTATATATATATATATATATATATATATATATATAAGTGTATATATATAATTAAACTATAAAAATAAGGCAAAATTTGGCCTAGAAAAGGCCAAATGGCCGGCACATTGAGGGGCCCCACTTGGGGGTGACTTGTTTGCTTGGTTGCTTCTTTTACACTAAATCATAGTTGCTCATCAACTTATGTCATTCACCTAGTCATTCAAGTTGTACATCAATCAAATAGTAATCCTAATTAACTCATAATTTGACTATGTTAGTTTATTAAGGAAAGTTGATGGTGATTAAGGAAACTCTATATATAGAGTGCTCTACACCTTAGTTGTGTTTGCTTGGTCATTTGTTAACATTTTCTAAAGAGAAAAGTTAGAGCTTCCAAGAGAGGATACACAAGTAAGTAAGAGTTCCTTAAGGAAATAGCTAGATGAGAAGCTTGGTGGATGTCAAATAGCTTCATAGTTTTCTTTGGAAGGAGAAGAAGAAGAACACACAAGTCCATAAGGTTTAAAAGTGTTCTATCTTCTCCTTATTTCATTTTTATAGTCTATATGTGATTTGAACGGTTAAAATATATTTTTAACCGATCAAAAGTTGTTTTGATGGTCTAAAAGTCTTAAACTATATTATATAGGTAGATTCATAGTTTTATATGTTTAAATCATATTTTGGTATGTGTGGTATGCATGAAAATGGAAGAAACGTTCATATTAAACTTTACTAGTAAAACCTAGTTGAGTATATGATATTTAATGTTATAGTTTGAAATGTACAAGTTGGAAAATGGATTTCTAGGGCAAAAAAGTTACATATATGAGTTTAAAGACAACTCAACTTGAAACTTTTAAAAATATGAAAAAACAAAGAAATTATGACTTTTATCGTAAAGTGGGTCATTTTTAAACCCTAAGTGGTTCGATCGTTATATTTATGTCAAAACGATTTCAAAAATGTGATCGAATCATGAAATGTTGTAAAACAAAAAGTTAAGAACACATCAACACTGATTTTGTGTCATTTGAATATGTAGATTTCATTTTATACAAGTTTTAATCAAAATAACTCAAAGTTGAAAATTTCTAAATTTTGGTCGGAATACCCGAGCGACGGCGGCGCTGTATCAGTTTAAAACTGAGCGCTGATAGCACTCATGCATTCTGTTTTCAGCGCCGATAGTGCTGGACTTAGTTCATTCCGAGCATTGGCAACGCCAGTCCGATTTTTTTATTTTTGCCGGGTCGGGTCGGGTCAGTCCGGGTCAGAAAATGAAAAATGTTCCAAAAATTATTTTATTATTTTTGGACTTAATAAGAGTATTTTTAAAATTATAGATAGTTAATTTCATAAGTAAGGATGAATATTATTAAAGGTTTAATAATATAAATTAAATTAATAAAATATTATTATTAATATAATAATGCTAGAAAATCATTAAAATATTATTAAATGTATAATAATATTATAAAGTCAATAAAATATTATTAAATGAGTAATAATATTTGTAAATAGATAAAATATTATTAAATGAATAATAATATTAGAATATAACTAAAATATTATTAGATAGTTAATAATATTAGAATATTAATAAAGTATTATTAAAAAAATAATAATATTAGATAAGTGATAAAATATTATTAGATGGGTAATAATATTAGTTAATAAATAAAATATTATTAAATGAGTAATAATATTAGAAGACTAATAAAATATTATTAAAGGATTAATAATATTATGTGTTTAATAAAATATTATTAAATAATTAATAATATTACAATGTTAATAAAATATTATTAAATTGTTAATAATATTAGATAAGTGTGTGATCTACATTAAATAATTAATATAAATTTTATGTGATTGAAATATTATCAAGTAGTGATAATATTACTTAAGTGTTTATATAATTATGTGGTTAAGTAAGAGTTATAAAGGTTATCATATGAATGTGTATATGATACTAATTTAAGATCAAATTGATTAATTGTTAGGTCTATTTAAGGAGAATTAGTTGAATTGGTTAGCAGTAGACTACGCACGAGGCAAGTTTCTTTAACCCTAACTTGTATTTATTGTTGCAAGTTTTCTTCAACCTGATTTATAGTGAGCAGTTCAATTATTGTTGAGCAAGTATCTACAGTTGTAGATATTTGACAAAGTTTTAAGTGAGTTAATTATCTAAAATTATTCCACATCATTACGTTATTATATTCGCACATAGTGCTTTTGCAAATGTTTTAGTTCATTAATTCAAGAACCGTTTAAGAATGTCTAAGCTAATTGTTTCGGCTAGACAATGCATGTTTAAATTCATCAAGTTGAATATTTTAAAAGCTTATCCAAACCATTGGTTGGTGCGGATTCTTATAGTAAGACTGAGAATGAACAACCCTAAATAAGGGAGATTTTTATCTTTCGGGAAACCGAATTTGTGCAAGATGTCTGAATGTTATGCGTATACATAGGGTACAAGAGGCTGATCCACTCGCGTACCACATTTTTTTCGAGGTATCAGATATATATGTCTGTTCTACCTTAGTAGCAGTTCGTGGTCCTTAAAGATCACTCAGCAGTAAAGAGTCAATTCATTCTTATATTGAAAAATTGATTCTTGATTTCTTTCATGATTGTTATCTATTGGTGAAAACTTTGATGTTAATTTCCCTTTCATCATGATATATCTTATGCTATTTGTTCTTAAACTTGCTGAGTCATTTAGCTGCTCATTCTTGCTATATTATGACTTATTTTTAGCTAAGCCCAAAAGTTCTAAACAAGACAAAGGCAAGGAAAAAGCCAAAGCTTAAATTAGCTTAATGCATGCTAGTTAAATTACTTGTTATGTAATTTCTTTTGTCAATCTTTTGTATTATCTTAAGGTATGTAATGTTTATGTTAAGGTTAATCGACCTTGGGAAGTGTAGCCTTTTTATAAAGAACCTTTTGTATTATTCTGCCAAATTTTAATGCAATTTATGTATTTAATGGTTAGTAAGTATTGTACAGTGGAGAACCAAACCCGAGGTTATGGAACCCAAGTTTGGGATCGTCATAAAAATCACCAAGAGAGTTGATAGAGAGTATTCAAGGTGGAGTTTTTAGTCAAGTTCATCTCAAGAAGAAGAAGATCATCCAAATCTAGGAAGTTTAAAAGTGTTCTATACCTTCATCATTTCATTTATATGGTCAATATATATTTTAAATGGTCAAAATATATTTTTAACGGTTCAAAATCTATTTTGATATTCTATAATGCTAGATCTTGGATATATATGAAGATATATAGTTTAAAATATTTAACACATGTGTTAATATGCTTGGTATGAAAATAAATGGAAGATAAGTGCATATAGAGCTTTACCGGCAGAAACTCTAACTAGCTTTGTGCTATATATTATGGTAGTTTGAAATGTACAAGTTGATTATTTGATTTTGATGGCTAAAAAGTTATATTTATAAGTTATAAAGATACCCCAACTTGAATCTCTAAAAAATATGGAAAAATGATAAAGTTATGGAGTTTATCGTAAAACGTGTCATTTTAAAACCCTAAATTGATCAATCTTGAATTTTCTGTCAAATATATTTTCGAAAATGAGGCCGATCCATGAAATATTGAAGAAGAAGAAGTTAGGAAGATAACAAAATTGATTTTGTGTTTTTTGAATGTGTATATTTCATTTTATAAAAGATTGAACCAAAGAAATCAAAAGTGACAAATTAGGATTTTGACAAAACAGAATTACCGCCGCCGTGGTGAAACATTCTGCGAGTCATCGCCGCAACGGTTGTCCAAAATGTTTGAAAAATTAACTTTTATTAACCGGGTCGGGCCATAGAAAATGGGTCGGGTTAGATCTTTTGAAAACGAAATGGGTCAGAAAATATAATTTTATATAATATTAATAGATGACAAGTTTTAAATAATTATAATATTATTAAATGATTTATAATATTAATAAGTTAATAAAATATTATTACGTAAATAATAATATTAGAAAATAAATAAAATATTATTAAATGAATAATAATATGAAGAAATGAATAAAATATTATTAAATGAATAATAATATTAAAAAAAAATAAAATATTATTTAATAATTAATAATATTAAGAAATCAATAAAATATTATTAAATGAATAATAATTTTAGAAAATAAATAAAATATTATTAAATGAATAATAATATTAGAAAATAAATTAATTATTATTAAATAATTAATAATATTATAACGTTAATAAAATCTTATTAAATGGTTAATAATATTAGATAGAAGTTTAAACTATATTAAATGGTTAATATAAGTTTTATGTGATTAAAATATTATCAAATGATGATAATATTTTTAAAGTGTTTAATATCCCTTGATTATTTCATTATATGATTAAGTGTTGGTAAATTAAGATATACAAAGGTTAATATATGAACCTAGATATGATACTAATTGAAAAATTAACTTGATTAATTATTAGGACTGTTCAAAGGATATTAAATTGTATTGGTTAACTGTAATCAACAATTAGACAAGTTTTCTATACCTATACTTGTATTTATTTTGCAAAAGCTTTAAGTGGTTTAATTATATAAAATTAATCCACATTCATATTAGTTATATATTCGCACATAGTGCATTTAAAACTTTATAGTTTATTTGATTCAAGAACTGTTTAAGAATGTTTAAGCTAAAGTATTTCGGCTAGACACTGCATATATAAATTCATTAACTTGAATATTTTTAAAAACTTATCAAAACCATTGGTTAGTGCAGATTTTTATAGTAAGACTGAGAATGAACAACCCTAAATAAAGGGATTATATTCGGGAAATCGATTTTTGCTCAAGATGTTTGAATGTTATGTATATTCATGAGGTACAAGAGGCTGATCCCCTCGAATACCAAAACACTAAATGGGTCAGACACATATCTAATTTACCTTAAGTATTAGTTCATGGTCCTTTAAGGTCACTTAGTAGTAAAGACTCAATCATTTCTTTTAATTGAAATTGACTATTCTTCTTTTATATTGTTGTAAACTCTGAAGTTATTTCCCATTCAATCATGATATATCTTGTATTAATGGTTATTAACTTATTGAGCAAGCTAGTTGCTCATCTTTGTTATATCATGAACCAATTTTTTAGTTAAGCCTGAAAGCTCCAAGAAGGACAAGGGCAAAGGAAAAGCTAAAGCTTAGAACTTACGTGTTAAATTGCTTATTCGTTTAATATGGTATTTAAATATTGTAAATCTTTTGCGAATCCCTTAAGATATGTATGATGTATGTTAAGGTTAGAAGACCTTGGAAGTGAATTACCTTTTTGTAAGAAACAGTAATATATTATTCCGCTAAGATTAATGAAAACTATGTTTTAGTTGTTTTATGCATTGGATTGTGAGCACTAAACACGAGGTTATGGAACTCGGATTTGGGGGCATCACAGATTGGTATTAGAGCTGTAGGTTATAGAACTTTAGGTTGCGAAACTTTAGGATATAACCTTAGAAGAGTCAACTCATTTAAAGTTGTAGGAGATGAATTGTGAAAATTCATTAAGTCAAGTGGTAACATAATTAAATATATACTTTCACTCCATCAATGAATATATTTTATTGCGATACTGATGTAGTTTTGTTTGTGTAATTGTAGGATGCCTGAGATCGAACAGTCTAGTCACACAGTTGAGGATGATTTCATTGATATCTATATGGATACAGCACAACCGCTGGTGGCTGCACCGAGAGAGGATCCATAGTCTAATCCAGAGAGGGAGAAAAGAGAGGAGCCAGTCAGAGCTCGAGTGATGAGGCCCTATAATGAAGATAAGGCCGAGTCTAAAAAGTCTGAGAATGAGGAGCCAGTGTATGCTGATGGCATGAACATTACTACCAGTGACATTAGCGAGGAGCTGACTACTAGGAATGATGAGCTGGAGGATAGAGTTTAGCATTTAGTGGAGGAAAATCTGGCCCACCAACATTTAGAGGATCAATACAAGGCAGAAGCTTATCAGCACTCTGGCGAGAACACAGAGCTGAAGGAGTAGATAATAGATCTGGAGGAGAAAGTGCAGGGATATGAGGACTCCGTTAAGCACATTGGGTTGTTCGCCCATCAAGTAGTTGATCAAGATATAGAGCTACATGCTAAATTAGCCAAGGTGGGGACTAGATTAGTAGAGTCAGATAAAGAGGCCATCAAGGCCCACTAGCAAGAGGCAATAAAGGAAAGTATTGAGATAGATATACAGAGAGATGTTGTACATGGGCAGATGCTTGAGCTAGATGACGAGGTCTGAGAGAAGAAGGTGAAGATCGATAGGATCAGTTATGTCTATCGCTTTTTATTGGGCATATTTCAGAGTAGGATGTACTATTACCCAACTGAGGAGGGTCAGTCCAAGCACACTATTAGTAGGAGATTGGTGATGGCCATTGGGGATAAGAAGTATAATGATGCGGTTCGTCAGGGAATGCGCAGTCATTAGTAGTAGTTATTTTATGCCATTATATATATATAGATGCACTAGAACTCAACTTTTATTTTGACAGAGGGTTAGTACGTTGTAAATCCCAACTCTAAAAAGTTTGTGGGATATGTTTATGATTAGATCTCATCTTTTGTAGCCTTTCAGGGATAGAGACATTGATAGCAGTACGCTAATGATGTAAGGTGTTATGCACTATTCTTTTAACATATGAATATAAATGCAGTTATATTTATGTTTATATGTGTTGATGTGATTACTTGTACCTTAGTTTTAATTGTTTAAGCAATAAAATTAGAATAAAAGTAAAAGACAAGAACAATAACTTAATTTTATTTTAAACAGAAAATGCCGTCACGTAGAAGAAATTAACCACCACTAATGTCACCGAAAAAGTCAGTTAATGCATAAGGGGTACCACCAAAGCTACTTCAAGAGTTTATGAAAATGCTAATGGGAGCATTCCACGGACGTAACGCTAACGCCATGGGAGCACCAAATCCTGTCGCTCCATTGGCTAACTTCAAAGACTTTAAATTAATAAAACCACCTGAGTTTTGAGGAACGACAGATTCAATAGAAGCACAAACCTGGATATAAGAAATGGAAGAGGTTTTGAGGTTGCATGTGTAGCAGAGGAGCAAATGACAATATTTGCCGCTTTTATGATGAAGGGAGAGGCAAACTATTGGTGGAAGGTTAATAAAAACAGAGTGGGAGGGGGAACTATCGCTTGGGCTAGATTTAAGGAACTGTTCTTCGAGAACTTCTTTCCGGAGAGCACACAAGCAATGATGGAAGTACAATTTTTAGAACTCAAATAAAGGAACACGTTAGTAGCAGATTATGCAGCCAAATTCAATGAATTGGCAAGATTCACCCCACCCCAAGTGGACACTGAAGTGTGGAAAGCACGAAGATTTGGACAAAGACTGAAATCTTGGATTTTTAGCCGAGTAGTAGTTTTGCAAATTAACTCATTTCTAGTACTATTGGAGAAAACCATCATAGCAGAAGGTGGAAGTGAAGCCCTAACTAAGTACAACCAAGAGCGAAATAAGAAGAAGGGTGATGGGGGAAACAAAGAAGGAAGCAGTGGTCATCATAGCAGATGGTGAAAGTGAAGCCTTAACTAAGTACAACCAAGAGCGGAACAAGAAGAAAGGTGATGGGGGAAACAAAGAAGGAAGCAGTGGGGGCAGTAACTCGAACAAACGCAAGTGGAACAATAATTGTTCGGGGACATCCCAGGGAAGCGAATAGAAGTAGGGGAACAAATACAGCAAGTGCAAGAAGAATTATTCAGGAGAATGCATGAAGGGCAAGAACGTCTACTATAATTGTGGGCAAGAAGGGCATATCGCTCCTAATTTTCCCAAACTAAAAAAGGAAGGTTGTTTCTCATATGGAGCTGTGAACTATATGATCAAGGATTGTCCAAAGAGGAAGAATGACGGAGGAAGTGGAAATAAGGGAAGCAACAACAGGCTTACCATTGGAGGGCCGGTGCAACAAAATAAGCTAACAGCATGGACTTTCAACATGACGGTGTAAGACGCCTTGGAATCTAAAGACGCGGAGTCAGATATTATTTCGATCTATAATATAAATGCTTATATATTATTTGATTCGGGTGCTACCTGTTCATTTAGGTAGAATTGCCTAAAGAAAAATTTAAAAACCCAATGAACATTGAAGTTGCTAATAAAGAAGTCATTTATGTAGAGTATATACATAGAAATTATTGTGTAGAAATCAGGGGTCAGAAGTTGGGTGTGAACTTGATTTTGATATGGTTGGGAGAGTTGGATGTTATACTTAGAATGGATTGGTTGTTTAACCACAAAACGGTAATTGATTGTCAGAAGAAATGTATACACCTCAGACACCAAATAAGTCTAATGTCATATTTTATGGCAGCAAGTCGTCGAGACAATCTTGTTGTCTGACGATGATGTAGACCAAAAAACTATTGAAGAAAAGATGTATAGGATATCATGCATATGTAATGGATACACGAATGGTGAATCCTGAGATCGAACAAATACCATTAGTTAAGGAGTTCATGCATGTTTTTACAGATGAACTGCCATGTCTTCCACCAAATAGGGAGATATAATTCGTGATTGATTTAGTACCGGGGACAACACCGATATCAAAAGCACTATATAGGATGGATCCAGTAGAGATGAGAGAGTTGATGGTTCAATTACAAGAGTTATTGGATAGGAAGTACATTCAACGTAGTATTTCTCCAAGGGGAGCACTTGTGCTATTTGTAAAGAAGAATGATGGATTGATGAGACTTTGTATGGACTATAGAGAGTTGAACAAAGTAACAATTAAGAACAAGTACCCGTTGCCAAGAACTAACGATTTATTTGATCAACTAAAAAAGGCAAAGTACTTTTCAAAGATTGACTTAAGAACTGGTTACCATAAGTTAAAAGTAAGAAATGAGGATATACCCGAGAAAACATTCAGAACTCGTTACGACCATTATGAGTTTCTGGTAATGTCGTTTGGATTAACAAATGCGCCAGTCGTATTTATGGACATGATGAACAGAATATTCAAGCAGTACTTGAATAAATTTGTAGCTGTGTTCATTGACGATATTTTGATTTATTCCAAAACGAAAGTGGAGCACGCTGAACATTTAAGATTGGTGTTGGAGATATTAAGGAATAAGCAGTTGTATGCAAAATTTTCGAAGTGTGAATTCTAGTTAGAGATAGTTCAATTTCTAGGACATGTTATTGACAATGAGAGAGTTTTAGTGGATCCTACAAAAGTGGAAGCGGTGATTAATTGGTAATAACCAAAGACACCGACAAAGATTATGAGTTTCTTAGGGTTAGAGGGTTATTATCGGAGATTTATCAAGGATTTTTTGAAGATAACAACGCTGATAATAAATTTGACAAGGCAGACAGTGAAATATGTGTGGACGGAGAAGTGCGAGAAGAGTTTTCAGAAGTTAAAGAAGAGACTTAGTGAAACACCTGTGTTGACTTTACCAAATGATACGAGAGGTTTTACGGTCTATAGTGATGCATCACACAAGGGACTAGGCTGTGTGCTTATGCAGAACGATAAGGTCATTATGTATGCGTCAAGACAATCAAAGGATTATGAGAATGGATACTCTACCCATGACTTGGAGTTGACAGCAGTAGTGTTTGCCCTTAAAATTGGGAGGCATTATTTATATGGGAAAAAGTGTAAGATATTCACAGACCATAAAAGTCTGAAGTATATCTACACACAAAAAGAGTTGAACATGAGGCAGAGAAGATGGTTGAAATTGATCAAAGAATACGATTGTGAAATTCTATATCATCCATGTAAAGCTAATGTAGTAGCAGATGCTCTAAGCAGAAATAATAGAGAGAAGTTGTTTTTATTGACAGACCAGGAAGAACTGGTAAAAGAAATGACTCAAATGAAGTTGGAGATGGAAGTAAACCAAACTTATTGGATAAGGTTAAGGAGGCCCAAGACAAAGATGAAGAATGTGATAGAATAAAGAAGAGAATAACTGATGGAGAAGAGGTCAAGTTTAAAGTGGATATCAAATGATTGCTAAGGTTTGAGAATCGGCTATAGGTACCATTAGTGCTTGAATTACGAGAGGAGATTTTGCAAGAGGCTTATAGTACGAGATACTCGATATATCAAGATTTACGTCAGTATTTTTGGTGGCTAAATATGAAAAGGGAGGTTACAGAATGTGTCAGCCGATCCCTAAATTTTCAGAAGGTAAAGGCAGAACATCAGAAACCAAGCGGGTTATTACAGCAGTTAGAGATTCCTGAATGAAAATGGGAGCATATCACGATGGATTTTATGGTAGGACTTTTAGCAACACAGAGGGGGATATGACACAATATGGGTGATTTTAGATCGACTAACAAAGTCAGCGCACCTTTTGTCGATCAAGATTAAGTTCAATTTGGATCAGTTAGCTAAGTTGTACATTAAATAGATAGTATCACAACATCGAGTGCCGGTATCAATTGTGTTAGACAGAGATCCGCGTTTCACATTAAAATTTTGGAGAAGTCTTCAAGAAATGATGGGGACGCTATTAAGAATGAGTACAGCGTATCATCCGCAGACTGATGGGCAAAGAGAGAGAATAATTCAAACATTAGAAGACATGCTCAGAGCCTGTGTGATAGATTTCAAGGGCAGTTGGGATGACCTTTTACCTCTAGTAGAATTTGCATACAATAACAGTTATCATGCGAACATAGGCATGCCGCCTTATGAAGCTTTTTATGGGAGAAAATTTAGAACACCTCTATGTTGGGATGAAGTAGGAGAACGTCGACTATTGGGGCCGAAATTGGTTCAACAGACTGTATAAATTATCAAGAGCTCGACTAGTAGAAGCTCAGGACCGACAAAAAAAGTATGCAGGTTTATATCGACGGAAGTGAGATTTTAAAGTAGAAAGTTTTGTGTTTATGAAAGTATCTCACTGGAAAGAAAAAATCAGATTTGGGAAGAAAGGAAAACTGGGTCCGAGGTTCGTAGGACCGTTTGAAATATTGAAGAGAGTGGGTGAAGTGGCATACGGGGTAGCTCTACCTCTTGAACTGAAGCATATTCAAAATGTGTTTCATGTCTCAGTATTGCAGCCATACAAGCCTGATTATAAGCTCGTCATCTCCCGATTCAAGTTGAGAAAGATTTATCATATGAAGAAATCCAGTCCAAATATTAGATAGAAAACAACAAACTTTACCAAATAAGGTTATACATTCTGTCAAAGTGTTTTGGAGGAACCACAACGCTGAGAAAACTACGTGAAAACTTGAAAAAAAGATGAGAAATAATAATCCAAATCTTTTTGAGTAGCTTTAAAGTTGTAATTCCGGGGACGAAATTCTTATGAGGGGGAAGAATGTAATAATCATGAATTCTAAGTTACATTATAATGACGATTATTAAATAATTATCAATGAATAAAATTTTTTTGTTTGAATTAATTGTGCAATTACATAATTGAATGAATATACGTATATATGTGTATATTTATGAATCTAATAGTGTAGCAAGGTAGTAGAATTAATTAAAGCGAGTCTAATTGAATTATATTTTTAAGTTCAAATGAATTATTAAACTAGGTTTAATAAGATTAACCTAGTAGTTCATATACATAATTAATGGTTGGTCTATGTTATAATTAAACTAACTCAATACTTATTTAAATTTCAAGTAGCACGTGTTAGTAAATTTTAGCCCATGGAATCAATTAATTGAGCCCAAACAAGTTAAATGAATGAGCCTAATAGAATTATTAAATTGATCCAAAGTGGAGCCCAAATTAAAGTGAAAAATTGGTCAGTATATATATATATATATATATAGATGTATTTATGTATATATGGATGATAAACATAAATCAAAAATGAGGGGAAAAAAAGGGGTTAGCCGGCTAAGAGGGGGCCCACATTGGGGTGGAGTGTTTTCATTTGGTTGCTTGCAAAATCTTGGGAAAGGTCTAATTGTCCAACAACCTTAGCAATCTCCATGTCAATCAAGCTAGCCAATCCATTAAGTAGTAAACCTAAATTAGCTTTAATTTCACCAATGCAAGATGTTTAGTGGATGTTGATGATGATTAAGAAAGTGCTATTAATAGAATGCTCCATCAAATGGTTATGTTGTTAGTCATTTTGCTAGAATCATTAAGAGAGAAAAGTGAGAGTTTCCTAAAGAGAAAATAGAGAGAGTTCTTGTGAGTTTGAGAGAAATCACAAAGAGAGTTGACAGAGAGTATTCAAGGTAGAGTCTTTAGCCTAGTTCATCTCAAGAAGAAGAAGAGCATCAAAGTGTAGGAGGTTTAAAAGTGTTTTATACCTTCATCATTTCATTTCTATGGTCAATATATATTTTAAATTGTCAAAATTTATTTTAAACAGTTCAAAACCTATTTTGATGCTCTATAATGCTAGATCTTGGATATATATGAAGATTCATGGTTTAAAATGTTTAACATGTTTGTTAATATGCTTGGTATGAAAATAAATGGAAGATAAGTGTATATAGAGCTTTACGGGTAGAAACTCTAACTTGCTATGTGCTATATATTATGTTAGTTTGAAATCTACAAGTTGGTTATTTGATTTTGATGGCTAAAAAATTATATTTATGAGTTATAAAGATAGCCAAACTTGAATCTCTCTAAAATATGAAAAAAATGAGGAAGTTATGGAGTTTATTGCAAAATATGTCATTTTGAAACCCTAGATTGATCAATCTTGAATTTTATGTCAAAAATATTTTCAAAAAGGAGATCGATCCATGAAATATTGATGAAGAAGAAGAAGTTAGGAAGATAACAAAACTGATTTTGTATTTTTTGAATATGTGTATTTTATTTTATAAAAGATTGAACCAAATAAATTAAAAGTGAAAAATTAGGGTTTTAACAAAACAGAACTACCGTCGTAGCGGTAGGTCTCACCACCGCCGCCGTCGTAGCGGTAGGTCTCACCACCGCCGCGGTGAAGCATTCTGCGAGTCACCGCCGCAGTGGTTGTCCAAAATGTTTGAAAAATTAACTTTTATTAACCGGGTCGGTTCGGGCTATAGAAAACGAGTCGGGTCTGATCTTTTGAAAATGAAGATAAGTCAAAAAATGTAATTTTATATAATATTAATATTTATCATGTTTTAAATAATTATAATTTTATTAAATGGTTAATAATATTAAGAAACCATTAAAATATTATTAAGTAAATAATAATATTAGAAAATGAATAAAATATTATTAAATGATTAATAATATTTAGAAATGAATAAAATATTATTAAATGAATAATAATATTAAAAAATGGATAAAATATTATTAAATGATTAATAATATTAAAAAATAAATAAATATTATTAAATGAATAATAATATTAAAAAATGAATAAAATATTATTAAATGAATAATAATATTAGAAAATAAATAAAATATTATTAAATAATTAATAATTTTATAGAGTTAATAAAATATTAGTAAATGGTTAATAATATTAGATAGATGTTTAAACTATGTTAAATGATTAATATATGTTTTATGTGATTAAAATATTATCAAATGATGATAATATTTCAATGTGTTTAATATACCTTAATTATTTCATTATGTGATTAAGTGTTAGTAAATTAAGATGTACAAAAGTTAATATATGAACTTAGATATGATACTAATTAAAAGATCACCTTGATTAATTGTTAAGCTTGTTCAAAAGATATTAAATTATACTGGTTAGCTGTAATCAACAATCGAGACAAGTCTTCTATGCCTAAACTTGTATTTATTTTGTAAGAGCTTTATCTGGTTTAATTATTTAAAATTAATCTATATTTATATTGTTTATGTATTCGCACGTAGTGCATTTAAAGCTTTATAGTTCGTTTAATTCAAGAACTGTTTAAGAATGTCTAAGCTAAATTGTTTAAGCTAAACACTGCATGTATAAATTCATTAACTTGAATATTTTAAAAAACTTATCCAAACCATTGGTTAACTAGAATAGTAAGTGTAATGTCCTAGAATTTTCACGTATTTATTAATTAAATTATTAATTTAATTTCCAACGAGTTAGTTTTACGAGATTATTTAAATCTTTTATGTGATTAATTAATTATGTGAGTAAATAATTATGTAATTAATTACTAGAATTAATTAAAGGGGGTTACTAATATGTTATTTAATTAGTAAACAAGCCTTAAAGTTTTAATATCAAAATAATTGATAAGTTTCATATTAATTAAATATTTAATTAAATTGAATATAATGAGTTAATTAAATATAATAAATTAAGTAATATGATTATTAATTAATGTAAATAATGTGAAATATTAATAATAACATTTATTAGTCCATTTAGTAATTTAATACTTATGGGTTAGAATATTTAATTATTTATTCAATCTAATTATTTATTTAATCATGGATTGAATAATTAATGTGTAATTTATTAAATTAGCCCAACATGGGTCAATTAGTAGCCCAAGTGGAGAATAATAAAATTTGACAAATTAGTAGCTCAAACAATTTAATAGAAGCCCAATTAGTATTTTAAATTAAAGCCCAATGATTGGCCCACTTGAAAAATACTTAATTTAAACTATTATTTATTTAAAAAGAGAGCTTGTGACTATTATTTTGGGACATAGGTGATGTTGCCGGCAATAAGGAGAGAGAAAAAGTGATGTTTTGATTTTTTTTATTTTTCATTTATTTAATAAATGGTTACTTGTTTTATTTTTTCAAGTACATGGACCATTTCTCTTTTCACCTAATGTGTCATTTAACCCATTCCTTGTGTAAGTTGTCATCTAGGGGCATGGTCTAAATAATTAGATATATTATGTGTATCTAATAATTTTGCAAGTATACTTGGAATTGGTAGATGTTATTTCATTATTTTCTCTAAGTCCAAAAGAGAGAGCTAGAGAGCATTTGAGAGTGTGAGAAAAATATTTTGAGAGCAAAATTATCAAGAGAATGAGTTCTTGGTTCATGTCATCCTCCTTCACAACATATTTTGGAAAGAAGAGGAGAATAGCTATCAAAACAAGGTAGTTATTTTTAAACCCTAATCTTGTTTTTCTTTCAAGTTATGGTATAAATATTAGTGTAATAATTTTTATGGTTAATATCATGCTATGTATGTTTATATAGTTGTCATGTGTTTAACTTATGTTTTATGAGTTTTAATGAATGAAAAACATGTATTTGGTGGTGTGAAAATAAATCTCAAAATAATGATTAAAGATAATTTTTGATAATATTTAGATTTAATGTTCTAATATTATAGAACATTAAATCATGAGAAAAACAAAGTTTGAATCACTTAAAATGGAGTTATACACAAAAAGTTATGATTTGTGGTAGTTTATGTGATGTAAAATTTTTTATAAAAAAATATGATATTAAATCATGAAAAATTAATTTTTTCATGTTATAAATTAATATAAGGTGATTGGTAATTTTTTTGAATTTTTATTGAGGAGTTAAAGATTTATTGAAGGTATAATTTTATTTAATGTATGCACTGTTCACATTCTGCTGGGGGAAGAAAAAAAAAGTATTGGCCGCGCAATGCGCGCCTGCCTGTGACGCCCCCAAATCTGGGCCCACACAGCCCAAACTTGAGTCGTCAAAATACTACAACAAAATTATTACAACAAAGCACAACGTACAACAATACAGTGTATAATAATACACAACTAAGTCTTCATTATTATTGCCACACTATTTTACAAAACGTGAAGACTATGATAACTATTCCTCGTACCCTCACTCCATTCTCCGGCTAGACCCTGTTATGTTTTCATCTCCTGTTGAAAAACAATGGAACAAAAGAAAGGGTGAGCTCAAATAGCCCAGTAAAGAATATCATGACTAAGATAATGACGAATAAATTATCATTAGTCTTCAACAGTTGAGTTCTTGATAGAATACAATAGACTACAAGGTTTATATCAAAAACTGCAGTTAAATTCTTAAACAACGTTCAGATCAATAATAGCAGCGGAATGAGTAATCTATTAGAAGAATAATGCAGACTATAATGTCCACTCGGTTCTCTTTTTAGGAAAAACATCATCAACTTTTATCATCTGAAATATCATTAGTCAAGATAATACAAATTCATAGTTCCTGATCATAATCATGCACATCAACAGTTCATCTTTGTACTACGGGTCAAAGATATTCAATATAGCACCAACGGTCATGATTATACCAGATTCAGCCTTTGGTCATAATCATACCAAACAACAGTTCATCTTTGCACTACGGGCCAAAGAGAACATTCACCACGTGCCATAAAAGACACCGAACAGATGTATCGCCTTTAACCTATTATATCGCCTTTAACCTATCATCTGTTCAACAAATATATCACATCTGTGCCCCCGGCCACAGATATTCACAACAGCTTGATTTTTGGATGATTAGAATGATATAAATGATGAACAGAAGAAATAGGATAACAATAAGTATAGGAAGTTTACTTTGTACAGATTCAAATAATGTCCAAATTGTCAACATGATGTGGAGTGAAATTTAAAAATGATATTCAAGATCCACAATTCAGAATAACGGTTACAATTCAATAGAAAGGTTCACGTAAATAGGAAGGTTCAGTTGAAATAATGAAGTTCAACTATTATGGAACATATAATATTTTCAGGAATTATAGAAGTAATAGTTCCATAATAAATTTCGATTTAGGAGTATGAAAGAAAATAATATCCCTTACCGTAGCAGGTTTGATTAACAAAAGGTGAAGGAAATTAATACAAAGGGTTATTCACCAACAGGCGGCAATCCGCTCCGTAAGGTTATTCCCAAAATTTAATAGAATTTGAGTACAAAGAGTTATTCACCAAACAGGCGGCAATCCGCTCCGTAAGGTTATTCTCAGAGATTAATAATGAATGAATACAAAAGGTTATTCACCAACAGGCGGCAATCCGCTCCGTAAGGTTATTCCCACAATTTAATACATGGAAATAAAAGGCACGTCTTATGAGTAAGGAAGAAACAATATTATTATCGAGAATCAAATAATGATAATCCCTTACCATAGTACGTTTGAATAATGGAAGATGAAAAAGATGGTATCCCTTACCGTAACACGTGACTGGATATTGATTTAAATGAGGTTGATTAACTTGAACAGTACACGTATACTTATAGATCTTCACAAATACTCAAGATGACTTAAGCACACTTAGAGAGAACTTTCACAAGAAGTATTTAGAGAGAGAAAGAAAGAACAAGTAAGGAAGTTTATGAAAAATCCTTAAGTTAAGGCTTCTATTTATAGCCAAAAATCTTATCATTCATTTAATCTAAACCATTCATTTAAAGATCATCTTTTAATCTACACCATCCATTTCAAATATTATATTATCTTTAATCTACACCATTCATTTCATATCACCTAATAATCACCTAACTTTATATTATAAACAAATCAATTTAATTATTCAACAATAATTCACACTTTAATCTACACCATTCATTTCATATCACCTAATAATCACCTAACTTTATATTATAAACAAATCAATTCAATTATTCAACAATAATTCACACTTTAATCTACACCATTCATTTCATATCACCTAATAATCACCTAACTTTATATTATAAACAAATAACTTTATCAATTCAATTATTATGACTAATTGTTATAAATACAGTATAGTTAGCTCTTAGATATCAAGTCAATAAATTAATGAAATACAACTGTTTAAATAACATCATAATAGAGATAACAATAATGTAAAATAAAGCATACGTTACTGTGTAATGACAATTATTGATTCAATAATGTGAATTACTGTGCATATGTTACTGTGACAATTATTAGGTTCAATAATTTTAAAAATAGTGCAACAACAATTATTGACTCAATGATATAAAATACAGTGTAATGACAATTATTAAATCAATAATGCAAAATACTGTGTAACAACAATTATTGAATTGATAATATAAAATATTATGCAGTGACAATTATCGATGAAATGATGCGTAACAGTTACGGTGTCAATTATCAGACCAAAAATATGAGACACTATGCAATACCGTGTGTTACTGTAGAGTACCGAGTGCTACAGAAAATACCAATAACTACCGTATGCTACTATTCTTTTATCACCGGTATTTTAACAGTTCCGTTGACTATTTTTATTTAAAAAAGTTATTTCTGTCGTTTTCTATATCCGACAAATATTCCGTTGTGGGGTCCACCAATAATTTGTTATTTCGGCGCCGTTGGACCAAACGAATATTCCCCGACAAAGCGAATATTGTCCGACAAAATAAAATTTGCACATAACATCCTTAACTTTTAACTTTATCGATTTAACCACTTACTGTTTAAAAAATATCTATATGAAGAAAAATTAAATTTTGTATTTCATAAAATTCGGGGTCTTACAACCTCCCCTCCTTATGAAATTTCGTCCCCGAAATTGACGTACCTGACATATCGAAGAGGTAAGGATACTTAGATTTCATCTCAGATTCTAGCTCCCAGGTCATTTCCTCAGTATCTTGGTTCCTCCATAAAACCTTAACTTGAGGTATAACCTTTGAGCGTAGGATCTGCTCCTTCTTATCCAGGATCTTAACAGGTACTTCCTCGTATGTTAAATCCTCTGCTATAACGTCTGGTTCTAACTCAATGACGTGGTTTGGGTCCTTCACATATTTACGTAACATAGATATGTGAAAAACGTTATGGATGCGAGACATACTTGGTGGTAGGGCTAGTCTGTAGGCTACGGTTCCTATTCGATCGAGGATTTCAAATGGGCCAATAAATCGAGGGTTGAGCTTTCCTCTCTTTCCGAATCTCGTAACCCCTTTCCATGGAGAAACACGTAAGAATACATGATCTCCGACGTTGAAACTTTCGTCTCTCCGATGAAGATCAGCATAACTCTTTTGTCGTTCTTGTGCGGTCTGTATTTGTTGTCGGATCATTTGGATCTTTTCGGTCGTCAAGCGTACCAACTCGGGTCCCAACAATTTTGCTTCTCCTACCTCATTCCAACATATTGGAGAGCGACACTTCCTTCCATACAATGCCTCGAATGGAGCCATGCCTATGCTTGCTTGGTAACTGTTGTTGTAAGAAAATTCCACCAACGGCAAGTACTTATCCCAACTTCCTTTGAAGTCTAATACACAAAGTCTCAAAAGATCTTCGAGGGTCTGGATCGTCCTTTCCGATTGTCCGTCCGTTTGAGGATGGTATGCAGAACTAAAACGTAGTTCAGTGCCCATAGCTTTTTGTAGACTGATCCAAAAGCGTGAAGTGAATCTAGGATCTCGATCAGAAACTATGGAAACTGGCATGCCATGCAATCTCACGATCTCATTTATGTACATACCGGCAAGACGTTCAAGTGAAAAGTTTTCTCGTATAGGCAAGAAATGAGCAGATTTGGTCAATCTATCTACGATCACCCAAATTGCATCTAAGCCTTGAGAAACTTTTGGAAGACCCGTCACGAAGTCCAAATTGATGTGTTCCCACTTCCATTCGGGAACTTCAAGTGATTGTAATGGACCTTTAGGAACTTGATGCTCTGCCTTGACACGTTGACAAGTTAGGCACCTTGAGATAAACTCCGCAATCTCTCTTTTCATATTGTTCCACCAAAATGTATGTCGAAGATCTCGATACATCTTGGTACCTCCTTGGTGGATTGCAAACGGCGTGTTGTGTGCCTCCATCATGATTTTATGCTTTAATTCAGGATCGTTAGGAACACAGAGTCGAGAGTTGACTCGAAGTATTCCTTTCTCGTCGATTCTTGCTTCGGGAATGACACCTTCTTGTACTTTCTTTATCATGTTTATCAGTTCCGGATCGGTAGCTTGAGCAGCTTTAATTTTATCGATTAAAGTTGGTTCTACTCGCACGTGAGCAATCTTCGAGTGGGTCCCTGGTGTCTTTAGCTCTATCTCCATCTTTTGCAAGTCGTACAAAATACACTTTTGTGTTGTTAGCAGTGCACTTGTACTTGCATAAGATTTTCTGCTCAAAGCGTCAGCTACAACGTTCGCCTTTCTCGGGTGATACTGGATTGTGTGGTCATAATCCTTTAACAGCTCAAGCCAACGTCGTTGTCGCATGTTGAGTTCCTTCTGGGTGAAGAAATACTTGAGACTTTTATGATCCGTATAGATATCCACTTTTTCTCCGTACAAGTAGTGTCTCCAGATCTTCAACGCGAAAACGACTGCTGCCAACTCTAGATCATGAGTAGGATAATTTTTCTCATAATCTTTGAGTTGTCGAGAGGCATAGGCTATAACCTTTCCATGTTGCATAAGGACACAGCCTAGACCTTTGCCAGAAGCATCGCTGTAGATAACAAATTCTCCTGATCCTGATGGTATGGTCAGAACAGGAGCTGAAACAAGTCTCCTCTTGAGTTCTTGGAAACTTTTCTCGCATTCCTCGCTCCATATGAATTTTGTGCTTTTCCGAGTAAGCTGCGTTAATGGAGTGGCGATTCGAGAAAATCCTTCTACGAATCTCCGATAATAACCAGCTAGACCCAGAAAACTTCGGACTTCGGTTACTGTTTTGGGTTGTTCCCAATTTAGTACCGTTTCAATCTTCCCAGGATCGACTGATATTCCTTGACTAGAAATCACATGCCCAAGAAACGCGACCTCCTCAAGCCAGAACTCACATTTCTTCAACTTGGCATATAATTTGTTTTCATGGAGCTTTTGTAGTATCAATCTCAGGTGTTGTTCATGATCCTCGCGACTCTTGGAGTATATGAGGATGTCATCAATAAAGACAACCACAAAATGATCCAAATGTTCCTTGAATATCCGGTTCATCATGTCCATGAAAGCTGCAGGAGCATTAGTTAGTCCAAAAGGCATGACTAAGAACTCATAATGCCCATAACGAGTTCTGAAAGCAGTCTTTGGAATGTCCTCAGCTTTAACCTTTAACTGATGATATCCAGAACGGAGATCAATCTTTGAGAAATGTTGAGCGCCTTGCAATTGATCAAACATGTCATCAATCCGAGGTAACGGGTACCTGTTCTTGATGGTGACATGGTTCAATTCTCGGTAGTCAATGCACAATCTCATACTCCCGTCTTTCTTCTTCACAAATAGAACAGGAGCACCCCAAGGTGATGCACTCGGACGAATGAAACCGGTATCCAACAATTCCTGTAGTTGGACTTTTAACTCTTGAAGTTCAATGGGAGCCATTCGGTAGGGAGCTTTGGAAATGGGCTTGGTACCGGGTTCAAGATCAATATAAAAATCAATTTCACGGTTTGGGGGTAAGCCAGGAAGTTCTTCAGGAAAAACGTCAGGAAACTCATTAACAATGGGAATATCATTCAAGTTTGACGTATTTTTGTTCAAATCAGTGACATGAGCTAAAAAGGCTTGACATCCGTTTTTCAATAAACGAATGGCTTTATGGCTAGAAATAACAGTTATAGATTTCAATAGTTTAGTTGCTTGAATTTGCATGACAGGTTGATTAGGAATATGAAAACTAATAATCTTATGAAAACAATCAATTTTAGCATGATGGGTAGTCAACCAATCAATTCCTAAAATCACATCAAATTCACGCATCTCCAAAGAAATAAGGTCAACAGGTAATGTGAGGTTGTTGATTTGAACTAGGCAAGATTTATAGACAGTAGATGTAATGGTCATTTCTCCTAATGGGGTTTCAACTGATAAGTCAAAGTCCAAGTTTTCAGGAGTTAAGTTTAAACGCTGAGCACATGCAGGTGAGATAAAAGAATGGGTAGAGTCAGTATCTAACAAAGCGTAGACTTCACGAGAATTTATGAATAGCTTACCGGTTATCACCTCGTTCGAGTTTCGCGCCATTTGGGATGTCACAACAAAAGCTCTCCCTTGAACTACAGATTTTCCTTTATCCGCGCTAGCTTTTGGTATCATCATTGCAGCTGGACTTGATTTTGTGGCAGGACAAAACCGCGCAAGATGACCCTCTTTCCCACAACTGTAGCACTTTTTAGACTGCAGAGTACAGTTTGGGCTGATGTGACCTTCCTGACCACACCTATAGCATCTCACTGGTGGTCGATCTTCTCCCCTTGAAACTGGGGTCGGTGCTGGTGTTGGTACTGGTGCTGGTGCCCTTCCATAATTATTATGGAATCTCTTTCTTTTGAAATTGTTCCCACTGGATTCTCCTCTTCTGTTATTTGATGTGGAATTACCACCGAAGTGTTGGTTACCTACTCGATGGTTCTCGTTCCTGTGGTTGTTGTCATTCCTTTCTCTATGTTGCTCATTAACTCTTGGCTGCAATGTTTCATCTGTTTGCTCCACCCTTTGAGCCCTATCCACAACATCTGAATACAAACTAAATTTATGAGAGCTAAGTTGTTGACGAATTTTGAATCTCAAACCTCTTAGGAACATCCGACTCATTCGTGCTTCGTCATCCACAAGATGGGTGGCAAAGCGAGATAACTCGGCAAACTTGGCTTCATATTGGGAGACTGTCATGTTTCCCTGCTCCAGCTTAATGAATTCCACCTCTTTCATATGGCAGATGCTTTCTGGGAAATACTTCTCGTTAAACAGTTCTTCGAATTCTGTCCAAGACATTTCGAGTGCTGAAGGTTGGATATGTTTTACCGCTTCCCACCAATGGTCCGCCTCACCTCGTAACATAAAAGTGGCAAATGGCACCTTCTGATCATCAGCGCATTGTAAGACATCAAGTATTTTTGTCGTCTGTTTCAGCCATGCCTCCGCTTTGAGTGGGTCAGGCTTCCCGTGGAATTCAGGTGGTCCCAATTCTTTAAATTGCTTGACAGTGACCATCCTCAAATTACCAGCGTTTCTACCGTTATTATTGACTGGATTTCCTCTTGCTTGATTCTGTATGAACTGCATGAAATTCCTAAAGAATCCATCGTTCATCATGTTATCAGGAACATTATTTCCTGAGTTGGCAGGAGAATTGTTTGGGGCCTCTTGATTCTCGGCTACATTCGCTTCAGGCATTCCATAGTTAACCTTTTGATTTTCAGATGCCATACTAAACTGTGGTCACAAAATAAATGTTAGTTCAAATAAACTGACTCATCACTTCATGTTCCTACATTCAAATCGACTCATTAGATAATAAAATCTATTTTAGGTAGGACACACTAGTGACTGATTCTATTCGTCTCTCCCCTCCTAGTTCTACCCCAGATCGCCATTAAAGACCATATCCCTAAGCTCTGATGCCAACTGTGACGCCCCCAAATCTGGGCCCACACAGCCCAAACTTGAGTCGTCAAAATACTACAACAAAATTATTACAACAAAGCACAACGTACAACAATACAGTGTATAATAATACACAACTAAGTCTTCATTATTATTGCCACACTATTTTACAAAACGTGAAGACTATGATAACTATTCCTCGGACCCTCACTCCATTCTCCGGCTAGACCCTGTTATGTTTTCATCTCCTGTTGAAAAATAATGGAACAAAAGAAAGGGTGAGCTCAAATAGCCCAGTAAAGAATATCATGACTAAGATAATGACGAATAAATTATCATTAGTCTTCAACAGTTGAGTTCTTGATAGAATACAATAGACTACAAGGTTTATATCAAAAACTGCAGTTAAATTCTTAAACAACGTTCAGATCAATAATAGCAGCGGAATGAGTAATCTATTAGAAGAATAATGCAGACTATAATGTCCACTCGGTTCTCTTTTTAGGAAAAACATCATCAACTTTTATCATCTGAAATATCATTAGTCAAGATAATACAAATTCATAGTTCCTGATCATAATCATGCACATCAACAGTTCATCTTTGTACTACGGGTCAAAGATATTCAATATAGCACCAACGGTCATGATTATACCAGATTCAGCCTTTGGTCATAATCATACCAAACAACAGTTCATCTTTGCACTACGGGCCAAAGAGAACATTCACCACGTGCCATAAAAGACACCGAACAGATGTATCGCCTTTAACCTATTATATCGCCTTTAACCTATCATCTGTTCAACAAATATATCACATCTGTGCCCCCGGCCACAGATATTCACAACAGCTTGATTTTTGGATGATTAGAATGATATAAATGATGAACAGAAGAAATAGGATAACAATAAGTATCGGAAGTTTACTTTGTACAGATTCAAATAATGTCCAAATTGTCAACATGATGTGGAGTGAAATTTAAAAATGATATTCAAGATCCACAATTCAGAATAACGGTTACAATTCAATAGAAAGGTTCACGTAAATAGGAAGGTTCAGTTGAAATAATGAAGTTCAACTATTATGGAACATATAATATTTTCAGGAATTATAGAAGTAATAGTTCCATAATAAATTTCGATTTAGGAGTATGAAAGAAAATAATATCCCTTACCGTAGCAGGTTTGATTAACAAAAGGTGAAGGAAATTAATACAAAGGGTTATTCACCAACAGGCGGCAATCCGCTTCGTAAGGTTATTCCCACAATTTAATAGAATTTGAGTACAAAGAGTTATTCACCAAACAGGCGGCAATCCGCTCCGTAAGGTTATTCTCAGAGATTAATAATGAATGAATACAAAAGGTTATTCACCAACAGGCGGCAATCCGCTCCGTAAGGTTATTCCCACAATTTAATACATGGAAATAAAAGGCACGTCTTATGAGTAAGGAAGAAACAATATTATTATCGAGAATCAAATAATGATAATCCCTTACCATAGTACGTTTGAATAATGGAAGATGAAAAAGATGGTATCCCTTACCGTAACACGTGACTGGATATTGATTTAAATGAGGTTGATTAACTTGAACAGTACACGTATACTTATAGATCTTCACAAATACTCAAGATGACTTAAGCACACTTAGAGAGAACTTTCACAAGAAGTATTTAGAGAGAGAAAGAAAGAACAAGTAAGGAAGTTTATGAAAAATCCTTAAGTTAAGGCTTCTATTTATAGCCAAAAATCTTATCATTCATTTAATCTAAACCATTCATTTAAAGATCATCTTTTAATCTACACCATCCATTTCAAATATTATATTATCTTTAATCTACACCATTCATTTCATATCACCTAATAATCACCTAACTTTATATTATAAACAAATCAATTTAATTATTCAACAATAATTCACACTTTAATCTACACCATTCATTTCATATCACCTAATAATCACCTAACTTTATATTATAAACAAATCAATTCAATTATTCAACAATAATTCACACTTTAATCTACACCATTCATTTCATATCACCTAATAATCACCTAACTTTATATTATAAACAAATAACTTTATCAATTCAATTATTATGACTAATTGTTATAAATACAGTATAGTTAGCTCTTAGATATCAAGTCAATAAATTAATGAAATACAACTGTTTAAATAACATCATAATAGAGATAACAATAATGTAAAATAAAGCATACGTTACTGTGTAATGACAATTATTGATTCAATAATGTGAATTACTGTGCATATGTTACTGTGACAATTATTAGGTTCAATAATTTTAAAAACAGTGCAACAACAATTATTGACTCAATGATATAAAATACAGTGTAATGACAATTATTAAATCAATAATGCAAAATACTGTGTAACAACAATTATTGAATTGATAATATAAAATATTATGCAGTGACAATTATCGATGAAATGATGCGTAACAGTTACGGTGTCAATTATCAGACCAAAAATATGAGACACTATGCAATACCGTGTGTTACTGTAGAGTACCGAGTGCTACAGAAAATACCAATAACTACCGTATGCTACTATTCTTTTATCACCGGTATTTTAACAGTTCCGTTGACTATTTTTATTTAAAAAGGTTATTTCTGTCGTTTTCTATATCCGACAAATATTCCGTTGTGGGGTCCACCAATAATTTGTTATTTCGGCGCCGTCGGACCAAACGAATATTCCCCGACAAAGCGAATATTGTCCGACAAAATAAAATTTGCACATAACATCCTTAACTTTTAACTTTATCGATTTAACCACTTACTGTTTAAAAAATATCTATATGAAGAAAAATTAAATTTTGTATTTCATAAAATTCGGGGTCTTACACTGCCACTGTTCACTGAGGACGCGGAGCTAAACGACGTCGTTTGGCGTCCATAGAAATTTACTCCGCGCGTTACGCGCGGGAGCCGTATCCGGCTTTCCAAAAACGACGTCGTTTTGGGCCGTAAACTCTGTAACGCGCGCCATGCGCTGTAGGAAAATTTCCGCGAAATTACCAGAATGCCCCTCCGTGTTTTTCTTGGCAAAATTACCATTCTGCCCTCGGATCAGTTTTCAACTTATTTACGGAAATGTCATTCGGGTTAAATTTAAATAATTTAAATATTCAAAAACTAATTTAAAATTATAACAAAAATAATAATAATACAAAAATAATATTGGGGAGGATATTTTTCATTAAGTTTAATATTTAAATATTTTAAATATTAATCTAGTTAGCTAAATCATGGTTAAGTTAAATAAATTTATTATTTATTTATTATTTTAAATGTTAATAATAAATAAAGGTGATAAATTAGCAATTATTATTTAATTCCTATTAAATAATAATTAAAGAGAGATAAAATTTAAAAATTAATTATTTATTATTTAAATATTATTAAATAATAAATAAGGTAATTAAGTAATTAATTATTATTTAATTAGCATTAAATAACGATTAATGGAAATTAAGTTATTAGATTAATAATTTATTATTTAATTTAAATAATAAATAAGAATGATTTGATTATTATTTAACCTTAAATAACAAGTAAAATTAATTAAATAATTAATTATTATTTAATTGACATTAAATAATAATTAAAGAGGATTAAAATTAGTAAACTATTATTTAATTTTCTTAAATTAAATAATAAGTAAGGTTAATTACTTAGTTAATTATTGGTTGATTAATATTAAATTAAAGAAGGTTAAAATTAAGTCAATAATTATTTATTATGTAATTATTATTAAATATAAGTAAGTACAATTAGTTATTATTTATTTTAAATAATAACTAGAGTTAATTAATTAATTTTTATTTAATCAAGATTAAATAGTAATAGAGATTGAGTTAATAAAATAAATTAAATTTAATTATGATTTAATTAAACAAATGTAATAAGTTGTTTAAGGGTTTAATAAGTGTCTAACGCTTAAGAAAAATATTTTTTAACTTATTAAATTATTAACCTAAAATGATTAAGGGTCTATAAGGTTAATAATATTGTTTTGACTAATGTAAATTATGTGTTAGTATTTATGTGTGGTAAATAAGTTCATTATTAAGCGTATAGTTATGCAAATACGCCGTACTAATTATTAGACCGACTTTATTAATGTTAGGTCTTTCAAAGCAAGTTAGTTAAAGCTAGACATTTATTGTAGCTGAGCAGACAGGCAAGTTCTCTAACCCTACTCATTTATTGTTGAACAAGTTTCTATACTTGTATTTATTGTCAAAGCTTGAAGTGGTTTAATTATTTAAAATTATCCCACATCCATATTATTTATAAAATCGCACTTAGTGCACTTGAAGCTTATTAGTTCTTGATTCATGAACTGTATTAAAAATGTCAAAAGCTAATAGTTCAGCTAGACATTACGTTTATAAATTCAATACTTGAATACTTTTAAAAGTTTATCCAAACCATTGTTGGGTGCGGATTTCTTATATTAAGTCTGAGAATTGAACAACCCTAAATTAGGGGATTTTGTGTTGGGAAACCGACTTTGGGCGCCAGTGACTAAATGTAATGCATATACAGCGGGTTGAATAGGCTGATCCCCTTGAAAACCAAACAACTCAAAGGGTCAGAGAAAACTCTATTATACCCTCATTAGTTCAGGGTCCTTAGTGACCACTCAACATTTTAAGATTCAAATCTTCTGTTTATTAAAATTTGAATCCTGTTTCATTCACAATTGTTATATCTATTGTTGAACCATTGATGACATTCCCCATTCATTCATGATATATTAAATCTCTATGATTGTTCTAAACTTGCTGAGCAAACTAGTTGCTCATTCTTGCTATATCATGAACTATTTTTCAGATATACCCGATTGCTCAAAGAAGGATAAGGGAAAAGGAAAAGCCAGAGTTTAAGTTAGCTTATGCATGCTAATTAGATCTTTAATTATGTATTTACGGTTGTTAAACCTTTTGTAATTCCTTATGATAGGAACTATTTTTATGTTAAGGTTGATAGACCCTGGTATTGTAACCTTTTGAAGGGAACCAATATGTATTATTCCGCGATATTTAAATGCAATGTATGTGTTTAATTGTTAGTAATGTGTTGAATAGTGAGAACCAAACTCGAGGTTATGGAACCCGGATTTGGGGTTGTCACAGTAAGACTGAGAATGAACAATCCTAAATAAGGAGATTATATTTGGAAAATCGATCTTTGCGCAAGATGTTTGAATATTATGCATATATATGGGGTACAAGAGACTGATCCCCTCGAATACCAAAACACTAAAAGGGTCAGACACATATCTGATTTACCTTAAGTATTAGTTCATGGTTTTTTTAGGCCACTCAACAGTAGAGACTCAATCATTTCTTTTAATTGAAATTGACTCTTGTTCTTTCATATTGTTGAAAACTCTGAAGTTATTTTCCATTCAATCATGATATATCTTGTATTAATGGTTATTAACTTGCTGAGCAAGCTAGTTGCTCATCATTGCTATATCATGAACCAATTTTTTAGTTAAGCCCAAAAGTTCCAAGAAGGACAAGGGCAAGGAAAAACCCAAAACTTAGAACCTGCGTGTTAAATTGCTTATTCGTTTAATATATTTTTTAAATATTGTAAATATTTTGCGAATCCCTTAAGATATGTATGATGTATGTTAAGGTTAGAAGACCTTGGGATTGTTTTAATTTTTGTAAGGAATAGTGATGTATTATTCCGCTAAGATTAATGAAGACTATGTTTTATTTGTTTTATGTATTGCATTGTGAGCACTAAACATGGGGTTATGAAACCTGGATTTGAGGGCGTCACAATTATATTTTCCTAAGCCCAAGTGAGACAATTGATTTTTTCCCAAGAATTATAACTAAATGAATCAATTACCAGCTTTGTTTGTTTTCAACCAGACCATTCTTTTCCTTGTTCCTTTTGGCAGAGTTGTGTAAACAGGGAGGAAAAAAGAAATTTCAAGGAACTAAAGTAAAGAACTAGGTGCTGGTTTTGATAACTCTTTAGTTGGTCAACTAGGGGAGCAGGTGGGTGGTCACCTCGATAGCCAAAAGTAGCTAGGATGTGACACTATGTCAGGAAACAAGGGGGCAATTGATGGCTGAGAAAACAGCCCAAGTGGGCAGGGGGAGTGTACCTGTCGGCAAGTCAAAAAAGTAGGAGGTTGTGCCGCAGTTAATTTTTTTTCTTTCCAGAACAACTCATAGCAACCATTTAAACACCTTAGAACAACCTCAAACAATAGAAGGTTCAAAGAAATTCTTACTTTAACTTCTAGTTAATTCATGATCATAATTGATGTTTATTGTTTAGATATTGTGTATTAAGTTTTATTGGTTGTGGGAGGTTGTATGCTTTGTTATTGAGGATCAAGTAGGATCCAGGAGGAACAATGATGGCTAATTTATGGAGTTACTTATACATGAAAGTAGTATACATACAAGCCAATCACATTTAATGTGATATAGTATATACTTTGTTATCTTATTCATTTATTAATAAAATAATTTATTTATTTAAAGACATTTTTTTATCCATATTTAATTGTTGAATTAATTGTGACAAACCCATGGTGTTTGAGCAATACTTTTAGAATCATAATGATGATCATGCTAATGAGAACTAAATTCAAGATAACTTAAAACTAAAATTATTCCTAATCGTGAGATCACTAAAAAGAGGATTAGTGAATTTGGATAGATTAGTTCATACTATGCTTGCTATTATAAAGAGAATGATTGATCTTATAATTATTTGTGTGGAGATACTAAAGCAAGTATGTATGCGCTTATTAAAGAATAAGTTCACTGAATGTGACTCGCTAAAGGAACACCTAATGAAGTTTTACTTGCCTGTCAATAGGAATTTCTTATGTGATAGTCGTACAAGTGATCATTGGGCTTGAGATCATCATAGTATCTTTATATGTTGAGTTATACTTTGACATATTCCTTAAGACCTTTAGGGTATATCAAAGGGTATGCATAAGTATAATAAGTTGTATATGTAGATAAGTGAATGATCAAGAAAGAATCGACCACTTCTAATTGAATGAAAGAATGTCCTATGTGATTTGATAAATGACAACTTAGTAGTCCTTGGCTAAGACAGAATGAAATTAGAAAGAAGTTTCTAATTTACATTATTTAGAGTTGTGCATTTGAGAATTGAAATACATATGATCAAATAAAATAAGACTTGATAATAATTTTATATCTTATATTTGACTAGGACATTGTATGGTAGAAGGATTGAATTGTATGATAACTATTTGCGGAATAGGTTGTTTTATGATTAAATATTGAAATCTATATTATCTAAAAAGTTATTGATCGCTAAAGGGGTTTGCACTTATTATGGAATAAATATTATTTAGTTAAATAAATTAAGTAGTTTAATTTTTTTTAAATAAGATTAGATTATAATGGTTCTAATTAATTTATTCTACAACTGATTTAATATGTAGAACCTAAAGGGTTACACCACAAAAGAAAAATATTTATTTAAGAAGTGAATGACATAATCGTAATTCATATTTTTCTTGGTGGATCACCTCTAGAAGTTACACACTTGGATAGCAAATGTTGATATAAGGAATCTAATCGGTGAATTTGGAGAAGAACGCGAAGGAATTAAAGTTGAGCTCGTATTTATGGAAGTTTTGATTCTACAATGGTATAATTCTCTAACGCATTCTTGTGTGATTAATAATTGTGCATAAATGTCGATCCTGGTTATGGTTTGTAAACTTTTTATAATCTAATTTTACCATGTTTCCTCTCTTTTTATTCAATTTGATCGTATGTCTATGAATTTTTACAAACTAACAGTGACATCAAGAACCAAACTTTATGCGAATTATTAATCATTTAGATTCCATATATGTATGAGTATGTGTTTAAAACAATTTATTGGACATTATATGTTGTGTAAAATCATTTATTTTGAAAACAAGAAGCAAAAATCGAGTTTTGATAATAATAAAAAAAAAAAGGTGGACTGAAATCGCGAACTGCCTGGATAGTCTGATGAACAGTGCTGGGGTGCTGTTTTAGAGCATAAAAACTGCGTCAGGGCACTGATTTATAGCATAAAAACTACACAAGGGCGCTGGTACCTTGACTTTCTTTGTTGACCGGTCTACGCCGAAGCGTTCTTTTGTAGAACATAAACTATGACGGGGCGTTGTTTTTGTTCTACAGAACATTGCCGGGGTGCCTAGCTGTAGAATATGTTTTTTGGTTTTTTCGGGTAGTGTTTTCAAAGCTATAAATAAAATGGTTTATTTTAAATGATTTTATAATTAAAATAAAGAATTTATTTTAAACATGAAATTGAATTTCATGCAACTTAAATTGTCTATTAAATAATATCAATATATATATATATAAGGAATCTTAGAACCTAGGTATGAGTCTACTTAAGGTTTGTAAGAAGACATAAGTGGAATGATTAAAGATAATAGTAATTGATAAATCAATTAAAATGAGTAGACTTTTTAGATCTAGTTCATCAGTTAGTTCAAGGTCAACAGCTTTGTCCTCAATCCTAGACATAATTAATCAGGAAGAACATAGTTGTGATAACATAAGTCAAGATTTTGGTAACTGGAATATACCAAATGTTTTACCCAAAGAAATCTATGAGTCAACCTTTTTTTATAATCTTAAATCAGATTAAAATATTAAAACTGTTGAAAAGGTTTATGTAATTAATAAAGAACATGAAAATTGTTCCTTATTAACAAATGAAGTAATTAAAAAACGTAGACTTAAGGGATATAATTTTATCCATATAGGTCTAATTCAAGTTGCGGTAAAACCTTTAAGTATTAAAGGAATTAACTCAAGTATATTGTTGTCTTCGGGATGCACACTATTTAAATTATGTACCAAGCATTTTAGGCATAACGGAGTCAAGTCTGTATAATGGATCCATCCATTTTAATTGCTTTCCTGACTTTACATTAACTCTAAGTGACCTACATTTATTAAAAACATTAACTTTAAATATCAAGACTGCTTGAGAAATCACTCAAATGATTGAGGAATCCTAAGCTCTTGCTTTGATAGTTAGAATTTATTATAAAACAATGAAAACAAATTTAAATGTTAATGCACTTGACAAAAGTCTTAAAGATAAGACTGTTTTAATTCAAAGCAGTACTAGTGATGCCAATTCCAAGTCCCAAAGATTATTCTTTGGAGATATATAAATCTCCCGAGGCAATGGATATTAGAAAATGAAATGCCCCAAAGGCCAATTAATAATAACATAACGAACCTATAAAATATTAAACAATACTTTGATGATACAGTCAGAATAAGTTTTGATGATTCAAGACTTAGAAGATCTTTAGTAATAGAAGATGTTGCTAGTATTGTTGCATCGTCTAGAAAAAATTCAGAATTACTAAGTAAAACTACACTTCAGAATGTCAAGTTAAAATAAATTATTAATGAAGGTCAGATCAGTCAACCCTGCTATAATAATGAATCTGTCAATTAAGATGAAGACGATGAACAACAGTTATCACCTACTCAGTTAGATTTTGAGACAAAATCAGTTCACCACCAACTTAGAGTAATACAAAAAGACTTTAAAGTTAAATGGAAAAAATTAACTAATAATTTTAATTCAAAAGAAAATAAAAGTGAAATATATCAATTCTGTGAAAACTATAGTGAACTAGATAGAGAAGAAATAGTTAAAAAATAGAAAAAAATTATGATAAAAAAAGTGAATATTACTTTTTATACTTGCTATGAAAAATATTATGATAAATGTAATGTAATTACTAAAAGCCAATGGGTAAAAGAAGATAAGTAAAAAATCTCTTCTAGTCATCCTCCTTTAAAAACAGTTATTTTACCAATTAAAAACACATATATTATTGCTAGCCCTTTTAAAATTTCAGATGGTAATAATGATGATAAAAAAATTATTGAACAAAATAATTTTACTAACCAGTACATAACAACTTTATGAAAACAGTTAGATAAAATTGAAGAGAAATTGAATATAAACTTCAAAGTAGTCAAGCTGATAAAATTGAAAAACCTTTGTGAAATCTGCCTCAAAATAGACAAGGTTTAGGTTTACCTGCTAAAGATCAAGAAATTACTAGAACTCTTGATAAATTATTTAAAAATTAGGAGAACCAGAATCTAGTAAAACTTTAACAGTCATTGACCAAAATAAAAGCCAAGAGAATAATGGTTCAGATACCGAAATTGAAACCACAGTTCAAGATGATTTAGAAACTGATACTACAGTTCAAGAAATTAAAAATCAATTTAAAAAATTAACTTTTAAAAATCCAACTATCACCAGTCAAACAAGTTAAATCATATGTCAATGGTAACTAATAGTCACCTAACAAATTATAATAATTTAAGACAACCAGATATAGTTGAGTTTGTGGTTAGTGGATTTACTGGTGTTCTTAGATCTTGGTAGAAAAAACATCTCACTGAAGATTCTAAATATAGTATAATTCACGCTATTCAAAGAGATAACTAATGAATGCCTATTTTTGATGAAGAATTAGGATTAGGTCATCTTGATGGAGTTAATACATTAATATGTACAATAATAAAATATTTTATTGGAACACCTAATAATATAACTGATAGGATTCATGATCAGTTAACTAATTTATCATGTTCTACTTTAAATGATTTTAGATGGTATAAAGACGTTTTTACCTCCACAATTATGATAAGGAATGATAGTGATAAGCTATTTTGGAATGAAATTTTTTTCAATGGTTTACCGAATTTGTTTGCCCATAAAATTCATGATGAATTAAGTAAAGACTTAGGTTTTATTGATTATGATAATCTAACCTATGGAGATATAATAAGTCAAATAAAGAAAACAAATCTTAAAATGTGTATTGATTTTAAGATTAGTAGATAAGTTAGTAAAGATAAAAAGAAAGCTAAATATGAATTAGGAACTTTTTGTGAGCAATATGGTTTACCCTCTGTTGTTCCATCCAAACGAAAACATAAAATCAGTAAAAAGAAAAAATTTAAGAAATACAAATGACATTATTCTAAAGATAATTATTATAAGAAATCACAAAAACAATCAACTTATAAAAAATCTTATAAGAAAAAGACTTCTAAGAGATTTGATAAAAGTAAAGTTATTTGTCTTAATTGCGACAAACCAGACCATTATAAAAATGAATGTAAAGTTAAAGAAAAATTAAAACAGTTAAAAATATCTGAAGAAGATACAAATCAAATCATTGAATTAATAAAAATTGAAAATGATTCTAGTAATAATGAATATGGAGATTTTAATTCTTCTAGTACTTCAGAAACTGAGTCTAGTAGTAAATCTAGCCAGAGTCCTAAAATTACTCTAGGATGTACTGATACTTGTTGTAATAAAAGACTAAATGTTTTAAATAAAAATACTGAAGAAGAAAATTTATTAATTGATTTAATAAGTAAAATCTCAGACCCTCAGTTAAAATCTCAATATACTAAACAATTAAAAGATTTATTTAACAAAGACAGCTCATCTAGCAAAACAAATAAGATTAAAAAAAAAACCTATTTTTAGTCTTAACAAGACTTTAGAAAGATTTAAAAATCCAACTAAAGAAATAATTTTACCAGAATTAAACAAAGAAGTTAATAACCTTAAAAAAGAAATTTCTAAATTAAAACAAGAAATTTCTATGCTAAGAGAAGAAATTAGTAAAATTGGAAAAAGAGATGAATTGTTAATACATGATTCTTTTGATAGTGAAGATATGGAGGAACCTGAAACTTCAAGAATTAATAACCCAGATAGTGAAAATGAAACCCTTAGTCAACAAGGATTATCATTAAAAATATTAAAAGCTATTACCATTCAGAAATAATACATTAATGTAACTATAATTATTAACAAGTCATTCACTTTAGAAATTCCAGCATTAGTAGACACTGGTGCTGATTTAAATTGTATTCAGGAGGGATTAGTCCCTATTAAGTACTATGTAAAAATTAGTGAAAGAATGACTTCAGACAATGGTAGTGAAATGAAAATAAAATATAAATTGTCTAAAATACATATCTATCAAAATAATATTTGTTTTGAAACATCTTTTGTTTTAATAAAAAACATGACAAATAAGATTATTTTAGGATTACCATTTATATATTTATTGTATCCTTTTACTACTAATACAAATGGTATAACAAGTAAACACTTAGGTCATGAAGTAACCTTTAATTTTATTCAAAAACGTAAAAGTAAAGATCTTAGGATTATTCAAGAAGAATTAATTTCAAAAAACTTAAATATACTTAATAATAAAAGAAATCATTTAAAATACCTAAAAAATGAAATTAGGTATAAGAGAATTGAAGGATAATTAAAAGATTATCTTCAGGGTAAAATGAAAGAATTTCATAATTTATTAAGTAAAAATATTTGTTCAGATTTACCCCATGCTTTTTGGCGTAGGAAAAAGCATATAGTTAGGCGACGTTATGCTAAGGAATTTAAAGAGTATTTAATTCCTACTCAGGCTAAATCTATTCAGATGAATTATGAACAAATGAATTATTGTAAAAATGAAATTGATGATTTATTAAGAAAATAATTAATTAGAAAAAGTAAATCTCCCTGGTCTTCCCCAACTTTTTATGTCAATAAAAATGCTGAAATAGAAAGAGGAATCCCTCACTTAGTTATTAATTATAAACCATTAAACAAAGTCCTAGAATGAATTAGGTATCCATTACCTAATAAGAAAGATTTAATTAACAAATTAGGTCAAGTAGTTGTCTTTAGTAAATTTAACCTTAAGAGTGAATTCTGGTAAATTCAGATCCATGAGGAAGATAGGTATAAGACAGTTTTACTACACCCTTTGGTCATTATGAATGGAATGTAATGCCACTCGGATTAAAAAAATACCCCTAGTGAATTTCAAAATATTATGAATGATATTCTAAACCCTTTTAGTTATTTTGTCATTGTTTATATTAATGATATTCTTATTTTTTCAAATTATATTGAAAAATATTAGAAGCATTTAAATTCATTCTTTATAACTGTTCAATCTAATGGATTAGTTCTTTTCCAGTCAAAATGCTGTCTATTCCAAACAAAAGTTAAATTCCTTGGTCATATTATTAAGTATGGTCAAATTCAGCTAGTTGCCAGAGCTATACAGTTTGTTATTAAATTCCCAGACAAAATTATTGATGAAACCCAGTTTCAGAGATTTCTAGGTTCCTTCAACTACATAAGAGAATTTTATAAAAATTTGAGAAGAATTTGTAAGCCATTATTTGAACGCTTGCAAAGTAATCCTCCACATTGGACTGATGTTCATACTTCTATAGTCCAAGAAATCAAATTGCATGTTAAGACACTTCCATGTCTTGGCATATCTAATTCTGATGCATTCAAAATTGTTGAAACTGATGCCTCTAAAATTGGATTAGGAGGTATTTTAAAACAAAAGTTAACTGCTAATTCACTTGAACAAATTGTTTCTTTTTATTCTCGTGCATGGGATAATACATAAGTAAATTATTCTACTATCAAAAAAGAGATTTTATCTTTTGTTTCATGCATTAATAAATTTCAAAGTAATTTATTAAACAAAAGGTTTTTAGTAAGAATACATTGTAAATCCGTAAAATATGTTTTAGAAAAAGATGTACAAAATATAGCTTCTAAATAGATTTTTGCTAGGTGGCAAGCTATTTTATCTATTTTTGATTTTGATATTGAATATATTAAAGGTAATTAAAATTCAATTCCCGATTTTCTCACCAGCGAGTTTCTTCAAACAGGTACACTAAAATGAGTGAAAGAGGTGGCCCAAGTGGTCATGGTCGAGGTAAATCTCCTGTTGATAGTCAATCCAATAAAAGTAAAGGAATCAGGATTCCTCACCCAGTTAAGCCAGTCCCTTATGTGGACTTAGTCAATAGGTATCAAATTCTTGGTACCATTCCAAAACCTTATAATACTGTTTTGGCTTGTAAGCCTAAACCTATTGATCCCTTTTGGAGTCCCTCACATGCTTCAAACCCTAGTCAACCAAAATCTTCACAGTTTTTACCAAATTATGAAGTTAACATTTTTCATATTGAGCCTCATATGAAGCCCAAATATGATCCAGTCATCATTGCTTCCCATTTCTTCCCAACTGGTTGGCACTTTATTCCCTTTGCCCCTTATAAATCATTAACGTTTTATAAGGACGTCCTTCTTAATACCGAGTCAATTTTTATTAAGCTCATTTATGATAAAAATGATGATTCAAAGGTTATTTTTCACTCACTCTATATTAAGAAAATTGTTTCCATTCTTGAGTGGGGAAAACACCCTTCTAATCTTCGTCCTCTTGCAGAAGGAAAATAACATTCCCTCTGTAATTATTTTTGTTATTATGATTATATTAAAGCCTGACAAAAGGTTTTCCTATACCAAAATAAGTCAATGAGCCATTCTTGATTTATTCAATTTGATCATAAATTTAAGAGTCAAAACCCCTTGTGGTTTATTCTTTGGTGGTCAAGATTCGGACCTTCTATTGATATCTTCCCTGAGTCACTTCAGTCACAAGTTCACCACTACAAAAATCATGCTATTCATAACCCTAGGTATGATGGCATTGCTATTTTACTTCAGTTTATGGGTAAATAAAAAATTTCATGGATTCTCAAATGGCAATATAATATTCATACGCCAGTTGTAGAACATATTTTTCATTCACCATTTCAGAAAACTATTGTTAATGAAATCAGTCAAGTAGCCATGGTAACCCGTATGTTTTTTGTTAAATGGTGGGATAAATTTAATGTCGAAAGAATAATTGGTCAAGTCCAAAAAGAATTTTCTCTCATTCCAATTTCTCCCATTAAATTTGTTCCTACTGAAGGTTCTTCTAGTAAATCTAAGTAAAAAATGAAACGATCTAGTCCCAGTCCTTCTGTTTTCGGTTATATTGATGTTTCAGATGTTAAGAATTATTCCAGCGATGAGTTAAAACTTTTAGCTCAGGCCATTCAAGAAAGAGTCAGCAAACTCCATGAAGAAGCCAGTGATAGTTCATCATCTTCTTCAAGGTCTTCCCAAAAATCATCCTCTAACATTAATAAAGATCCTTACGGTAGCATCAACCTTCAGGATGCTTAAGATCATTTTGCATAGTTAACTCCCGTGAGTCCCTCTCAGCTCCCTGAGCCCCTAGTCACTTCTGGTCCGAACCAGTACCTTATTTGGATTAACCAAGACGTTCAATGTTTTGTGGCCCCCAGTAATCCAGAACTCCAGATCCAATCAATCATCCAATGTTGCTGGTCCTTACTTTAGACGCACCCAATGTGCCTTTAGTCAAACATTGCTAAACGCCAAAGTCAAAATATGTTACTTTTCCACCGAAAGTAGAGATAAATAGTAAAATGTCTGTAATCATTTATTTTTTGTAATAGTGTCTTGTAATAGTATTTTTCTTATTCTATAAAAGAAACGCTAAGTCATTTGAGGGAGGCGGATTGGTTTTGACCTCTTATTCTCTCTCGTCTCTCCCTTCTATAACCCAATGAACTTGTAAACAGTAGTAAGAACATAACAGTTTTTAGTACATTTTGTAGTCATGTAGACAGCAAGAACATAACAATTTTGTTCATTTAGAAATTTTATCAAGTGGTTAGTGTGCACACATTTATTCTACATGTTGCCAACATATGTAAACAATGTATTGTTGATTTATAAAAATTCATAGACATACAATCAAATTGCATAAAAGATCCAAACTATAGTAAAATCAAAATTTAAAATTTTACAAACCATAACCAAGATCGACCTTTGTACACAATTATTAATCAAACAAGAAAGAGTTAGATTCATTAGATCAACGTTAACTACCCAAGTATGTAACCTCCAGAGGTGATTCACCAAGAAAAATATAAATTTAAGAAGTGGGTTGTGGCAAACTCTAATTTTCTCTCACTTCCAATTACTTAGATGTAGAGAATAATATGAGTAACCTTAAATCATAATAAGACTATTATTATTTATAGATTTATCTAACCATCCTAAACTCTTTAGCAATAGGATTTTAATTTAACTCTCAATCTAATTAGGAACTAAATTATTTTAATATAACAATTACAATTCCTAAACCATTTAGGAATTTAATTATTTATTATGAGAGTACTCTTATTAATTAATTCTTAAACCATTTAGGAACTAAATAATACTACTACTACTACTACTACTACTACTAATAATAATAATAATAATAATAATAATAATAATAAGCAATTTAACATCTGGGTCCCAACTGACTTTTAACAAAAAAAAAATTAAAAAAATAATATTTTTATCCAATTATTATTCACGTGGGCTTGTCAAATAATATTCACGTGGGCTTGTCAAACAATGTCCACGTGAAAAATAAAAGTAAATTTGAAAGTTGAAACAAATTAAATAATTAAAATTAAATAAATGAAAAACATGGTAGAAAAACATATATCTTAATAATTCTATTAATTTATGGGACCCAGTAATGTATTTGTAAACTAGGGTCGAGTACTGTGGAGAAAAGTGAATTTAACCCGATAAAAAATTATTTTTTAATTTTTTTTTTCGTTCAAAGTCAACTTGCTTTGAAGGAATTTATGATGGTTTGTAAAAAATAAGCACTTCAATGAGTTGACTGTTAAAAATTTCAGTCCAGTGATGCATTTCTAAACTGTAGTTGAGTACAGTGGAAGAAAATGGATTTAACCCATTCTTTGGATTGTGTCCAAACTTTTGAATTTGTGAGATCACAGCTTTCATTTGAACATTTGTAATCTGGATCGTTCAAATAAAACAATTTTAATCTAACGTCTATTACTTAAGTTGATTGTTTTAAACAAGGTTCTCAGATCCGGATCAGTCATTAAACCGAAAAAAGTACCGGGTAGATGGGTTACTGGTTCAACCAGTGGTCGAATCGTTATTGACCCAGTGACATCATTAATATATAAAAATATATATTATTTGTAATTAATAAAATTTTAAAAAATCTCATTTTTTATGAACTAAAACATAATAAAATTGAGTTACAATATTACTACATGTTGTTAATTTTAATATTATTTTTTTTTTATAAAAAAAAAAAAAAACAAAACCGAGTCACTAAGTTAATAACTGATTTTATCGATTGACCCACTAGTGGATTTATTTATTTTTTGTTTAAATCAGATCGAAATACCAAATGATTCTAATTTTTATCCCTTAAACTGATGATCCGATCTGATTTTTAAAATCATCGTTTTAAACATCGCATAATACCGTGGATGTATAATGGTTCCCACGCTTGCAATTTTTTATCTTCTTTCTTAATTTTCTTATATATATACTACTTTTATACCGTTTATTAATTTTAAAAAGAGTGTTTTAATGTCATCAATTATGCTATTACTGTAATCATCGATTGATTTGTCGTATCTTAAAAAGTATTTTGTGTACATTCACAAAAACTTTATGTTGTCGAAGGGAGACAAATAAACTTTAAAAAAAGCGATAAATTATATTTCTCAAATGATTACTAACATCTATTTGATTTCATAATTTTCAACAAGATATTACCTGATTAATTTCAAAGCGTTTTAAGGTCGGGTACTGAAAATTCACTACCACATCACACAAAAAATTGTGTCGTGCACCGCACCTCCCGTTTTTTCGAATAAATAATATATTGAACCATTTTGTTTAGTAAATATGTAACTCTTCTGATAGACAATAGACAATATGTCTTTTAATTATTGATTATCAAGATAATTAGATTGCTTTTGAATATTCCGTTTCGAACTCTAAGTAAGATCTATATACAAATCAAACGTAAAAATGATACATATATTTGTTTATGTAACAATTTTTATTGATGCAATCGATGAGTATAGATATAACCTTATCGATAAGTTTAGAATTTTATTTTATAAATTTCATCATGATTGATATTGGTTATTACGCTGTAACCAGTAATTCTTAGTAAGAAGAAGTCATCAGCCTGTATCGATTACGTTGAATCCTTTATATATATATATATATATATATATATATATATATATATATATATATATATATAAAATGTGTTCATTCGTAACAATCGGTTACTGAGTAATTATTTTAACAACTAATGTAGAAAACTCTTTTGACAGTGAATTGGCCATATCGCAAAATTTGGCCCATGTCGGTACTCCTTGTTGCTGCACGTAATTTTTTTTTTTATTTGGCCCAGTCAATATTCCTTGTTGCGACAAGTCTAGGTTTGGTTGCTAGGAGTATTATTGTATCAACTAAATTTACGAGTGAAATTGAATTTTTAAAACTGTACACTAGAAGCTCTAATAACAAGGCCAAAAAATACTGTGGTACTCCTAAAATATTTATTTACATACCGCAGAACTATTTTACAGTACCCCTAAATTTTTTTTTGCAGGCAAGGGGTATTATGTAGAATTTTTTTTGTGGGTCATATACCGCATAATAACTGTACGGATATGCTACGAATTTTCATGCGGTATGCTCCTATTTAAGCCAATAAATATTATAACAGACGAATAAAATTAAGTTGCATGAAAAATACCTTCCATCCCTAAAATATATATATATATATATATATATATATTAGAAAGAGATGGGTAATGATGGAGCCTCAAAATTCACAACTCCTTTTATTTTTGCTCCTGCAAGTTTAGTTATTTTATAATTTTGTCTCTTTAAATTTTTTTCTATATTTTAATTTATCTCTTAAAGTTAATAAAATTACTATTATATCTTTAAAATAATTACATAAACAATGGTGTGTCACAGTGATTAGTATATATATACATAGCTAACACAAAATAAAGAGCCTCCTCCAAAAGGGTTCATTTTACTAAATAGTGCTCAAGCGTCATTAATTATTGTTACAACTATTAGGTACGTGCATGTCATAATTAAGTTTGAAACTCTAAAAAAAAATATTTTAAGAAAAGTGTCTTTGTTTTAGAATCTACAATATTATAATATAATAAATACAGGGACATATTTCAACTTTAGGAGTTTAGAGGGAGCCTGACAAAAAGGGTCACAAGGGAAATTAGAGGAAAACCTAAAAAAATTATATTTTTCAATTTTCTAAAGCGCATTTGATATTGACAATGAAATTTATCTTATGACCTTGTACAGTAAAAAGAGAAAAGTCTTTAATTATCACTAGACTATTATATTTGGTTTAAAAATCGCGGCTATCCAGTGAAATTTTAAAAAATAGTGGTTACAAATGTCTCCCTAAAAGAAAAAGATAATAGAAGGTCTAATTTTTTTTAAAGCATATGAAATTGTTAGAGCAAAATTGATAATGTCGGAGGAATGTGTAATTTTTATGTAATGATGCGTAATTATGAGTAGTTGTATGCGTACGAATTGTGCATAAACTGCATATAAACTATGCACAAACAGTTGTTTATAAGTAGATAGAAAAAGTAATATGTGGGTTATATCATTTATATACTAATAAAATTTAATAATTTTGTACATATTTCTTTTATTACTCAATACACAAGGTAACAGTGTTTGTGCACTGTGTGCATATAAAATTATTCTCTTTTTTTTTTGTTTTTTTGATAATGTGGAGTTTTTCATCTGTAGTCGGACTAATCTCCCTTACTCGGATCAGCCCTTTTAAAATCCGTGATCCCGTTACCTATTTTTATGAGAAGGGAAAATTTTTCTAAATTATTTTTAAATTAATATTATTCATTATTATTACATTATCTATTTTAGTACGGTAGTTGATGATAACTTAGCCCTCGAGAGTAGTTTTCAACTGTGGGCTCCTATTCGTCCAGACCTGGCACAAACGTTCACGGTGGTCAACTACTCGGGCTGTCGTGAGATGCCACGGGTATCGGTGTTAGTAAATGGGACAAAGAGATAAGCTGTCAATTTAATTGGGTGTCTAATGTAAAAAGTGTCTCAACATTTTTTTATCATTCGAGACTCCCTGTTGTAGTTTCTTTGTCCCCATCCCTTTGGCCTATTAATTGAAGTACATGGCAAAGGGGTTCGGCGCCATCACTTTACAACAGTACTTCTCAAGACACGACTACGTGATACTCTTGATCAGAGACTTTTCCAGCATACTTCACCGAATGAGTTACTACTTGGCAAGTCTTGGGTCTGGACCTATTTGATGTGGGCTAAGCTATTTTATCCAAACAGTAGTGTTTAGTTCCATTTTTATCATGTGATGCAACGTCTTCCCATATTTACATAATTAAAAACACAGAGACATTTGCCATAAGATATCTTTTCATATTTACATGATTGAATACACCAATAATTAACTGCCATAAGGGAGAAGATTCTCTCCGGTACAACAAGGAAAAGGATGTTCAGTCTCAATTTATGTCAAACACAATATAACTTTTACGAATATGAATATAAATACATATATATGATGTACGTAGCATCTGATTCATTAATTAATTGAGATCAAGGATCTCCAGTACACCCTGAGATCTGAGAGGATTCCGTCTTGTCATTAATTTTGACATAATCTTGCTTTGATAAAAATAAAAATATAATACTCGGATCTTAAAGTTATATTCCAAAATAAAAATAATTTTATAAGAATTTTAATAATAAACGAATTTTACAATCACGTGAGAGATATATTTTAAAAATATCAAAATTAAATTACTTGTTAAAATATCAATTTTTTTTATTTTAATGACATAATAATAAGGATCCACCATTACGTTAATAAGACCTAAAATATTGAGACCTTTAATACTAATTATCCTAAAATAATACTATTAAAAATAGTAGAGTGATAATTATGCTAGTAAATAAGGGTGCACATAAAATCGACCAAAATCAAAAAATTGACCGGACCGAACCAAACCGTTACCATTTCAAACCGAAAAATATAAAACCGAAAAACTGAACACTATAAAACTAAAAAACCGAAACTAGTTAGGCCGGTTTGGTTTGGCTTCTCAAAAAATCGAAACCGACCGAACAATTTAAAATTATAATATAATTTATATACTTTTTTAATAAATATTTATTTTATATAATTATATGTTTATTATATATTTTTATTGTGACGAATTTACAAAATTTCTATCCTAGTAAGTGAATTAGGTGATTTTTATTTTTCGGATTTAGAGAACTTCTATTATAATTAGTAGTTATCGAGTTAGTGATTTATTAATTATTATGAAAAATTGACAATATAATAAATATCAAATTATCAATTACGGAACTGAATAACCGAATAAACCGATAACCGATTACGATGTAAAAATTTGGGAGGTTTTGGTTTTTAATTTTTTATAACCGACTTAAATAGTTTGGTTATTTTTTTTTCCCAAAAAACCGACCAAACTGACCGTATGCACCCCTACTAGTAAAACATAAGTGCCGCTAAAAATTTAAATTGTCGTTATATTAAATATAAAAATTTCACTAAATGCACCTAAATATATTTGGACATTATCAATCCCCTCAAATAGTCTTAAAAATTATTTAATTATATAATAGCCGTTTCACCTAGTCAATTAACTTTATGAACATGAAATATATAATTTATTATATTATTTGTTACTTTAAAGTAATTATTCAATAATTTTAAATTATCTGTCACGTAGTGTCTCGTATCATTTATGTAATGTTATGTGAGTATTTAAAATAAAATAATTTGTTTTAAATGCTCATATAATAATACTATATAAATAATATAAAATATTATGTGACAAGTGTATCAGAAATATTTAATAATTTTTTTAACTTCAAATTAAATATTTTCCTAGTTTTTTATTTTATCATAATACTAGTCAAAGAGATGTGACAGCTGGGACCAAATAGGCAAAATAAACCCTAAATCTTATTTTATTGGATGGACTAAGAAGTCCCACATAAACCCTAACCTTCTTGATCCAAACCCATTGAGTCACTTTATTATTATTTTCTTATTATTCTTTTCCCTATCAATAAGTTACCGTCTCTCTGATTTTATCCCATCCGTTTTATCAGCCTCAAGTTTAGGGTTATCTCTCCGCCCTTCACTTTCCCATCCCAATTTCTCACCACATAAATTTAGGGTTCGGCACCCCAATCCAACCATATTCGCTTCCTCTCCCGTGTTCTCACGCTCCAATCACATATCACTTAAGTGCTCCGGCATCTCATACGTAACGCCCCTGACAAGACGTTGACACATCACCTACGACCCTAAATGGGGCGTGAAATCCACTCTCGGGGATCGCATTTGACTAGGGTTCAAGGCTGCATAGTGGGTAGTGATAAGAACCGCACCTACTTGCCTCGCTGGCATCATCCTACTGGATCTTCAATTTCTCTCTCTAAAGTACACATATGCACACAAATATATATATATATATATATTTATATTTATGTGGGTCTGTGTATATAATAGTAACAAACCCTTCTTTCAAGGACAAGATAAAATAGTCCACTCACACACCTATTTTCTCTCTCTACTTTTTCTCTCTACTTTTTCTCTCTCTAAATCGCAAACCTAAAAAACGATTAGGGTTTCTATTCATTACGCACTCCAATTTCTTGATCCGCACCTTCCAATTCCTTGATAAAGTTCAAATCTTTACCTCTGTTTTGCAAAGGGCAGCTAAATGGGTGTAATTTTTTCCTGAGCCGTCAAGAATCGAGGTGAAGTCATCTAGTGATGATTTGATCTGAAAATTGGTTCATCAAAAAGGTTTGTTTTCGATTTTTGGATCTTTCTTTACTGTTTGTTTTAGCTTCGGTTTTATCGATTGTTTGTTTTAGCTGGGTTCAAGTTCATTTTTGGATTATGTGGATGGTATTTTATGTGGGTTTAATTGTTTGTTTTGGTTGGGAAATTAATTGATTTGTTTCCCTTTTTGGTTTGATTGTGGGTTGGAGTTTATGATGTTTTATGGCGTGGGTTAGTTAATTGTAGTGATTTTGTTGGGGTTTATGGTAATTTGAGTGTGGGTTTGATTGGGTTTATGGGTTTGATGCGGTGGGTTTGAGAAACCCTACATTTTGATTTTGTAGAGGCGGGGTTTGGGATTGTGGGTCTGGAGAAATGTTTTGATGTGTTGATTTCGATTCTTAAATTTTGATTTTTTAGTAGCATAATTTTCTTAACATACGAGGATGAAACCCTAATTTGTGGTTTGGTTTATCGGGTTGTTTTGATGATTGGTTTGGTGTTGATGAGTTGTTTGAGCTATATGGGCCGGGTTCTAAGATTGGGGATGTTTTGGACAGCTGTACCTTAGCTGTCATGGAGAACTAGGGTTTGTGACATTTATTTTAGTAAATTTTATTTTTTCTTTTATCTCTAGCTGCACTTTTATTTTTGAGCTATGCGTAATAACTTTGGCATTCAATTCATTGTTATGACATTAATTTTGCTGGTATCTGAATTTGATTCTTGAGATGCATGTTGTTCGGGATTTTTACAATGATTTTGCCATATAAAAATCTACACTAGCTAAGATATTAATTATGTTATTAAGATGTCTTGTTTAAATTTTTTAAATTAAAAGTCTAATATTTGTATGATGCAATTTCCATTATTTTTTGTTTTCTTGTGTGTGTGTCTGCATGTAATATTTATCTTATTGCCCAATTTGAGTTTTCATTAATTTGTACTTGGCGTGACATTTTAATTTGTGAGTTATTTGTATTAACTTTGAATTAAATACGTGTTGGTTTGACTTTAAATTTGTTGGTACTTAATTAGAGATTAAACTTGACATCATACATGTCTGTTTGCAAGTACTTTTACAATGGATTTACCTTGAACTCTAAATTTGCTAATTAAGTTATTAATGTTGTTCATCTTTTTTACATTTTTAAATCATCATATGATTTAATTTATGGCTCAAATTGTGTTTATATTTTGTGTACGCATGGAAGATTTATTACTTCACACTGTGGTTTTAGTTTAACATGGAGAACTGTAGTTTGGTGGAAGAAGGAAATATTCAGAGAAGCAGTCCTATGACACCTGCCTCCAAGTCAGTAGCATCACTTGTGAAGATTGATTCAATCTCTATAGACCTCGGGATTGCTATGGAGAAGAAAGAGGCAGAAAAATGTCATCATTTCTCCATACGGTAGCCTTTTCTCCATTGCTTTATTTTTTGTGTTCTAGTATATGTCTAAAACTTTCCACCTATACAGAGATTGTTCTTAGACACCAGTCTTACTGTATTGCATGTTTGTTTGCATGCTCCCCGAGCTGACGTTGTGGTTTTTTTTCCTGAGAGAAACAATATTATCCTCTTATTATGTTCTATCTGAATAAAGTCTCTTATAGCTGAGATTGACTCAACTGCTTTATATGCTAAGGTTACTCCATTAGTTATTTTCCTGAACTCTGCTCTTTATTTTTTTCTTCAAAATACTTGAAGCAGACAATGCAGTGGTAGTAAGCAATGTGCATGTCCACTTTTCGATTCTAGAATTTTTATTTATGTAGTATTTTATTTTTTATTTTTTTTATGTAGTTTGAGGGAGACTTAGTTTTTGTTCTTCCTTATCTAGACATTGATTTCTATAAGTTTAATAGCTTGCTGTTCATGGTGGTTATCAATCTTAATCTCTTCAAATGGTTGAGTGCATGCTATATTGAGAGATAATTTATGTACTAGAGAGACAAACAATTGCAATTAAATGGTTGGGGAAAAAATTAACGAGGTAAGCCATAGAAATGCTAGAAGATTGAGTTCATAAGATTTTGTATTTTATGGTTTTCATTCTTATCAAGCTTATTTTTATAATTGACGTTTAATACATGGAGTGAGAGGACAAGCAGAAAACTAAATGTGGTTTGAAAAAAAAAAACATTGTTAATTGTGATCGGGTTTTATAGCTGGCTGGTTTATAATTGTACTTCCACAGCATTTTAGTCAGTTTGAAGACAAATAGTACATCTGAATCATATGACTTAAGTGATATGTTGGATGGTGTACTTCAGTTGCAAATTTGAGCTCTGTGTTCATTGACATTTAATAAGGATGCGTTTTTTTTTAGCGAAACACCTAGGTAGCTAGTAATCCCTCAAGATTAAACTCATAAGACGAGAAGTTCATTATGAAGTTTAAGTAGTATCATGCACAGGCTACAATTTATTATTTCAAGACTAATTTACCAGGCATAAATCTTCTTTTTACTGTAGCATACAATAGGCCTATTATTTCTTTGTTGAATTTTCTTTTGATAAATACTCTCTAATGTGAGTGCAGTGGATATGTTGCTGAAATGAGAAATAAAGACGTTAAGATTTGCGCACCGTTTCCTTTAGATGGCAACGAAACTAATATGAGGGAGCAGCTTGAACCGTTATATGTTGCCAAATTCAGATGGTGGCGCTGCCAAAGCTGCGTGCAGGAAATTGATTCTGCAAGTGCTTCAAGAGATCTGATAGATCTAGAGAAGTCTCCCAATTTGAATGGAGATGAAAGTTATTCACAGTTATGTAGTAATGAGAAAGAAAACAATTCTCCAGTTGGGCACACAGTTGTCAGTGGTGGTATAAACTTATACATTTTCATTATTGTAATATAAATATCGTTAAAATTGAACACTATACTGTTGAGCTCAATCTTTAACTTCCTTTTTGTTTTCATCTTTCTATCTTTTGTTTCCCTTTAGGCCATGAGAACGGTTTGGAAGATGTTGCCTGTCAGCAAGCTGGCGATCAGACTTTAAATCTCACAAAATCACCGTGCCAGATTCAAGAAAGCCATACAAATGGGACGGGTAAAGTTGACTGACAAATTGAATATGTTTGAGAACACACTGTCTAAACATTTTTTTATGTCTTTGTCATTGGTCATTCTGAATGTGACAATAATGACACCTTTTATTTGGAATAGCAGCTATTGAACTAAAGGGCAGTGAGTTGGTTGCCATTTGTGAGCCAAACCCTGGAATTGACGAGGCTGCAAATGCTGTTCTTGCCATTGAGTACCCAGGATACAAAAGTAGTGCTTCTGCTGAAATTTGTCATATGGTAAAATGTAATTCTTTGGATGAGGAGCAGAGAAATGGATTTACGGTTTGCGAGACTTCTGAAGAAGTTTTGAAGATTGATGATACAAGTCCTATTAAGGATGCGGCAATTAGACAACCTTCCCTTGAACTGGAACAGAGCGATAATGATTCAGTTAAATGTGTCGAAACATTTGGAGAAAATCGTCACATAAAACAGAATGAAACTTCAACCGGTTTGCCACGCCGTAAAACTCGAAAGGTGCGTTTGATGACCGAACTGTTGAGAGGAAGAGGAAATGTAGAAAGAGATCAGATAGCTTCTTATAATGCAATGCCCAATGCATTTGCGGCACTAGCTTCATCTTCTGGTCAGAGGAGAAGAAAGATTCCTCAGGAGCCTTCTAGAGAGGTGCGCTATCCAAATAATGAGGCTAAAAAAGTCAGAGCCCTCAAGGGAGAAGCGAAAACCACAATCGCAACAATCAAAATTTCTGATTCAGAATCAGAAGAAGATGCATCTGCTGCTGGAATAGGTTTCAGAAGTTATATGCCTCTGCAACAAACAGGGAAAAGGTCCTGTTCATCAAAGATGAAAAATAAAATGCTGCAAGGTGAAGATAGACAAGCTTCTTATATTCCTCAGAAGAGCATGTTTGGAGAAAGCTCTAGGGAAAATATAGGGCTTGATCTTTCTCTGAACAGCTATGTGAATGTTGAACATAAGATCAATAACCCACAAAAAAAGGTCACGCCGAATAATGATTATCGGAGTAAAGATGGAAGGTTTATTGGTGAATCATCTGCTCCTGACCTTTCTTTTGGCAATGATGTATTGAGTGATCTTGATGAGAGAATAGCCCATAGAACAGCGACCCTGCATCAACAGCAAAACAGTCTTTCTCTGCACAAAAAATTGGTATGAGCCTTTCTACTTTTAACTTTATCAAGTATTTATGGAATATTTTTCATGGTAATTTTCATTTTCTTTGCTTATATGTTTCTTAGTAACGTGGTTGCATATTCTACCATTGTTGTGTTGAATAGCATTCTTTGATGGTTGAGTTTCAAGCAATTAATGATGGCAATAACCATGGTTTATAATTATTGTATTTTTAATTAGTCTAGGAGCATTTTTTTTACAGCCATTTATAGACAATGAAGCTTGTCATGATTCAGTTTTTCTAACTTGGAAAAATTGATTAGATCAGCTGTTTCATCCGACTGGAAATTATCAAAACCTGCTTTCTGTATATAATAAATAGATCAAATACATCATTTTATTGTTAATTATTTACCAATTACCCGTGTTGGTTAGTCTCGAGAGTTCAGGCTGATAAAACGAACAATTTTTTTTTTGTGTATGGTAAATTTTCAATACCACATATCTGAAACAAACCTTCACCGATCACGTACCAAAAATTGAAGACCAATATATTTCTGGCTCTTACTCCATGCCGCCTACTTTAAATTTTGTATTTATATTATTTTTTGGCCCATTTTCTCTTTCGTAGCAGACAAATGAGAGTCACTTCCTATAAATCATCGGCAGAAAGAACTTGAACTCATTTCTAGAAATTGAGGAAATGAATGCTTCTCGTAACCTTTGTATATAAAGGATGACCCTTCCACTTTGGACTGATTTTAATGTTATTGGAATATAAGAAGCTGGGAACGTTAACTAGGTGGCTTCCAATTCCAGATATATGCAGATTATTTTCAATTCATGAACTGCATTGTTCTCAAATATCTGTAAAAATGCTATTTTTCCTTCTTGGTATGGCTCCAAAGACTTTATTTGGCATATATGAGTTCGTGAGAGTTGGTTAAACTACAAAGCTCAGATGTTAATAATTTCTAGTGTAATGCATTCATTTAAAAGTACGCTGCCTGCTCATTTGATCTAAATTGATGAAGCGTGTTATAATATAATATATTTGCTCTGTGTGGTTTTTCAATTCTCAGTGCGCATATTATTTGTTAACTGCATTTGCCATGTATGTTAACTGCATTTGCCATGTATGAAACTATATTAAATGTACTGACTCAGCATGTGTGAGCCTAGGTTGTTACTTCTTTTGGATATATGTTTTTTTATCTTTCATGCTACTCATATTTGAAATCTTGAAGGTATACTAGCATAAAATAAGTGATGGAAATTTTGATATTGTCCCAGGATTTTTCTATACAGTGCAGCAACAAGAAACCAATCGAACCTGAAGTACGTTCAGGCGTAAGTAGGACAAATACCGACCAAAGAACTGAGAAGGTGTTTGAAAAAATTTCAGATGATATACCGATGGAAATTGTTGAACTGTTGGCGAAGCATCAGTTTGAGAAGGGTCTTTCTGAAGCAGAAAGAAGTTCCTGCCTGGAGAAAAGAATCAATGAGCGGAATTATGAGATGATGGGATTTGCTGAAGTACATGGGAATGGGGTGACCAAATCATTACAGAAGGAAAATGAAAAATGGAATCCTGTCAAGTTCTCTCATCCAAACAGAAACAATATCCTTGTAGGCCGTAGGGATGAAAATCCCATTCTCCCAATGTTCAGCACGTACTCTCAGAGTCCACAACAGAAAGTATCATTTGGTACTGGTGCCCAACCTTCTACTTCTAGAATCGTTAGAAATGGCAGTGCTCAGAATCATCCGTGGAATGGTGATAAGGTGGTGCACAAATCATCCCCCACCACCATTAAGGTCTTTGATGCATGCAACACATCCCATACTGGTCGACAACAGATTGGAAAAACAGGAAATATTTGGTCATCTGTTTCACCTAGTCACATGCCTCCCCCCCGGCCTAACATTCCTCAAAAGTTATCAAGTCAGACAAGTAATATAGGAACTCAGTCTCAAAGGCCAGATCTGCATAAGGGGAAGACAATTCGGGATCTTGATCTGAACCTTGCAGATCCAAATGCTGCAGATGTTGAAATATCACCTGAATATCCACTTGTTACCAAAGCTGTGGGAATGGAGCTTAACTCAAAGGGCACGGGGTCGTTAGATTCATTTTCTAATGAAACCATACCAGCAATGCAATTGCTCAGCCTCATGGATGCCGGAATGCAATCACGTGCCCCTTTTAGTGTTGGTGCAAAAAAAATCCTTGAGAAGCCTTTCTTTCCCTGTGATAATCACCCTAATTTTAGTATGGACGGCAGACCTAATTTCTTTGAGAAACCTCTCTTTCCACATAGTCATCAATTCAAGGAGTTCTCTGGGTTAGGGCCTGCGACGCATAAGGCCAATGGTAGTTCAAGACACATGCTATCTGCTTATTATGGTAAAACTCGCCTCTCAGAGAAATCTTGTGAATGTTCACCTGCCTTTCCTGCTGTTGATCCAATTCTTTCTCTGTTTCAAATTGATGGTAATTTTAAAAAGGTTGGTGGTTTTGCAGGTCAAGATTTTGTGAGATCTCAAGAGCCAGAGAAAGCAAAGAGATCTTATTTTTCCTCACTGAATAAAGATTGGAGATCAAGAAAACCTGTGGACACAAGCAGTGTTTCAGATCCAATTCGTGATTTTAATCCTCGTCAGAACAAGCAAAAAGGAATCATTGGTGCATCTGAAAATGTGGCATTTCCTTTACAAAGTCGTATACTGCAAAATTCAACTAATTACATAGACTTGGGAGCATGTCATATGCATGGAACTATTGGGCCTTTGGAAAGCATATCCAAAACTGGAATATGCGCCGTTAACAGAAACCCAGCAGATTTTAGCATCCCAGATGCAGGAAATGTATACATGATTCGGGGTGAAGATCTAAGATTTGGGAAGAAGGATTATTCTAGGAGTAAAACTGGTGGCATGGATGGGCGAAAGAGACAGAGGGTTACAAAGTTAACAGCTCCAAAAGAACATGCACTGGTTCAGGCACCATAGGTTTTTCAGATGCCGGGTAATAGTGATTCAGAACTCTTGGTTACAAGAACTATAAATAAAGTATTAAGGGTAGTTTCCTTTTCTTTCTGAAAGTTGCATCTTCAATGACTGCTTTCCAGATTGCAGCTGCGCTTTATCTGTTTATTTTTGGCAATTTAAGTTTCATGGTGTTGTTGCTCTAGCAAGTTGAGAGAAACTTGAAGTTATATGGATACCGAAACAGTAAGGGTCGTCAAAATTCTGCATACAGAAACTCTTCAGGCTGATGGGTATGAGCTGCCTATACTTGAACTTGTGCCAGTTTCAAGAGTCGAGCTGCATTGTGTTTATGTTCTTGTATTCTGTATCTGTATGCTTGTGTTGTGTTCTGTTAGCTCTCATACAAACCACAGCGTTTCATTCTGTTTATTTATCGTGTGGATTTGCTGCTGTTTATAAGTTTGTTGTTCTTACTCTTTCGATCCAGGAACCCAAGGATGGTTATCTTTTTAATAAGTTGAAACACTGTTGTAACTTTGAATAATGTATTCTTGCAGTGTTTATGTTTTTTGGAACTCTTTATTTTCTCTGAAATGTGGTTGAGTTTGTGTGACAGATTCTGAACTAGTGTTGGCATGATTATTTGCTTACTTAGAGCTTTTATTTTGATGAAGGTTTCATTCAAGATATTATTATTTTTTTATTATTATTTTTTTTAAGTAACCATGATGTGCATTTTCCCAACAGATATTAAGTATTTTTATACTGCCAGGGGCAAAGGGAATATTAGAGATCAAGATGCTTTTTGGCTTACTTTTCTGAAAATACTCTGAAAGTTGAGGAAAATATTCAGCTTCATTGTTCAATTACAAAATAAAAATGTCCAACTCGTATTGTATAAATATTTATTTATTTTTTTTTTTTTTTTTGTGTTGAAAATTATATTCTACTGTAAAGGTTAAAAGAGGTCAAGTTCCCTATATTAAAAGGTGGTTTTTTTTTTTTTGACAAATCGTATTGTGGTGGACTAAAATTAACTGTATATTTAAATTTAATTTTTTTAGATATTTGGTTACCATCAAAAAATACTTTTAGTGAGTTGAAATTTGGATTACAAAGCAATATTAGTAGAAGCAAAAAGTATCATTTTTTGGAAATTGCAGTGGCCCAAAGATTTTGAATATTAAAAAATAAGTTTTTTTTTTTTGTGGAAACAATAAAGGTTCTCTCTCCCTTCCTTTTTATTTTTTCATTTTTGAGAGTGAAATTTGTTCTTTTTTATTTATAAATTTCAAGAAAATACTATTAACTTAATTTTTTATATTATCCTTACATTAAATACTGCTCCCTCTGTTCCAAAATTAGATATACAATTTGATTTTTTAAGTCAAACGACAGCATATTAAACTTTAAAATTGGTATGACTCATAAAAGTTTAGACTAAAATAAATTTTGTGATTAATAGTTTTTGTTATATACTATACAATTATAACAATTGTATCAACTAAAATTAAATAAATTTACATCAATTTAAAATTTAATATGCCGTCGTTTGACCTCAAAAGTCAAATTATATTTCTAATTTTAAAACGGAGAGAGTAACTTGTTTCTCTTTCATTTTTTTCTATAAATTTTAAAAAAATAATATTGAGATATTATAATTATTTTATTCAATTAAATAAAGCAATAATTGTATTTTTTTTTTAATATTTGTCTTTTCTCTTAACATGTTAATTAAAAAGTAACGAAGGATTATAATTTTGGTCTTAAATTGTTGAAGAAAGAATGAACGCTCGGCCCACGCATATTTCTCTAAGTTTATCCCATATTTTACTATATGTAACCAAACATTAACGTTCTTGTAAAAAATATGGAGTACTACATTACTGTTAAAAGTGTTTTATTTCATTCAACCACATTAAGTAGCTCCAATATCTAAATGACCACATTGCGCTCTCATATCTAAACAGTGAAGCTAATCGTGAATATTGTAAATTATATAAAAAATATATTTTTAATTATAAAATATTATTATTTTTATAATTTAATAAATTCATAATAATTTTAAATTATATATAATAAGAATATATATGTTGTATTCTTATAGAGTCAAGTTTATGGTAAAATTTAATATTTTTTAAATATTAGTACGAATAAAATATATCACACAACTATAGGTGCGTATATATTATAGTCTCTCTATGTGCTCTAATAGTGATAGTTATTATAAAGTATTAGATTTTATTAATTATTAGTTATAACTAATTACTAGAGAACTTTATATATATATATCTGTGTGCACGCGCGCGCATGCATGCTCCTGCGAGAGCGATTTTGCTTTTGCTTTTGCTTTTGTTTGTATATGCAACATATATAATTTTGATTATACTTCATTTGTTTTAAATTATAAGATTACTATTGATTTTTAAAAAGTTAAATTGAAATATTTTCAAACTCAAAATTAACACGATTTATTTAAAATTTTAAAATAATAAATCTTATAACCAGTAATATATACTTTTTAGGTAGTTGATAACATTCATAATTGTATTGACATAAACTAATTGAATTCATGTCAATTTTGAATTTGAAAATATCTCAAATTAATTTTTTAAAAGTCAATATTAATCTTATAATTTAGAACGAAAGAAATATAATATTTAAAACAGTAAAATATTATTTAAAATAACATTTATGAGTCTTTATTCTCTAAAATAACTCGTACTATCCTTTATATTTATGATACCATAATTCATCAAAACAGTCATGCTCAAATAATATTAGGTCACTCTTTACGGATATTGCATAATCATTTTCAAATTACTTAAAGGTTGTATAGATATTATACTTATTCGTAAAATGTATATTTAGAATTGGACTATTTATTTTATTTTAATATTATTTTATATTATGCAATCATTTAATCATTTGATAAGTTAGTCCCTTAATGTGGGACCATTAGTCTTTAAAATTATTTGATAGCTTAAAATGTGAGAATTGTTGAGATTATATAATTCTTAATAAATAATTTTAAGAATGACAAAAAATAGTTCATAAAATTATTTAAAAGATAATTAATTTCTTATCATAAGAAAAAAATAATCCAATTAATAATAAAATAGGACAAACTATTCAATTCCAAACATATTATTTTGTAAACAAATTAATATAACCCTAGCGCATTACCCTATATTTATTAACTTGTATGGATAGGGTTTAAATTCGCAGGTTTGAATATAGTTTGTACCTATTTAATCCTTAATAAGAATTGGATGAGTAGAACTTTGGGTCAATTTTGACCTGTTAGAAGTTTGGGGGTAAAATATATTTTAAAAATAAAATAGTGAGGTATATGTACGTAGGCATAAAGTATTTGATTGCAAATTTCACGGGATATAAAGTATAAGGAGGTGTTTGATTGTATCTTAAAGTATTTTAAAAGTTTATTATCTTATTTGCTAAGAGGTTTAAAGTTGTTTGGTAAAAACAATATTCCTCTAAATACCTCTAAATCGATAAGATATAAAATGAAGTCAAAATCATTAAGAGTTGTCTTTTAATGAAAATTTTAAATTTATGGACAAAAATAGCCTCAATAAATATTATACTCTACATTCCAAAATTTAAGATTATTATTGATTTATAAAAAGTCAATTTGAGATATTTTTAAATTTAAAATTGAGATGATTAAAAATTATGAAACAATAAATCTTGCAATGAATATTAGTTTTTCGACATGTTACATTATTCATCATCTTATAAACTAAAATCAAAGAATTTCATGTCAATTATGAGTTTAAAAATATTTTAAATTGACTTTATGAAGTCAATAATGTTCTTATATTTTGGAACGAAAAAAATATAATTATTCTCTTGAATTATTGCATTATGTTGTTGTTCTATTAAACTTCACACATTTTTTTTTATCTAATGTAATAGTCATCATATTATACATTATTCCTAAATTTTTTTAGGTGATTTGTTTAATATTTATTTACAAGAGTGTATAATTTTTTTATATAAATATATTCAGCAATATGATTCACTCTTTTTTATTAAACTGAATATTTAAAATTATCGAATAAAAAATTTAGACAACGCAGAAGGTTAAAATAGTAAAGTAGTGTTATTCAGATATTTAAAAAAATATAATTATCGAATAGCATTTTTTTTATTCAGATATAATTCTAGACAAATACTCATTATTCAGATATTTAAATTCTTCAAATCTTAATATTTAATTTTATCAAACACAACCTCAACTGCAAATTTTATTTTAATTAATAAATTTCCTTTTGAAATTGAGATGGATATAATGCATAAAACACAAATGTGGATAGCGGATTGTTTTAATTTTTAAGAGTGTTTATATATGCATATCCTATCCTGATAATTACTTATTCAAATATACTATACTGACTAAATTAATCTAAATAAATTGGAAACTAATTAACACATATGACCAATAATTTGCCCATTATGTCCATATATATTGCCCATTTGTCTTGAAAAAAATATATTATATATATAAGGTAGTGATTCATATCAAATGGTTATTATAAACACTATTCTAGTAAATTTATCTTCAATCGAATCATTCAATACTAGATCAAATGCTCAAAAAAATATGTCGCTACTCTTAGTAGATGTATGAAAGAATGTCCTAAATATTAAAATATATTTTAGTTTGATTTAAATAGTTTCAATATATTTATTTATAATGTAATTTATATTAATTAAATTAAATTGTATTACAATATGGAGTTTAAATTTTAAATAATCAAATTATCACAATAATTGACAACGTTAAATTTTATTGCTTAAAAAATTATTTATACAAATAAATACATTGAATATAATTGACAATGTTAAATTTTATTACTTAAGAAATTATTTATACAAATAAATACATTGAATATAATTGACAATTTTAAATTTTATTACTTAAAAAATTATTTATAAAAATAAATACAATAAATATAATTGACAATGTTAAATTTTATTATTTAAAAAATTATTTATAAAAATAAATATTTTAAAATTATTTAAATCTAACTAAAGTGGATATATTTAGGACATTACTCTATGACTATTAAGAGTAACAATAGACATATTTTTTTAGCGTTAGATCTCATATTAAACGGTAATAGATAGATATGCTAGAGTAATATATATATATATATATATATATATATATATATATATATATATATATATATATTCGTACTTAAGTTATTTAATTAATATTTTAAATTATATGTGAAAAATAAATTTTTGTTTTCATTTAATAGTAGTATTAGTAACTTCCAATAACAAATAAATTATTCAAAAAAAAATAACAAATAAATTTCTCATAAACTCACTATTGCAACAAAGATATCCTAAGTTTTCCCGAAAAAAGAAAACGAAGTTTATCTTAAATAAATTAACGGATGTGAATAGACCTTAATATTACAATATAAAACGTGATACATATATGTCACATGTAGTTAATTATTGCTTTGGGTATTGGGTCAGGTATGTATCCCAAACTTCGGGTCCCAAGATAGTAGACGAGTCTCTCTTATCCTGACAAATTTTTATAATTGTAATATTGATATACATGGGTATATAAAATATGAAATTAATTAAAGTTTATTTTAATTTATCTTATCTTATTCTTTAAAATTTTATGATAATTATAATCTGATTTCGTTATAAATTTGTCAATATCTATATTATTAAAGGATAACAGAGTTTTTAGTATTTCTTGATATCCTCACTTTATAATCTCAATTATATCCTATTTTCAACTTAATTTGTTTTTAATTTTATATTTATTAACGTAATTTAAGACTCTTTTTTGTGATCAATTAAACTCACTTGTAACTTTTAAAATAAGTGGTCCATTATCTCTCAACTTTCCTACTTTTCTCTCCATTTATTCTTTTAACTTCTTTAAATATATTTTTAATTTTTTTTTTTTACTTTTATCTCATACAAGCTCGCATTAATTTTACTACGGACACACGTTAGTGTGTGTCCAATACTTCACATAAATAATTTATCACATTATGTCGATCAACTAATGCATTACATTTAGCATTACTGAGACGGACGGTGGGATTGCAAGGAAGTTGGATCAAAAAAAGGATTTTTTATTTTATGTAATTTGACAAGTTTTTGACCAATTTTAAATATTTTTATAGCTGGATCTTATTGATAGTGGTGGTGCGGGTGGTGTGCTAGATATGGGCGGAGGTGGCTGGTGGTCAACTCCCAAGTGGGACAGAAACACTCAGATTATACAAGGATTAATATGTGGGTGATTGTGTATATGCGTTAAATTAACCTAACCTTTATGTATGGTTAGCTTTCGGTAGCATAATTAATGTTTATGCCACTGCTTGCTTTTCTCTCTACTAGATAAAGACCACAGATCTCGGTCGACGTAAAAATTGACCCAAAAATACTTATATCGTTAATAAATAAATAAAAAATAATAATCCACTAGCTCACTCACTACCTATTGTTGATATTATTACTAACCGTGACATGCAGCAACTAACATATATAGTATAGTTTGTTTCAAATAAAAGTGTAACATCGATCCAAAATGTTTTGAAATAAATTTTCTTAGAGGATAAATAATTTTCCTTAAAAATTCACTCCCATTTTAGACAAATGATGTAACACGTCATTCTTGTTTGAACTTTATTATATATAATGATACATACAATAATATGTATAATAATTCAATATAAAAATAATATGATTCGTTATTTTTATAGAATTTTGTTATGAGTAATGATCATAACAATGATTTATATAATAATCTTTATAAAAAGAGTGGGATTCATCACTTTTACATAGTTGATCTCACTATTTTTACAAAGGTCATTGTATAGACCATTGCTATGAGTCATTACTCATAGCATTATTTATTTTTATATTGTAGATTTCTTTATTTTTATATTTAATCATTGTAAATATTATTGTATAAATCATTACTGATAACAAAATTCTTCTTGTCTAATTGTGGGGGAAAGAAAAGCAATTAATATTGAGTATTTTAATTTATTTATATCTCTCTTTCTCTTTAATAATTATGACCTAGTTTCTTTTCTTTATCATAATTTAATGTTGCACGTCGGCCGGAAAAAGGAGACCCGTACATTTTTTGGTAAAGAAATTATTAAACTTTTTTCTTTCTGTTTTTTTTATCGGTAATTTTTTTTTTTGGTATCAATACCCAAAGTTACACAAATCCAAAAGATATAAATAGGGCCACAATATGAATTACATAACACTATAGATTTAAAAAATAGAAAAGCTACACATTTTTTCTACATGATGTACAATATCAAACCCTGATTTCAAAATTGATTTTATTCCATTAATGATGTATTTTTAATTTTAACTCTAGCTAGCGAATCTTGCTATGGCTTAATGCTTGATAATAAGAATAAGTATAAGTGCATAACATTCGAACACAATATTCAAATACTATAGTCGTCTCAATTATTAAAAAGTAGGGCATGGTTAGGCATGCACAGTAGTTCAGACTAGGCCGACCTAGCCTGGGCCCTGACAGGCTTTAGGCATTGACCAAGTCAGGCCAAGCATCGACGTTTGGGCCTATGGGTCGGGCTTCACATGACTACTCTGATTCTTGGTCTTTATTAAAAAAAAAAAATACTTTCTATAAGACCCCGACTTTTATGAAATACAAATTTAATTTTTTTTTACATATTTTTTTCTGAAACGGTAAGTGAATAAATTGATAAAAGTAAAAATTAAGAAATATTTTGTCGGAGAATATTCGATTCGTACGATGGCGCCGAAATAATCAAATATTGGTGAACCCCCACAACGAAATATTTTCGAATATAGAAAACGACGTAAATAATTTTTTTAAATAAAAATAGTCAACGGTACTATCACTTTTAACTGTTATAATACACGGTGGTAAAGAAATAGTAACACACGGTATTACACAGTAACACACGGTATTGCACAGTGTTTCATATTATTGAACTGATAAAGTGACTATTGTACAATATTGACTTTATTGAATCAATAATTATCACACGCACAATAATTCATATTATTGAACTGATAATTGTCACAGTAGTATATGCACAGTAATTCACATTACTGAATCAATAATTGTCATTACACGGTAACGTGCTCTTTCTTTTATTTATTTTCTGCATTATTATTATCTCTATTATGATGTTGATTAAACTGTTGTATTCTATTATTAGTTAATTTTTCTGCTTGTATTGTGAGTATCTAACTCAGAAAGTTAACTACACTGCATTTATAATAATTAGTCATAATAATGAATAATTGTGAATTATTGTCGAGTAAATGAATTGATAAAGTTATTTATTTTTATTATAGTAAATTATATAAAGTTATTTATTTTTATTATAATAAATTATATAAAATTATTTACTTTATATAAATTATGTAAAGTAAATTATTTTATTATGATATATTATATAAAGTTATTTGTTTTATATATAAAGTTAATTTATTTATATATAAAGTTAATTGTTTTATATATAAAGTTAGTTATTTTATATATAAAGTTAATTATTTTATTAAATGAATGATATAGATTACAGGAAATCTAAAATGAATGGTATAAATTAAAGATAATGTAATAATCATAGAATTTGAAATGAACGGCGATTAAAGATGATCTTTAAATGAATGGTTTAGATTAAAAAATCTTAAAAGATGAAATGAGTGGTATGGATTAAACATTATCTTAAAATATACGGTTTGGATTAAATTAGAAAATCTTAGATTATGATAAGATTTTTGGCTATAAATAAAGGCCTTAACTTAAGGATTTTTCAAAAACTTTCTTGCTTATTCTTTCATTCATTCTCTAACTATTACTTCGTGTAAGTTCTCTTTGAGTGTGCTAAAACCATCTTGAGTATTTGTAAAGATTTGTAAGTGTACGAGTACTGTTCAAATTGATCAACTTCATTTAAATCAATATTTAGTCACGTGTTAAGGTAAATGGTATTATCATTTTTTTCATACTCTTAAACTTACTATGGTAAGTACTATTTGGTAAAATTTTCTGAAATGATTATATGTTCATTAATAGTTTGGGCTTTATCTAATATCATTTCAATTGAACCTTCTTATTTTTCTAAATATTTCTATTGAATTTTAACCGTTCTGAAATGTGGATTTTGAATATCATTCTTGAATTTGAGTCCACGTCATGTTGACAATTTGGACATTATTTGACCCATGACAAAGTATCATATTATTCTATTCATCATTTATATCTCTGCTATTATTCTAATCATCAAGAATCAAGTTGTTGTGAATATCTATGGCCTGGGGCACATATGATAGGATAAAAGCGATATTATTGTTGTGTGTCTTTTAGGGCACGTGGTGAATGTTCTCCTTGGTCTGGGGTAAAGAAGAACTATTGTTGATATGATTATGATCAAAGGTTGTAGACTGGTATGATCATAACCATTGGTTATATTTGAATATCTTTGGCTCGTAGTGCAAAGATGAATTGTTGACTTGCATAATTATGATCAGGAACGGTGAATTTATATTATCATGACTAATGGTGTTTCAGATGATAAAAATTGATGATGTTTTTATGAAAAAGAGAAGCTAATGACCATCATAGTCTACATGATTCTTCTAATAATTGCTCATTCTGCTGCTATTATTGATTTAAAACTTGTTATTTATTATATTTTATCAAGAACTTAACTGTTGAAAACTAATGATAATTTACTCATCATTATCTTAGTCATGATATATCTTGATGGGTTATTTGAGCTCGCTCTTTCTTTTTGTTCTATCGTTCTTCAGGAACTGAGAGAATAGCTGGGTCTAACCGAAAAATGAAGCGAATGTCTGAGAGATAGCTGTAGTAGTCTTCACATGTTGTATATAGTATGACAATAATAGTAAAAACTTAGTTGTGTATTATTGAGTTCTGTATTTTTATACTATGTACTATATATATTAGATAATGTGTATTTTTGACATCTCAAATTGGGCTATGTTTACCCAGATTTGGGGGCGTCACATTTTCAGTAAATTATGTAAGAATAGAATGACAAATATTCTATTATCAACTATTAACTTCAATGCCACTAATTTTTTTTTTCCTTTTAGTATAGTATATGTGTATTGAATGTATCCCATACAAACAGACTTTTAACAGCTCGGTCTGGGCTTACTGGTTGGCCAGACCAGACTTTTGGTTAGGTCAAGCTTTTATATCTAAATAGCACCCTGTTGAAGGCCTGCAGGCCGAACCGGACCAGATCAGACCAGCCCAAGCCTTGATCTCAAGCCGGACTTTGACCAGGCCGGGCTAGGCCAGCCTGCGGGCCATAAGCTTTTTGTGCATGTCTAGACGGCATCGAAATCTGTGGCATGTCTCATTTTTTAATGATTAAAATAGATATAATGTTTAATTTTGTATCCCTAAATTTATCCTAAAAATAAAAGTTTAAGCTTATTTAATTAGCATAGTGAGTTGGCTCAGGTCAAATTAAATTAACCAAGTACAGGTAGAAACTTTTGGTGGTTAACTTATTAAAGCTAGGTTTGCATAGTTGCCTGAGGCTTGGCACACGTGTTGAATATGTAAGATATATTATCTTATTAATTTTAAAATTTTAATTAAACTTTAACTGTGTGTAGAATCAAAAGATTTTTAAATTTAGAGAATAAAATAAAAAATATAAAACTATCAGGACAGAATAGAAATTTTAGTAAAATTAGAGAAGAAAATGGAAAGGAAATTGGAGAGAGTCTCAGCCGAGGGGTATCAGTGTTCCCCTCCGGCTTTATAACAGCCGGATGGATCTACATGTAGGTTAATTTATTAGGGTTTTAAGAGAGTACTACCTCGTATCTTTCCAACACAAAAGTTCCACATGCAAACAAACTTTATTGTCCTTCAATTACGAAAAGAAATCATGATCCATCAAATTAATAAAAATAAAATTAAAAAGGGACACAAATCTGACTTCTAAAATTTTACAATAAAGAAACTGATATTTTTACAGTATTTTTTGTTATTTTTGCATATGAATCACTTTTTTATCTATAGTGACGATTTTAAAATCGTCGCTATAAACTTATAACGACTTTTTTCACATGTAAAGTGTTGTAATAGGTCTATAACGACGATTTTAACATGTAAAATATAGTCCTAAGTATATAGTGACGGTTTTAAAACCGTAGCTATAGGTAAAAAATAAAATTCATATACAAAAATAATATTTTTCAATATGGAAATAACAATTCCGTTACGATAAATGGATTCATTCAGTTCAACGGCTAGTTAGAAGAAGGTAATATGAGTCTTCAGGTTGACTATCTCAAAACAATTAGAAAAACTTCTCCAATTTTGTTCCGCAATTGCATGCACATTAAGCTTTTCATAAAATTAAAAAAATAAATCCCATTCGTCCTATGAGTTAATGAGACTTTCATTTTGGGACGAAGAGAATTAATCTTAGCTCACCGAAGATGTTGCATATCTGCATATCCTAGCATCTTCATACACAAGGCCTGTTTGGCACAAATACCCATATTCAGGGATACAATGCCTGTCTTCTGAACAAATACATAATCCCTCCAGGGTACATCCATCACCCGTTTCCCCTTCCTTGCCAAACAACACCTCATCAGACCATTCACTAGAAAACATATTAAGAGGATCCAATTTTTTCTTTGCTTCAATAAACTTACTAAATTTTGTATGCTTTTTCTCCGGCCACATCAAAAAATGCCACCTTCGTATTTTTAGCCCAATGTGGCTTAGCCCCATACCAAGTAAACGCCATTTGCTCCACGTCTTCCCAAACATCTTGGTTCAATCTAGGGCTACTAGAATCAACAGCACGATAGTAATTATAATCAACTACAACAGAATCCTCTGATTGACCTAAAAATGCCCCGGATGCCTTGATAAAACGGATTAAAAACCCGTTATATATATCAACCCCACAAAAGTTTTCTGGCTTTAAGTCCCTTAGTTTTTTCACATCTCGGATGAAATCACCAAATTTTTGAGCTGTAAAAATTGCGTTTGTCTCGTAGAAGAATAATCCTTTTATTCTTGGATCCCATGCACACAAGGTATATATTGATTCGTGTGGCTCGTGAATATAAACAAGAACCAGAAGTTTGCATTTTTCCTCGGTGGCCTGTATATTACTGGATATCCGGTGAAGATTAGGTTGTTTTTCAATCCGTTTGCGATTAGTTAATTTCTTGTATATATTCCACAAAGGTAGCTGCTAGGGCACATTTTCCATTTATGTTTCTTGACTTCTCCGATGCTTTCTCTGTGTATGATTCAAAAAAAGATAGCATAAATTAGTATTAGCTGAGAGCCCGAGACCTATATCACACAAAAATATAAGTGAAAAAAATAGATGATTAAAATCTAGGTGGCGACAGGGGTCTTTTGGAATTAGAATGAGAAATTGTGCATGTCAATTAACAGTCTTGAAATTAATATCCTTTTTTGGTACTGAAGTTAATTTTATGGAGTATAAACAAAGGTAGTTAAATCATTAATTTAAGAACCGCTCTTTTAGGAGACTGTCACACCATGCCCCTACTTGATGTGGACGCCTAGTCATGTACTCTTTCTGTTCTTTTTAATTGAGGTTTTGATAAAAACATACAAATTAAAAAATATAATTAATATTTTATAAAATTTATTAAAAAGATAAAAAGAAAAACATTAATATTTAATGTGAAAACTGATACTTTCATAGCTTTTTTTGATATTTCTACAGTTAAACCGTTGTTATAGATGTATAGCGACAGTCAAAATAATTGTCACTATACATTTATAGCGACGGTTTGACTGTAAAAATATTATTTTTTACTGTGAAAATATTTTTTTTTTAATATTTAAGAATACTATAAAAAATCAAGTCATTACTTTTTTTTCTTCAAATTTACAAATGTCATGAAAAGTAACAAATTTTTCTCTTTAAAAAGTCAAATAATAAAAAGGAATCGAGGGAGCAATAATTACGTGTGTTCGACTTGGTCCCAAATTTGAGCAACATTATATACTAGCCACTAAGTTTAATAAAATAAAATAAAAGTGAAAAAATCAAATCTTTTGCCCTAAAATTGAAGGACTCGCCCTACTTGATGTTATCTATGTACTTCTTACGTTTTCTTGTTCATCAACCGCCCAAACTGAGATATATGGTGAAAGATTTTTTATTTCCTAATAAAATGTCAGACACCCCTTACCTTTCTATGCAGTTTTTGATGTGGTAAGTTGGGACTTTAAGAATTGTGGTGTTGTTTGAGTCAGAATGTCATTATTATATGATTTCATCTTTTATTGTACTTATCATTCATTTTAAATTAATTTGTTTATATTTGAAGTAATAAATTTTGTTTATGGTGTTGAATATATATTTATCTACATATTATGTTGGGGAAATGTATAATTTAGTTTTGGTATTGTATCTTAATTATAGAATAAATTATTTTAGAAAATTTAACTGAATAGGAAGCATGTATAAGAACATTGTAAAAAGGTTCATTCGTTGGTATGCTATTTAGAATTGTGGTTATTGGAATATCACATCACATCAATACCAAATCGTGGTGCAATTTAATTGGCTTAACTTCAATGGTGGAACCCGTCTCACACCCCATGCACTTAATGATGGGTAGGGTTAATGATGCACAAAAGATCCGCGATTTGACTTTGGTTTAATCCGATTAAAGTTACGCTTGGTTAAGATTTGGATCAATCAATTTTGACCTAAAAAGTTTTAAAAAATTATTCTTTTAAGACAAAAATTTAATTTAACTTGATCTATAAAAAAGTTTGATTTAGCTCGACCTTCGACCTGATTTAGCTTGGCCTTAGTCCTAGTTTAGCCTGGTCCGATTATTTGTAAGTTTTGAACTTTAAAATTATAATTATTTATTAATAAAGTATAAAATTTTACTTATTTATTATTGTAATTTATAAATTATAATACATTATTTTTAATTAATAGAAAAATAAAGTTTAAAATTTTAATTATTCATTTTATTAGTAATATTAATATTTCATTTTATTTGTCCTATTTTATTTTACCAATTTAATTACAAAAATTTTATCACAATTTTATGTAATTAATTAAGATAATATAACACATTATACTATATATTACCTAATTTATTAAAATTTAAAATTATACCACATCACACCATAAATTGTATTAATAATATATGAGAATATTTTTAAAACATAATAACTTTAAAATTAGTTGAAAATATTATAGTGTATTCATTAATCATTAATTGTCACAATTAAATTAAAACTTATTAGAGCTTAATATTTCTATTCAAATTAAAATTTCAAGTGAATTTGGTCAATAACTAAAATAGAATTCCATTGCAAACTTAAAAAAAAAAAAAAAAAAAAATTCACAATCATAACTAAATAAATATGCACTCTATTCAAATATTTAACTTAATAATTGATCGAATAATCTATAATATATATAATTTAATATCTATTACTTAAATAAATATTTAATAATCTAATAACTATAATTATCTTTTCAAAATTCTAATTAATATTTTTTTTATTTAATTGTATAATAAACCATTATCCATCCCGCTCATGCTTTGCACGGGTTTGATGAGCTTGTATAATTAAAAGTACAAACTCAATTTTACAATTTTTTAGTTCAATTTTGTTCTTTCTAATTCAAATTAGTATAAGTATTATCCAAATTTATAATCATTAAACACTATCTAAGTTTGTAAAGTATTCAAAAGAAACCTCAATTAGTTAGAAAAAATAAAGTTATTTTTTGAATTTATATCTCTAATAAGGAAAAAAAATTCTAACAAAATTTTTATTTTTGGTTCCACCAATTTTGTAATTAGTTTTTTTTATCATAAAATTTTATGTAAGATAATATAACTTTACAAAATTTATGTAAAATAATTTATTATTAAAAGTTATTAAGATATCGAAAAAAATCTCTTAACAAATCACATGATTTAATTATATATATTTACATTAGTCTTGAATTTCATTATTAAATTAATGGCTTAACTAAATTAAATTCATTACAACTTGAAATTTTATCAAATCACATGATTAATTATATTGATAAAATACGTAATTTGTTTTTGAAAAATAATAATTGTAAAATTAGTTAAAATATTATAGTGGATTATTATTTCATAACTAAATTAAAATTTATTAAAACTTGAGTTTCATAGTACTGTTTGAATTAGAATTTTAATTAAATTGTCAATATAAGCACTAATATAGAATTTCATGGCAAACTTAAATAAAATAAAAATAATTACTTTTTCATATTTTAAATTAAATAAATTTTGAAAATTGATATTTTTCCACTATTTTTTGATATTTTCACACGGTGTACCCCACAAGTATAACCTATAGCGACGATTAATCGTCGTTATACATCTATAGCGACACTTTTTATACGACCACCATGTGAAGATATCAAAAAACAGTGTGAAAATATCAGTTTCCTAAATTTATACTCCATTCAAATGTTTAGCTTAACAATTGATCAAAGGAACCTACACTGTATAATTCAATAATTTAATAACACCAACTTTCTTCTCAAGATTCTAATTAAATATTTTTTCTATATTTAATCGATTATTTTAATAATTGAAATAATAGATTATTATCCATGTAACCCATGTTTCACACAGGGTTGATGAACTTGTGTTAAATATTAATTATAGAATGTTGTACCTCCTGCAGTAAAAGCAAGTTTATTTCATTTACAAAATTGGTATATTTTAAAAATCCACTTTTTCCATGTCTAGCATACGTTTGGTACTTATGGATATTTAAACTCATTTGCACCATTTGTGGTGTGTTCGTTTGACCCTTAAATGTTGTGTTCATAAATTAAATAAATTGTGTTTTAAATAATTTGTTTATAAACAAATAAGATTTTAAGTGTGTTGAACTTTTAAACGCATTAACTGTGACGCCCCCAAATCTGGGCCCACACAGCCCAAACTTGAGTCGTCAAAAGACTACAACAAAATTATTACAACAAAGCACAACATACTACAATACAGTGTATAATAATACACAACTAAGTCTTCACTATTATTGCCACACTATTTTACAAAACGTGAAGACTATGATAACTATTCCTCGGACCCTCACTCCATTCCCCGGCTAGACCCTGTTATGTTTTCATCTCCTGTTGAAAAACAATGGAACAAAAGAAAGGGTGAGCTCAAATAGCCCAGTAAGAAATATCATGACTAAGATAATGACGAATAAATTATCATTAGCCTTCAACAGTTGAGTTCTTGATAGAATACAATAGAATACAATGTTTATATCAAAAACTGCAGTTAAATTCTTAAACAATGTTCAGATCAATAATAGCAGCGGAATGAGCAATCTATTAGAAGAAAAATGCAGACTATAATGTCCACTCGCTTCTCTTTTTCGTAAAAACATCATCAACTTTTATCATCTGAAATACCAGTAGTCATGATAATATAAATTCACAGTTCCTGATCATAATCATGCACATCAACAGTTCATCTTTGCACTACGGGCCAAAGATATTCAATATAGCACCAACGGTCATGATTATACCAGATTCAGCCTTTGGTCATAATCATACCAAACAACAGTTCATCTTTGCACTACGGGCCAAAGAGAACATTCACCACGTGCCATAAAAGACACCGAACAGATGTATCGCCTTTAACCTATTATATCGCCTTTAACCTATCATCTGTTCAACAAATATATCACATCTGTGCCCCCGGCCACAGATATTCACAACAGCTTGATTTTTGGATGATTAGAATGATATAAATGATGAACAGAAGAAATAGGATAACAATAAGTATCGGAAGTTTACTTTGTACAGATTCAAATAATGTCCAAATTGTCAACATGATGTGGAGTAAAATTTAAAAATGACATTCAAGATCCACAGTTCAGAATAACGGTTACAATTCAATAGAAAGGTTCACGTAAATAGGAAGGTTCAGTTGAAATAATGAAGTTTAACTATTATGGAACATATAATATTTTCAGGAATTATAGAAGCAATAGTTCCATAATAAATTTCGATTTAGGAGTATGAAAGAAAATAATATCCCTTACCGTAGCAGGTTTGATTAACAAAAGGTGAAGGAAATTAATACAAAGGGTTATTCACCAACAGGCGGCAATCCGCTCCGTAAGGTTATTCCCATAATTTAATAGAATTTGAGTACAAAGAGTTATTCACCAAACAGGCGGCAATCCGCTCCGTAAGGTTATTCTCAGAGATTAATAATAAATGAATACGAAAGGTTATTCACCAACAGGCGGCAATCCGCTCCGTAAGGTTATTCCCACAATTTAATACATGGAAATAAAAGGCACGTCTTATGAGTAAGGAAGAAACAATATTATTATCGAGAATCAAATAATGATAATCCCTTACCATAGTACGTTTGAATAATGGAAGATGAAAAAGATGGTATCCCTTACCTCAACACGTGACTGCATATTGATTTAAATGAGGTTGATTAACTTGAACAGTACACGTATACTTATAGATCTTCACAAATACTCAAGATGACTTAAGCACACTTAGAGAGAACTTTCACAAGAAGTATTTAGAGAGAAAAAGAAAGAACAAGTAAGGAAGTTTATGAAAAATCCTTAAGTTAAGGCTTCTATTTATAGCCAAAAATCTTATCATTCATTTAATCTAAACCATTCATTTAAAGATCATCTTTTAATCTACACCATCCATTTCAAATATTATATTATCTTTAATCTACACCATTCATTTCATATCACCTAATAATCACCTAACTTTATATTATAAACAAATCAATTTAATTATTCAACAATAATTCACACTTTAATCTACACCATTCATTTCATATCACCTAATAATCACCTAACTTTATATTATAAACAAATCAATTCAATTATTCAACAATAATTCACACTTTAATCTACACCATTCATTTCATATCACCTAATAATCACCTAACTTTATATTATAAACAAATAACTTTATCAATTCAATTATTATGACTAATTGTTATAAATACAGTATAGTTAGTTCTTAGATATCAAGTCAATAAATTAATGAAATACAACTATTTAAATAACATCATAATAGAGATAACAATAATGTAAAATAAAGCATACGTTACTGTGTAATGACAATTATTGATTCAATAATGTGAATTACTGTGCATATGTTACTGTGACAATTATTAGGTTCAATAATTTTAAAAACAGTGCAACAACAATTATTGACTCAATGATATAAAATACAGTGTAATGACAATTATTAAATCAATAATGCAAAATACTGTGTAACAACAATTATTGAATTGATAATATAAAATATTATGCAGTGACAATTATCGATGAAATGATGCGTAACAGTTACGGTGTCAATTATCAGACCAATAATATGAGACACTATGCAATACCGTGTGTTACTGTAGAGTACCGAGTGCTACAGAAAATACCAATAACTACCGTATGCTACTATTATTTTATCACCGGTATTTTAACAGTTCCGTTGACTATTTTTATTTAAAAAGGTTATTTCTGTCGTTTTCTATATCCGACAAATATTCCGTTGTGGGGTCCACCAATAATTTGTTATTTCGGCGCCGTCGGACCAAACGAATATTCCCCGACCAAACGAATATTCCCCGACAAAGCGAATATTGTCCGACAAAATAAAATTTGCACATAACATCCTTAACTTTTAACTTTATCGATTTAACCACTTACTGTTTCAAAAAAATATATATATGAAGAAAAATTAAATTTTGTATTTCATAAAATTCGGGGTCTTACATTAAACGCTTACAAAGAATGTTTAGTTCAATATGTAGGGGCATTGACCTATTGAAATTGTAATTGTTATATACAAGGACTATGACGACCCCAAATTCAAGTTCCATAACTTCGGGTTTGATTCTCACTATTACTAAACATAATAACAACTAAATACATAGTCTTCATTAATTTAGCGAAAAATACACACTGTTCCTTACACAAAGGTAATACAATCCCAAGGTCTTTAACCTTAACATTTAACAAATCTATTTTAAGGGATTCACAAAAGAGTTACAACATCCATTACATCTTTAAACAAATAAAACATCTATCGTGCATAATCTAAGCTTTAATTTTTTCCTTATCTTTGTCCTTTTTAGAGTATTCAGGCTTAACTGAAAAATAAGTCATGATATAGCAAGGGTGAGCAACTAGCTTGCTTAGTAAGTTTAAGAACAAATAATACAAGATATATCATGACTGTTTGGAAATTAACATCAAGAGTTTCAACAATAGATAATAATTGTGAAAGAACAAGAATTCAATTTTCAATGAAAAAGTAATGATTGAAATTTTACTGCTAAATGACCACTGAGGACCATGGATTACTTCTTAAGGAAAATCAGACATATATCTGACACCTTGATAGTTTGGTACTCGAGGAAATCAACCTTTTGTACCTTATGTATATGCATAACATTCAGACATCTTGCGCAAAGGTTGGTTTCCCGAATATAATCCCCTTATCTAGGGCTATTCGTTCTCAGTCTTACTATAAGAATCCGTACCAACCAATGGTTTGGATAAGCTCATAAAAATTATTCAAGTTGATGAATTTATACATGTAGTGTCTAGCTAAAACAATTAGCTTAGACGTTCTTAACAATTCTTGAATTAAGGAACTATAACTCTTGCAAATGCACTATGTGCGAATACAATAACAATATTGATGTGGAGTAATTTTAAATAATTAAACCACGTAAAGCTCTTGCAAAATTAAATAGAAGTCTAGGTGCAGGAAACTTGCTCAATAATAATTTGAGTAGGGCTACAAAACTTGCCTCATTTGTTGATTACTGCTAACCAATTCAAGTTAATATCATTTGAAAAGACCTAACAATTAATCATGTTGATCTTTCAATTAGTATCATACCTAGGTTCATATAATGACCTTTGTACAACTTAATTTGCTAACACTTAATCACATAATTAAATATTTAAGGTATATTAAACACTTAAGAAATATTGTCATTATTTGATAATATTTTTATCACACAAAATCTATATTAATTATTTAATATAGTTTAAACTTCTCTTTAATATTATTAACCATTTAATAATATTTTATTTAATTTTATAATATTATTAATTATTTAATAATATTTTATTCACTTTATAATATTATTAATCATTTAATAATATTTTATTCATTTCTTAATATTATATTCTTTTAAATCTTGCTAAATATAAAATTACATTTTCTGACTCATTTGATTTCCAAAAGATCCGACCCGACCCGATTAGAAACCTATAAATTTTCAATCAGGTAGTTCCACCGCTGCGGCGGTGGTTCAGATTTTTATATTCCAGTGTATTTTACAGCTGCGGCGGTGAGGACCCCCGTTGCGGTGGTAGCTCCGATTTTTACATTCCAGTGTCTTTTACCGCTGCAGCGGTAACTCTAATTTTCAAAGCCCTAATTTTTTAACTTTGATTTCTTTGGTTCAATCTTTTATAAAATAAGATATACATGTCCAAAATACATCAAATTAGTTTTGTTATCTTTCTAACTTCTTGTTTTTCAACATTTCATGGTTTGATCTCATTTTTCGAAATCGTTTTGACATGAAATTTAAGATCGGACCATTTAGGGTTTTCAAAATAACATGTTTTGCTATAAAAGTTATAACTTCTTCATTTTTTCATATTTTTGAGAGATACAAGTTGAGTTATCTTTATCTCATACATATAACTTTCTAGCCATAGAAATCAAATATCTAATTTGTATATCTCAAACTAGCACAATATATAGTACATAGCTAGCTAGGGTTTTACCAATAAAACATTATATGAACTTTTCTTCCATTTATTTGCATATCACACATATGAATACATGTAATAAACATACCGAACTATGAATCTACCTATATATCATAGCTTTAGACTTCTAGAGCATCAAAATAAAATTTGATCGGTTAAAAATATATTTTGACCATTTAAAACATATATAAACCATATAAATGAAGTAGTAAGGGTGTAGAGCACTTTTGAACCTCTTGGACTTGAATGCTCTTCTTCTCTTGGCACCTTGACTATCCTCTAGCAATTTCCTTGATGGATTTTTAGCATATAAGAGTTCTCTCTATTTTTCTCTAGAAAGCTCTCCATTTTCTCTCTTGGTGTTCTAGCAAATGACTAACAAACATAATGCATTGGTGAAACACTCTATTTATAACACTTCCTTAATCATCATCAACATCCACTAATTAACTAACATTGGTCAAATTAGAGGCTAATCTAGATTATTATTGGATTGATTATTATTCTATCTAATATCTGGACAAGAATTTCTTCATATGATAAGTCTTTCTCAACTTGTATGCTTGTAATCAGGATTGTATGGCTACAATACTGATATGTGAAACACATTATGAATATGCTCTAGTTCAGGAGGTAGAGCTAACTTTTACACCACTTCACCCACTCTCTTTAATATTTCAAATGGTCCTATGAATCTCGGACTCAATTTTCTTTTCTTTCTAAATCTAATCTTCCTTTTCCAGGGAGATACCTTCATGAATACAAAAATTCCTATCTCAAAATCTCGCTTCTGTCGATGTAGATCTGCATATTTCTTCTATCGGTCTTAAGCTGCTACTAGCCGAGCTCTTATTATTCTGATAATTTCTACGGTATGTTGTACCAATTTCGGTCCCAACAGTCGACGTTCTCCTACCTCATCCTAACATAGATGTGTTCTACATTTTCCTCCCATACAATGCTTCATAAGGCGACATGTCAATGCTTGCATGATTACTGTTATTATATGCAAACTCAACTAACGGTAGATGGTCCTCCTAACTACCTTTGAAATCCATCACACAGGCTATGAGCATATATTCCAATGTCTGAATTGTTCTCTTACTTTGCCCATCGATCTGCGGATGATACGCTGTCTTATTCTTAACTGCGTCCCTATTCTTTGCTGAAGACTCTTCCAAAATATTGATGTGAAGTGCGGATATCTGTTTAACACAATTGATACCAGCACTCCATGTCTTGAAATTATTTATTTTATGTACAGTTTGGCCAACTAATCCAAACTAAACTTAATCTTGATCGGCAAAAATAGCGATAACTTTGTTAGTCGATCCACAATCACCCATATTGCGTCGTATCCCTTCTATATTGCTGGAAGTCCTACCACAAAATCCATCGTGATATGCTCCCATTTCTATTCAGGAATTTCTAACGGTTGTAATAATTCACTTAGTCTCTGATGTTCTGCCTTTACCCTCTAACAAGTAACGCATCGACTGACAAATTCTGCAACCTTCCTTTTCATATTCGATCACCAAAAATGTTGACGTAGATCTTGATACATCTTCATACTACTCGTAGTTCAGGCACTAACGGTACTCAAACACGATTTTTAAACCTTAACAACCCTTTGCTATCCATCTTGAACTTGACCTCCTCCTCCTCGGTTATCCTCTTCCTTATTCTATCACATTCTTCATCTGTGTCTTTAGTCTTTTTCACCTTGTCTAATAAGGTTGCGCTTGCTTCCATCCCTATTGACTCCTTTGAATATTTCACCTACAACTCCATTCGAGCCATTTCGTTTACCAGTTCCTCCTGGTGGGTCAATACAAACAACTTATCTCTTCTCTTTCTGCTTAGAGCATCTGCTACTACATTAGCTATGCTGGGATGATATAGAATCTCACAATCGTAATCCTTGATCAATTCTAACCATCTCATCTGCCTCATGTTCAACTCTTTCTGTGTGAAAATATACTTCAGATTTTTATGATCTGTGAATATCTCATATGTTTTCCCATATAAATAATGCCTCCAAATTTTAAGGGCAAATACTACCAATGCCAACTCCAAGTCGTGGGTAGGGTATCCCTTCTCATAATCCTTTAACTGCCTTGATGCATACGCAATGACCTTGCCATTCTGCATAAGCACACAGTCTAGTCCCTTGTGCGATGCATCATTATAGACCGTAAAACCTCCCGTGTCGTTTGGTAAAGTTAACACAGGTAATTCACTAAGTCTTTTCTTTAACTCCTGAAAACTCTCATCGCACTTCTCCGTCCGTATATATTTCACTGTCTTCCTTGTCAAATTGGTTAACAGCGTCGCTATCTTCGAAAAGTCTTTGATAAATCTCTGATAATAACCTACAAATCCTAAGAAACTTCTAATCTCCGTCGGCGTCTTTGGTTGTTCCCAATTAATCACCGCTTCTACCTTTGCAGGATCTACTGAAACCCCTTCTTTGTCAATAACATGACCTAGAAATTGAACTCTCTCCAACCAGAATTCACACTTCAAAAATTTAGCATATAACTGCTCATTCCTTAATACCTCCAACACTAACCTTAAATGTTCGTCGTGCTCCTCTTTTGTTTTGAAATAAACCAAAATATCGTCAATGAACACAACTATAAATTTATTCAAGTACTGCTTGAATATTTTGTTCATCATGTTCATAAATGCGGCTGGTGCATTCGTCAGTCCAAACGACATCACCAGAAACTCATAATGGTCGTAACAAGTTCTGAATGCTGTCTTAGGTACATCTTCCTTTCTTACTTTTAACTGATGATAACCAGTCCTTAAGTCAATCTTTGAAAAGTACTTCGCCCCTTTTAGTTAATCAAATAGATCGTCAATTCTTGGCAACAGGTACTTGTTCTTAATCGTTACTTTGTTTAACTCTTTATAGTCCATACAAAGTCTCATCGATCCATCATTCTTCTTTACAAACAACACATGTGCTCCCCATGGAAAAACACTCGACTGAATGTATTTCCTATCCAACAATTCTTATAACTGAACCATCAACTCCCTCATCTCTACCGGAGCCATTCTATATGGTGCCTTTGATATCGGTGCTGTCCCCAGTACTAAATCAATCACAAATTCTATCTCCCTATCTGACGGAAGACCTGACAGTTCATCTGGAAAAACATCTATGAACTCCTTAACTACTGGTATTTGATCCATCTCAGGATTCACCATTTGTGTATCCATTACATGTGCCAGATATCCTACACATCATTTCCTCAGCAATTTCTTAGCTTGCATCATTGTCAGACAACAAGATTGAATTGACAATTTGCTGCCATAAAATACGACCTTAGACTTATTTGGTGTCTTAAGGTGTATACACTTTTTCTGACAATCAATTACCGCTCCGTGGTTAAACAACCAATCCATTCCGAGTATAACGTCAAACTACCCCAATCATATCGAAATTAAGTTCACACTCAACTTCTGACTCCTGATTTCTACACAATAATTTCTATATATATATTCTACATGAATCACTTCTTTATTTACAACTTCTATAGTCATAGGGTTTTCTAACTTTTTTCTAGGCAATTCTAACAGTTTAGCAAAATCATCAGACACAAATGAACAGGTAGCTCCCGAATCAAACAATACATAAGCATTTATATTATTAATCGGAATAATACTGACACCACGTCTTTAGATTCCACGACGTCTTGTACCGTCATGTTGAAAGTCCGTGTTGTCGGCTTGTTTTGTTGCACCGGCACTCCAATGGTAAGCTTACTATTATTTTCCCTGTATCCACTTCCTCCGTTGCTCTTCCTCTTCGAACAATCCTTGATCTGATGATCCGCAGCTCCACCTGAGAAACAACCTCCCTTCTTAGGTTTGGAATAATTATGTGCGATATGCCCTTCTTGCCCACAATTGTAGCAGACGTTATTACCTTTTATGTACTTCCCAGAATGGTTCTTCCTGCACTTACTACATTTGTTCCCTCTCTTCTGATCGCTTTTCTGGGGTGTCCCCGAACTGTTGTTGTTTCATTTACGTTTATTGTTGTTGTTATCTCCGCTGTTATTATTCTTATTTTCACCCTCACTCCTCTTCTTGTTCCTTTCTTGGTTATACGTAGATAACGCCTTGTTTTATCCTTCAACTATGATTGATTTCTCTAGTAGAGTTGAGAATGAATCAATCCGTAGCACTGCTACCTTGCTGAATATCCAAGGTTTCAAACCATTTTTAAATCTTCTGGTCTTGCGTTCCTCCGTATCTATCTGATGCGGAGCGAACCTGGCCAACTCATTAAGTTTTACCGCATACTCAGGTACCGACATATTCTCTTGCTTTAGTTCCAAAAATCTAACCTTCATTTTGCTTTTCATACTTTTGGGAAAGTAGTTCTCATCAAATATCTCCTTAAATCTCGACTATGACACAACACCTTCTCTAACCGCTATTCTAATTAGCTTCCTACCAGAAATTGGCCTCTCCCTTCATTATGTAGGTAACAAAAATAGTCTTTTACTCCTCTGTCACTCTTGAAATAACAAACGCCTTTTCAATCTCCTTTATCTTTGACTTCCACTTGGGCTCCACTTTGGACTTAGGAATTAAATGTGTTAGGCTCATTCATTTAATTTGTTTGAGCTCAATTTTATCTATTATATTGGGCTAACATTAACTAACACATGATACAATTAATGAAGGTAAGCATTGGGCTAATTAAATTATATCATGAATCAATGATTAATTAAATACATGAATTACTAGGTTAATTTATTGGACCTAGTTTAATACATCATTTGGACTTAAAAATATAATCAAATTAGACTTGCTTTTAATTAATTCTACCATCTTAATTCCTTATTAGTTAAACACATACATACATAAGTATACTTATTTAATTATATCAATGCACAATTAATTAGTACAAAAAATTTAATTTTTTGTTAATTATTTAATAATTATAATTACAATGACATAGAATTCGTGGTTATTACAAGGACATTGTGCCATTTTATTCTATCGTCAATATAAAAAAACACTATTTTTACAAATATACATAAATGAAAGTCTTTTCTGAGACAAAAAAAATATATAAACCCTCAAATAAAAGATGAGAGAGAAAAGAAAATTACCAGCTAGCTGCTCTATCTGATTTAGAGACGAGAATAAGATTGGACTGAAAGCTAAGGAAGTCATATGTGCCATTCCCAGATGTATTTAATGGAACTCTATCGTCATTTCTGTAAACAGCTACATGTCTTGACGGATACCATGTTATATCTGCAAATTCATGTTTCTTTGCATGCTTTGTGAATTCCTCTTCAATATTATAGTCATTTGTGAAGTTATAGGTAATACTTCATTTGATTGCTCGCTCCAATGATAATGTCACCTTGATGAATCATTTCAAAGCAAAGTCACTAGTTTAGGTACATAAGTTATTAATCTAACTAATACTCCCTCAGTTCCATTTTAATTGATGTTTTAGAAGAAAATACAAAAATAAAAAATATATATAAATAATGCTTTATTTGGTTGATTAAATTAAGTATAAAATCTCAATATTATCGTTTTAGAATTAATTGGAAAGATGACAAAAAAAATCAATATTTAATATAAAGATAATATGAGAAACTAAGGGGTTGTTTGATTACCACTTAATGCATCTGAATGATCCAAGGACTAAATTGTTAAGTCACTCAGTCCGTTTATTTTAAATAAAAATGATCTAAATGGGTCCTAACAAGACTGAGCAAAAAAACTAATTTTTTATTGTTGAATCAGTAAGTCTAACCTCTGAATGAATTTTTACTTAATTATCCTTACACAAATCAAAATATTACCTTGTGCCTGGACACGGTCTGCCTGTAGCTCCGCTGCCCTGGGTAACTTCCATTAGCCGCTTGGTCAGACGACGTTGTCGGAGGGGCAAAATTGTTGTTATTGGCGGCGGCAGCGGCTATGGAAGCATCGAGCCCACCCTCGAAGTCGAAACTCAGACCTCCTTTGCTTTCGTCCTTTGTATTGAATGCTGAATTTTGTTAGGGTTTTGGCCTTTTGGGCGTGAGAAATTGAGAGAGGTGCAGATTGTTGGGGTGAGGTTTCTGCTGAGACGACAGAGGGAAGAAAAAGGTTAGAAGAAAAGTAGAAAACTATACAATGGATTAAAGTAAGGAATATAATACAAGTCTACGGATTTTCTTTTCCTAATTTGTTGGTTAAATGTGTGTATATACAAAAGTGATCTATTGTCAATGTGGAAATAATGTAAATAAGTATAATTATTTTTTATTTAGCAAAATGGAAAATGTGAAAATATTAATGGTTAATTTAAAAGTTAGTGATATTAAAATAAAACACTTTTGTACACATTTTTTTTTCTTTTTAAAGTTAATATGAGGATAAAGTCTGAGAATCAAAAAGAAAATTTTAAAGTATGAATATGACAGAAAAATTAACTAAACAATTTAAAGGTTAAAATGAGAAATATTTTGATTCAGTTACTTTTGACGAATCAATTAACAAACAGTTTATTTCATTTATGGTTCAGTTTTAATCAAATCTCTATTTTCTTTAGTTCGTTCAGTCATTCAGTTTTATCAAATAGCACCTAAGTCATTTATCTATTTATCGATACTATAATTAAATAGGCAACTTGGTTCGTTCTTTTTTTTTTTTTTTTTTGGTTTGTCATCCTTTTTTTTTTTTATTTGACATTTTGACTTTTCCTACACTAAGCCAACATTTATTATTTGTCAATTCAAATCATAGGTTGGAATTAGTATTGTAGTTTTCTAAGAAAACAATAATTAGTAATATAGTTTTATAAAAAAATAATCAAAATAAGATCATCTTACCTAATATATATAGTAATTTGTTGTTTTTATTCAAAAGTTGGAATTAATATCGTAGTTTTATAAGAAAACATGAATTCATAATATAGTTTTATAAGAAAATAATAAAAAATAAGATCATCTCACCTAATATTAATGGTTTTCTTTTATTCAAATGTATATACAATAATACAAGTTTAATTAAAATTATACCACCACTTAACTAATATAGTTTGAAAAGAAAAAAATTTATCATAAAAATCATCTACCTACTTTAAATTTGTTACTATTATAAAACATAAATTTCTTATATTTTATTATTAATAAAATAAAATAACAAAATATAATATTTTATTATTAATAAAATTTAATATATCGACCATGTGATTCAATTATTAAATAAAAAATAAAATTTAATTACTCTATCCAATAAGAATTTATAAGAATAAAATTCAAAATATTAATAATATTATAATTATACAATAAGACCCTTCGTTCAGTACAACCGTGTCAAAAATAAAAATTAATAATATAGTTTACAAGAAAATAATCAGAAGATCATCTTACCTAATATTAATTTGTTACCATTGTTAAATAAGATTTTATTACAATTTAAATAATATAGTTTAAGAAAAAATATTCTAATTGATCGTTTTACCTAACTTGAATTTGCTACTCTTCATTAAATATTAATTATATTCAAGTATAAGAATAATATAAATTTAGAAGAAAATTATTTTCTTATTAGAATCATTTTACCTAATAAATCCAATAATATATTTTAAAAAGTTAATAAAATATTTACAATATCATAACTTTATAGTATGACCCCGTGCTTTACACAGGGTGTAGATGCTAAAAGTATTATATATGTATACTTTAACTAAATAGAGAATTTAGTTCAACCTCTCTTTTTTTGTTCCTTTTTTTTTCACAAAAATTACTTTTTCTATAATATTACTTCTCCTACTTAATTCAAAAATTATTTTTACAACATCAACAATCTATACTTATTATAATAGCACAAATATCGATCTTTTGTATGTATTAATTGAGAAGTTTTTGTTGGTCCTGAACTGAGTTGACTCATAAATTTAATTGGTTGAAATTTGTATTTGTATTTGTATTTGTATTTTGGATATGTAATATCTAATTCAAGAGATATATATCAAAAATTATAGTTTTCATCAATTTTATCCATTTAGAATTCTTTTTTAATTCTTCTTCTTCTTTTTTATTTTTGGTTCTTTTTTAAATTCTATTCATTTACAATGACTTGAGGAAACACCAATAATTTCAATTTTAACATGACTCTCAATTTCAAATAGGACATTTGAAATCTATTATACATTTATTTATAATCCTTGATCTTTTAATTATTTTTTTTTCCTTTTTTATTTTATTTTTTGTCTTAATAAGTCAATGTATTTTATTAAACACTAAAAACGAATATGAATATCATTATTAGGTAAGGTTATATGTATAACTATTTTAATGGCATTTTAAAGTCGATCACTTTATATAAAAAGTTTTACCAATACTTACTTGGTTCTAAAATTATAAATACAATTATCTTTTTAATTTGGTCCAAATTTTGAGATTTATTATTATTATTTTGTCATTATTTTGCATCATCATTTTCAGTATCACACTACCATTATTTAACTAAAATTTAAAGTACTTATAGTAATATAAATTGTAATTGATAACCGATAAACAATTATAAATCCAGTGTTTAGAATGAGACACCTAGTCTATATAATTAAAAGTATAAGGGGAACACTATTTTCACATAAGTTTTTGATATTTTCACATGATTCTCTCTCATATGAAGATGAGACCTACTTTATTCTAATGTGAGAGAGTATCATGTGAAAATATCAAAAAGACTTGTGAAAATATTAATTCCCAAAGCACAAACTTTGTTTGATTTCACTAATTTTTGTTTCACAAACTTTTTGTTCAGGTGTCCTATTCATCATATTAACGTAAGTATTATCTAAATTTGTACCAATTAAATATTATTCAAATTTAAAAATATTCTTATTTATAATAGGAACAGAAAAAAAAAAAAAAAAAAGATCTTTCTCTCTCTTATTCAAATTAATATAAGTACTATATAAATTTATAATAATTATATATATACTTTCCAAATTTGTAAAGTATTCAAAAAAATTCAACCAATCTTTAATAGAAAAAATAACTTCTAAGAGAATTTTTATTTTTGATTTTACCAATTTTATTATAATTTTTAATGACAATTTATGTAATTAATTAAAGCAATATAACACATTACTAAGCCATTGAGTCCAATTAAATACATGGGGTTTATATATATCACAAAAAAAGTCAATAATATTTTTATAACGTAAACCAATCACACATTATTATTTGTATCTTCACATAAGGTGTAATATTTTATGAGAACTATAGTGTTATTTGTCAGCACTCTGTTAACATATTAAAATAAAATTAATTTGTCTTTTTCATTGACTTCATATTAGTATAAGTACTATTCAAAGTTGTATTAATTAAATACTATCCAAATACAAAATATCCTCATCTTTAACAAGAATAGATTAAAGGAAGATCTTTTTTCTTTCTTATTCAAATTAGTATAAATATTACATAAATTTCTATCAATTAAAATTTTAATACATTCTTATCTCTAATATTCATATTGAATGAATTAGAACAAAAATAATGAATAATGAACAAACGAACAATAAACGAACGAACGAGTTTCAAGCGGTACAATGAACCCTAGTGTTCGCCTTTAGGGGTTGACCACTTAGAGTCTGTTTGATGTTTCGTCTCCCAAAATTCGTCTTGAACGAGTTTCAAGCGGTACAATGAACGAATAGTGAATCTGAAACCAAGTAAACTTGTGAAAGGCTTAAATGTGATCCTTATTAACTTCTATTTGACAAGATGAACTTTTCATAGAAACGAGAATCGGGAGAAACAGACGAAAACCAAACAAAAAAATACAAAACGAACGAAACGTGAAGGAAGAAGAACGGGATCCCTAGGATTCGCCCCCTAGGGTTCACCTCCCTAGGGTTGGTTTCTGCCAGCTCCGTGATGCATTTTTTTGGGTTTTTCTAACGGTAAAATTATTTTGTATAATATTCTTAACTTAATGGTGAAAACCTTAAAGACATGATCCGAGAGGTGTTGTCACGAGTTCCAAAGTAGAAAACTCGTGGTAACAACTTATAATAGGAATAGGTTGAAGGATTGAATTGGTGGCTAGAAGAATTAGATGATTTGGGCATTATCCGGGTAAACCAAGGGTATTCTAAGAATTTTTCTGCCATTAAGGGTATTTATGAAATTTTCTCTTTTGATATGTGCCCGACACATAACCTGGACCCTATAAATACACCTTTACTTAACAAGTGAAGGAATTTTTTGGCACTTGGAGATCTTTACCTAAAAGCTCTTCTCTCTCTCTCTCTCTCAAAACAAATAAGAAATTGTAAGGAATTGAGAACTTGTGATCAACTCTAAATCGAGTGAACAAAAGTGTTAGCGTTGTCTATCTTGAATTTACTCGAAACACTTGTCACGGCTCTCGGACAATAGTGATTACATCATGATTTCGAGAGTTCTGTCACGCATTACTCTGGTAGTAGCTCACCGGTTCTTCTCTCCTCTCCAATCTTTCAACCGATTTCATACTCTTTGCGGATTTCTCGCTTCCACCATTACTACGAATCCTAACCTTAGCAATGTACAAGATTTTCTTGCCTACACACTTAAAATTAAAAGCACAAATTTGGTTTCACCAATTTTTGATTTCATATTTTTGGTTTAGTCTTTTCTTTTCCTATCGAAATTTCCTATCGAAATTAGTATAAGTACTATCCAAATTTGTAACAATTAAATATTATTCAAAATTATAAAGTATTCAAAAGGAACCCAACCTGTTAAGAAAAAGAAAGATTTTTTTTTATCTCTCTAATAGAAAAAGGAATTTTTAAAAGAATTTTTATGTTTGGCTCTACCAATTTTATTACTAGGTTTTTTATTACAATTTTATGTAAGATAATGTATTTTAAAAAAAATTATGTAGGATAATTCTATTATTACAATTTTATTAAGATACTAAAATATCAAAAAAATCTCTTAACATATCTCGCACTCTAAGATATCAATATCAGTATCGAATTTCATTATTAAATTAATGTCCTAATTAAAATAAATTCATTAAAATTTGAAATCTTACCAAATCACACGATTAAATGTATTGATAATATGTGATTTTTTTCTCTAAAATATGATAAATGTAAAATTAGTTGAAAAATTATAGTTTCATTACTAATTAATTTTCATAACTAAATTAAAATTTATTAAAGTTTGAGTTTCTCGAATTAGAATTTTAAGCAAATTTTGTCAGTATAAATACTAATATTAAATTCTTTTACAAATTTAAATAATTATTTTTTCATAATCATTACTAAATTAATATGTATTTCATTTAAATGTTTAGCTTAAGAATTGATTGAAGGAACGTATAATATATTTATTCATATTGCCCATTCTTCGCATGAAATTGGTGAGCTTGTTAGTTTTTTTTTACTTGAAATTTACAAATGACTAATAAAAAAAAATCAGTCACTAAAAAATAGATAAAAAGGGACAGAGAGATCCGACGACTTCTTTCTGAACCCTAATATGAATAAATTCTAAGTTGCATCTTTTTCCATCTTCTGCATCTCTCTATTCTCTCTCCCCTTTTTAATATCTCTCCCATGTACTATTTTTGAAGATTACAAATTCATGATGTATAATAGTTATAGGACTAATACTAGTCAATATTTTATGTTCCTATTTATAAAAAGTCATATATTAACACATGAGAGAATTTAATTAAGGAAATTTGTGTTTTGATTTTTTAATTATTAGGTCAATTAATGAGGGATCATTTAATATTAAGGGAGGTATTATTAATGCCTATTGATAAATTTTGTACCAAACATGAAATTTAATTCATTAAAAGACTAAATTAATCTGAATAATTCTTACACACAAACACAGCCCAAGTCTCTTTGACCCCAAATGAATGTCATAATTCTTTTCCCTGTTTTTACATAATGAATGTCATAGTACCACACACAGCTAAAGGAGAATATTAATGTATTTTCTACGTTCTTTAATATATATTATTTTAAAATTGTGCATAAATATTAAGAAAATAATTATATAATATTAATTATTTATATTATCTTTGTATTAAAATAAAAGAATATTATTTATTAGATAAAAAATAATCAAAAAATTAAAATTTTATTTAATACTTGAGATAATATTAAAAATTAAATAATTAATATTTATTTAAAATTTTCAAATAATAAATATTAAAAAATAAAAATATTTTTTTAAAACGCCATTTAATAAGGGACGGGGGAGTAGTTCTTTCACTTGTTTGTCTCCTTATTCTTCAACTTCTCCCTCTATAGTTTCGCCCTATGTGTTTTAGTGGGGTCCATAAACTATGCCTCTTTTATTAGTATAATTGTGTTGGAATCATTGTTTAGAAAATTAGACCGGTCATCGAATAAAAAAAAAATCAGGTGAATGGGTCATTAGTTCAACCAGTAGTCGAATCATTATTGAACCAAGGACGTCATAAATACATAAAAAATATATTATTAATAATTAATAAAATTTTAAAATAACTAATTTTTTATAAACTAAAATATAGTAAAATAATATTATAATATTATTAAAAATATTTTTGTAAAAAAAAAATACTTGAAAACTGGGTCAATCGGTTCAACTACTGGTTGAACCGATGGTCAACCAATTTTTGATCGGGTCGTTGACATTTCGGTTTTTTGATCGATCCGGACCGAAAAGTCGACCGGCTCCGGTCGAACCGCGGTCCGACCGCCGGTCCGGTCCGATTTTCTCAATATTGATTGGAATTCGAAACTTGCAACGCTAAATGGCCAAATGAAAGTATTTTGAATTTAATGTATTTGAATAATTAAATTGATGAATCGGTTAATTATTTAGTGTATTTATTTAGAATTGAATGACTGAATCAGTCAGATTTTTGAACTAAATAGCTAAGTCTAATTTTTTTGACTAAATGGTTAAGTCCAGGCTGAATGAAGTAAAAAAAATTTAAAAAAAAATTAAATATATATTAAATATTATATTAAGTAATATTAAATAAATTTATAACAACTTTGAATTTTTTCAGAAGGATAAAATAGTAAAAATATATTATTGAGATATTTCAGAAATGTCACTTATCAAACAACTTTTTTCATTCAGTATTTAAAAATCTACTTCATTTAACTCATTCAAATTACTGAAACATTCAAAACTATTTTCTTCAATTTTTATTAAACACCCCTTAAGTCTATAACATTGATCATTTTGGAACAGATGGACTATTTTAATTGAAATTATGTCTCTAATTTAGTCGGATGGATTCTACTAGATCAATGAAATGTCATACAGTAATACTTAATTTTTTTTCATTTTTAAATTATTGCAACCTGATAAATTAAATTTATTTTTGCAGTATCGGGTTAATTCAATGTTGGTTTGCACGAGCCGGACTCTTGACTTAGTTGACTATGATCATGATTTTAATTTTTAAGTTTAAAATTGTCGGTCCATTTGAAATTTAAACAATTTATAAAAATAAATTATATTTTATATAACAAAAGGTTGAATTTCAAATAATATTTTATTATATAAGTATTGTATAGTTGTAACTTTATGTTATATAAAAATACATAGCTTATTTTTATAGATTGTTCAAATAAACTACACATCTTAGAATACCTGAAAATTAGAATCCCTTAAATATATAAGAAGTCAACAAAAAAATATAAAAAAAAAACAAGAAATTGAAGGGAATGTAATTAAATTTCTAACGTTGGAGATGACACCCAACATTCCCAAAGAAACTTTAGCTGCATTCAACAACAAATCTTGACCCTCCAATCTAAAAAACTTAGAATATCCCTCCGACTCACTAGCCGGAACCACCAAGCTAATCCCAACAACATGATTATGCACCGCCCCACCTTTCCCCCACCACGAGCTCCCATGCGCCCCGGTGCTAATTATTCCTCCCACACTCACCCCTTCCCAACCCTTTTTTCTCAACCCTATCAATTAATTCTCTAAGTCCTAGTCCTGTATCAACTGTCACCACCATTTTGGCTAGGTGGATTTCGATACTAGAGTTATAATGCTCTGCACTTAATAGAATTGCGTTTTGGTACAACTTTTCGGGACAAGCTAGTTTGGGGATGGTGTGGGAGTCTGGGAGAATTTGGACACTACTTTTACTTTGAGGTGGTTTTTGTTAGCATTTGAGATAATTGAGAGGATATCTTGTTGGGTTTTTGGGTACATGATTTTTGGGACATGACAGTCTTTTCGGTCTCCCCGGCCAGACGCCGTAGGCATTGGAAATGGCGCATCAGGTGGCATTGCAGTGGGCCGGAGGTGGCGGTGGCATGGCATGGATGGTGCCTAGGGTTGAAAGGTGAGGTCCATATGGTTAGGAGTTCTGAGAGGCTATGAAGCAGCTGCCCCAAAATATTTGCCGTTACAAGAGTGGGGTTTTTTTTTTTGGACTAAGAGTAATGGGAAGTTATAATTACGTGAATGCTAGTATCTTGGATTCATTTGATGCATGATGGTTAATGCTTAGAAGGGAAGTAAGAGAGAATGTGGAGGAGTGCTTGAATTGAGCACCAAGACATGTTATACTTGATTGTGCAATAAATACTCTTTATGTTAAATAAAATAGAATAAAATAGGCTCCCGTTTAATTTTTTTTTACTTGTTTATTATATTAAGGTTTGTCTTGGACTCATTTAGACATAATTTATTTTTAATGTAAACCTTAATTTTGTTTATAAAAATATTATGAAAAAACTATGACAAGGATGTAGAGATATATATTTTCACAAAAAAAAAAAAAAGTCAAATAGGATACTAATTTTTAACAAAGTTAATTATTTTTAAGGCAAACTCTGGACATATGCTTTGTTCTGGATTTTGTGGTATCAAGTATAATTGAGTTTTAGACAGAAAGACTCATTAATTTTGTCCTTTACTTTAACTTTTAGTCCTGTTATTTAATTAATGCCGTTTGTACTGGCATACCGTAATGCTCCTATATCGACAAAAATTAATGCCAAAAAAATGGTTAATCGATCTGATAGTATTTAAAATGTTTTCATATACCTCAGTCAAATTCATTTTGTTGAATTGGGAGTAGCATTTAAGCCAAAATGAAAGCACAAGTAAAGAGAAAGAAAGCGTTTATTACGCATGTTTGGAGTTCTGAGAGTGAACTAAAGAACCAAAAAAAAAAACAGTAGCTCAAGTGAAGAATAGCGGCTGCTTTCACCTTACTTAGCTCGAGAGCCTTCACGAAAGAAACGACTAAATTCCAATTTGGATTTAACCTTAAAATCGATTTCCACCTTAAACTTTATTTTGAACTAAATGTAAAAACAAAAGGTTCCTTCTGACTATTCACTAAAATTTTATATGATTATTTTAAATATATATGCATCCACATTACTGTTTTAAAATAAATATTAAAATGTTACTGTTTAGACCACATTATTTCTATTTTAATGACGTAATAAAATTTTCGGTGAATATTTGTCGGAAAATGGTGGAGGAATTTGGCTAGGGGAGCATGGTGTGGTTTGAAACTCAAACCGCACATGAAACCGCTTAAGTGCGGTTTAACAAATTCAAAATCGTACATGAAACCGTTTGTGATTGGTGCGGTGCGGTTTTATTTGGTGGAGTTTCAGTTCCAAAATCATTTGAAATAATTAAATTTTAAGCACTTTAAATTAATAATTTAGTATCACACAATATTAAATATCACTTTGATAACACATAATTTTACTTATAATATTTTGTCTAAACAAAAGTAAAATAGAATTTAAAAACATGAATAATAATATATCCTTACATATGAAAATTCTAAATAGAAATAATTACAATTTAGGATAGTTCTAAATATTTGTACATAATAATAATACTTCTTGATATACTCCATTTTGACAGTGCATGGTACGATACGGTTTTTTAGATGCGGTTTTGCTTAGAAATCAAACTCAAACCGCATTTGCGGTTTTTCAACCACCTAAAATCATCACATACGCCGAAACCGTTAGTGCGATTTTAATTAATACGGTTTATGCGATTTTTGGTGCGATTTCGGAGGCAATTCGATTTCTTGCTCATCACTAAATTCGGCTCCTCTGGAGTTTATAAGGTACTCCAACTTTTGGAGTACTTAAATTATGCCGAGGATTAATTCATCTGCCTTGTCAAATTTATGAATGGTGTAAATGGGCTAAGAATAATTCCAAGAACGGGGCTGATTTTAGGCGACTATTAATGAAGGGCTTGTGCCCTCCTCTTCTCATCAGTTCCAACATGCCGATTAAAAGAAGAAATTTTATCAATTGAGATCTGAGAATTGTGAAAACGTGGTTTATGATATAGTTGAGTCTTTAAAATTACATTTTTCTGATAAACTTTTCCTTGAATATTTTTAAGAACTCCAAAATTTGGACTACCTTAGTAACTCCAGAGGAGCCAAATTCATGGTGAAGGGGGTGCATTTTGTTTTCTCACTAAAAGTATATGGTACATTTAATTCAAAATAAAATTTAAAGCGCAAATCAATTTTAGGGTTAAAGATCAATTAGAGTGCAAATTGAATTTTAGTCCGGAAAAAAAAAAACAAGGACTAATTTCTGTTAAACAAGAGAAAGTTTAGTATCTTCCTTCAATTTATTTCCAACTAAACGAATCATTAACTCAATGGAGAACCTTAAGAGCGTAATTAACTAATTTCATTCGGCTCTCATAAAGATATGGATGGCCTCACTTGGTGCAGCTGGATACTGTTGTAATCAGATCATGACAATCAAAATATTAAGAATATTAATCTTATATATCAAAAGATTACTAAATTTGCCTTAAGATATAGGTTCTTGAAGTTTAAAAGGTTTATTAAATGCATAATTTATGATCATCTAATGTACAATATTTATATATTAAGCATGTTTAAATAATAATGATTCTAATTTGTTTCTTAAGTTAAAAAAAATACACTAACTGTATCAAATTATTAAACTACATACTAAAACTTGGTACCGATAACTTGACACAAGAAGTACAATACCATCTTTTTAGTTCATAGCATATTATTAAACTATAGGTCATAATTTGATATGATCAATAAATTGTAATTAACTACAAATTATAACCGAGTATGAATAACAGGCGTTAGCAACAAAAGGACATATATCATCATTATATGTTTTTATAGCTTCAAATAAGTACTAATGCATGGCTCCGAACTAAAGTATTGTCAAAAAGGAAACACCACTTTTGGGTTTAGTTATAATTTTTATCCCTAGCGGAAATCAAATGATCAGCCTTCATATAATCAAGCAGGCCTACTGAGCTATTATATATAAGCAGAGAATTAGGGTTTTACAACTTTTAATCTAGCCATCATAGTTAGTAAAATAAGCATATTTTTTTCATATGATGCACTTGTAAAACTTTTTATGCTTAATATTTCTTACTATGTTGTCGACAAAATTATAAAATTTTAACAATCTTCAGGCATAATTAATTAATTAATTAATTAATATGTTGGTTATTGCTATCGTTTTAATTAATATTGGAGAACAAATATGACCGGCCAAGTGTGGAACTCGAATTTAGGAAAATTGATAATCACATTTAGACATTTTCCACTGTATTTTATTCCAATTTTATGCTATCAGGATTTATGTCAAAAATGATAGGTAGGCGTAAGTCCTTTCGCCATCATTTTATACGATTATTGCAAAATATTATTTGAGCGGAATACTTATAATTGACGGGGAAAAGTAATATACGGCTTCTCACAATCAAACTTGAGTATAGATATGTGCAAAATAACGTAGTATTTAATTATAAAATAGTGAAACGTCTAAACTATCGCCCATAAAAATGATGAAAAGACAAATTAAAATGCAATTACTGAATATAATAGACCAAAGATGATAGTTTAGTAGTATGGTAGATATTTCTTTTTTTACTGTGTAAAGTCACATGTTCTAATTTATCCGTCAAAAATTCAACAAGTGCATTTCAGAAAATTAAATTTTTTCTTAAGTTCTCCCTAATTCTTCTCCTGATTCCTTTTCCAGGCTAAGCCTCTAGGATTGAAGTTTCTGTCGATAAAGAATTTTTTATATAATAAATTAGTGTATCTATAGTAAAAATTCACCAATCACACTTTAGAAGACTAAAAGGTTGTGTATTTTCCTTATGTCTCCCTAGTTCCTCTCTTGATTTTGTTTCCAGTCCCCTAGAATTGAAATGTTTAAAAGAAGAAGAAAAATATTAATAAATTAGTGTATCTATAGTCAAATTTGACTATGATAAGTTACATATTCTTTTTCTCCATAATTGATATATATATATATATATGTATATATATATATATATATATATATATATATATATTGAAGAAGGAATTAAGGAAACATTTTTGGGTTTCGGAAAACTACCCAATTTTCACTTTTCAATTTCCTAAAACTTAAAAAATTGGGTGAAAACTTGTTTGGATGAAGGAAAAAAATGAAAAGTTTTTAGAAATTGAAAACACAATAGATTGCTCAAACTAGCTACCTTGTAGTTTGTTTATACATGTCACAAATTCATCCATGCGGTTATTTATATATGTACTACTATTACTACTGCACATATGAATTATGTGAAAGTCTTATTCAAACACACGTGAAGAATCTGACATGAAATCCAACTAAGCTTTCCTGATTCTGACCCAAAAACTGCAATCTTAGCTCTACCCCATCCATGTATGTTCAATAAGTTTTACGCCTTTACGTAACGCTACCTTTGTTTTGTTTTTTCTCTTTTCCCTTAACGTTTCTCTTTTTTTCTTTTTGATTTAGAATTTCACTTGATCTGTTGTTAATAGATACATAGACGGAAAAAATTTGAATCTTACGATGTATGACGATAAATTTATGTTAATATTAAATATAAACGTACATTAATATATAAGATATAAAAGAATTAAGAGAGATATGCGCATTAATATTCTATCTTATTTCTTAATATTACATATTAATTAGTCGCAATCCACCTTCGCCGTGAGATTTGTCAACATATATATTATTTTTTAAAAACTTTTATTAATCATTATAGTCTTTGAAAAATGTTGTTGATAATTAATTAATTATGCCAGATTATTTATGTTGTCAAAATAATTATACATTCAGTGATATTCAACTACATTTTTTATTTTTATGTCAGTAACATTTTTTTGCTCTAACAATTAGGGTTGAGTAAGAAATTGATTTGCCATCAAAATCATACCAAAAATCGCACAAACCACACCAATTAAAACATCACCGACTGTTCCGGTGTATATGGCGGTTTTATAAGAATAAAAAAATCGAATTTGCAGTTTGGGTGCAAGTTCTGGACAAAAACCGCATCTCCAAAACTGCACCTCATCTAATGTACAAAACTACTTCATTTTGTATTTTAAAAAAAAATTATATGGCCAAAACACTATTAACTCCTTCATCTCTCTCTATACTCTCTATTAACTCCATCTCTCTTTGCTCAAGTCTGTCAGAATTTGATAGTAAGTTTAAATTTTGTTCATTAAGGTTGTCTACAAAATATGCCCAGTAAATTATTTCATTGATTTGTCTTGAAGCCTTTTCTTATTGTTTTCATAGATTCTTCCTTGATTTATGATTGTAGTTGATTTATTTTTTTAAATGTGTATATCTTGATCTGTATAAATTACTGTGGTTTGTGACTAATCTTTTTCTAAACACTTGTTAATCAATTGTCAGATCTTTCATATCTGTTTTTATTACCCATTTGATATATATATATATTTTTTCTTATATCAAATTCATCTTCAGATTCTCATATCACCCACAAATGGCTTTTACAATCACAAGTCTCGTTCTTCCACCACTGTTTGTCTATGAAAGACGAACCCTTTTGAGGCCTCTTCAAAAAATCCAAGTCTCTACCATTGGAGGAGGTAAAGCAAGTCCCTTTTCCCCCTATTACTACTCTTAAGTTCCAATGTAGTAATTATGCTTAACTAGTGTTTATTATTTTGGTTCAACTTTGAGTTCATACGTAGTAATGATTTGATTGGATTCTTTATGCGTATCAGTGTTGGTTAAAATGATACAAAATTGCTTAAGTGGTCACCTGCATGTAACTTATCCTTTAAGATAAAAATATGGTTGAGATTGTAATAGTCTGGACCGGAACTTGAGGCATGCTATATAAATTTAATAAAACTGATTACTTTCATATTCATAGGCTACAACAGAATATCCCACTAACATTTCATATATATATATATATATATATATATATAAAATGTTAGTGGGATGGCCCCCCATGCCATGTTAGATTTGAACACCTGTACTTTATAAATAGGTGAAGGTAATCATTTTTAATTTTTCTATGTTTTAGGCTTTTAGCATGTGAAAAATAATTAATTTCCTTTTTCTTGTGTAGGATTGTTGTGTACAATAAGTACGTGTTTGATTGGCTATTGCCTTTAAATTTTCAAATAAATTATAAAATATTATTAGGTTAAAAGTAATTTATGTTAAATTAGTTTTGAAACGAAAATCGTACCAAATAGAATTATATCGCAGTTTTAAAATCGTACTAAATAGCACAATGTAGTTTCATGTGTAGTTTTGAATTTATCAAATCGCATTTAAGCTGTTTTATGTGCGATTTGAATTTTAAGTCGCACTATACTTACCCCTAATAACATTATATAACAACATATAGAATGTTATGGTATTATTAGCAACTTAAACAAGGGTAATTGTGAAATGATATATACACCTTATGTGAATCGAAAGATTTAGTAACAATTGAATTGAATATCTTCTTGTGTCTTCATACATGCCCAACAATAACAATCACACAAAAAATACATTTTTGCTCCTAAATGAATTGTTTACTTAAAAAGACAACTCAACAAATAAATCATTGCCATTGAACTACCAACCCACTTATTTGACTCAATTTTTTTAGAGATGAGAAATAATATACATATCGATAAATATATGATGAAATTGAATAATGTGACAAACGTATAAATTTAATACGATAAGATAGAATAAATTTAGGTAGGAGTAGGACCATTTTTAATTCATATCTATTATAATTCGGATAAAAACTTTCATAATACATGATAGAACTTTAACGCTATATTTATTTGCTAAAAAATATACTTGGAATTAGATTATTTGTATTAATTTAATACTATTTCGGACTATTATTATTTTATTCCATGATATGAGATTAATAGTCCTTTCAATAATCTTATAGATTATTTTTTATCATTCCTAAGATTATTTATGGGTATCAGAACCCTTGTTCCTAAATCCTTTGTTCCCTTGAGCCCAAATTGTTTTGAAACCACTGGATTGTGTTTTGCAATTTTTGTATTTTAAAAATTAACATGTATCCAAGGGTTAAAAATGCATGAGAATAGAGGAACAGGCATTTTCAGAATAGAGGATTTGATCCCTTATTTATGTGGGATTATATAATCATATAAAAATTTTGAGATTAATAGTTCCCCTTATTTTAAGATATTAAATGATTTTATAAGACTAATAGTCTAAAATTAAATAATTAATAACCCCTCATCAAATGATTAAATAGCATAAAATAGAATTAAATTAAGATAAATCATTTAATTTCAAACATATTTTTTACAAACAAACATGTATAACCTAAAAGATTAACAAAAAAATTAAATATATACACACACAATAATTGCGTACTTGAGCAGCAATTATTTGTCTAATTTCATTGAGTATAGTTTCACCATAAAATGATACTTCATGTGAAATGATAATAATCCTCTTAAAACCAAAAATAGAAGGGTATTTAAAAATGTTGACCGACCATTAAGTAAATAAAATTGAGTAGATATATGATGGAAAAAGAACTCAAATTAGCTAAAGTAAATATTATTATGTACAGAAGAGTGGCCCACATGACATTATTGCTTTTTTATTTTTGACCAAATTTAACTGGAAAATGACCAGAGAACTCGGGACCACTCATTCCCCATCCTGCGTCAAATTCAACCGTCCATCATCCCGAAGAATCTTCAGTAGCTGGGCCCCTTTTTTCTTCCCCTGGCGGTACAATCCCCTTGCAACGCCAGCACCACCGCACGCGCCAGCACCTCCGGATGCGGCGCCGGCACCGCAACGTCGATTCCACCGCCGTAAATCACTGCCAGCACGCCTATAGCATATTCCCTCCCCCTTCCCGCCATTTTACCCATAACCTCTACCAACATGGGCACCGCAAGCGCGTGGGAACTCACCTCAGCCGCCCCTTCCGCCACCGTGCACAGCAGAGCCCTCTTCGCCGCCGGACCCACCAAGTCCGCCGGTGCCTCCACCACCCTCCCAACCGCCTCCACCACCACGTGTCGGTTCCCCTCCGCCAAGTAAAGCGCCAGCAGCACCTTGGTTGCCGGTTTTGCCCCTGCTTTTTCTTTCAAATTACCCACCACCCCTCCCATTACCGCCGCCGGACATAAAGCCTCGTCGCCAACAGAATGTGGGTTCGGCACCAGGGAACGCTCCAGCATGTGGAATGCCCTGAACCGGTCCGAATCCGTCCCGGTGCTGACCTGGAGCTCGGCCACGTGGAAGAACTCTTGGAGGTCGGTGGTGGAAATTGGAGGCGGCAGAGATGGATCGGGGTTTTGGGCTGAAGGGTCGGGTTGGGGAGGGAGGGGGGAGTGGGAATTTCCATTGCGTGAAACGTTGGGAAGTATTTGAGGAAGAAGAGGACTCGGAGTCGGGATGAGGCGGCGGCAGTGGGGCTGCGGTGTACGACGGTGGAGGAGGTGGTGTTGCGAGGGTTGGAGGAAGAGAGTTGGTGGGACTGAGTACAGTTTGAGTGCAATAGCGGAAGAAAGCACAAGAGAATAATGGGCGTGGTGTGGATTTGAGCTTTATTGGATGATGATTGTGGGTTTTCATGGTTGAAAGAGAGAAAAGTGAAGCTCTTTTGAGCAGGGTCTCTTGTGGGACGTTGGTGGTTTCTTTTTTGCTGTGACTCTCACTTGAAACCTGAAAGAAAGAGATCGTGAGTTTGCATGGTGAGCAAAAAATGATTTTGTCAAATTAGAAAATGTATATATTAAAGTATTGCTAAAATAAGGCAATTATATTGATATTATTAGAGAAACATTGATCCTAGTGTAAAAGTTGTTGTCAACGCAAATATATATTTAATAACGCTTTAAAATATAAAATAATTTAAAAAATACTTATTATTCTAACAATATATGTATATTTGTTGCGACAATATAATTTTTTTAATGGAAAATCAAATGCCTTTCAAAATTAGAAGCTAAAATCCCTCTATTACACTTTTCTCTTAATTTTTTCTAAAGCACATTTAATAATATAATAAAAATTATCACAAATAATTGTGTCGCTGAAAATAATATTTGTGTCACTAATATGTCTCGAGAGAAATTAGGTAAAAGATCTAACATAGGAGATCTTAATCTCAAAATTGAAGATGAATTTTTTTAAAAGAATTTTTTTTAAGAAAATATTATATATATATATATATATATATATATATATATATATATATATGTAGCATTATCCAAAAATGAAGTAATGCCACCATGCATGATAGTACTTAACCAATGAAAAATAAAAGTAATGACATACTCCGTCTGTTTCAATTTATAAAATTAATATTAATTTTTTATAAGATAATTTAAAATATTTTAAAACTTAAAATTAACACAATTTATTTAAATTTTGAAAATAATAAATCTTATAACTAGTAGTTTATGTTCAAATCGATGTAGTCAATACACATCCTCTACTTTTTATTGTGTTTCTTGACAAGCACCACGTTGGCAAGCCATTCTAGATAGTCAATCTCAAAAATGAATCTTGCTGCCAGAAGTTTGGAAATTTCCTTGTCAATTATATGTTGTCTCTCAGGTGCTATACTTCGGCTCTTCTGTTTAACTGGCTTCACATAAGTGTTCACATTGAGCTTGTGAAGTCTACTTGAAGTTCGAACCCAATCTGCACTGTTTCTTCATGATTACTCGGGAACAAATCTATTTGCTCAGCCATCTCGACAGGCGTTGCTATCAGTTCTGCACCTTCTTTCGTAAAAGGTTCTTTTTTTATTTTCATTGTCTGCTTTTGTTTGTTGACCTCTACGAAAATAGCTTGGATAGTTTAGAAATAGTATCTTCGGGACATATCTTAATCTCCAGCGACTTCCACAATCCCATGTTTAGATGAGAATTTCATCTTCAAATGGGGGAAAAAAGTGATTGCTTTGAGTGTTGATAAGGTGATTCTTCCTAAGATGACATTATAGGTGTTTTCAACGTTGACCATGTAGAATTTTACCATTAGGAAAGACTATTGTGGGGCGATGCCAAAAATTACTAGCAACTCAATTGTTCCTACGATGGGGACGAGAACATTCTCGAAGTCATAGATGGGTGACTCATTACAAATCTCAAGCTTCTTGCCACCCAAGTCCAATTAGTTGTATTCATGACTATAAAGCACATTGATTGAACTTTCATTATTGATGAGTATCCGCCGAAGGTCCATGGTGTCCACTTGTGCGGTTATCACAATGGCATCGTCATGAGGTGTAACTAGGTATGGGTGGTAATCTTCATCGGTGAATGTGATGAGATTTATTTTGGTATCCCTGGTTCGTCCTGACTATTAATAAACAACACTAGCATAAGCTTTACTCTTTCTATTAGACATAGTCGATGTTGATCCTGAAAGTAGTATGCCCTCAAGTCAATCACATTTGATGTGATAACATATACTTTGTAATCTTATTCATTTAATTAATAAAAGTTTAATTTATTTAAAGGTGTTTATTTATCTATGTTTAATTAGTTGAATTAATTAATGTGATAAACTCATAGTTTTTTAGCAATACTTTTAGAATCATGATGTTAATCATGTTAATGAGATATAAATTCTAGAGAGCTAAAAATTAAAATGTTCCAAATCATAGGAGCACTAAAGTAGGGTTAGTTGATCCAGATAGATTAGTACATACTATGCTTGCTCTTTCAAACAGGTTGATTGATCTCAAAATCATTTATGTGGAGACACTAAAACAAGTATGTAGGTGCTTATTGGAGAATAAGTTCATTGAACGTGACTCGCTTAAAGAACACCTAATGGAGTTTTACTTGCCTGTCAATAGGAGTTCCTAAAGTAATAGTGGTACAAGTGATCCTTAGACTTGAAATGATCATAGTACCTTGTGTATTCTGAGTTATACTTTGTCATATTTCTTAAGACTTGTTGATATATCAAATGGTATATTTGGGTATAATAAAGTGTACATGGAGGTAGTTGAATGATCAACAATTGATCTACCACTTTCAAGTAAAGGGAGGGAATGTCCTAAGTAATTCAATAAATGACAACTCATAAATTCCTGGGTAAGGTTGAATGGAAATTAAAAAGGAGTTTCTAATTTACATTAACTAAAGTTGAACATTTGAGAATTGAAATGCATATGATCAAATAAAATAAGATTTGACAGTTATTCCATGTTATATATTCGATCGGGACATTGTACGGTTGAAGAATTGATTTGTACGGTAATTATTTATTGAATAGGTTCTTTACGATTAAACGTTGATTTCATATTATCCGAAAACTCATATTTATATGCTAAGACGTATCACTCTTATTGTACAATAAATATATTTATTTATTATGAATTAAAAGAGTTTAATTCATAATAAATAATATTAGAATGGTTCTAATTTATGTATTCACAATCGATATAATATTGAACCTAAAAGTTCACGTCATAAAATAAAAATATTTATTTTAGAAGTAGATGTCTTAATAGTAATAATAAATTAAATACATTTAATTTATACTATGGTAATAGAATAAATTAAATAGCTTAATATATATATAATTAAGTATTTTAGAAAACTAAATATAAATTATTAAGAGGAGTTTTCTTATTATTATTATTATTATTATTATTATAAATAATATAGTTCCTAAATTGTTTATAAATTATTATAAATAATTAAGTTCCTAAATAGTTTAGAAATTGTAATTATTATAATAATTAATTTAGTTCCTAATTAGCTTGAGAATTAAATTAAAATCCTATTCCTAAAGAGTTTAGGAAAGTTGAGTAAATCTATAAATAAGATGGGTCTTATTATAGATGGAGTTATTGAAATTATTATCAGAGAATACTTACAAATTCTTTACATCTAAGGAGTTAGACAGAGAGAATTAGGGTTAACCACCCAAGGTCTAGAAGAACCTAAATTCTACTTTTTCAATTGATATCCTCTTGGTGGATCACCTTTAGAGTGTTGCACACTTGAATAGTAAGCGTTTAATCGATGGATTTAAAGGAGAACGTGAAGAATCAAGGGAGGTGGACTTGTAGCTGATCAATAGATGATTCATCTAAAAGTATAAATCTCTTCTTCTTCTTCTTGAATTAATAATATCGCATAAAGGTAAATCTTAAGTTTGGATGTTGCAAAAAAATTTAGATATGATTTATGCTTACTTTCGTTGTGTTACATTAATTTGATTGTATGTGTATATATTTTTTCAAACCAACAGATCCTCCAGATATAACATTCATTACTCCCCTTGGTATAGATGGAGGCGGTGGTGCAATCCGATCGAAGGCTGACTACCTATATCTCTTTGTCATGTAATAATCTAGGTTGTCATTCTTCACCTGGCTTTTGAGAAAATCCTTCAGCTGGTAACAATCTTTAGTATCATGACCCTTTGCCTCATGATATGAGTAATATTTGTTGTTGTTCTTTTGTCTGGCAAACACTATAATTTTCGAAGGCCTTTTGTAGAAGGGTTAATTGTTTATTTCATTAACAACGTTAGCTCTGCTGGTGTTTAGGGGGTGTAATATTTATCTCTATTACTTCTCCCCCTGTCCCTGGAGCTATCATTCTTCTACTGGTGATTTCCTTTAAAATCCTTTCTACCGCTGCATTTTTTGTTGCCATCTCTTTTATCTGCTCTATCTCTTTTAGGGTCTCTCTAATGATAATTATCATTATATCTCGAAGAACTCCGAAGGTTGGTGAGGGTCTTTTCCATCTTTATGAACTTATCAACTTTTCATTGGCATTAACAAGATTTTGAGAGGCTTTAGTGATGATTTCTTCAATTAAACAGTTGGATTTGTCTACGATCAAGCACATTGTAAGGAACTATATTGTCTGAGCTAAGTCTATAGTGGGGATCTCAGATACCGCTTCTCGAAATCTGTTTATATTCTATCGAAAAGTTTCATTTGACCTCTGTTTCACCTAAAGCAGCGAAGTCATCATCCTCACACTCCTTTTATTGCCGCTGAATGGTGTATGGAATTACTCCTATAACTCTTCCCATGAATCGATTAAGCGTGGAGGGAGTGCAACTATCCATTCCCTAGTGGTTTTCTTCAACGTAAAGATGAATAGGTGACACATTGCTACTACATCGTAGCCGTAGAAACACATCACACGTTCATAAGAGAAAGTGTGATCATAAGGGTCATCTGTTCCATTATATATCTTCAGAATCGAGACCTTAAGGTAAGGGATTTGTCAATCCTGGCTTCATCAAGCTCCTTAATTGAGGGAAATGAGTATGGTTTCTTTTGTTTGGCTCCAGCACCCTTTTCAAATGTCCTTTGAGAAAATAATTATGTAGAGTGACTTCCACAACGTTGCTTTCGGATTTGATAAGTCCCCTTATAATGTGAGGGAGATCTCAACCTTTTGCTTTTAATCTTTAAAAGTCAATGATCGGGCACTAATTATTTTACAGTCATGATGACCTAATCTAGAGGTCATCCCTCATTCACTGAGTAAGCTGTTTTCAGCTTTCGCCAGATCCGTATACTGTTTGTCAAGCTCTTTTTGCTGAAAGTCAACAGCTTTTTTTTTTATCATGCATCTCTTGGAGGCAATGCTGCTTGTTAACATTTGTTTCATGATGTGACTGTGAGCGTTTCTGCCTGGGAGCTGTTATGGCTCTAAGACAGTAGTGATGCCACTATGCTAACTCTTATGATTGAAAAAGTATTTCTACTAAATTCTAGAAAACCCTTCTAAAAGCGCTAATATTTGTGACGCCCTCAAATTCAGATATTTATACCTCGAATCTGGTGTTTTACGATCCAACTCATACAACATTCTAATAACAATTAAATGCGGAATAACATAAATATTTACATTAAGTTTGTTAGTTCCCAGAGGCACACAAGTGATCTACAATGGAGGGGGGTTGAATAGATCTCTTAAAAACTTTTTACTTAACTTCAAAAGTTTATTACCAATTAATTCATTTAATAGAGATTTGTTTGCACGGCGGAATATTAGTTTGAAAACTCCCCTTAAAGATTTGTAAAGCTTCTCCATTGAGTTAAGACTGTATTGAAGATAGCCATTTGTCAAGTAAACCAATTTTAGCAGTTATATATATATATGACAGAATGTAAATGACACCTGAGAGTTTTAAGTGGTTCGAAGATTGAATAACTCCTACTCCACTCTTCTACTACGACGAGTAGGAAATCCACTAAGAATGGTTCATACAGAACCCTTCAAGCCCATCAGACCTAGATACTCTGGTTCACTAAGAACCCTTCAAACCTAGTAGGTTTGGCTAGTTTAGTCACTAAAACAAGGACATAGCTGCCCTCTTCAAGTCCAGCAGACTTGGCTCCTTTAGTCACTAAGACAAGGACATAACTGTCATCTTCAAGTCCAACAGACTTGGCTCCTTGCTTGTTGATAGATGTTGGAGTTGCTACTGAGTTGTACATTGTCATTAAATACTCAGTAGTAGGATGTGATCATTCTTGAAATGATATTGAGTTTGGCAATGATGTTTGGCTTCTTTATTTGCTCAATATCTTCTTGTGATCACCCATTGTGTTGCTAGGCTTTTGTACTTCAGCTCCTTTGGTACTTGATAACTTCTCGAGACGAACTCCTGAGATGACTGTGAAGCTCCTTCCTTTCGGTACTCAGTTGTTCTTTCTTATCATAGACCATTTATAGCTTCTCGAGATGGGCTTCTGAGATGACTGTAATGCTCCTTCCTTTTGGTACTCAGTTGCTTCCATGTCTGTATCAAGTTGGCGTTTAAGCTTCTCTCTACCACGTGCCTAGTAGCTCTGAACATTTCTCTTGTAATAGAGTTATTTCACTCTATGTCTCTCTCAATTCAGTATTAGTGTTCTGATGGATTGTGGAGTTCTTCAGCATATTCATTTTCTATTTCACTCTACGATCTGTTGTTGTCCACCATCCTTTCTTGTATTTTCAACAACAACTTTATCTATGAATTATTAAAGCCTTTATATCTCTGTGCATATTTTACCGTTGAAACAAATCCTGTTGCTTTCGTTTGGCTTTGTGCATATCCTCAATATCTTCGTTGTTGACTTCTTGCTGCTTGTGTTAGTTCTTTTTTCCTTTTCTGACATGTTCTGATATATCAAACTGTAGCTCAGCTTTTCTCTGAATTTATAGTCGTTGCACTCCCAGAGTTGTTCAACAAAGATTATTATATTCTTTGCTAATTAATCTTCTGATCCATCAATAAATATTTTCCTTGACTTTTAGAACCGGTTGTTCTGATGTATTCAGAGATGTCCCATTCGTCTACCTTTATTCACTATTTTCCTGAGCAGTGGGTCCTGACTTAGTCGTTTAGGCACAAAGTCTTCTGTGACTCTGACATGCATCTGTACCTCAACAACACTTAATCTTTCTTGAATTTGGGCGAGGATTATTCTCTTTTCTCTTGCTCTATATTGTCGTTCTGTTTGTTTACTGGTTCTGAGCTGCTTAGTGAATTCGTCGAGTGATAGGCTGTTCATTCTGAATTTTGCGAATTCAGCTCCATGAATGTTACTTGAGGTATCTCAAGTAAAACGTTGAGTTAGAGCGATCTTTTCACTTACTTTGCGATCTTGCTATTCTGTTCAGCTCGCAGAGTTTGTCTGTAGTGCTTAGCTTTATGATTTCGTTCTACGAGCTTGTCCTTCTGTGCAAGTCGTGAAGTTGCTGACTGCAGTACTTTTTAGTGGAATCGTTGAGTTGTTGTCTTCGTTGGCACATCCTTTATTTCTACTCAACGATTATTCCATGTGTAGAACAATTTTCTGCATTATCTTGTCATCTTGTTTCACTCTATGATTTCTTCTAACTGTGCAAATCGTATAGTTCTCGTATGTGCTTGTTCTTCAAGTTTACTCTACGATCTTGCTAGATTGAGTATATCGTAGAGTACATTTCTTCTCTGGTTCTGCGTTAACTGCTAGCTTGCTTAGCTGTCTGTTCGACGATCGTAGAGTTCTGCTCTACGATTTGTACTTGATCAGTTCTTTAATTTAGCTTGTATATTCTGTAGACCTTTTGCACATGTGTCTCTCTTTGATAATCGTAGAGTAATCCTGGTAAGGAGTCGTATGTTTCACTCTACGAATCATACTGAATCGTTGAGTCTTCTTTGCTTGGAATCGTAGAGCCCATTCTACAATCATATAGACTGATCAGATCTAACATAAGATCAACCTAACAGATTTGATCTTTTCTAACTAAGTCCTTTCATACATTATTACATCATTATATATATTGAAAGGACTTTACAGACTCTGTCATACACAAATACAATAATAATTCATTCTTATGCTACTCTGCTCATATCATGCATCTTTTATGCAGAGTGACTCCTATAGAAAGATCAACTTAACATTTCTGATCTTTTAAAAAAAACTAAGTCCTTTGTACACATATATCTTTTTAAAAGGACTTTACAACTTTTGAACCAGATAACTTTCATTCTCTTTTATAAGCATCAGATAGTTTTCAACAAGATCATATTTGTGTTATACAAGTGTGTAAATCATAGTATATGAAATAGGTAATATACATCACACACACATGATCATGTAGGCACATAATTTGATTAACATATAATCATTTTGTCAATTAACCAAATAAGCACTTTTAGAACATTTACGCACATAATCAAGTAAGCACATAAGCATATTAACACATAAGCACTTTGTCAGATACACATTGACAATCAACCATGTAAGCACCTTTACTACAATCATTTTTGCACAACAGTCATCATTATCAAATCAAACAACCTTCAACAAAGTTAACATAAATATATTTGTGTCCCAAGTCTCGCAACCGTCACTAAGACATAACACCACTTAAAAATAACAAGTACTACATAAGTCTTAATAAAACACTAAATAAAATTTAATTACAACATCTCAATAAGGCTACTCAGTAACATTGCCTTTGCCTTTATCTTTTCCTGAGCCGGTGCCTTGTTCAAACTTAACTGTAATATTTAAAGGAAACAAGGGTGAACAACGAGTTTGCTTAACAAGTATGAAAATAATAATAGTAAGCATTTATGTGCAGGAATAAATATATCAAGGTATGTAACAATAATTAAAAGCTCATGAATTTAGTAAATGAATTGTGAACAGTGTAAGTGTCAAAAGTTCCAATTCTAAACATTTCTATTATTGGAAAGTCACTATGGACTGAAGGATATATATGAAATCAAGAATTTCAATTTTTCAGATAAATAAACATATTGAACTGAGAGGTCACTATGGACCGTGAACACATGCTTGAATTAACAGTATTTTACTGAAAATTCACAATAATAAACAAGTACAGTAGGTGATCAGCCTAAAGTACCCTATATTATGCATAACACTCAAATATGCTATTCACACGCGTGTCGGTTCCCCGACGTAAAATAGTTGTTCATCTCAGCATATTATAAGAGTCCTCACCAAGACAATTGGTTTGGATAGTTTTCTCAAGAAAATATGATTGATTAACATTTGATTTTATCATTGGTCTAGCCGATACAAATGACATAGACGTACTTCTCAACGCTATTAGAAATAATTGATACGTTCAATGTTCGCAACTACGGTTCGAATAATCGTTCAATGATATAATTATGATATTAAGTCAAATTTCAAAGATAATAATTTAATCTTCACAATATAGATAAATAGAAATTGATTCATCAATTAATTCTACTTGTACGAATTGATAAAAGTACTAGTTAAAGTACTTGCCTGAATCGTCGACTCTATCAGACTGTAATTCCTTATCCTTTGAACAACCTATGTTCAACATATTCGTCTAACGGTTAAATTCTATTAACCTTCACATAATAATCTAATAGATTTGACTTACAAGTTCCATATAACTGGGACTCTCAAATCATTACGCATATAATTTCAAATAAAATTATGTGTTTGTACATTATTGTCTTTCACATTCCTTATCTCATTCATTCATTAACTATCACAATAATATAACACTTTGTATTATTCTATTTGTTTCATTATTCTTTATCATCTCTTAATAATTCACAACAAAATGATCTCATTTTATTTGTTTATAATTTATTATTATATTCTTAAAAACACCCTTTAATTAATTTATAAATAAAATAATTTAAGTTATTATTTTATTTGTTTAATTTCCCAATTAGAATAATCCTTACTCTTATTTTAATTTAATTATGTCTCATTAGTACACAATTAAAATAATTCTTAATATTATTTTAATTTTCCATCCTTTAATAATTCACAATCAAAATAATTGTTAACATTATTTAATTACATCTTCTTTATTGAGTTACAATTAAAATAATTCTTAATATTATTTTAATTCTTTGACTCTAATTAATTCACAATTAAAATAATATTATTTTAATTGCTTAAGTATTATTGTTCCACAATTAAAATAGTCCTTTAATACTATTTTAATTATGTAAATAATCTTCATTATTAACTTACAAATAAAATAATTTTTATTTTATTTTATTCGTTTAACGTTAACTCACAAATAAAATAATTTTTAAAATATTATTTTATTTATTTAATCAACTCACAAAAATAATTTTGAAGTATTATTTTATTTATTTAATATTATTTAATCAACTCACAAATAAAATAATTTTAAAGTATTATTTTATTTGTTTAATATTATTTAATCAATTTATAAATAAAATATTATTTTATTTGTTTATTATTTTAATTAACTTACAAATAAAATAATTGTTAATTATTTTATTTGTTTATTATTATTATTATAATTTATTATTATTATTAAAAATAAATTTTTTTTTTCTTATGACAGGTCGGATCGGGTCGGACCGGTCAACCCACCAGGTTTGACTCGCCCGGGTCAACAGAAAACCTTGACCGACGTTGCAGCGTCCGGTTTAATACTAGGGGGCGGCGCTGCAGTGCCCCCTAGCAGAAACCAAAATAATTTTTTTTTTCAATATTTGTTTTCCTACCCTTTTTTATTCAATCTTTCATATCTTGCTCATTTTAAATCCAAATGAGCTCAAATTAGTTTTGTTAGTTCATAAACTTATAACTCTTCAACTTTTAATTTTTTATTATTATTTTTAAAAATATTTATTTGACCAAATTTATTGATTTTTCAAGCTAGAGTTCTATTTTGACATCATTTACAAGAAAATTCACCATAAATCCATTTTAGCCTCGTTTTTGTTCGTTCCATTTGGAAAATCTTCATATTTCATAGAACTATAACTTACAATTTTTAGATCATGTAAATGAATTACACATTTTATTATATTTTTACCCAAATCACATATTTTCACTAGTACACTTAGGGTTTTTATGATAACATACATTATGCTTAATCATCTTGACATAAAAGACATACAAACACATATTAATTATATATACTCCTTCACAAAGTCATACTTGTACCTTCGGATCCTTCATGATCCCACACCACAAAATTTCTCACAACCAAACATGTATTTTACACTATAAGCTACCATATACAAGTTTAACTTATAAAAATTTTAAAGGTTAGAAGTTTATACCTTCTACTAGCTTTTCTTCTCTTGGAAATAAACTTGAGATAGCTCTCCACCTTCTCCTCTTTGCTAGATCACACTTGAACCAACAATTTGCAAGAGTTCCTCTTGGTTTCTCTTTTTCTTCTCAATTTCTCTCTATAGCTCACTTATTTAGCTAATCCTAGCAAACTTAGAAAATGGAATAGGATGGTCCTATTTATAGGGAAATTCTCATACATGTACAATACATATACATGTATGAATACATGTATTAGTCCATTAGGTTTTAACCATCTAGGAAGTTATTATACAAGGGTTCCACAATTTTTGGAAAAGCTTTATACAATTCTCTAATTTAAAGGATACATCATGATCCTCCTTCATGATGGCTTAGGTAGCTTCATTAATAAAAAAATTTTTTAGCATTCTAGCTTCATGATGGATTTTATATATAATATATTATAAAGCATTCTAGAAAATGAATCATTTGGATCATATAATTGGACTATGTTTTGAACGTGTTCAACTATGTGCCAATGAGTCACTAATTAAATTACCTTTGGGCCAAGAACAACTTTCATTTGGGCAATTAATTTATTTTAGCAATCCATACATGCATGGACTTTAATTTCTAATACATTGGACCATATTAAATTATGTGACATCTTAATATTCATATTGGGCTAAATTTAATTACTCTCATTAGTCCATGACATTATTTAATCACCTCATAATTAATTTAATTAATTAATTAATCAATCTTTGTTACACATTATGCCACACATGACATACGACATAAACTTAAATTAATCTTAATTTAAGTTTACCATCATCATCACTTAATTATTATCAATCACATATTTAATTCAATTTAAATTGAATTAGCAATACTTATAACATAACACATCACACAAATAAATTTTAAAATATTCTTATTTCTTATTAATAATAATAGTATATTTTTCTTGGTTATTACAATGTTAACACTTATATTTGTCTGCACGTTCAACCACTGATTTGGATGTGAACCTGCACAGAAAGAATCACCAGAAAGTACTTGACGGTTTAAGTCTTCGGGGGATACCTCCGGTGTTAAATTAAACATAAGTTTCAAGATGTGTTAACAATACAGGTGTGAAGCATTTAGTATGCTAGAATATTGTGTATGTACCTCTATTGTTCACCTTGAATTTATAGTATCTGCTTTGCTCAAAAGGATAATGATTCCTAATGAGAATTAGGTAGTAGAAACTCTATTAGAGAATGTAACTGTCATGCCAATTTGTATTGGATACGTTAAATCTTACATCAATTAGTGTTGGATATGGTAACTCGTTAGTATCTGAAATGATAAGGCAGCGAACCCCAAGTCTATCATATTTAGGAGTCCTCAGGTGCGCACGCTAGGCTTAATGGGTTGTATGGGTAAGGCCCATTATGAACAACTTATTTGTGTTAGTAAATATGCAGCGTAACAGTCATATAAAACAATGTTTTAGTAAAGTTTGACTAATGTTACTTAACAAAATGATGTAATTTTATTACTTAGGGTTAAGTATTCTATTTTTGGATTTTATTAAAAAATATTTAATTTTAAAAATTACATCATTTTATTAAGTAGTCTCAGCCAATATATATATGTATGTGTGTGTGTGTGCGCGCGTGCGCGTGTGTGTGTATGTGTGTGTGTGTGTGTGAGAGAGAGAGAGTATTGCTATATATAACGATAAATATATGTAACTTATATGAATACATTTAATGAAATGTCGATGTTTTTAAATACATGAAATATGAAATAATAAATAACGGATTGACATATTCTTATTCTTTATCGCTTTTAATTCTACATTAGTCATAATTCACGTTCAACGTGAAATTAGTTAACATATAAATTATTTGGCATATTTTATTATTATCTTTTATTATATAGCTACATATGTCAATGTTTAATAATAAATTAAATTTGTCTTTGTAAATAGTAACACTTCTCCTGAGCTAAATCTATCAATATTCCATTTAAAAATTTAACAAAGTAATTCCAACTAAGCCGACTTCAAACTCTCTTGTTTTAAGTTTTTATTGTTCTCTTTTTTGAATGTTTTGCTAATTGTGTTATTTTAAATACTAATAATAATCAAATTATTATATACTACATTTTGTGATTTTTTTTTTGCTTACATTCTAAATATTGCAATTTTATAAGTGAAATTTTGTTATAAGGATAAAAGGAGTTAATTGTAAACGCTTAGGCCGACTTGGTTTTAAAGAAGTTTTAAAAAAAATAATTTTTGAAAACAGTTTTTTGTTTTCATTTTATATTTTTCAGAAATACAGTTGGTTATTGAAAATAGTTTTATATATGTTTTAAAAGATTGAAAATAGAAAGGCTAATTGATGACTTTGTTTTTCAAATTCAAATGTAACAAAACAAAGGTAATACTATTTTTACATGGACTAAATCTAATAGTTCGGCCGTTTAGTCAAAAAAAATATAGCCTTAACTGATTGGGCCTTACATAATTGAATAAGTTTAAACACACAACAACTAAACATTACATCAAATACTAAATTCATTAACACCATTAAAAAATGAGGCATAACATTCAAATTCGTGTCATGACCTACTTTTTAATGATATATATGAATGTAGTATTTGGTTGTTGTGTGTGTAGACTAAGGCGGTGCAAAAACTTCGATACAACCGATTTTTTCGGTATACCAGACCGATTCGTACTGGCCGATTCGGTACAAAAACGACCAGTGCCGGTTCGGTATACCGATTTCGGTACCAATTCAGGATTTTAGGGTTTATTGGTATGTACCGGTTCGGGATTTTAGGGTTCGTTATATACCGGTTATACCGATTTTCTATTTTTATTTATTTAGTAGTAATAATAATAATAATCGGTATAATTGATAAAAATCGATATCGAACCGGTCCAATCGATACCGGTTTAGATACTGAATTTTAAACATGCACAAAAAGTCCGTGGCTTGCAAGCCGGTCTGAGCCCAGCCTGGTCAAAACTCGGTCTGGTCAAGGCCTGACCCGTTTAGGCTCGGCTTCAAAAAGGCAGTTGTTTGAACACATAAACCCGGCCCCGCCTGACCTAAAAAAATTCTTGGCCCGGCCTGCAGGCCGCTGTTATAAAATGATATTTAATTAATATGTTATTAATGTAAATAGTGATTTTGTCTTAGAAATATTTGTCTATATTCAACTAATAATAAAATAGTTATCCACTTACTCTGTTATATGTTTAAGATATTAAAAATATTGTCCACACTACAACTAAAATAAGTGAGGGAGAGAAAAACAAAATAAAAATTTAAGATATAAGAATATATCTTTTAACAAACTAATAAATTATATACATTATCGAGGTGATTTGTCTCGTAGTTTGTTTCTTCAAAAAATATTACTTTATTATCAAGTTTATACATAATTATAAATAACTCTAAAGGTATAGTTATACAAAATTATAAAAAATAACATGAACCAATGTCTGACCTAGAATCCTCAAAAGAACATATTTTCGTTGAAAAATCCGACTGGACCTACAGACCTTAAAATCAAAACTTGATTTGGTCTTATTAATGGTCAAAGCTCTTCTCCTGTTGTACATGTCTACCAAATTTTGACTTATTTGGGGATTCGGCACGGTATTAGTCTGATTCGGGCCGGTTTTTACTGGTTGAAGTCCCTGGGTCTTGTCCGAAGTAATTGGGTGCTTCTTGCATGTACACTCTCTTTGATCCTCACTGAGATTGGAAACTTCACTAATTTTGATATATAAATGTGAGAGATTTCTTCCCGAAAGGGTTCGCCTGGATTCCTATAATGATGTGAAGCCATTCGCAAAGCACAAAAGAAGGGTAGATTGCTCTCTCTTTCGTCATTGTTCAAAAGATCCAGGACCGAATATGAGGTAACCCTTTTCTTTTGCGTGTCTACTTTCGATTGATTGAGCTCAAAATCTTGTATTTGTTGGAGGGTCGAGCTCAAGTTTTTGAAATTTGTTTGGTGGGTGTTTTTGTTTTGATTAATGTTGGTTGAGATTCAGTTAATTCAATGTGGGCTTTTGAAATTTGCTCTGGTTTTTCAACAATAGTTACATCTACTTCAGTATAGATCAAGAAATTTATTGTTCAAAGATTCTACCATTGTTTAGATTGCAAGAGAAAGTAACATTTTGACTTGGGTTTTCAATTTTGTTCTTTTGAGAATTTTAAAGTTATCGTCCAGTTGGGTTGAATTGAAACTGGAAGGAATTTCTGCTGTGATGAGATTACGTCAGCAAGGACTTAAAAAATCCTCATTTGTTTTTTGTTATTTGAAGTGCTATGTTTTTTGTAGTTTGGCTTGGGGATTCTTGCACTTGAAACTTTGACACAAGTACTTCACTTGGTGAGGTTTTCTGCTTTGAGTTTTGCACTAATTTTCGCTGTCCTGGTTTCCTTATGAGGAGGGGTAATTCACTTGAGTGAGCCGGATATCTAATCTGATTCTGCTGTGGGTCTATTTGTATGAGTTCTACACAATTATAAGTCTGTTTTTCTTTAAATTATATGAGAAAGGAGAATATCTGCATGAAGGGATATGTTTACAGTGTTTTGATTGGAAGGGTGATGTTCAAACAAGCAATTCTGTTACTGTGATTTTGAATTCTTCTGGTAAACAAGAATAGCTCAGAAGAGCTCATTCAACTGCTTTTGTTTTAATGGCTTCTATTTGGAGAACATTGTCTCCAGTACCTCGTCCTGGAACTTTACTGAATGGAGAAGCCTGTTCAGTTGCTTCTCCCCTGTCCAAGTCTTCTTCATGTAACCAGAATTACACACCATTGAGCGGGTTGTCTTCTTCTTTTAGTTTGTCGAACTATGCACGCTACAAAGTTCAAGCTTTCCTTCTAGGTCTTTTCGCACAAAGTTCTTCTCAGCCCCCGGAAAGGACTACAATGAAGGGCCAAATTTGGAGGAGGGTTATATTCCAATTCTTAATATGTTTCATTGGTGGACTTACTCCATTTATCTCAATGAATTTATCGAAGAACCTTATAACCAAACAGCATGCCTTCTCCTTTGATGTGTTCCTGCCTGTTCCTATAAACGAGACAACAATAGCCGAAGGACAGCCGGAAACTGATAATATTCCAGTAGGGTTGCATACAATTAACGGGGAAAGAGGAAATAGGACTTTCAATGAAACTGTTGTACTTGTACCCCAATTGTTTGATCAAGATTTCATAAGCTTTCGATAATTGTGATTCCAACATATGCTCATCTATTTCAAGCATCTAAATCATTTGGTGCAAACATTGAAATTGGTTCCACCTCCTTTTTTGTGGATAGTTGTGGAGATGAGTTCTCAATCTGTGGAAATAGCCATCACATTGAGGAGAACTGGTGTTATGTACAGGCATCTCATATGTAGTATGAATTCAATTATAAAGAATAGGAGCTTGAATCAGAGAAACGTGGCATTATCACACATTGAGAAGCATCGGCTTGATGGAATCGTTTACTTTGCAGATGATGCCAACATTTATTCTACTGAACTGTTTGAACAGATGAGGCAGATCAGGTATCATATCTATAACATGGTTTATAAACTTAATTGCATTTCTTTAGTATTAATTTATACTAGAAGCTTATGTATTTCAATTGTGCAGATGTTTAATTTGTCCATTTTGACACATTGAGGGTTGTTGAATTTGCAAAGAGAAATTTATTTTTAATTCATATGTAATTATTTCTACATTCTTTCTACTTTTCAGTTTTCAACAATCTTGTGAATTATTGTTTAAAAGTATTAATGGGAGAGTCCACATCTAGATTTAATCGATAACCTCTCTATTTTATGGTCCATGCCCCTTATTTGTTTCGTATTAAAATCTAATATATCTGTTATTCACAACAAGTTTGCCGGGGCAATCAAGATAGAGAACCAGTTTCTGAGTATGGAAACGAAGTTTAAAGCATGAAGAGATGTGATTAGATCATAGGTTGTATGGTAACTCGTTAGCTAGCTATGTAATCATGAGTATTAGTTTTAGGTCTAAATGTTGCTGCTTTTAGCTTCCTCGCACCTCCTTGTCCCATAGGCTAGTGCATGCATGCTACTTGTCACATAGTTGTTGCCTTGTGCGTGGCCTTAAAGTAATTCCTTATGAAGTAATACCCATAGCTATTCTATTTTTAGGGTTTTCCTCTTTAACGAGAAAATGATTCAGAGACTATAATTTTAATGGTAGTCTGGTTACTTTTTCTTTCTTCTTCTTAGCCCTTGACTTTTGAATATGAACTCCATAAGGTCATAAAATTCCAGCAATTATTCCTGGACATTGTCTGTATCAGCTAAAAATTTAGAGCTTTTTCCCAGTGGGCAACAACATTGCGAGGGTAGGCTAATCTCATGGAGTACATATCAAAACAAACATGTGGCATCATATGCAGACAATTTTGTGTTCTCTATATTCCAGAAACACCAATCACCATAGTTTTCATTATTTTTGTGATTTTTAAAAAAAAATTGTTATGCTTGTTTGATTTTGTTTTTTGTGAACTTATACATGAACTGTAAGTGTCATAATTTGTTGAGAGGCTGGTGAAAGGGAAATATAAGAGAATAAATTTTGAAAATTTTCAACTACTCCACTTCCAAGATGTGAATTAAGTTGTGCTTTGACCAAAAAGTTTATGGTTAGGATTCAAAATGAATTAAGATTTCAATCCTATATCCTCAGATTCAATTCATTCATGTTATCTTAAATCGCGGAAACTAGAACGTATCAATGTACATTACATAAATTTGTAATAACCGATTTGAACTACTTCAAAGAAATATATGTGCTTTTGTTGTATATTGAAAACCCAAAATATGACGTATCTTCTTTACAAATGATTATAATTTACATTCATGAAGAGTAAGTTGTAAATGCTTTAAGATGCATATGACATCCTAAGAATTCAAACGCGTTGGATTGGATATGCTGTAAAAGCGATTGGGGTTGTAGGATTGGGTAAAAAACATGTGGTGATAGGTTTAGGTTAATACAGTCAGTTTAAGATCTAAATATGGTTTTGGTTTAAATGAGAAAATAAAAGTTGTCACAGTCAAATGATGCTCTGAAGTTGCAGCTTTCCAGTTCATAAATCGTGAAAATCAAATTGGATGATTTTGAATTTGAGTCAATTTGAAACCTTAAGATAGTATTAAGATGGTTTGCTACTAAAATATGGCTGACTGAGTTGAGAATTGGGATGCATGTAGATTAACTATAGTATATTCATCAAACTGCTTTACTCATTTTGTCTTGTTCCTTTCATTGAGAAATTGTAAGTTGCTAAATTTCCATCCCGACTGGTATTTGGTTCCTTAAATTTTTTCCCGTAAGTTCATAGTCTTCTATAAGCATTCTCTTATTGACAGGTAGGTCATGAAACAAACACTAATGATGACTAATCACTTTTTACCCTTTAAAAAACAAGCTTATTATCTCATCTTCTCCATGTATTGAACTTTATTTGACTGCAGCTTTTTGACCTGTAGGCGGTTTGGAACATGGACTGTGGCAAAGCTAGTGCCAAGTAAAAGCCAGTTTGCATCGGAGGGTCCGATTTGCAATGGAACTCAAGTTATTGGATGGCACACGCGATTGACGTGAGAAGAAGATTTCGGAGATTCCATGCAGAAATGTTGGGGTTTGCTTTCAACAGTACTATACTTTGGGATCCAAAGAGATGGCATCGGCCTACTCTTGAACCTATTAGGCAGCTTGATACGGTCAAAGAAGGATTCCTAGTTAGTTTTCTTCCTCCCTTACTGTCTTGAAGTTGATTGTAGTGAACCCAATAAATGTTTGGATGGGCATTTAGGTAATTTTCAAGAAAGCGCGGTATAGTTTCTATTTCAATGGGTTGTATACTGATATGACAGCTGCACGTTCTTCATAACACCACCGTTGGCAAATGAATTAAAGCTTCTCCCCACCCCTAAAAGAAAAGGAAAAAAAGAGAATGTAAGGGTGCTTTTGTAATCATATTGTAAAATAACCTTGTTATTATTCATTGCAGGTGAGCACATTTTTTGAACAAGTTGTGGAGGATGAAAGCCAAATGGAAGGCTTGCCACATGACTACTGCTCAAAGGTCATGGTTTGGCATCTTCATATTGAATCCCATTTTCCATATTCCTGTCCCTCTGAATGGCTTATGAGGAATAATCTAGATGCAAATGCTCCACTTGTTTCAACATTTTGAAGTGAAGGTAATTGTAAATTTTAGTTTTTTTCTTTTCTTTTATAACAAAAACCTAGTAGCATTTATGCATCTACCTTATTTGTTTAAAAAACCTAGATATGGAATTTACCTGTTTATTGAAAAAAAATGAACTTATTTTTATCTAGTAGCTAGCATCTATGCATCCTTCACCCATGATATACATGTTTGTATCGATTGCCTTACTGGGATAAACAATGCATACTTTTCAATATGAAGGGAGAAAATTGTTCAAGAATTTCAAGTTTCGGCTACTAAATCTAAACCTCGGGTTCAAATTGTGCTTGGTAGACTGCTCCTGCAGTATCTCAGTTAACAGGCTATTGTTCCGTCTCATATCAGCCTAAGCATCTGCAGACAAAGTTTATCCTCATTGCTCGTCTTTATGTAATTTATTTCCCTTCTCACAAGAGAATACATGGTCAATGTACAGTTGCTGAGTTCTTATCAATCTTCAGTGGCGGCTGCCATCTACAAAGGCGACCAAATATTTGGTTGGAAGGGGGTGAGGGTTGGTTAAATTGCACAGTACTCTCATGGCGGCCGATTTAGTTATTTTTTGTCATTTCAAATTCATGTAATTTAACTATTCTTATGCAAAATTCTGGGAGTTTTCAACAACTTTATTATCTGCAATGCGCTTAAAGTATTTTCTTAGGCTGTAAGCCCGTGCTCATATGCATTTTCTTTCTCTGTAAATTTTAATTTTTGATGATCCAGCTTTACATAGCCGGCATTTATTTATTTACTGCTGCTGTTTGGTACTGGTGAGTGTATTTTGTTATAGTTGATTTTTCTTAAAAAAGAACATTTATATTTTTAAAGGTTATATGGTTCGGTGCTATTAATGTGTCTGGTTTCCAGAAGGGGATAGCTGATAAGAGACAGTTAGTTGTCTGTCTGAGATTACTAAAATTAAGGTCATGATTTGAAACCCAATCAAGAGACTACAAGCTCTTCCTATTAATGCTATTCTTTAGTGATTTGGCTAGCTTGTACAGTTATTTTCACAAATAATTGTGAAGTCTCCTCTCCTCTCCTTTCATCATATGTATCGTTTATGTGAAAGGGATTGGGTGAAATTATCAAAATAATTGTGTGGCAAAAAAATAATTAAAATAATAATAAGATTAAAACAAATATTTTAATTCATTTTCTTTATATATATATATATATATATATATATATATTTTAAAAAATCGTTTCTGATTAGCTCGAGATATTATGTTAGGATTCAGTTCAAACATGTATATTGTGAGCTTTAGCAAAGGTGGAGTTAACGGTATTGGAAGAATCATGTGTAATTAATTATAATTTAGTTTCGTGTTGAAGAACTAGTTATCGAATTTTAAATTTTAATTTGAAATAAGAGGAGATACTATCTCAATTTTACTGTTTTTGTAATTCAATTCATTTATCAATGAGAATTAATTTTTATTCTTATACTAGAGTTTTGTCAACAACAACAAAAAAAAAAATACAATTTTTTAAGATCTTGTTTAATTTCAATTAGATAATTAGTATTGAATAAAAATTAAGTTTAATCGCTTCACAAATTAAATATATTTGGCAACTCAAGTTTAGACTTTGGAATTAGATTTGAAAGCACATTTTCAATTTCACATGATTGAAATTTGGTTAAAGTTTGAACTGAATTGCAGGACATAGCTTCGATTTTAAAAAGTAGAAAACATTAAAATAAGACTGAAGTGGGGTAAGAGCATTAATAATGAATTTCTACATACAAGATATGCATGGAAATGAACTTTAATGTAGTGTAGGGATAGAATGAGTGAATCCCACTTCATTCCTCCCCTTTTTTCTCAAATTGAACTTTCTCCATCCAACAAGCAAACCAAACTTCATTATGTTCTCTAGCTCTTTTCCCTCAAAGTATTTCCTCCACAAATGGTTCCCAACCTAGACTTAATCCTCATTGCCCTTCTTCATGGCTCATTCATCTCTTGTGTTCTTCTCCTTGTTATCTTCATCGTCTTAATGGGCTTTTCGCTCGCATTCTCCATTTTTCTCTTCTCCATTGTCTTTATCGATTTGTACAATTTGTTCCCCTTAATTTCAATGTATTTCGATATGCTGTGGGCTGATCTTCAACTAGGCTTTGTTCTTATTCTCTTCGTGTTGCTACATTTTGTTGTAGATGCGGGATTAGCTTTAAAACCTTCATTTGACCACATGACTTCTACAATTAAAGCCAAGAAGCGATATGTTATGGATCAAGTCAATGATTTGAAGCTCGCATAAACTTGCCGATTATCATTTTCTCCTTGTTCCGTCGTCATGGCTTGTTGGATATATAGGAAAATAGCTATTGGAAAGTGCATGCACTTTGTGATGTGAATATTGTTTTCTTAATTAAATTTGATGATTTAATTTCTTAAGTTTGTTAATTTCATTGATTATTTTGATTGTTGACACTAACATTGTGGCAATATGTTCACGAAAGTATCATTTATCAAGTAATCTCCCTCCCTCTCTTCTCTCTCTCTCTCTCTCTCTCTCTCTCTCTCTCCCCCCCCCCCCCCCCCCAAAAAAAAAAAAAAAAAAAACCTAAACTTCAGGAAAAGAAATTACTTTTTCATCTTTTATTTGATTTCAAAATACTTTTCATCTATATTTTTACTATAATAATTATCCACTTACCATTGTCTATTATTCTTAGATATTTTTTAATTTAGTTAATAGAACAATACAAAATGGTCCTTCAACCCTAAACTTTAGGAAAATAATACATTAATATTTAAAATTACAAAAATAAATTATTTTCCTAGCACAGGAAAAATTAACTCAACTATTTTTTCATCATTAATTTGATTTTAAAATCTTTCCATCTATATTCTTAGTGTCATAATTATTTACTTAACATTATCTTTTATTCTCATACATTTTTAATTAGTTAGTATTCTTTAACATTCATATTCTTAATAGCAATATTATTTAATTATATAATATATATTTTTTTTAATCAAATTATACGAGTATAACTATTAGAGTTTAAAAAGATCTTACCATTACATAAATAGATGAATATATGAACAAATGAATCATCAATTCAAAGATAAATATGCATATTTAAATTATATAAATAAATAGATTTTTAATTATTATTATTATTATTATTATTATTATTATTATTATTATTATTATTATTATTTTAATAATGTGGAGTTTTCTAATCGCAGTCGGACTAATCTCCCCAACCCGGACTATCATCATAGGGCGTCATTTGAACCACTGTGTCAACTGCTGGGATTTTTATTTGTTTTTGTTACCCTCTCATCTTTAAAATGATGAGTTAAAGTACATTTTTTTTGTCCTCAAAAGAATGAACTAAGGTACATAATGTAACACCCCGAACCCGCTACATGTCCGAAGTGTCACACGCTGCAAGCCCGAAGGCTCGCAAGGCAACAATATCAATAGCGCAACCCAAACGAAAACACAATAATGAAACCATCCTAAAATCGAACTGTCTTTCATTATCAAAATTACACTAAGGTTCAATAACTAAAAACTGAAAGCATAAATTTGGAGACACAACTCCCTTGTACAAAAGTCTTATCAAATTCAAAATACTAATAACCGTCATAACTAAAAGAACTTCAGCCCCCCCCCCCCAAAGTATCCACAATGCTTGGCTCTTAATAAGGTATCCTGTAAAAATTAATGTAAGGGTGAGCGGTAAAGCCCAACAAATAACAATCTTTACTATTTAGGTGGATCAAGTACAGTTTGCAAAACCTTTTTCGAAATACCTTTTGTTCAATAACAGTAATAAATATACTTTTTGAAATAACATTTTCTTGTTCAATAACAATAGTCAATATTTACTTTCAAAACCAAAATCAATAATTACAAAACACAATTCAAAGACAAATTTCGATAAGCTCAATATATTCGATCAATGATTTCGATAAATTCAATATATTCGATGTATCTTTTAATCCACAGAACGACTAAGGTTACAACAACCCTGTAACACGGCCCTTATGTTCGATAATGTTAATGATCACGCACCCTACTAAGGGATCGATGAAGCACGCACCCCGAAAGGTGTCCCCCGAAGGGTATCTAAAGTTGTGCACCTTAGTAGGTCCTATATAGTTCCGGAACTAGCGTAAACACTAACGGTTTCAATACATAGTCGGACTGAGGTTTCTAAAAGCAATTTCTCAATTTTTTCGATATTCAAAACTATACTTATTTCACAGTTCAAAATCATATAATCTCATTTTCTAAATCAAAATTCTATTTTAATACTTGATCCGGATTTTTAACACAATATAAGTGTAACATTTTCATTCAAATGGAAGCCTTAAATAAAGAATAATAATTTTTGAAACAATATATTTAGGCATCTGAATACTTTCTAAAGCATACATAATTATAAACGATAATTTTAAAATACTAAATAGCTCGGAAAGTCACTTACACTATACAGTTCGAAAATGCTAAACAGTTCGGAGAGTCACTTACCTCGATATCGTCGATCACAAAATTAATAGCCGAACAGATCCCGAAAATACGAGTACCGAAGATTGCCTACGCCCTCGACATCAAAATTTTTAACTAAGGAGGTCTTTTATTAAAAGCCCTCCCACCACAAAGCCTTTCAAAATTGGAGGTTTTATTTGTGGTGAAAGAAAACAAAGGCAAGTACTTCTATTTATAGTGTAAGGGAGGCTAAGTGGTTTCCCATTTAGTTGATGTGGGACTAAAGGCTTAAAAAAAAAATAACAACTTAGGCAATGTGGGACTAAAAACATTTGGGTTATTACATTACCTCCCCCTTAAAAAAATTTGATCCTCCAAATTTCCAAATCAAAATCTTCAATCACTCAACTAAGTCTTTCTATCATGTTTCGTTCACAAATTTATCAAAATTAGCCTCGAGTACTAAACCTCAAACAATACATAGATCCCCCACCTTATTCTCTATCTCACTCCATAATTTCTCATATAATCCTCAAATAACACAAATATTTTCACCATATTCTATCTACAAATTCTAAATTACTCCTCAAACAACACAAATATTTTTACCTTATTCTATCTCCAAAATCTTAAATTTACTCAAGACTATACTCACAGTTAACTCCCAAAATCACTCCCCAAGGAATGTGTAGGTTTTTCAACCCAACACACTGCGATGGGCCACCGCTCTGATACCATCTCTGTAACACCCCGAACCCGCTACATGTCCGAAGTGTCACACGCCGCAAGCCACAAGGCAACAATATCAATAGCGCAACCTAGAGATGCACAAAAAGCCTACGGCCTACAGGCCGGCCTGGCCTGGCCTGAGCTTGAGCCTGGCCTGGTCAAAGCCCGGGCCGGGCCAGTCCGGCCTACAGTCTTTGAACAGGCTACTATTTTGACGTAAAAGCCCGGTCTACGAAAAAGCCCCGCTTGGCCCGGCCTATACAAAGGCCTGGCCCAGCCTACGCGAAATTGCAAATCCATGAATATTGAAGATATATATTTTTTTGAAAATTGAAGATATATTTTTTAAAAATATAATGAAGAGATATTTTTTAAAGTTAGGAAGGTACATTTTTTGAAGATTTGAATTTTGAAGATATTTTTAAAATATTTTAAAGCAAAATATTTATAACCGACTCATTATTTATTATTGATTAGTTACTCATTTTTAATTTTTTGTCAATACATTTAATTAATATAGTAGTTAGCTTATTTAATATTTATATTTCATATTAAAAATTAGTTGATTACATTTTTAGGCCCGGTCCGGCCCAAGGACTGGACTGGCCTGACCCGGCCCAAGGCCTGGCCCGGCCTGGCCTACAGGCCTAAAAAGGCCAGACTTTTATTGAGAAGCCTGGCCTGACCCGGCCAGGCCTACAGGCCCAAAAGTCAAAGCCTGGCCCGGCCTGGTCAACGGCCAAAGCCTACCAGGCCCAGGCCAGGCCGAACCAGGCCGGCCTACTGTGCATGTCTAGCGCAACCCAAACGATAACACAATAATGAAACCATCTTAAAACCGAACTGTCTTTCATTATCAAAATTACACTAATGTTCAATAACTAAAAATTGAAAGCATAAATTTGGAGACACAACTCCCTTGTACAAAAGTCTTATCAAATTCAATAAATATACCGTCATAACTAAAAGAACTTCAGCCCCCCCCCCCCCCCAAAAGTATCCACAATGCTTGACTCTTAATAAGGTATCCTGTAAAAATTAATGTAAGGGTGAGCGGTAAAGCCCACCAAGTAACAATCTTTACTATTTAGGTGGATCAAGTATAGTTTGCAAAACCTTTTTCGAAATACCTTTTGTTCAATAACAGTAATAAATATACTTTTTGAAATAACATTTTTTTGTTCAATAACAATAGTCAATATTTACTTTCAAAACCAAAATCAATAATTACAAAACACAATTCAAAGACAAATTTCGATAAGCTCAACATATTCGATCAATGATTTCGATAAGTTCAATATATTCGATGTATCTTTTAATCCACAGAACGACTAAGGTTACAGCAGCCCTGTAACATGGCCCTTATGTTCGATAATGTTAATGATCACGCACCCTACTAAGGGATCGATGAAGCACGCACCCCGAAAGGTGTCCCCCAAAGGGTATCTAAAGTTGTGCACCTTAGTAGGTCCTATATAGTTCCGGAACTAGCGTAAACACTAACGGTTTCAATACATAGTCGGACTGAGGTTTCTAAAAGCAATTTCTCAATTTTTTCGATATTCAAAACTATACTTATTTCACAGTTCAAAATCATATAATCTCATTTTCTAATTCAAAATTCTATTTTAATACTTGATCCGGATTTTTAACACAATATAAGTGTAACATTTTTATTCAAATGGAAGCCTTAAATAAAGAATAATAATTTTTGAAACAATATATTTAGGCATCCGAATACTTTCTAAAGCATACATAATTATAAACGATAATTTTAAAATACTCAATAGCTCGGAAAGTCACTTACACTATACAGTTCGAAAATGCTAAACAGTTCGGAGAGTCACTTACTTCGATATCGCCGAACACAAAATTAATAGCCGAACAGATCCCGAAAATACGAGTACCGAAGATTGCCTACGCCCTCGACACCAAAATTTTTAACTAAGGAGGTCTTTTATTAAAAGCTCTCCCACCACAAAGCCTTTCAAAATTGGAGATTTTATTTGTGGTGAAAGAAAACAAAGGCAAGCACTTCTATTTATAGTGTAAGGGAGGCTAAGTGGTTTTCCATTTAGTTGATGTGGGACTAAAGGCTTAAAAAAAAGAACAACTTAGGCAATGTGGGACTAAAAACATTTGGGTTATTACACATAAAGTAATTAGAAAGTATGTCATTTAGTAGGGGTCATTAGTTTAAAAAAAAACACTCATCAATTTATGTAATCTTTCGGGGTTACTAAGGATAACAAAATTTACTCTCTTTCATCCACTTAATTTTTCTTAATTTGTGTAAAATATATAATTAGCTCATCCTTTTAAGGGCGGAGGGAATAATAGATATTCATATATAAAATTATATTATTAGTTGAATAATATATTTTTAAAAGGAATCAATTTTTTTTGAAGATCATCTTACAAAAATAATAATATATTTATTATTAAATTGTTATTATTAAAATATTAGAATGATATAAAAAATTACAAATAAAAAAAATACTAATAATTCTATAATAAAATAAAATAAAATATTAATAATATAATAATTCTATAATACGAACCAAACTCACGGGGTCATGAGTTCGTTATTATAATATAACAACATAATGTGAGCAACAACTTGTTGATTGTAAGGACTAGGGGTGCACAACGGTCGGTTTGATAGGTAAAAAAATAACCAAATCATTTAAGTCGGTTATAAAAAATTAAAAATTAAAATCTTATAAATTTTTACTCCATAATCAGTTATCAGTTTATTCGATTATCGGTTTAATAGGTAGGTTTAATTGGTTTAGTCGGAATATTAAGTCTTTATGTACCGAGAAAGACATTTAAGCTCTAATGTGATAAATAAAAAACAAAGTGAAAAAATATAAAAGGAAGAGACTCCAATAATTTCAACAGATGGTAGCAGGGCTGTGTCAACTATTGGTTTAACAACATGACAGGAACATCAACATTTGTGTTTCTTAATGGGCCAGCACACAAAAAGTCTTTAGCTAAGTTCCCATGTTTCAAATTCCAAACTAAAAAGACTATATTGTACTTCTTGTCTTTTTGCAAGTTGCCACATTGTGAACAATATCCTTTCTTATAAGCAAATCAAAAACATCACTAGCCAAAGCCATTAAGCCTTTATCTTCATTATGAAAATTTGTACAACCCTATTCATATTGATTTATTCCCTCCCCTTGCAGCATGGACAACCATATTCGTTATCTCCAACCTGAAAACAAGTAATTGTATAAAATAAATAATTATAAGAAAAGTGCATATATTATATTATAATTTAAAATTATTCGGTCGGTTCGATCGATTTTAGTTTTTTGGAATGCCAAACCAAACCTGGTTGACCGAAGTTCAATTTTTCACTTTTGCAATGTTTGGTTTTTCGGTTTTGTACGTGTTCGTTTGGTTTGTTAACAGTTCGGTTTGGTTCGGTTGGTTTTTCAGTTTATTTCGATTTTGTGTGCACCCCTAGTAAGGACTGTACCAGGACTGCCTAAAAATCAGTCACCGTGATTGAAACTACTGCGACTATAATTTTGTAAGCATAGCAATTAAAGCATGCATCAATGTTTAGAAAATCGAATTGGACCGGCAGTCCGACACGGTTCGACCAGAACCGTTTGACTTTTCGGTCCGATTGGCCCAAAAAATCGATTTGATAGTAACTCGGTCAAAAATCAGTTGACCACCAGTTCAACCAGTAAAATCGGTTAGTTGACCCGATTTTCAAGTTTTTTTTTTATAATTTTTTTTACTAATATTATAACATTATTTTACTATATTTTTACTTATAAAAAATTAGATATTTTAAAAATTTACTAATTATTAATAATATTTTTTTATGTATTTATGACGTCACTGGTTCGACCACTAGTTAGACCAGTGACCCATCCACATGGTAATTTTTTTGGTTCGATAACCGGTCTGATTTTCTAAACATTGGTACACATAAGAAAGCCACTATGGTCTAGTCCCGTCGGGCTTATCAGGTCTTGGTGTTGATCAGGTCAAGTCAGGCCTTAATAATTGATCGACTATACTTAGGTTGACTAAACTAAAGCGTTGAAATTTGATTTGTTGAGGCCTGCTGGCTAGAGCATGTTTAGACTGGTCTAATAGCTAATTTTTTTTTTAATGTTAAATATTAAGTATTAAAAATAAAAACTATAAATTATAAACTTCATCTAATCAGTTCCTTACACTAATTGGGAAAGGATTTGAATATGAAGAAGGGATATAACATCCATTTGATACATGTTTCAATGTTATTTCATTATGGCAGTGATCTATTTCCTTTCTCTTTTCATTAATTTTTATAAGGAGGTTTTCCATCTTGTCTGTAATTACTTGGTCTTTTGTTATATTGCATGTGATCATCTTATCTTGTAAATGAATGAAATGTCAATTTGGTGAGAAAAGATAAAGCCTTGTTTGAAAAGTTGTACATACTGCGCTTAATCAAGAATAAATTAAGGAAATTGATATTTTTACAAGTTAATTTGATATCTTTATAAGATTAAATGTGACTCACTTGTGAAAATATCAAATTAACTTGTGAAAATATCAATTCCCTAAATTAAACAATATTTCAGCTTAGGGCCTTAGGCAACTACGAAGATATGACCATTTGGGCCATTATGGTTTACATACTCGGGCCTTTAAATGCCCGGCGCAGGAAAAAAATGTATTATTATGAAATGAGCAAACTGTGTTATGGGTCTGCGTTAGATTATTTTAGGATAACGATACATGCACATATGTTTATTTGTAAGAATAATATTTAAGATATAATTATTGATTTGAATTTAAGATTATTAATTTAAAAATTATAAAATAATTTAAAACAAAAAATTATTTAATATCACGCCTAATTAAGTATTATAATCCTCATCGTTTGTGATATAATTCACATAAAACTTTTTCCCTATCCTTTCTATTTATCAGCTTGGGTAACCCTTTCATGTATTAACGTGTACTTTTTCTAAGAGTAATTACTATTATTGTGATTATAATAATATGCCTTTGGGTTCATGTTAGCCATCAAATTTTCTCAAATGTGTAATTGTTTTGTAACTTTATAGTTTATTTTGGTTAGAGGTAGACCTGGCAAAAGTGATCCTAGTCGGGCCGATCCGTCCACCAAAATATAGGTTTTGGATTGCCAAAAATTAGCCCGCTGAAAGCTGGACCCTTTTTTTCTCGGCCTGATTTGGCCTGTTTCTGCCCAACCCGCGGAATAATTTTTATTTTTTTATAAATATTTTAATTGTTTGATATTGTTGAGAAAAAATATGTTAACTTAAAAAATTGAATCAAGTAAAAAATTATGAAAAATATAAGAATAAATTCTAATATATGATCTTGAATAATAATACAAAAAAAATATTATGAATATATATATATATATATATATATATCTTACCTTTAGTCTTTTTTTTACTCTCTTATCTTTAATATTGATATTATATACATTTATCAATTAATTAATCATAAAATTAGTTACATTTAAATATATACGACTACAAAATGTCTATAAAATTATTGATTCCTTTATTTTATTTACTAATAATATTAAATGATTATTTAGAACTAGTATTTATTTCAAATTATATGTTATAGTTGTAAATATATATATATATATATATATATATATATATATATATAATTTTTTTTATAAAAAAAATAAAATTATAAAATACTCAAATGGCCCGCGAGCCAGCCCAGCCCGACCTGGGCGGGCCATGGGCTCGCATTTTTCAGCCTATTAAAAACTGGGTCGTTTTTTGCCTAACTCACCGTTGGCCTGGCCCATTGAGGTTAGCCCGACCTATTTGCTAGGTCTAATTAAAGGAGAAGTTATTTATTAAGAGAGTTCGAATTACAGAAATGAGGAGGAACTTCCTTTTAAATCCATAAAAAAAATTAATGAGCTAAACAATTTACTTCCTTATGAACATTAAGTGGAGAAATAAAATGAATCTAAATTGGAACAAAGCCCAAGACAATCTTTTATAATATGACCAGCTTTATAGAGATCATCAATATCAAACTTGAAAAGATTGATAATGTGACTCGAAATAGAACAAGTTTACGTACATAATATTTAAATATAAAATTAAATATTATATTTATTTTAATTATTAAAAAATAAAATATAATATAAATTTTAATGTCATATCTTATTTTTTAATAATTAAGATAAATAAAATATTTAGATATTGTGTATTTATATTTATTCCTCGAAATAATATTAGTATAAAAATAAGACTAAAGTATTATTTAAACTCCAAATTTTATATGTCAAACACCTATCACACTTCAAATTTTAAAAGGTCACACTTCAAATTTTAAAAGGTTTGCACTCTCAATTTCTATTTTTAATTTTAAGTTGCATCCTTCGAACTTTTAATAGATAGTTTTTGACTAGAAATGACATATATGTTCCTGAGACAAATTGGTCAATTCATTTTGTTTCTCAACATTTGTCTATATCCGAGATGCCCTGAACATTCAAAATCCCTACATTCAGTTCAATTTCTCTCTACTAGCCCAAATGTTCCTACCATCAACCACTTCAGCAAATAGATGCTTCCTTGAAGGAAATCCGTTCTTTACTAATTCAGTGGTCTTTGATCCACGAACTAAATCAAAACCAAACCCAGTAATACCCTTCAAAGATGCGGTTGTTTTGTAAGCCTCTACAGGTAAATCGATAAAGTAACTCTCGATAAGAACATTCAAACCAGAAAAGTGATGACTCCAGCTCTGAGTAGGCATGAGTGAACACTTGCAATTTGTGAGAATCAAGATCCATAACAAGGCTGGGTTCATCAAACTGAATCCAGGGTGCACCAACTTGTTTCAATTTAGTCTCAACTTCCCTGCAGTGTATGGTCAATTATAGTATTATATGCGCAGTACAAAAATACAAGAATTGAACAATATTAGACAATAAATGTCCATTTACTTGTAGATAGGTAGAATCAGTAAGGAACTAAGGAAACTAGTCCTTATCTAAGTTCAACAATTGAACTAGTTGCAATGTTTAAGGATGATTCTACAGGAGAATCAGTGAATCGAGCATGAAAAACAGAGAAAAAAGGAAAGAGATTTAGAGAGAAATGAAAAGGAAAACAGATTATCACATTTCGCATCCTTCCCTTACACTGTTACATTCAATATATCAGCAACCAACCCAGCATCAAGCACATACACGACTTCTAACATAATAGAAAATAGGAAAAGATATTCATGACCTCAACTAACAGTATAAAGGACACTTATAGCCCCAACTAACTAATCTTCTGAATTAGATGACAAATTGGCCCTTAATGACCAACTAACTGTAACTAACACTAGTATCAGTCATTACAGTCAATCCCCCAACAGATTAACCTTGTCCTCAAGGTTTGAAATCTGTAAATCTCTGGTGAAGCTGTTCCCAATCCTTCCAAGTAGCATCAGGAGGCAAAGCATTGGACCATTGAACTAAAACTTTCACTACAACAACATTATGTTTCTTGATCATTCTTCTATCCAACATAGCCACTAGTTCAACTATAAATTGGCCCTGAGCATCCAACTAGGGCAAAGTGGCAGAAGTAGGACAATGTAGGCCCACCTTCTTCTTGAGGAGAGACACATGGAAAACAGGATAAACTTTAGAATCTGAAGGTAACTGAAGTCTATAAGCAACACTACCAATTTTCTACTCCACAAGGAAAGGCCCAAAATACTTTGAGGATAGTTTGCCAAACTTGGTGTATGTAATTGAGGTCTGTCTATAGGTTTAATTCTCAAATAAACCCAATTTCCACCATAAAAGACCTTTCACTCCTACCTTTATCATCATATTGTTTCATTTTAGACTGAGCTGCTACTAAATTATGTTTAAGCAATTGTAGAAATTGAGTCATATCTTGGCAAAACTGCCTAGCAGTAAGATTATGCACCCTGCCATACTAATGAAAGTTAAGATGAGGAGGCTTATATCCATATATTACTTCAAATGGTGTTACGTTCAACCCACTATGATAATGTGTATTATACCACCACTTCGCTAAAGACTACCAAACCAACCAAAAATGAGGTTTTTGAGCAATCATGCACCGAAGATAACATTCCAATACCTGATTAAGCCTCTCAATTTGGCCATCAGATTGTGGGTGATAGGCAGAGCTCAACTGAAGTTTAGTTCTAATCAACTTGAAAAGGGACTTTCAGAACAAACTAAGGAAGATTTTGTCTCTATCTGAGACAATAGTAGCTGGAAACACATGCAGTTTGTAGATATGAACAATAAACAACTAAGTTAATTCTGCAACAGTAAAAGGGTGTAAGGGCTATAAAATGCCCATATTTAGTCAGCCTATTTACCACTACCCAAATTACTGTGTATCCATTAAAACTAGGCAACCTCTCAATAAAATCCATGGAGATATCTGTCCAAGGAATATCAGGAACAGGTAAAGGTTGTAACAATCCTAGCATAGCCACAGTTTCATGCTTCTATTGTTGACAGATGTCACATTCTTTAACAAAGTTTACAACATTAGTTTTCATAGAGGACCAAAAGCAATACTTACTAAGCCTCTCATAAATTCCCTTCACTCCAGAATGTCCTCCAGTAGGTGAATCATGGAACTCAGAAAGCAGGTTACACCATAAAGGCAAGTTTGGTCTCCAACTACTAATTTGTCTTTGTATTTAAGCCTGTCATTTTGAAAGGAATAATTTGAGGAAGAATGGGATCCAACTGCAGTTGAACTATAAGCTCCTTAAGTCCCTCATCTATGTCCCAAGTCTGAGCTAACTCCTTGACCTATTGAGGCACTACGACAACTTTGAGTCTGGTCATGCCATTATGATTATCTGGACAGAGAATCAGCAGCTACATTCTCCATGCCACTCTTGTAAATAATTTCGTAATCTAATCCCATCAACTTTGTGATCCATTTTTGTTGATTAGTAGTAGTTATCCTCTGATCGAGGAGATATTTTAAGCTATGGTGATCAGTTTTAATAAGGACCTTGTTTCCCAACAAATAATGTCTTCACTTGTTGACAGCATACACCACAGCCATCAGTTCTTTTTCATAAGTAGACCAGCCAAGATGCTTTGGTGCAATAACTTTGTTCAAATAATAAATAAGCCTGCCTTGCTAGCACTGCCCCAATACCATAATGAGATGCATCAGTTTCCAACACAAATGGTATACTAAAATTAGGCATAGCCAACACTAGGGCCTTGACCATAGCATCTTTGAGAGCTAAAAATGTAGCTGTAGCACCTTCATGCCATTGAAATCTATCCTTTTTAAGCAATTCTGTCAAAGGTCTGTTAATAAGGCCATAATTTCGAATGAATTTCCTATAGTAGCTTGTCAGTCCCAAAAAACTTCTCAGGCTTTTTATATTCCGTGGAATAGGCCATTTAACCATGCACTCCACCTTATCGGAATCAGTAGATACATCACTACGATAAATGACATGGCCCAAATAATGAACTTGCTCAGTACATAACATACATTTACTCCTTTTTGCAAATAGAGTGTTAGTCTGTAGTAGCTATAGAGTTAATCTCAGATGTTCCAAATGTTCTTCATAACTTCTGCTATATATCAATATATCATCAAAGAAAACTAATATGAATTTATGGTTTGGAAACTTCATTCATTAAGGACTAAAAAGTAACTGGGGCATTTGTAAGCCCAAATGGCATCACCAAGAATTCAAAATGGTCTGAATGTGTTCTAAATGCAGTCTTAAGAACATCTGGTGTGTGCACTTTAATCTAATAGTAACCAAACATAAGATCTAACTTAGAATACCATTTTGAGCTATATAATTCATCTAACAATTCATCAACAGCTAGTATAGGGAATTTGTCCTTCACAGTGATCTTATTTAGAGCTCTATAATCAATGCACATCATCTAAAAACCATCACATTTTTTAACCAAAAGAACTGGAAATGCATATAGACTATTGCTAGGCTGAATAACCCCAGTTGCTAATAACTTATTGACAATCTTCTCAATTTCTTCTTTCTGCATATAGGGATACCTATAAGGCATTAAATTGATTAGCTGACTACCTTCCTTCAAATTAATGTGGTGATTGTGTGATCTATCTAGAGGTAAAGTCTTGGGTTCCTGAAAAACCACATAAAATTCTTCCAAAAACTTTTCTAATTATAAGCATTGATCTTCTTTCAGATTGTCTGTCTGGTGGAACTCCTGCTTACCATTTGTAGCTAATAGCTTCTATTGTTCAGGGATCATACCAAAAAGGTACCAAAAATATCCATGAGTAGTTGCATTCAAGGTTTGTTTAAATTCTCTAGAGGACATTAACTGGATAGATGGTTTCACCATCTTCTCCTTGCAAGACCACGACTTTAGTATCTTTCATAAAAGTTAATTGCAGCTGATCAAAATCAAAGGTCACTGGGTTAAAATGTTTAAGCCACTGCACCCTCAACACTGCATCAATTCCCCATAAAGGCAAGACTCTAAAGTCAGTAATGAATTCTTCCCTATGTATTGTCCACTTAAGTCCTGAAAACTCTTGGAAACTTGTCACTTTGAACCCATCTGTAACAGATACTGTCATGGGTTTTGTGTCCTTCAATACAGCCTTAACTTTTTTGGCAGTAATAGGATCTAGGAAATTATTGGTACTCCGACTAACAATTAAAATTCTCAAAAGTTTTCCTTCAGCCATTCCCAATATTCTTATAGTCCTGCTGTCATTATCTCTAGATAATGCATACAGAGTTATATATGCTTCCTGATTCTGCTCACATTTTCCCTCATCATTCAACATTTCTTCTTCATTGCATACCTCCCTCTCACCCTCCTCATTCCAATCTTCAGAAGGTAAGATCATAAACAGTTGTGGTTTCTTGCATTGATGATCAAATGTATATGGCTCATCACATGAGAAACACAATCATTTTCTCCTTTTCTCCCCAATTTGCTCCCTGGTTAACCCTCTTATAGGCAAGTTTCTACTAGCTTCTAAATTAGGGAGTCCAACAATATTAGACACATTCCCTCCACCACCAACAGATTTGACAATTGATACAGGATTAATTTTAAAAGAACTTCCTGCTATCAGGAATTTATTGCCCATTCAGCTCCTCCTTATCCCGGCTTCTAACTTAGCTTCCTTAACCTTGCCCAATCTAATCAATTCCTTGAGAGTATCGTTTTTTAGCTCCTTAATTCTTAATTTGATTTCTTCCTTCAATCATCCCACAAAACAATCCATGAAAAATGCCTTATTCAATGCAGGATTCTTAGATAAGCACCAACTCTTCAATTCCTCAAACCTTTTCCTGTATTCATCCACAGAACCACTTTGTTGCAAAATTTTAAGTTCTCCAATAAGATTAGATTGTGCCTCAAAACTAAACCTAGCAACAATTTCCTCAACAAAATCTTCCCAAGACAGCTCCATTCCTTAACACACAAAACCAGAATACCACTCCTCAGCTTCTCCTTCTAAATGCATAGTGGCTAAGTACAATTTGTGATTATCAGCAACAACATGATGAGCAAAAGTTTATTGCATCTCCGAATCTAGGTTCTAGGGTTAGAACCATCAAATTTGGGAAATTCGAACTTGATTGTCCTGGATATACTATTATTACTCTTTTCATTATTGAATCCAACTTCCAAATTACCTACCGTTGGTCCTAACTGAGGATTTGTAGTACCTGAACCAGTTAGAGGAGCTGGTAGACGAGCTGACAATAGATCCTCAAATCCTTTCATCATTTGCTCTAATTTCTTATCAAATTCTTATTTGAGACTGCTCACAGACTCATGTAACTCCGACTGCAACTGCTGCAGAGAAGCTCTTTGTTCATTGACGTGAGCTTCCAGATTGATAATTCTCTGATTATTAGTAGCCATGAGCAGATTGTAGAGAGCTCTAATACCAATTTGTAAGGAACTAAGAAAACTAGTCTTTATCTGAGTTTAACAATTAAACTAATTGCAGTGTTTAAGGATGATTCTATAGGAGAATCAGTGAATCAAGCATGAAAAACAGAGAAGAGGAAAGAGATTTAGAAAGAAATGAAAAGGAAAACATATTATCACATTTCGCATCCCTCCCTTACATTGTTACATTCAAAATAACAGCAACCAACCAAGCATCAAGCACAAAACGCGACTTCTAATAAAATAGAAAATAGGAAAAAACGTTCATTACCTCAACTAACAGTATAAAGGACACTTATAACCCCAACTAACTAATCTTCTGAATTAGATGATAAATTGGCCCTGACCAACTAACTATAAGTAACACTGGTAACAGACATTACAGTCGATTAGAGAGAGAAGAGAAAATGATTTCTCCACGCCTTTTGCTGGTTTTGATAACAATAAGTAGGAAACAGGGTCTACAAGGACCGGGACTGTGTGAACTCCATGCTGCGTAAGAGAGAAGGTAAGGATATGTAATTGTAAACATTTCCAATCATTTGAATGATGAATAACACCAAGATTCTTACAATCAGTAAGCCCAAGTAGTTCTGGTTCCAATTCATACTATGTGAATAAGAAAAGAGACTCAGATGGCCAGATGGGGTTCGTCTCTCTCTCACTATCTGTATATACAATATGAATCTTATATGTGTGTAAATATGTAAAATTGACAAAAATTCAGAAATTGGTTTTAATTCTTCCTTGTATTGATTTGGGTATGAGTATAAGAAGAAGCAAAACAGATTTGTTTAGAAACCAGACTAAATAACTAAAAAATCTAAAAATCATGGGATCTCGTTGAAGAACTCTTCCTTGCAGAACGTGATCCTCCGTCGTCTTCTTCACCGGAGGCCGACGAATTAGAAGCTATACCTCCGGAACGTACTGTGTTTGGACGCCCAAAATCATTGAATCGTCGCTCTTGCGTGAGGTTTGGATTCTCTGAGAGTTTTCATATCCAATCCGTGTAGCCCATCGAGGAAGAACACGTACATCTAAAGAACAGATTTAATTACCTCTTTTTGTTAAAAAAATAAAAATAATTGCTCTATTTTAGTTATTAGTATTTGGCTAAAGATTTTCTTAACGTGTGTCCTTATGGCACACACTAAACGCGAAAAATAATATATAATATTATTTATTTATATAGGTGTACTGAATTTAATGTATAAAAAAATAATATACTAGTGGACCCCATGTATTGAATTCAGTGCAATTATATAAAAAAATAATTTTTAACGGGTCTCATCTCTTGTTTTCCGCATTTAGTGTGTTCCCTTAAGGCACACATTAAACAGACCCTTTGACTAAATATTATTTGCACCTCGGATAATATGCTGAGATTATTTTACTTCTAAAGTAAGTTTTGTTTTTAAGTTAAAATCAAAAATTCCAGTCATTTTTGACCCGTTAATTATTCGGAGGGTGCAATTTAAAATTAAAAATAAAAATTGGGATGCAAGTGTGAATTTTTTTAAATTTAGAACGTGACAACTGACAAGTGTCTAACATGTAAAATTTAGAGTGCAAATAATACTTTAATCTAAAAATAACTTTTAACTTCATTGTTTCTATAGCAGTGAATATTATAAAAATTATTATTTATTACTTTAATAACAGAATTATTATTTTGATATTATGATATACTTAATAAAATAGTAAAAAAATAAAAATCTAAACATGCAATGAGAGAAAAATACTTGAATAAATTCTCAAGTTTTCTCTTTCATCAAAGGTAGCCTAGTGACCACGAGGCATTTGATTTTACTATGGAAGATTCTGTCTGGGTAGTTTGAGTAACAAAGTCAGAATTAGGATTCCTACTAATATATGTTCCTCTCTCCTAACAGGTTGTCCCTAAAAAAATCTCCTTTGTTTTTCGTGTATGTGTCTGTCTATGGGCTGTATACAGACCACCACCGTGTTCTTTTCACTGTCATGGACCACAAAAGTTGTGTGTTTATTTTTAGAAAACAATGGACCACATTACTTACTATTCACAATCCACTCAAACTAGGCAGGCTGCCTGCCGACGCCCTCTTTAATTTCTCTGAGCTAGCGTGATTGATTGATTGATTGGTCTTTTGCTATATTGCATGTGATCATCTTGTAAATGAATGAAATGTCAAATTGTAAAGCCTTGTTTGAAAAGTTCTACATGCTACACTTGATCAAGAGTAAAAAATAATATTTCAGCTCAAGGCCTTAAGCAAAGGCGAGGATGATACAGGACCACTTGGGCCATTACGGCCTATATACTCGGGCCATTAAATGCCCAGCGCAGCAAAAATTCAAAAATTCAAAAATAATTTAAAAATATATTGTGGGTCTGTTTCAGATTTTTTTAAGATAATGATATATTAATATATGTACATCTTAAAATTATATTTATTTGCAAAAATAATATTTGATATATAATTATTGATTTGGACTTAAGATTATTAATTCAAAAATTATAAAATAATTTAAGATGAGGAATATTTCACGTCTAATTAAGTATTGTCGACGCCGGGATTTTCGCCGTTTCGTATTTTAATATTAAAAGTCCTTTTCCAATTTTAGCCTTTGGATTGAGATGTAGTTTTGAAAAAGGGGACGGCTTAATGTCGACGGGTTTTGAAAAATCGATTCTATTATGAGCCAATTGACCAGAGTCGCCAGTTGGTATATTTGAAATGGATGTACCAACTCATCCGAATTTTGTTTTCGTAATCGTAATGGCTCATATGTGACTCCGAGTTAATTGGTCTGCAAACCGAGATTCATAGAGTTCGGGGGCTTGCTTAAGCGAGGGGAAGGTGTTAGGCACCCCCCGACTTCCGTGAAATACGGTTACCGCAATCTCGATATTTTTCCTATCCTTTTAAAATCCTAAAAATGTGTGTGTGTGTGTGTGTGTGTGTGTGCGTGCGTGTGTGCGTGTGCGTGTGTACCTAAATGAATGCTGTTGGAATACTTTATTTTGAAAGTGCTTCAGAAATCTCGTTGACCCTATGCAGGAAGGATTTGATTTAATCGAAGAGTTCATTTTTATTGTTTTTTGTTTCGATAATAAAACCGATGATATTTTGTAAAACATATTTTTCAAACCCTTCGTCAAATAGGAATAGAGCTCATCCGACACTCTCGATTTTATTTTTAACCTACGAGTGATCTAATATCCTACTTTGATTGATTTTATGAAAATCTTCATCTTTTCATTCCAAAATCATTTCCTTGCGTCAAAAGGGAAAACCAAGCATTAAAATGGCGTTGCGGCTATTCACGGGCATGTAAGCCATCCAAATAACCCCAAACGCCCACAATCACATGTTTCACTATTACGGGGCCTTAAACCCGATTTTCGGTATCGATATCGTTTTAAGGCCCATAAATTACATATTTACAATACAAGTGCATCGCCATCGTTACATATGTAAAAACTACAAAATAAACTAAAGGGATATCATCGGGAGGTTAGGAGGAGATTTCATCCCCAATAAATCCTCTCTAACCGTCCCTAATCCATAGATCCCAAAACAAATATCGACTACATTGGATCTAACTTCCACATACACTAAATCAAACTATTTACATAGCAAAATCCAAATATTTTCGGATCCACAGAAGATCCACCCAACAAAAGCACAAATAAACAAATATTTACCGATTAAACTACCAAAACAAGATAAAATATTAAATCTAATAGATCTATAAAACAAGCACCAACACAAAGAGAGATTATGTATAGCATGAAGATTGAACAAAATGAGAAGAAATCTCACACTTTTTACCAAACCCGAAGGTTTCTCTCTCTATTCCGCCATTTTTCTCTCTCTAAAAACCTTCAAAACTTCTTCTCTCTCGCTCTCGGACGCAGATCTGGACGTTGTATAGCTGATCGGAGGCAGCCGCAGGTGCATCTGCGGCGGCCGCAGATGCATCTGCGGCTGCCTCCGATCAGCTATACAACGTCCAGATCTGCGTCCGAGAGCGAGAGAGAAGAAGTTTTGAAGGTTTTTAGAGAGAGAAAAATGGCGGAATAGAGAGAGAAACCTTCGGGTTTGGTAAAAAGTGTGAGGCCGCCGCAGATGCACCTGCGGCTGCCTCCGATCAGCTATACAACGTCCAGATCTGCGTCCGAGAGCGAGAGAGAAGAAGTTTTGAAGGTTTTTAGAGAGAGAAAAATGGCGGAATAGAGAGAGAAACCTTCGGGTTTGGTAAAAAGTGTGAGATTTCTTCTCATTTTGTTGTATAGCTGATCGGAGGCAGCCGCAGGTGCATCTGCGGCTGGCCGCAGGTGCATCTGCGGCTGTCTGCTGTCGAAAAATGAAAAGACGCTTTTCGCGTGAATAATGTTTCTCTATGTTTATTTACGGAGAAAGTATTTTTATTAAATTAAACATTAACACGTATTCTTAATCACATAACACTCAGTTTAGGTTATAATTGTAACCTCATACAAGCACATATGTATATATACCAACATATATATACATATACATCGACACCTAGTTTAATTAATATACAACCTACATGCATGTATAAAAGTACATGTATACCAACCTTTTAAAATAACAACAATGTCCTTAATCCTCCACCAATTTGGTCCCATAAATATTATTATTTTAAGGACACCAAAGTCATTATTTTATTTCTTTAAGGGTAACATAGACATTTCATTGTTGCTAGGACACCAAGGTCAATACTTAAATTGTCTAAGATAAAATGGTCATCCTTCCATTTCTCTATATTTTCCTTTAATGGAAACTTTTCAGTTATGGAAACTTTCATACAAATCATTTATTTTTCCTTTATTTATCTCCTTTTAATGCTACTCATTAATTAGTCCTTCAAGCTAGTCTTATATACATGATACAAGCTAGTCTTATATACATGATACAAAACCATTTAATTCTCTTTCTTATCTTTCATTGTAGCTAAAATTGATCACACAAGTACAACATGAATTACACCATATGAGTTGTTGAATTTAGAAATTCATTTGGCTAGCCAAAAGTGATACATTCAATATAACTAATGCAACCATTATATTAATAACCCTTCTAGGCTGACATAACATTCGTTGAGCCTTAAAATCTTCCACCTAAACTGAAAAACTTAACTTGGTTTCGGGTTTAATGAAATTCATCTTTAATAAAGTCTAACACCCACTCTTACAATTATTAAAAATATCGGGTTTACCTAACTCCATTGTTTGGGCTCCTCTAAAATACCCAACCTTACTTTTATTACAGTTATTTGATTAATAACCTCATATAAATCATAATCCATGTAATTAACCAAAACATTTAAGTTACATGGCTTTTTTCTTTTCTTTTTTCATTTTGAATAAATAAATATACCCTTATATAAATATTCATTAAATCCCATCATTCTATAACAATTTCTAATTAACCTCATTCGTTAATGAACATGAAATCTTTGTATTGAAATAAATATAATAATTAATATTATACGCATGTTCTTCCCGTATTCTAATCGCATGTGAATAAGCTTCCCTTATTTATACATATCATAAACACTTAACTCATATATACATCAAAGTATATTTATCAAATCATCTCTAGGTTTTAAACTTCAAAACACATGTTTCATACTTAATCCAAACATCTGAATTAGGTTAGGATGCTTCGTCATCTTTACACATTCCTCTTACTCAATTAGGTTTTTGACTTCGACCTTTAAAAGAATCCTAACCTCGGAATTATTACAACTGTATTATTAAATTTTAGTTTAATTTATTTTGTCCTAGCACACTTGTGGCAGGAATCTTCCTTAGCCTAAGTCTCAATTAACTAATCTTGACTCAGTATTACCTATTTATATATTAATTATATTTGTTTTCGTTCCATAATAAAACTCTTACTCCTTTCTACTAATCATCTATTGATTTACTAATACTAGGTCTTATATCTTAATCTTTAATCGCATTCGATTACATTACAAGCCTCATTCTTACAGAAATGACTATCTTTCACTTCCTTATTTAAGGATTATTGCATTTTATAATCATATTAATCATTTAAGATTATCTTTATCATATTTATGAATTTTTAGGTCATCACATTATTTATATAATATTTTTCCCCATGTTGATTATGTATCTAAAAGTTAGATTTTTTGCGGCGTTATTTACTATTTAGTTGGTTGTTCTAGAGGAATTATTGTTGATTTTGTTGAGAAGAGTTTTATGGCTTGAGGGTTTTGTAATTTCAGGCATAAGTAAAGAATGAGTCAGATTATATATTCTTTTGGTTTCAATTGGCTAATATTTGATTCTAGTACCTCTTTCTTTTTTATTCTAAATTTTCCTGCAATCGAAGGTAAGTAACTGGCTATTATAAAAAAAATATGAAATTATTGTTTAGTCCAAAAATGGGTGATATTGTGCTGTTGAGGGTTAATCTTTGGATTTTTATTTTTATATTGATTTTTTTTTAGTAAATCATGTGACAGTGGATGCTTGTATCATCCATCATTTGAAAGGCTAAAGCTTTATGAATAATTGATTAATTTGGGTTCAATCTGTAGATTTTTTCTATTTCTGGTGTTTAAAGCCAATTATATCACATATTTTGATTAGAAGGAACTTGAAGTAGATATGATTTTTACTATTTCTGGTGTTTGTTTTGTTGCTTTCAAATTCATTTTCTTCAAGGTTATTGTAGTTTGAAAATGGTGATTTATGATTCTGAGATGCATTCAAGTACATTATGAGCTAATATAGTTTCAATGTGAGTTATCCCTTTCAACAAATTTATAGTTAATTGTTATATTCTCTGCCCACAACAAAATTAACGTGGTATGAGGATTGACAACAAATTTTTGGTAAGGATAGAGCTACAGGAGAACATGCTAAGGCTCTTGTTGATGTAGGGGATGAGTTGGATTTAGAGGAAGCTGAAGGTGCTCAATTTTCATGCTCTACGGGTGATCTTAATGCAACTGATAAAAGGAATATAAAGCTTAAGTGACAAGATGTGCTCTTGTTGGAGTTCCATACTTTCCACTCGAACAATTGAGTACTGTATCCAATATAACAATTGAGTACTGTAACCAATATTTTTCAATTGAAAAATCTAAAACTGTTGTGGACTCTCAATTCCATAATAGAACTGAAAGTCCAACCATTAATACCAAAAGATTGATACTCAATTCAGTCATAGTTTCTTTTTTAGGCAAATATTAGTGTGCAACTCATTCCCAACTTAAAATTAGTTCTTGGCAGGTTTGAGCAATTAATTGATTGACGATAGCGGGCTCAAATTTGTGTAAAGTATTTTCGAGTATCCCACACACCTTTCCTTTATTGACAAAATGGAATGAGAAGTTTGGCAGCATTTATTTGCCTCCAGTATCTCTAACCATCGATCAATATGATCCATAAGCAATATTTTCTGTGGAAAAATGGTAGTACTGCAAGCCATTTTGTGGGATCCAATGAGGAAAAAAAGTAATGGAAATCCAAAAGAAAGACTTTTGCATATATACCCAAAAGTATAAAATGAGTCATCTAAGTCCAAACAAAAAAGTATTGTCATAACACTAACTAAATCGCAACACCATAACATTTTTTTTCTCTATATTTTTCTTGAAATTGGACAAAAAAATTCCCATTCTATGAGTCAAAGCCTACTACAATAGTTGCCCTCGATATAACCCGCAAAAACACCAAAGAGATGACATTTAATTGCCCGTGCCTAAAGGCATAGCATAGATTAAAATTTCAACAATACTCTATTACCTAAAGACTATTTGCAACCTAAAATAACTTACAAATCAATTAGAATGAATCTGAACAGTCCTTGTGATTTCTCGCCCAAATCAATTTGCATGTGGAAACATAACGATCGCAATACCCAAAAAACAAGAAAAGGGCGTCAATGCTAAAAGGGTGATCCATGTTGTTTATGTGCAATTTTTTTTTATAATAATAATAATAATAATAATAATAATAATAGTAGTAGTAGTAGTAGTAGTAGTAGTAGTAGTAGTAGTAATAGTAGTAGTAATAGTAATAATAATAATAATAACAATAATAGTTATAATAGTAGTAGTAGTAGTAGTAGTAATAACAATAATAGTTATAATAATAGTAATAATAATAACAATAATAATTATAATAATAGTAGTAATAGTAATAATAATAATAATAATAATAATAATAATAATAATAATAATAATAATAAATCATGAAATTTGATTCTCAACTATTTCATGTAAGAAGAAATGGTGAAACACGGTGAACGACTCCAGTAGTATTTAAAAGCTTATAATTTACTCTTCATTTTTTTTTAATATGTATAAGCGAGTTTAAATTAGAGTTTAAAATATATTATTAATGGTAAGGGTATAATAGTTTAAATGATAATTTTTTTATCTAATCTTTTAAATAATTATGGACAAAACAAACATAACATAAGATTATTTTAAGTTATCCAATGAATAATTTCATGCTAAACAAACATGCGGTTGTGACTATTTATTCTTAGAATTAAAGTCCTGAGATTATAATCCCATAGATTCTAATCCGGGGATTATAATCTTTGTAAGCAAACATGACCTAAATTGATTGTTGCACGCTTTTATATATCAAAGAGATTATATTACCCTTAATTAATGAGAACATAATTAACATATTTATATCTTGTTTATTTTAATTAAAAGTTTTTTTAAAAAAAAAAACAAGCCTAAATAATTTTCTATTTTCTTTGAGTTTTAAATTTTTGTAAATTTATGTTAAGTCATAATAAAATCTTTTGAATTAGATGGACAGTACACTATATTATAGGTACTTTAATAAAATAGCAAGCTAAATTATATATCATGTCTTAAAGAACATGAAGGTTTAATTACCCAAATAAATATTTTTTATTTTTTTAATATTCTATGTGTTCTAATATTTAATTCAAAATTTTAATAAATTATATTATAAAATATCTCAAATAAAAAAAGAATGCTATTAAGTAAAATTGTAAAAAGATAACAAATTTAATAAAGTAGTTTAATTCTATATATGGTTGAAAATTAAGTTTTGGTTAACCAATTGTAAGCACCTTCTATCTTCTAAATATAATGTATAACAAAAGTAAGGCAAAATGAATAAAAAGTAAATAATTATGTTATTTTAGGCGTTTTAAGGATAATATAGTCTTCTTATCATATTTGGGTGTGCAACTATCACTCTAAGGTGTGCATATATCAACATTTGTTTTTTCTTTTTTTATATCTTGAGTTAGGCTATGACTTGTGAGAGGTGGGTCATCGAGTCTTTTTGGACGAGTCAGTTCAAGCTGGGCTCTCACCTTCAAAGTTCAAACAACCACCTCTTTAAAACCTCCAAATCGGGTTTGATTGATTTTAAGTCTTTGTCAGGTTAGATTTTGATCTGGCCGAAATCAGACTAGACCAAGATTAGATTGTGCAGCTCTATTAAAAATAATTGATTGAGGAAGTCCTAAACCATGGGGATGGAACAAGCGTACGTCTTCAATCATTGAGTATTTTTTATTGCACTTTCTCTAATTCCCCCCTTCATTTCTCCTCTATAATTAACTCTCTTTTCTTCTCTCTCCTACCTAAATTCCCAAACAGTGGAAAGAAAAATTGAGAAAAGAAAATTATAAAATAATCACATGCATCACTTGTTTCTTCCCCGCCACGTCTCTCTCAGCCACCTGTTTTTCCCTTCACTCTCCCTTCTTCTACCTCTATCTCTTACTAAAATTTCTCAAATAAACCCTAATTTCACAGCAATACTTACTCTCTCCAATGGAAGTGAATGTGTTTTCGCTCTGTAACAATTCCTCTTCCCAATTTCTCCTTTCTCATTCCATTTTTCCCGATTCCACAGCTCTAAATTCAGTCCACAATGCCAACTTCCTTCCATATTCAACCGATAGAAGATCAACTAAATTTCATGTAGAGCTAGGGTTTCGAACTCGTCGACAATTCTTCTTCCCAGTTGAATCAATGTCAAAAGCTGAGTCTTTCGGTTCATCCACCGTCGCTAAACAGGAAATTGAAATTAAGGATTCTATAATTAAAGACCTTTCGGTGCATATTCTCAAAATCCTTGCCTTTAGCTTTTCTTTATTCTCTTAGCCAGGACGAAACTTTAATTAAAGACCTTTCAGTGCCATTTTCGTTTGGTCCCCTGGGTATCTTCTTCGCACTTATCTGTAAGCATTTCAAGTAGATAAAATCATAAAAGAAAAAAAGGGGAAGGAACATTTTTTTTCTTTTTTTTTATATCTTGGGTTGGGCTATGACTTGTAATACTAAGGCAGACACTAAGAAAATTGGCCACCAAGTCAGCCCCAAGCCTAACCTAGGCCAAAGGCTTTGCTTTTGGTCAAGCCAGTTCAAGTTGGGCTTTCACCTTCAAACAAGAACCTCTTTAAAACCTTTAAATCGGGTTTGACCGGTTTAAATTTTGGTCATGTCAGATGGCCAGACTATAATTTTTTTTGTGGCGAAAAGTATAAGTTTACAAAAATTAATGACAAAATTGGTAACAAAATACATCTCAACTATTAAAAAATAGAGTTTGGCATAAAAATTCGTGACAGACTTTATTTTTTAATAGTTAAGATAAATATAATATTTAATTTTTATGTATATAATAGTGTCCTTTTTGTGGACCTCTACTAAAAATAATTAATTGAGAAAGAACTAAACCAGGAAACAAGCGTATGTAGGGGTGTTCAAACTTTTCTGTTTTTTTGGTTTTTTACCGAACCGATCGGTACCGATTTTTTTTGGTACCGATTTTTTCGGTTTCGATTTTTTTTGTTTTTTATATTTTTCGGTACCGGTAGCGGTATGGGCATTTTTGAATTTCGGTTTGATTCGGTATACCGAAAAAACCGAATTACATAATATAATAATAAATTTATATTAATTATTATATAATTAATAATAATTATATATATAATAATATATATAATTAATAATAATTATATATATTGCTAATCGGTAAAAACGAAAACCGAACTGAAAAAACTGAACCGGTAATTCGGTTTGGTTTTCGGTTCTTGTTTTAGCGGTAATTTCGATTCGGTACCGGTTCGAGTTTTTCGGTACCGGTTCGATTTTTTACCGATGGACACCCCTAAGCGTACGTCTCTTGGAGTATTTTTTATTGTACTTCTCTCATTCCCCCTTCATTTTTCCTCTAGTAAATAATTAACTCTCTTTTCTTCTCTCCTCTATCTAAATTCCCAAACAATAAAAAAATAAAAAATAAATTTAAATACACTATAATCAGTTATTATATGAATATCAATTATTAAAAAATATAAGATGATAAAAAAATGCATATTAAATTTTATTTTTTAATAATTAAAATCTATATAGTAAAAAATATAATGAGGATCGAAATGTACGCTGTAGTGTACAAGAAAAATTGAGAAACGGAAAAGAAAATTATGAAATAGAAAAGAAACAAACAAATAAGCACATTGCATCACTTGTTTCTTCCCCCGCCACTCCTCTCTCTCTGCCTCTCAGCCACCTGTTTTTCCCTTCACTCTCCCTTCTTCTACCTCTATCTCTTACTAAAATTTCTCAAATAAACCCTAATTTCACAGCAATTCTTACTCACTCCAATGGAAGTGAATGTGTTTTCGCTCTGTAACAATTCCTCTCCCCAATTTCTCCTTTCTCATTCCATTTTTCCCGATTCCACAGCTCTAAAGTCGGTCCACAATGCCAACTTCCTTCCATATTCAACCGATAGAAGATCAACTAAATTTCATGTAGAGCTAGGGTTTCGAACTCGTCGACAATTCTTCTTCCCAGTTGAATCAATGTCAAAAGCTGAGTCTTTTGGTTCATCCACCGTCGCTGAACAGGAAATTGAAATTAAGGATTCTGTGAATCCTTTGTATGTCCCCACTCCGGCGAACCGTAATCTTCGTACTCCTCACAGCGGGTAATTCTATTGTTTTTTTTCTCTGATTAATTTGTTTATTTTCAGTTCTAATATGTTTTTGGTTTGTAATTTCCTTTTCTGTTTTAGTTGCAGTAGATTTGGCTGACATGTGTTCAGATTTATAAACTTTTTGATGCAATCGAATTTGTATTGTCGATAATTAGCATTTAGGTTACAGAGGAATTGACATTTGTTGAAGTATTTATCAATGTCAGCTCGATTTTGAGCTGTTTTACTCCATGTGCATTTTAGGTTGAGTAGAGTTGGCCTTAGGCTTGCCGAGTAGCTTATTTAAAAATTAAACGAATGATCGAGCTTTAAACAAGCCTGAAACTTGTGTATGAACTTAGCTCGTTTAGCTAGTTTATTAACGAGCTGAACTCGACGAGTTAGAGCCGGGCTTAAGTTAGTCAAGCTGGGGCTTAAACTTGGTCTGTTTAACATTTTTTTGCATTTCTGACTTCTTTTTTATAAAAGTATATGAATTCAGATTAAACAATCTACAATCATAATTTAACAATAGTTTATAATACATTATAAAAGAAACTTATATTGTGATCTAGGTAAATTCGTAAGTATATATATAGGTAGTTGGACATTACAAAGTGAACACTATATATATATATATATATATATGATAAAATATTAAATTATATATCTTTTTTAACACATTATATACTAGATACATATATTGATATGACTATATTTATTTAATTTTTAATTTAGTAATAATAAAATGATAATTGATTATGATAAGACAATTTATTATACAAAATCATGGATTTCGTGAGAAATAGAAAAAAAATACTTCATTTATCCCGCAAAAACTGGTTTAATTCTAACAAGTGTACATGGAAAAATGAAAAAGCCTCTAGACATTCCGTCCAACACAAATACATGCTTTTAGAGGTTAAATATGAATTCAGTTAAGTATCATAACAATAACTTTGTCGTTCCGACTATATATATATATGCGTGTGTGAATATATATGTATGTTTTTAAAATAGAATTATATCATATGATGCAGATACATAACTAGGAGCTTAATTTTAATTTTAATTATTTTTATTTTTGTATTATATTTTTGGGTTAAATACACTTCTGTCCTCCAAGTATGACCCCTCTTAAATAAATGACCCTCATCTATAAAAATTTACAAAAACAGCCTCCAAGTGTATTTAAGTAAGCAAAAGTGACCATCCGATCACAAATTTGACCAGAATAACAACACCTCTAGTCATATATGACTTGACCGTATAAAAATCGTATAATAAATGTTGACTATAAGATTAATTATCAAATAAACCCAAATACTAACTTAATACAAATAATATAATTAAAAATAATTAATTACATCAAATAAATAAAATAATTAAATTAAATTAATTTATTAAAAAATGTTAACTAAAAAAAATAATAAAATAATTCAAGTTAAATAATTAAAACTCACTAATTAATTCAAATAAAATAATTTATCAAACTAATTAAATTAAATAAAATAATTAATCTCATTAACTAAATCAAATAAATAAAATAATTCAAGTTAAATAATTAAAACTCATTAATTAATTCAAATTAAATAATTTTCCAACCTAATTAAATTAAATAAAATAATTAAAAATTATTAACTAAATCAAATAATAAAATAGTGCAAGTTAAGTAATTAAAACTATCTAATTAATTCAAATAAAATAATTTATCACACAAATTACATTAAATAAAAATATTAATCTCATTAACTAAATCAAATAAATAAAATAATTCAAGTTAAATAATTAAAACTCACTAATTAATTCAAATAAATAATTTATCACCCTAATTAAATTAAATAAAACAATTAAAAATTATTAATTAATCTAATAATAAAATAAATCAAGTTAAATAATTAAAACTCACTAATTAATTCAAATAATTTTTTTTTATCATACTAATTAAATTAAATCAAATAATTAATCTCATTAACTAAATCAAATAAGTAAAATAATTCAAGTTAAATAATTAAAACTCTCCAATTAATTCGAATAAAATAATTTATCACACTAGTTAAATTAAATACAATAATTAATCTCATTAACTAAATAAAATAATTCAAGTTAAATAATTAAAGCTCACTAATTAATTCAAATAAAATAATTTCTCACACTAATAAAATAAAATAAAATAATTAGTCACATTAAATAAATCAAATAATTGAAGTTAAATAACTAAAAATCAATAATTAATTCAAATAAATAACTATCACTGTAATTTAATTAAATGAAATAATTAAAAATTATTAACTAAATCAAATAATAAAATAATTCAAGTTAAATAATTAAAAATCAGTAATTAATTCAAATAAAATAATTTATCACATTAAATAAATAAAATAAAATAATTAATCTCATTAACTAAATAAAATAAATAAAATAATTCAAGTTAAATAATTAAAACTCACTAATTAATTCAAATAAAATAATTTATCACACTAATTGAATTAAATTAAAAAATTAATCTCATTAACTAAATCAAATAAATAAAATAATTCAAGTTAAATGATTAAAACTCACTAATTAATTCACTTTAAATAAATAAAATTCACTGCAAATTATCACTTTACACATAAAAATATTGGGTAATATTTTAATTATTTTTAATTTAAATTTAATTAAAATTATATGTAAAAATTCACAATTTTTTTTTTACATTTAAATAATTAGAATATTCCCCTGCCTTTAATCTGCTTGTATTTTCATCTGCTTGTACTGTTCGGGAGCTGCTACATTGACTGGAGGTGGGATTTATGTATCATGCTTTGGGTTTGAGTTTGCTTGTTTTGGGTTCGGGTGGCTTTGTTGGGTTGGATCTGGTTACTACTGCTGGCCAGTGCGGTGAATCCCATCTCGTTCCTTGTTTTCTCCCCTAACTGACTTGTACATTGTCTTGTTGAACATTTGTTGGTCGGTTTGGGTGTTTCGGGGTTCTGGGTAGGGCAGTGGTTCCTCCTCCCTCTCGGTTTCTCTCCTTTTCTCTTCCTTCATCCTTTATTTTCCAGCCGCCTACCCGTTTGATCGGATTTGTTTTGTCGGTGGTCGGGGTTTTTGGGGTTGCAGGTTTCCACTTTGATGATTATTGTTTGCATTTGATCCTGATTTTGGCGACAATTAATCATGCGTTGCTTCATTTTTTATTTATTTATCTTGCTACTGATTTCTTGTGGTTGTTTTCATTGATTTGTCAATTTTTTGGCATATCTTGATTGGGTTTTCCTTAATCTCCGGTCATCGTGTATTTGTGATCTGATAATCCTTTGATTTGATTCTTGGTCGGATTTGGGTAGTTATGTTTGCTGATAATCGTCTGATTTCTTCACTTGAATCTATTTTGAGAAGATGTTGGATTTTATTTGTTCTTCGTTGGATTTGTGTTTTGGATGGATTTGGCAAGCTTTTGAATTTGCATGTGTGTGTGTTCTTGGCGTGTTAGTGTGTGTGTTCTTGGTGTGTTAGTGTGTGTGTTTGAATTTTTGAGTAATTATGATTTTAAAATGTATTTATAATTTTATAATCAAATTATACGGATTTAATATAACTATACAGATTTAATACATTGAAATACATTCAAAAGTATAAAAATACACTGAATACACCTTTCTTTCAGGTGTCACGTCAGCTTTTTGATCATTTTTTTGGCTGAAAATATTACTATGGTCACTTCTACATACTAAAGTGCACTTGGTGATAGTTCTTATAAATTTTGATACATTAAGATCACTTGTGTAAGAGGGATCATACTTAGAGAGACAAAAGTGTATTTAACTCTATATTTTTTATATAAATAAAATTAAAAAATAATTGAATAATTGTTAAATGAGTCGGGCTTAAACGAGTCTAGCTCGAGCTGAGTCTAAACGAGTCGGGCTCGAGTCGAGCTCTACTCGTTTAACTAAACAAGCTCAAGGTCTTGTTCGAGCTCGAGCCAGTGATGTAGGACGAAGAAGAAGATCCCGCTTGAAAGCTCAATTAAAGTCCAAGTATTCAATTAAATGTTTTATTTTAATTAGAAGTTTTATTTAAGTTAGTTTATATAATTTGTAATTATCATATTTAGTTTTGTATTTATCTGTTAGAGTTCAATTTGGGTTAAAAGACTTGTTTAGAAGCATTATAAATAGGGATGTAATTAATTAATTCATGGTATCAAAAGCCAAAATTTCTAATATCTTTTTATTTCACCCAATTCATTCCTACCCTATTTTTCTGGTCTCCATCAAATTGTCCAAGTTCACTAGAGAATTGACAATAATTTTTCGAAACGAAAGCACGATTTGCAGCAGGAATCATAGTCGTCGTAGTCTCCATCTATCCCAGAAAATAAAAATAAAAATTGCTACAGTACTCTACTACAGCAGTACCCTTTTTTGGTAAATTATAGTTTGGTACCCCAACGTTTCTACAGTTTTCTAGTTTAGTCCCCAAAGCTTTAGACATTTTAAAAATACTCCCTAAACTTTTAATTTTTTTTTACTTATTTGCCCCTAAACTTTTATTTTATTTTTATAGTTTATAGCCTTGCAGTTTTATTACTTTTCAGTTTAGCCCCTATATTATAACAATAATGGTGGATTATGATTGGAGGGATCGTCATAGAAGAATTGAAAAAAACATTGCAATACTTGTAATAAATCAAGCAAATATTTTAAAATACATTGCTACAATTCCAATATATGTGGTCAAGGAATTAACACAAATGATAAAACGATGTTGTTGGATCGAATACAAGGTGTTAGTACGAATCTTCAAGCACACAAACTTCAACATGTTGAGATTCGTGAGGATTTTAAAATGCCTGACATAAAGTATGTTGTATTAGTTGAAGATTCAGTGGTGATGTGCATTAAAAGAAGTGTAGTGCAAGAGGTGAGCTATGTTGATCAAGAAGCTGAACGCAAAAAAGAAAGACAAAATTGAGATAGTGATAAAGAAACATCGAATGCACATATTTTATTAGAGTGTCTCTCCTATGCTTATTATTCTTTAATATTTCAAAACTCGAGGACAAGATTTTTTTAAAGAAGAGGAGAATGATGCAGATCGAAGACAAAGACCACGTTTGAAAGATCAATTAAAGTTCAATTATCCAATTAAATATTTTATTTTAATTAGAAGTTGTATTTAAGTTAGTTTATATAATTTGTAATTATCTTATTTAGTTTTGTATTTATATGTTAAAGTTCAATTTGGGTTAGGAGACTTGGTTATGAGCATTATAAATAGGGATGTAATTAATTAATATTAATTCACTGAATTATATGATTATTTGAGTTTTGTGAGTTCTATGTGTGAGAAATTCTCTATGTGATACCATTTCCCACCAGTCGAGCTTAAGGGCTGCTCGGTTCCTTTATAGCCCTAATTTAAGCATTTATGTGTTGCATGCATGATGATGTAGGATAAGGTGAAGGTGGAAAGAAAGACTAAGATATCTATTCTCGCAAAGAATTGGTAAAAAAAAACACACAAGTACAAAGCTTTAATCTTAAATCAATTTATATTTCATAATCTGAAAAATAATGAGGTATTACAATGCTTAAATAGAAAACCCAATACATGAGAATTAAGTAAAACCCCTAATTTAAAAGGGAAACAGTCTCTTAATTAAAATCTACTACTATAATAAAACTCTCATAATTAAAATAAATCTCTGCTAGAAAATTCTACTAAATAATTACATTAATAATCCAATATTTATTTCTAAATAACAATATAAAATTAATAATAGATTTCTTTATTTTTTTTCTTCTTTTCGGCGTCATTCTTCTCTTCTTAAAAAAAAACTCCTCTTCTAGTTTTGAAATATCGAAGAAAAATAAATCATAGTCTAGGCGATACATTGCAACAAAACATGCACATCCGATGTTTCTAGAGCACAATTTTTGGGAATAACATTGGCACTAGTACGAAATTAGATACAACTTTGAACTCGAATATAGAATTTGATAAAATAATTAACGTGTTCTACCTTAATTGTGTCTTTCCTTTTGTGGTCAACTTCCCGGTCAACATGGTTCCCCTTGTTGTGATTAAATTTTGTAAAATACTCACAAGGGCACGAATATATTGTAAAATAGCTTTATGCAAAGTACGAGGTCGATCCCACAAGGATTATTGAATAATTAATTAAATTTAAATTATATTCAATTCTAATCTAGTTAACAACAAGTGATTTTTGGAATAATTAAAACTAAAAACTAAATATAATGAAAAACAAAGCTAATAAAATAACTAAACTTTTAATCAATGAGAGAAAATTCTGAGGTTCGGAATCTACAATATTAATTATGTATATCTTACTATTTATTATCAATTTGGAGTAGCAATTTGAAAATCAATTCAATACTTTTTCAAGATTTTTCATTTTAGTTTATAAAAATATTTCTTTTGTAAATTCTTATTTTTTAGGTTCAAATGTATAATACCAAAACATTATATGTATCCAATATTTTGAAAAACAAATAATATTAGTTCTTAATTAAAACTTTAAATCACACCCCGGATCAAATTAAATTAATTGAAACTATTCAAAATACATGATATTATAAATGAAACAATTTAATTTAAATCAACCAAATAAATAAGAATTATTAACATTAAAACTAATTTGAGAGTTTATAATAAATTTTAGAATATTACACAATTAATAATGTTTCATCCAAAAATTAATTTAGCAACACATAATAAAATCAGAAGCAAAGAATAAGAAATAATAAACTATTATCTGCATTGTTGTTGCTAATTTTTGGTTTCCGCGCGGCTTAACTTCTCCTAGACCAAGCTACTGATGAAGTGTTGCTTAGTTGGTGATGTCGTCCACGTAATGATGCCAAGCTGCTGCCTTGTGAATTCTTTTTACCTCGATTCCCATGCCTAATTCTAATATGCTTTATGTTGCTGCTTGCTCATCTGTAATATGTTTCTTCTGTTATGCGCTGCTAGCTTCCAGTTATAATACATCACGTAGTTTCAATAGTTAAAAAGTTGGATTTTTATTCTGACTTATCCTCCTAATTCATATGACATATTGGAGTATTCTTCTTTTATTTCTTTATGCTGGTAAAACTCTTCTTGGGCTTGCAATTAATCCACCATTTAGACTTTTGAATTTCACAACACCTATTCACCAAAATAAATTTAATTAAAATCAAATTAATATAAAATTGAACCATTAAATCTTTTTTTAGAGGAAGTAAATGTATACAAAATATGCTCATCAAATACCCTCGAACCTAGATTTTGCTAGTCTTCGAGCAAAACAAAAGAAAAGAAAATTAAACAAATTAATAAAATCAAACAAATTAATAAAATAAAATTCTAACTAAACCTAAGCTATTTTTGTAGGGAACAAGATAGTATTTAGCGTATACTACAAGCCTTTAAACCCTAAGGTCACCCCAAGTGAACGAGTTGTGTCTCGTGAGGGTTTTCAGTGAATATACCCAAAAAATTAAAAATTTTAAAATAAATCTTTTTGTGTTTAACTAATTATGAAATTGAAAGAAAACTTCTTAAGTATCATGGACATTTCGCATAAGCAAGATCAAATTCAAAATCACTATTTCAACTTATCAAAAATATTGCATCTTCATTTTAAGACACCGTCATTCATAAAATTAATTTCACGTGATGCATGCATATGTGTGTAACTCTTAGTAGGGACTTAACCATGAAAATCAAGCAAACTCATTTTTTCCTTTTCTAATTTTTCACTTTTTTTTTTTTTTTTTTATTCTTGACTTGTGCAATGTTTATTTTTCTTAGGCTTTTCAGAGTTACTCATGTAACAAGCATTTGACCAATGACTCTCAAACCAGTTGGTTTTAGGACATTAGGTGTAAAGACACCCCTAAGAGCTTGATAACTCGAGTAACAAAAACCAAAAAAATAAACTAGTCAAGCTGCTTATATCCATTGTACTTTTCCGCATGATTTTTTTATTCAATGGACATTGAAGCAGTATTTATATTTATTCATTTTTCAACTTCTTTTTTTTCTTTTCTTACAACGAGTGCGTTTTACGCTCCATCTCGTTGCATTATTTTCCCTTTCTTTTTTAAAGATTGCTTGACTCATAATTTATACCACATAACTAAGAATTAGTGCAAACATAAAGTGTAAAAATGCATATGAAATTTAATTTTATTCAAGATGGTATTCTAAACTAAGATTTTGTATCTTATCAAAGGTTCAAGAGCTCTAAATCTTTTAATCTTACTCTACGTTTTTACTCCACAGACACTTATTAGAATTAATCAAACTCATAAAAAGTTAAACAAATTTTTTAATTTTTATTTTTTATTTTTTTATTTTCTCTTTTCCTAAAAAAATGAAAAATAAATAAATAAAAATCTAAATACAAAACTAACATAAATGCAAAATCCCCCCCCCCTCCCCCCATTACCTAAATCATGCATTGTCCTCAATGTTTCTTTTCATACTACCCAAAAATGTACATGTATAAATTCACATATAAAGGAAATAAGTGACAATATCAAAGAGTAAGGGAAGGAGCACACCTGGTTGGTTTCACACTGTACTTTAACAAAATAAAATCATGAACACGTTAGAATAACATTAGTACTCAGAGAATAATGATCCTAACTAACTAAACAAGACTGACACACTACAAAGATAAAAATAAACATACACTAGACAAAAAAGAAAATATCCTTATGTGAATCCTGATAGACAGGACCTTCTAGCAATGTTTCCTCTACCTCTCGACTCTTTAATTCTAAGAATGGTTTCAACCTTTGACTGTTGACTTTAAAAATATCACTATTCTCAGGATTTCTATTTCAACAGCTCCATGAGGAAAAACAGTGTGAATAATGAATGGGTCTGACCATTTAGAATGCAACTTTCCAGGAAATAAATGCAAACAAGAATTATATAACAAGACCTTTTGACCATGTGTAAAGGATTTTCTAAGAATATTCTTATCATGAAAAACATTTCATTTGATCCTTATATCTTTTAGCACTTTCATAAGCATCATTCATGATCTCCTCTAACTCATTAATTTATAATTTCCTAAGAGTACCTGCTTTGTCAAAGTCAAAATTTAACTTTTTAATTGCCTAAAAAGCTCTATGCTCTAACTCTACAGGTAAGTGACAAGCATTGCCATAAACTAGTCGATAAGGAGACATTCCAATAGGGGTTTTGAAAGCAGTACGGTAAGCCTACAGTGCATCACAAAGTTTTAAAGACCAATATTTTGTAATTGGGTTAACCGTTTTTTGAAGAATATTCTTAATCTCCCTATTAGAAATCTCAACTTGTCCACTCGTTTGCGGATGGTAGGGTGTGACAACTTTGTGTGTAATACCATATTTCTTCATTAATTGTCCAAAAGGCTTATTACAAAAATGATTTCCACCATCACTAATGATCGTACGAGGTGTACCAAAACGAGAAAATATGTTTTCTTTTAAAAAATTTACCACCACCTTGTGATCATTAGTTTTAGCGGAAATTGCCTCCACCTATTTAGACACATAATCCACAGCAACAAGGATGTACAAATTGCCAAAAGAATTAGGAAATGGACCTATAAAATCAGTACCCCACACATCAAATAATTCAACAATAAGAATAGAATGTAAAGGTATCATATTTCTACGAGTGATATTTCCTAATTTTTGACATCTCTTACAGGAACTACAATATGCATGTGCATCTTTAAATACAGTTGGCCAATAAAAATCACATTGTAGAATTTTTGCAACAGTTTTCTTTGAACTAAAATGACATCCACATGCATGATCATGACAAAAAGAGATAACATCATTTTTCTCACTTTTAGGAATACATCTCCTAATGATTTGGTCAGGACAATATTTGAACAGGTAATGATCATCCCAAAAGAAATGTTTAACCCTAGATAAAAATTTAATATGATCTTGTTTAGTCCAATGTGTGGGCAATTGTCATATAACAAGATAGTTAACAATATCAGCATACCAAGGTACTTGGGAAACAACCATAAGTTGTTCATCAGGGAAGGACTCTCTAATAGGCAATGACTCATATATGGACTCGACAATTAACCTTGACAAATGATCAGCCACGACATTTTCAAATCCTTTCTTGTCCTTAATTTTAAGGTCAAATTCTTGTAACAACAAAATCCATCTAATGAGGCGAGGTTTGACATATTTTTTACTCAAGAGATATTTTAATGCAGCATGATCAGAATATACTATAACCCTAGACCTAATCAAGTAAGACTTAAACTTGTCTAGCGCAAAAACTATAGCCAACAACTCTTTTTCCGTGGTGGAATAATTGAGATGTGCATCATTAAGGGTCTTACTAGCATAATAAATAACATGAGGTAGTCTATCAATACGCCGTCCTAAAATAGCCCCTATGGCGTAATCCGAAGCATCACACATAATTTTGAATGGAACACTCCACTCGGGTGGTCTAATGATAGGTGCAGATGTCAACAATGTCTTGAGCTTGTTAAGAGCTTGTAGGCATTCATTTTCAAAGTGGAAAGAGATATTTAGCAAGCAAGTTACACAGAGGACTAAATATTTTACTAAAGTCCTTAATGAACCTACGGTAAAATCCTGCATAATCTAAGAAAGACCTTATTTCTCTAACTGTCTTAGAAGGTGGGAGACTAGAAATCACATCAACTTTTGCCTTATCTACCTCAATTCCCTTGTGGGAGACTATATGTCCTAGAACTATCCATTTCCTCACCATGAAGTGACACTTTTTCCAATTAAGTACAAGATTTTTTTCTTTACACCTAATTAACACTAGGGTTAAATGGTGTAGACATTTATTAAGGCTAGATCCAAATACGGAAAAGTCATCCATGAACACCTCTAGGAAACACTCTACCATTTCAGAAAATATGCTCATCATACACCGCTGAAATGTAGCAGGTGCATTACATAACCCAAAGGACATACGACGGTAGGCAAAAGTACCAAAATGACAGGTGAATGTTGTTTTCTCTTAGTCTTCAGGTGCTATGGGAATTTGGTTATAACCAGAATAACCATCAAGAAAGCAATAATATGCATGCCCGGCTAACCTTTCTATCATCTGGTCAATGAAAGAGAGTGGAAAATGATCTTTCCTAGTGGAGGCATTTAACTTACGGTAATCAAGGCACACATGCCAACCCGTTTCCATTCGGGTGGGGATTAACTCATTATTATTACTTTTAACTACCGTAATTCTTGACTTTTTAGGGACTACATGAACAGGACTAACCCATGAACTATCAGAGATTGGGTAAATGACTCCCACATCTAAAAGCTTAGTCACTTTAGCTCTTACAACCTCTTTCATGGCAGGGTTTAGTCTCCTTTGGGATTCACGAGAAGGTTTGACATTATCTTCTAGGTGAATCCTATGCATGCACACTAATGGACTAATACCCTTAATGTCTGTAATTGTCCAACCTATAGCTTCTCTATGTTCCTTAAGCACACTAATGAGTTTATTTTCTTGCTCTTTATCTAATTCGGATGCTATGATAACAGGCAAGGTTTCAGATTAACCTAAAAACGCATATTTTAGTGTCTCGGGAAGAGGTTTCAATTCAAGCTTAGGTAATTTATCAACATATGGAAGTGGTGTGGATTCAGTATGTGAAAGAGGTTTAATTTTGGCTTTCCACTTGGTAGTATTCATTAATGGGGCAGATTCTAACAAAGAGTTTACCTCACTAATTGCAGTATCATCATCAAAACCTATGCCAAAATGAGCTAAACAACTCTCTAATTAGTCATCATAGGATAACTGTCTAAAAGAATCATGGACAACACTCTCAATAAAATAAACCTCACAAAGATCATCATGATCAGGAGGTTGTTGACAAACGCTAAACACGTTGAGTTCTACAATCATGTTTCCAAAAGATAATTTCATCACCCCATTGCGACAATTGATTATTGCATTGGAGGTAGCCAAGAAAGGTCATCCTAAAATTATAGGAATCTGTGCATTAACATTCTCTACAGGTTGAGTATCTATGACAATAAAGTCCACGGGAAAGTAAAACTTATCAACCTTAATCAAGACATCCTCTATGGTACTCCTAGGAACTTTGACAAACCTATCAGCTAATTGAAGTCTCACAAAAGTGGTTTTAAGTTCTCCTAATCCTAATTGTGCATACACGGAATATGAAAATAGATTGACACTCGCACCTAAATCAAGTAAGGCCCTATCGATCACATGGTCACCTATAACACAAGAAATGGTAGGACATCCGGGGTCCTTATACTTGACAAGAGTTTTCATTTGGATTATGGAACTAACTTGCTCGGTCAAACATGCTGTTTTAGGGACATTTGTTTTTCTTTTCTGTGTACATAGATCTTTTAAGAATTTAGCATAAGAGGGCACTTGCTGAATGACATCAAGGAATGGAATGTTTATACGAACTTGCTTAAACACTTCTAAAATATCGCTATATGGAGTGTCTTTCTTTACTGGGTCAAGTCTATGTGGAAAACGAGCCTTAGGGATATAAGGCGTAATAGGTGTTTCGGGCTCTTTTGATTCTTTAGGAGTAGGTTTCTCATATATTTCCTTATCACTAGACCCATTCGCACGATTATCTATTTTCTGACCAAATCTAAGGGTAGTGATGGACTTCGCTTCCTCAAAATTCCTATCAGGATTGGTAACTTCATACTGACCTTTGGGGTTGGGAATAGGTTGACTAGGCAACTTCCCTTTCCCTCTCTCACCTAAGGCGGTGGCTAATTTCCCCATTTGCATTTCAATCTTCAAGATAGACTGCTGGGTACCAAGAAAAGATTGCTGAGTGGTTTGCATAAATTGTTGCAAAGTGTCTTCTAATGAAGGTTTTCTTTAAGGGGAAACAAAATGCGATTATGATTGGAAACCTGGTGGATATGATGGATTTGGGGCTGCATATTGTTGCCCTCCATAATTCATTGGAGACTGGTTTTGTCTCCAAGAAAAATTTGGGTGATTCTTCCAATTAGGGTTGTATGCGGTAGAAAATGGACTATTAGATGATATCCCATAAGAATTTGGAGCATTTACTTAGTCAACATAGCTCTCTTGAGAGGTATAAGGTGAATTGACAAACGATGCACACCCCTTATTCCTAACACTCATCGTGGAATTCATAGTTTGACTTAAGGCTAGGGCTTCTACTTTCTTAGTAAGGTTTCCTAAGGCATTTTTTATATCAAAATCGTCTCTTACCTCATATAACCCCCCTTTCATAGGCTTCTCTTTCTCATTAGAAAATTCTCATTGCTGAGAATTTTCGGACAAGGTTTCAAGGAATCGCCAGGCATCAGTGCTACTTAAATTCAAAAATTTCCATTTATTCATAGACTCAATAATGTGACGATTTGACATGGTCAAGGCGTTATAAAAATATTGTATGAGTCTCCATAATTCGAAACCATGATGTGGACACCTTAAAAGTAAGTCCTTAAATCTCTCCCAATACAAATAAAATTGCTCATCCTCGGTTTGACAAAAATCTGCAATTTCTCTTTTAAGGGCATTTGTTTTAGACATTGGGAAGAATTTTGACAAGAATTTACTAATTAATTGGTCCCAACTATTGATTGAATTAGAAGGAAGTGAGTTCAACCATGCTTTAGCCTTATCTTTTAGAGAAAATGGAAATGGACGAAGTCTCACAGATTCATCTGAAATTTTTTGAAATCGGAAGGTTGTGCATGTCCAAAAATTCCTTCACATGATTGTAGGGGTCTTCTCTATCTAACCCATGGAATGATAGAATGAGTTGTATTACACTTGGTTTAAGCTCAAAGTGTGTCTCTCGAGTTTGTAATAACACAATGTAAGAAGGGTGATTAGGTGTGACAGGTAAAAAATATTCCCTAAATGATCTCTCCTCACGTGCTAAAAGCTCCACTACTACATTGTTATCATTATCATCAGGCATTTTAAATTTTAATTTTAATTATATGAGCAAATAAGCAAATAAGCACACAAAGATAAATAAATTAAAATAAATAAAACAAAATAAAACTAATTCTAAGATCAACCTAAATAAATTTAGACAGCTCCTAACTGTTTCAAGTTTCTCTTTAAGGTCCACTAAATTCAAAATTAATCAACCACTAGCCAGGTAAGTGTAAGAACAGGGGAGTCTCTCCGTAAATATGGTGACTAATTAAATAACCACGCGTTCTTTAGGCGTTTACCTTTTAAACCACTTGCCTAGATACCAGTAGTTTGATTAATTTAAAATTCAAACTCCTCTTAGATTCACTTGTCCTAATTGAGCTCGAGAGTCCTAGGGGCCAACGTCTACTTGATTTTATTTGGTCAGTTATGCAAAATGTGGTTGTTTGTGGGCCAAGGAAGGATGATAAAATCCCCACCTTATCTTGTTATGGGTTTTGCCCTTAATATTATATTAAAATTAAAAATGCATAATTAAAAAAATCGTAAACACATAAAATGTCCTAAAACTATGTGAATTACGAAAAAATGAGAAATTTGACGTACCTCAATCCTCTAGCAATCACCACAGTTTATATTTAACAAAAAGTAAATAAAATAAAATAAAATAAAATAAAACCTAAGCAAGATGTGCACTATGTGAGTGAATGCATGAATGCGACAATTAATTTTTAAATAATAAACTAAACTACACAAGTAGAAGAATTAAACAAAATTTAAATTAATTAATATTTCTAATAATCCCCGGCAACGGCGCAAAAAACTTGTTGTGCTTAAATTTTGTAAAATACTCGCAAGTGCACGAATCTATTGTAAAATAGCTTTATGCAAAGTACGAGGTTGATCCCACAAGGATTATTGAATAATTAATTAAATTTAAATTAAATTTAATTCTAATCTAGTTAACAAAAAGTGGTTTTTAGAATAATTAAAACTAAAAACTAAATATAATGAAAATCAAAACTAATAAAATAACTAAACTTTTAATCAATGAGAGAAAATTCTGAGGTTCGGAATCTACAATATTAATTATGTATATCTTACTATTTATTATCAATTTGGAGTAGCAATTTGAAAATCAATTCAATACTTTTTCAAGATTTTTCATTTTAGTTTATAAAAATATTTCTTTTGTAAATTCTTATTTTTTAGGTTCAAATGTATAATACCAAAACATTATATGTATCCAATATTTTGAAAAACAAATAATATTAGTTCTTAATTAAAACTTTAAATCACACCCCGGATCAAATTAAATTAATTGAAACTATTCAAAATACATGATATTATAAATGAAACAATTTAATTTAAATCAACCAAATAAATAAGAATTATTAACATTAAAACTAATTTGAGAATTTATAATAAATTTCAGAATATTACACAATTAATAATATTTCATCATACACCTCATAAATTAATTTAGCACAAAGACTAAGAAATAATAAACCATTATCTGCATTGTTGTTGCTAATTCTTGGTTTCCGTGCGGCTTAAGTTCTCCTAGACCAAGCTACTGATGAAGTGTTGCTTGGTTGGGGATGTCATCCACATAATGATGCCAAGCTGCTGCCTTGTGAATTCTTTTTACCTCGATTCTCGTGCCTATGTTTCTTTTGTGATGCGCTGCTAACTTCCTTTTATAATACATTACATAGTTTTAATAGTTAAAGAGTTGAATTTTTATTCTGACTTATCCTCCTAATTCATATGACATATTGGAGTCTTCTTCTTTTGTTTCCTCATGCTGCTAAAACACTTCTTGGGCTTGCAATTAATCTACCATTTGAACTTTTGAATTTCATAACACCTATTCACCAAAATAAATTTAATTAAAATCAAATTAATATAAAATTGAACCATTAAATGTTTATTTAGAGGAAATAAATGTATGCAAAATATGTTCATCACCCCTCTTGCACTACATTTTTTTTTTTAATGTAAATCAGTTTTGAATCTTCAATTAATACTGCATCCTCTACTTCAGCCACTTTAAAATTCTCACGAGTCTCAACATGTCGAGATTTTTGTTCTTGAAGAGTCTTATCGACGTCTTGTATTTTATTTGTAGGATCCAATAACATGATTTTAATATTTGCGTTGATTCCTTGACCACGTGTTCGAATTGCGACGATGAACTTTAAAATATTTGCCTGATTTACTAAAAGTAATGCAATAGATTCTTTAATTATTCTAAGACGATCCTCCTTATTATAAGTCATCATAACTGCTATAATATATCTATTTTCTCTTCTTCTTCTTTTTTGACAGAGACTAAACTGAAAATTAATAAAATTTCAAGGGCTGAAATTGAATAAAAAGAAAGTACAGGGACTGATATGAAACTAATGAAACTTTAAGGGTTAAAATGTAAAATAAATAACAATATAAGGGCTAATATGTAAAAAAGTAAAAGTTCAGAGGGCATTTTAATTTTTTTTGAAACTTAGAGGACTAAACTAGAAAACTATAGAAATCTTAGGGTACCAAACTATAATTTTTCAAAAATGGAAAAATAATGAGGTACTAAAATGCTTAAATAGAAGACTCAATACCTGAGAACTAAGTAAAAACCCTAATTAAAATGAAATAATTTTCTAATTAAGATCTACTATTATAATAAAATTCTCCTAGAATATCCTACTAAATAATTACATTAATAATCTAATATTTATTACTAAATGACAATATAAAATTAATAATATATTTTTTTGTTTTCTTCTTATTTTCCGCATCACACGATTAAATTGTTGACATTTGGTTGCTGAATAAAAGGAGGATCTGGTGGTTAAAAATGCCTAATTTGTTTACGTGATGTGATATTTTTCTGAAAAAAGGACAAATAATAAATGAAAAGTATGGCCTCAAATCGTCTGTATCAATTCTGTGTATCATGTCTCTGTTACCAGAGACATAATGTATAGATATATATATCTGTATGTATATAGATAATTGATACATATAATCTCATCCCGAAAAGTTTGGCCTCCGTTAGTATGCGTTCCATCAATCCATTTTTCTCCGTCACCAGTGCAAGTCAGAGTCCACTTTTTGAAAATTGGCTTCTGGTTTTACTCCGAGTAGTGGATTAACATAGCACTTATTTACCTAACAAAGATCGTAATTTAAGTTCGGTTAGGATTTTAAACTGATTAATTGAGAACTTTTCAAGAATACATGAATTTGTTGAAAGTAGAGTTATATTAAGACGGAGGGGATATGTACTAATGTATAAAAAGTGCAAATTTTTTCAAGGACATTTAGTGCTTCATAGAGACCAAACAGTAATGACACTGCACAAATACTTTTTATTCTTTCCGTTTGGTGATAATTACTGTAATTTGAGTCACAAGCCTATTATATCTTTTGGTGCTCGAGTCAGGTACCATTTTGATGGAAGTACTAGGAAATTCTTCGAAGGATGGTACTTCAAGGTCTCAATACCAGAATGCAGGCAGAGCTTTTGTTTTATGTATGTTGTTGAGAATCCTGCATTTCGCACGAAACCGAACAGATTCGAGGAGGCACAGCATGGACCTAGATCGACTGGAGTTGCGGCTCAAATTCTTGGTGCTGATGACAAATATATTTGCCAGTTTTCAGATGAATCTCAAAACTTTTGGGGAAGTATGTTTTCAACCCTAAACTATTTACTGTTTGTTTACTTTTGAATAAAAACACGATATTTACGGTGGTTTTTGTCTTGTTGATCGCTAAAAGCTATGTCTTATAGGTAATCAGTTAGCTATAATTATAGAAAGTAACGTATTGCTCAGCTTTATACTTCATGCAGTGAATCTTTTGACATCTTTTAATTGAGTTTTTATTACGCAGGTAGGCATGAGTTGATGCTTGGGAATACTTTCATAGCCGGAAAAGACATGCAGCCTCCAAATAAGGAGATTCCTCCTCAGGTGATTTTGTTTCTTATTATTCTCCCACTCTGTCTGGATTCTCAAATCAATATTTTCTGATGACATTCTCTAATCCTTGTATCAGCATTAACTCTAGTTGCAAATAATTGCAACTTTTATTGTCTCTATAGAGGCCTGATTATATATATGTTCATTCTTTCTTCCTTGGAATTTTTTTCTCAACATGTTTTTGCCATGTGTTAAGCCTGAGCAGGAAATTTAGTGTTATATGAAATACGACTTTTTTTTGTAGATCTTAGCAGTCAAGGTTCGTCTTTTTTTACCTCTATCCTTCATGGTTTCAATTCTACAGGAGTTCAACCAGAGAGTAATGGAAGGGTTCCAGGTTACGCCCCTTTGGCATCAAGGTTCGATTCGTGATGATGGAAGGTATTCAGTTCTCCTTCACTGTTTGTCTATGTTTTGGTATCTTGCACTGGTGCAGGATGAAGTCTTGCAGGGTTTAGAGGAATGGATGAAGGGGAAGAAATAAGGGGAAACAAGGGGAATAAGGATATGCCCGAAGGCCACATTGACACAAAGCCTCAACTCAAATAATATATTTAACTCTAAATTCCAATTACATCTGTTTTTATAGAACATAAAAGCCTTAAACCTAGTTTAATCCGAAAACAAGCTCCTAATTATCTAATATAATTAAAAGATATATATTTATTATCTAACTAAAATAGCCTAATTACAATTGTTTCATCCTTAAATAATAATACAAAATAATTAATAGATAATCTCATGCAATTTCTATTATTATTCATGACCAGTTAGGTATCATAAATTATTTGTGTTTTGGATCATAAGCTACTCGCACACCGTTTTTCTCATTTTTTTTTCTCCTCAGTTGGGAAAAAAATTGTTTCAAGTTATTAAGGGGTAGTTACTTAAAAAATTGTTTCAAGTTATTAAGGGGTAGTTACTCAAAAAATTGTTTCGCATACCGTTTTGGATGATTTAACTGTTATAAATTGTTCAAATAAATTGGATGTGTACTATGAATTTGTCATGAACTTCTTTTGATGCCCTGTCTACTATAGTTTATCTTACTCACTGACCACTGGCATCCGAAGCTATCCTTAAATCTATAGTAGATGGGCTTTGAAAATTACACCTTTCAAAGGAAAAAAAAATTATCCTTCTGAACCTGTCATTCAGTCCTACACATCCACACAGAGGATTATGTTTCTGGAAAGATTTTACTTTGTAGGCATTAAGAATTCGTAATTCCTTACAAATGTTCATACTTAGTTTAGATTGCTTGATATGACTCACCATATGATGACAGGTCAGATTTTTCCGAAATTGTAAAGACTGCGCGTTGGGAGTACAGTACTCGCCCTGTTTATGGATGGGGTAATGTCGGGTCAAAACAGAAGTCCACAGCAGGATGGCTTGCTGCATTTCCTGTATTTGAACCTCATTGGCAAATATGCATGGCTGGCGGGCTGTCAACAGGCATAAGCCTTATGCAATTTATCTTTATTTGACTTGCTTCATTTCGTGCTCTAAAGCCATGGTGTTGTTTCTTTAGTTGTTTACCCTTCTGTTGGTTGGGATCTAGTCATGTTTGTGGTCCATTCACATGCCATAAGCCCATAACTCGGAAAATAATGACACCAATACCTAGTGTTCGATTTGTAGTAATCATTTTAAAAGTATACTTAAGGGAGCAAAAAAGGGAATGCAATCATGTACCTAGACACTAGTGTCTACCAAGCCGCAGGATAAGGGTATCCCAAAGACTGGTATGAGCTACAAATAAGTATATACAAAAGGATTAAAAGAATGTACCCTTTAAACTTCACCAGTTCACGTTATGCGCAAGAAAGACCCAAAATAAAAAAAAATGACGCACTCTCCCAGAAAATGAGACCAACAACACTACATGCTTTATCACTACCAAACGTCAAATTGTCCGGTACCTTGTCAATAGGTACTGATGCCTCATTTCCTCTAAGGCCCCCATCCTGGGCATATCACCACTCATATTCCTAGTCAAACCAACTCGATTTATCTGTCTCAGCCTGAACAATATTAGTTGGACATCATCAAAACCTCCATTCCGTCCTCCTCATCAAAACCACCTTATTCCATTTTTTATGGTAGGACATTTTCAATTCATCATTCATATATCTAGTTATTTCATATTGTGTTTTATGTTTGATTTCTTTAATAAAAATGTTGGTTTCTGAATTCAGAAATTCCGACGTAGATTTTAATACTGTATTAAAATGATAATTGATTCATTCGTGCATTACATGTTAAAACGGTATGTATAAGTTGAGTTAACCAAACCATTATTATTGATGTCCAAAAGTTTATTTTAGTTAATTAATTTATGTTTTGGGTAGTAGTGTTTAATCTGAAAATTTTCATTTCTTCATTTGTGAATCTTAAAATGATATATGGAGATTAATTAAGTTAACCGTTGTAGTTATTTCTCTGTAAGGATATGTAATGATTTAAAAAACGAAAAAGAAATCACGTACTCCTTTTATCCCAAATTGAGCTTCACCTTTAGCAAGTTCGAGCACATTTATGGATTATATTTTTTTTTACCATGTTTTCAAAATTAGTCTTTAGCATCTAGAGTGCATTTTTGAAAAAATATAGGAAAAAAATAACATCTAAATGTGCCGTCCACACGTTTGAAAATTTGTGGCGTATACATTGTTTTAAAATATGACATTCAATTTCGGATGGAGGGAATAAGTATTGATTACCTTGTGTTAGCATCTAATTTTATTACTTTATCAGGCTTGGATTATTGATGTCCTAGCTTAGTCTTTCCTTTACCTTGGTGTTTAGTATGCCTTGAGCTCTAGTACCGATCAAACTACAGGAATTATAAAATTTTTGGAACTCCCTCCAAGTACTGTCTAGGGAATGATATTGTTCATTCCATTTGGTTTATTACATTTCTTTTGGAGTAATTTCTGCACGAACTGCCATGTATACTTGGTAATAGAAGCTAAATGTGCAACAAGTTGTGGAAGTACCCTGTAGACATTTATATTATTTTATCAACTTTTTGCTAGTTGAATTTTGTTAAGGAAAATAGGCGTCTCCTAGATAAATTTAGGCTCTAACTTTCTGTTACAGGTTGGATAGAGTGGGATGGTCAAATGTTTGAATTCGAAAATGCCCCATCTTATTCTGAAAAGAATTGGGGTGGAGCCTTCCCAAGAAAGTGGTTTTGGGTAAACATTTACCCCTTGGCATCGACCTGTATGAGAGTTCTGTTTTATTTATTTATTTTTAATTTAAATCTATTGGATTGTCCATTAAATGATTTTATAATTGGTTTTTTCCCCTGCAGGTGCAATGTAATGTCTTTGAAGGTGCTACTGGCGAAGTTGCGCTAACTGCAGGTGGTGGATTGAGACAATTGCCTGGACTTAGTGAGATCTTCGAAAATGCTGCACTGGTACATATATATCAAGTTTCTAGTTTGTCCCACTTCTATATAACAAAATATTTTGTTAGATGGGAAAAAAAAGGGTACTGGATCTTTTGGTTGTGTTTTTCCTTCGATATATGCATTTACATCCAGTTCATTCGCAATGTTTAGCAGCATTGATGAAGTTGAGAATGTGGAGATGGTTTTAATAGAATTAGCTTCACATTTAAAATCTTCTCTTTTGTGGATTTCATTTCTAAAATTGAGATATCATTTTACCAGTTCCTAGCTGGAAGAAATACTTCTTTAATCATTTGATGATTCATATAATGATATAATCCATGCAGATTGGAATTCACTATGGAGGAGTTTTCTATGAATTTGTACCATGGAATGGAGTTGTTGGTTGGGAAATTTCTCCATGGGGTCACTGGCACATTTCTGCAGAGAACAAAACACACAAGGTGCTTGACTTCCTTTTCTTATTTAATACTATTAGTTTTATGCCGTCCAGAATAAATTGATTATTGTGTTTCTGAGTGCCTAAGACATAAGAAAGATGAAGCTGATTCCCTGCAACTTTATAAAAACCATACTCTTATGCTAAACGGAATTGGTTCAGGAATGGAATAGGGAAGGGAATTGTAAGTGGAGCGATTCATTCCATTCTTGGCTAGAATGAGTCATTCCATATCTTCCCCAAGGAATAAAATTTACAAATTTGACAGGAATGAAATGGTTCATTTCATTCAAATGAAACAACCAAACAGAATTTATTTTTATTTAATATTAATAAGTCATTCCATTCCCACTTTGATTTATACAATCTAAAGGTAACATTAGCGTTTAAAAAAAATTAAAGACTGTTGTTGCCGTGTACTTCTAACAAAGATAAATTCCTTCAGAACAGGTGGAACTGGAGGCAACAACTAAGGATCCAGGTACACCACTGTGTGCCCCAACGGCAGAATCTGGTTTTGCACCAGCTTGTAAAGATACTTGTGGGGGTGATTTAAGACTGAAAATGTGGGAACAAAGATATGATGGTAGTAAAGGAAAGGTGTGTTTTGTTCCAATAGACTATCATGTCTTTTCATAATTTTACGTAGAATCTCCACAATCACATTCTGTAGTTACTATGCAGCTTGATTTACGAGCCAAACCTTTGCCATCACAAGTTTGTGCCTCTGCTCTTTCAGTTAGTATTGCATTTGCACCTCCTTGCAGCCAAAGTGGCAAGGAAATAAGGTTCTAAGTTTGATGCAATGTTTTTGAGCTGATCTTGTCATCTTACCCAAACAAAAAGTGACTACTCTACAAAAATTGTATAATTAATAAAGAAAAGAAAAAGAAGAGTAAAACATGAATCTGTAAGTACAAATGTAAAAACCTTTGTCCAGACAGTTCTTTAATTTTCATGGAGGGAATGCTTTTCAAATAGTAACATGTGAACTCCTATGAGCCCACTTTGCAATAGAATCCATCATCCTCCTAGGATCCTTCATTATACCAAACAAAAAATGATGCATGTAGTGAAGAATTTTTCTTGACTCCAAAAATTCAAGATTGCTCTGATCATTTTGCATTAATACATGTTTGATACCTCTGTCTTTCACTCACTTGTTGCTAGTGATCATCACAACCAATCCTTAAAAAATTTAGTGCTTCCTTCACATTTTAATTAGCTTTTGACAGTTTCAGTAAATTAACTTTACTAGATGTTAACACTCTTTATTGTGACGGTGTAGCTTATTTTGGATGTTACTAGCACCATGGCAGCAGTAGAAGTTGGAGGAGGACCATGGTTCAACACCTGGAGAGGCAGGACAGTTACACCAGAAATTCTTAACCGTGCTCTTAAGGTCCCTTTCAATGTTGAGGGGTTATTCAACTGGGTTCCCTTCCTCAAACCCCCTGGTTTATAGCTAACCTGTTAGTTTCAACTGCTAAACAAAAACAACCAGAAGCCTTACATACTGCTTTCTGGCTCTCATTCCGGCCAATTTGGTGGCTAGTGATTTAGCTCCGAGAACATGACATGGTACAATAAAAACTAATGTTCATTGTAAATTGTATTTGCGAGCATTTATATATTTATATATCTATGGACACTATTCCAGCAAATTGATCTTATACCCCCTATATGGAGTCTGACGATGCAACGACGTCGTTTTTTTTTTTTGGCCCAACTGCTATTAGGCTAGTCAAAATGACTGTGTTTTGACTAACTTCTGCTACTCTTAGGAGCGGTTAAGCCAAAAAATAAAATAAAAATCGGTAGTGCAATTGCCGAAATTATAAGCGGATTTGTTCTTGAGATAATCAATTTTTGGATTTGGAAAAGCATGACTCATATCTAAACTTTTTGTATAAAAATAGATGTTCAAGATTAAATGAATCCAAAACAACTGAATAATTTAGAATACAAGAATAACAGTCAAACGGATTATGGTTCAAAAGCATTTGCAAACCATTAAATACAATTATGTTGTGGAGCATATATGCACGATTTTGAATACCATGAATCAAATTACATGGGATGAATTTTTAGAAAGTAGAACTACTTACTAGATAATTAGATAATACTTCCCCAAACATAAATCTGGCAGTAATAACTAATAAGTTGTTCTAGTGTTTTTGAAATTAGAATGTAGGATCAACACATGTTAAAGGAGAAACAGTTGCCAAATCGAAGGTAGCAATCAATGGTTTTGCAATATTTGAATTATGTGATGTGGTGATTTCGTTGTGCCTTCAAAGGTTAGTAAAATGAGCAAAACTTAGGAACAGATCTGATTATAATTCCGACAATTGCACCACTGGAAAAACAAAATTGGTCCAGTTGTTAATAAGAATAGTAGCTAGTCAAAACACTGTCGTTTTGATTAGCCATTACTCTTAATAGCAGTTAGGCCAAAAAAAAAAAAACACAACGTCGTTGGCTCAGCTGCTATGAAGAGTGGCGGCTAGGCAATTTTTTTTTCCTTTTGCATCATTAGATCTCCATTGGATGGTGTAAGATCAGTTTACTGAAATAGTGTCCATAACAACTATTTGTTATGGATCATACAAATATATATTTGGAAAATGATCCACAGCATGTATCTGCTATAGATCAAAAATGGACATACACCATCTATATCATATGTTCCAACTATCAGCAGCCTCAAACTGGGGAATGCAGCGTTTGCTAGTAATACTAGCGGATTGTAAAAAAAACGCGTATCATCCGCTAGTAATACTAGCGGACGCTAATCAAAATAAGAGTTTGACCTATATTAAATATAATTTTGGCCTATGTTAACTAGAGTTTATGTTTATCAACTAGGATTTAGGGTTTACTAATTAGGGTTTAGGGCTTATTAACTAGAATTTAAGATTTATCAACTAATGGTTATGATTAGGTTTATTAATCATGGTTTAGGTTAAAAAAACCCAAACCCTAGTTAAAAAACTCTAAACTCTAGTTAATAAACCTAAACTCTAGTTAATAAACCTAAATCTTAGTTAATAAATCATAAACCCTAGTTAATAATGTAATATTCAAAATATTTCAAGTATGATTTGACAAGATCTAATCAAGATTATCAATTCAAAACCTAAAGAGTGATTGCTTAAACATACCTTGAGTTATCTTAAAGAATATATACGACTCCAAACTATGATCGTATACCGGTCCGACCTAAGCGGGAAAAAAAAATCTTTTTAATTATAATAATAATTAAAAATAATAATAAATAATAATAAACAAATAAAATAATTAAAAATTATTTTATTTGTAATTTAATTAAAATATTATTAAAAAAATAAAATAATATTTTATAATTATTTTATTTGTGAGTTAATTAAATATTATTAAACAAATAAAATAATACTTTATAATTATTTTATTTGTGAGTTGATTAAATAATATTAAACAAATAAAATAATACCTTAAAATTATTTTATTTGTAAGTTGATTAAATAAAATTAAAAAAATAAAATAATACTTTAATAATTATTTTATTTGTGAGTTAACATTAAACAAATAAAATAATAATAAAAATTGATTTTATTTGTGAGTTAATAATAAATATTATTTACATAATTAAAGTAGTATTAAAGGACTATTTTAATTATGGATTCCTAATACATAAGCAATTAAAATAATATTATGAGTTATTTTAATTGTGAATTAATAAAAGTAAACAATTAAAATAATATTAAGAATTATTTTAATTGTAAATCAATAAAGAATATGTAATTAAATAATGTTAACAATTATTTTGATTGTGAATTATTAAAAAATGAACAATTAAAATAATATTAAGAATTATTTTAATTGTGTACTATTGAGGCATAATTAAAATAAGAAGTAAAGGTTACTCTAATTGGGAAATCGAGCACATAAATGATAACTTAAATTATTTTATTTGTGGATTAATAAAGGATATTCAGAGAATATAATAATAATTCATAAAGTGAGATTATTTTGTTGTGAATCATTAAGAGATGATAAAAAAAATAATGAAATAAATAGAATAATATGAAGTGTTATTTTATTTGTAATAACTAATGAATGAATTAAATAAGGAAGGTGAGAGAGAATAAGTTTATATTATAATTTGAGAGACCACGTTATATAGAACTTGTAAAATTATTATGTGAAGGTTAATAGAGTTTAACCGTTAGACGAATATGTTGAATATAGGTTGTTCAAAGGATAAGGAATTTCAGTCCGATAGAGTCGACGATCCAGGCAAGTACTTTAACTTGTACTTTTGTCAATTCGTACAAGTAGAATTAATTAATGGATTAATTCGTGTTTATCTACATTGCAAAGATTAAATTATTATCTCTGAAACTTGATTTAATATCATGATTATATCCTTGAACGATTATTCGAACCCTAGTTGCGAACATTGAACGTATCAATTGTTTCTAATGGTGTTTAAAAGTACATCTATGCCATTTGTATCGACTAGACCATTGATAAGATCGATTGTTAATCAATCATATTTTCTTGAGAAAGCTATCCAAACTAATTCCCTTGGCGAGGACTCTTATAATATGCTAAGATGAACAACTACTTTGCGTTGGGGAACCGACACACGCGCGAATAGCATGTCTGAATGTTATGCATAACATAGGGTGCTTTAGGCTGATCACCTATTGTACTTGTTTATTATTATGAATTTTATTCAAGCATGTGTTCACGGTCCATAATGACCACTCAGTGTAATTATTTATTTATCTCAAAATGTTAAAATTCTTGATTTTATATATATCCTTCAGTCCATAGTGACTTCCCAGTAATATAAATGATCAGAATTAGAACTTTTGACACTTCATTGTTCACAATTCATTTATTCAATTCATGAGTTTTTATTTATTGTTATATACATTGATATATGCATCTCGGTACATAAATGCTTACTACTATTGTTTGTTTACTTGCTGAGCAAACTTGTTGCTCACCCTTGCTTCCCTTAAATATTACAGTTAAGCCTGAGTAAGGAATTGGTTCAGGAAAGGACAAAGGCAAAGGCAAAATGGCTAAGTAGCCTTTTCTAGACGTTGTAGTCAATTTTATTTGGTATTGTATTAAGACTTATGTTTGTACTGAATATTTTAGGTGATGTTGTAGTAGTAACGGTTGCAAAGCTTGGGACGCAAATATTTATGTTATCCCAATGTAAATATTTCTTATTATTCCGCATTTAGATGATATTAGCTGTTTTATGAGTTGGATCGTGATGCACCAGATTCGAGGTACATGTATCTGAATTTGGAGGCGTTATAACATGTACAATCAAATAATTATCACTATATAAATAAATACATGTGTAATGTGTTTGTGATATTATTTTAGCATTTTTTTAATATTAGTCATTTGATATTTAATTACAATTATTAGTTTCACATATTTAATCAAATAAATAATGCGCACAATAGTTTATAAAGTTAAAATTATTTCTTAATTAAATATAAGTTTTTTGATATTTTTTTGTTAATAAGTACATTTTTATTAAATAAAATAAATTGCATGCTACATTCAATAGTCCAAAATCAAAATATCATGTTATGTATCATAATTGTAATAATAATAATAATAATAATAATAATAATAATAATAATAATAAAATAATCAATTGGCTCGCGGGCCAGCTCGGCCCAACCCGTTTGAGCCACAGGCTATATGTTTTTAGCCCAAAAAAATCTTGGCCGTTTTGGGCTGGGCCACCGCTAACCCGGTCCGTTTGAGTTGGCCCGACCCGTTTGCCAACTCTAGGCGATATAGTCAAAAAAGGATTCCAAGGTGGTTTTCTTCCTCCCTTACTGTCTTGAAGTTGATTGTAGTGAACCCAATAAATGTTTGGATGGGCATTCAGGTAATTTTCAAGAAAATGTGGCATAGTTTCTATTTCAATAGGTTGTATACTGATATGACAGCTGCACGTTCTTCTATAACACCACCGTTGGCAAATGAACTAAAGTTTCTCCCCGCCCCTAAAAGAAAAGGAAAAAAGAGGATGCATGTAAGGGTGCTTTTGTAATCATATTGTGGATTAACCTTGTTATTATTCATTGTAGGTGAGCACAATTATTGAGCAAATCGTGGAGGATGAAAAGCAAATGGAAGGCTTGCCACATGACTATTGTTCAAAGGTCTTGGTTTGGCATCTTCATATTGAATCCTCGTTTCCATATTCCTATCCCTCCGAATGGCTTATGAGGAATAATTTAGATGCAAATGCTCCACTTGTTTCAACATTTTTAAGTGAAGGTAATTGTAAATTTTAGCTTCTTTTTTTTTTATAACAAAAACCTAGTAGCATTTATACATCTACCTTCTTATTTGTTTAAATATCCTAGATATGGAATTTACCCGTTTATTGAAGAAAAAAAATGAACTTATTTTATCTAGTAGCTAGCATCTATGCATCCTTCATCCATGATATACATGTAGTTTATATCGATCACCTTATTGGGATAAACAATGCATACTTTTCAATATGTAGGGAAAAAATTGTTCAAGAATATATCACGAGTTTCTGCTACTAAATCTAAACCTCAGGTTCAAATTATGCTTGGTGGACAGCTCTTGCAACATCTCAGTTAACAGGCTATTATTCCGTCTCATATCAGCCTAAGCATCTGCAGTCAAAGTTTATCCACATTGCTCGTCTTTATGTAATTTATTTCCCTTCACACAAGAGAATACAAGGTCAATGTACAGTTGTTGAGCACTTATCAATCTTCAATGGTGGTTGCCCTCTACAAAGGCGACCAAATATCCGGCTGGAAAGGGGTGAGTTTTGCTTAAATTGCAAAGTACACTCATGGCTGTCGATTTAGTTATTTTTTGTCATTTCAAATTCATGTAATTTAATTATTCTTATGAAAAATTCTAAGAGTTTTCAATAACTTTATTATCTGCAATGCACTTAAAGTATTTTCCTAGGTTGTAAGCCTGTGCTCATATGTATTTTTTTTATCTGTAAATTTTAAGTTTTGATGATCCAGCTTTACATCGTCGGGATTTATTTATTTACTTCTTCTGTTTGGTAATGGTGAGCATATTTTGTTATATTTAATTTTTCTTAAAAAAGAACATTTATATTTTTAAGGCTATATGGTTCGGTGCTATTAATGTGTCTGGTTTTCAAAAGGGGATAACTAATAACAGATAGTTGTCTGAGATAACTAAAATTTGGGTCATGATTTGAAACCCAATCAAAAGACAACAAGCTCTTCCTATTGAACAATAAAATAAATCGAATATTATTTTGCAGGGATTTATTATGTTTGATTGTTGGAAGATCGAAAAAAATGATCAAAAAGAAATTTAAATTTACCCATTTTTGTCCTTTCCTTGAAAAAGTATCTTGATTTTCAGACGGATGTAATAATGTATAACTAAACCTACTTAGAATTTTACTACTTGGTATAAATTAATGCTAATCTTTAATTTACGCCGTAAAGGTAGCAGGTGTCTAATCACTAATCAGGAGGTAGTGTTCATCAAGCCCTCTCTCCGGACTTAACCTAGACCTTTGTCCACCCTAAAAACCCTTTCTATCTAAGTTAAAGTTCCATGGCTCCTCACTTAGAGAGCACAGGTTTGAAAATCCTTAGGTTTAGTAGGATATCCTCGTAGAAGGAAAATGACATTTTGGACTAAATTCTCGATTTGAAGGTGCAGATGAATTGGATGCGCTGTTTGATAGAATACGCTGTGAGACTTTTGGCTCTATTTTGTTGCTTTACTTATGGTTTTGCTTCAACGAGGTGGTAATCAATAGGCCCCTAATACTATGAAAGGGGGAGAGAAAGGTTACATCAGAGTCAATCATTTGTCTTTCTCTTATGTTTCCAACTAGGTATTGGAAAAGGAGCCAATCGCTTCGAAAAGAATTGAACGAGAAGTCGTATGAGGTAAAAATCTCATGTACAATTCTATAAAGTGATAGTAAAGGTGACTTTTCTGTCAACTTTTTCACTATCACCCCCCAAAAAACCAAACTATGCCTTATATAAAGTTGTCAGAGTATGATTGGGTGAAGTCCCAACCAAGCAAAGAGGCCGAACAAAGGCATTCTAAAAACGCGTGGAAAAGCTCAAACTCGTGTAAGAGAGGCTTGGGCATATTCTCAAAATCCTTGCCTTTAGCTTTTCTTTATTTTCTTTAGCCAGGACGAAACTTTAATTAAAGACCTTTCAGTGCCGTTTTCGTTTGGTCCCCTGGGTATCTTCTTCGCACTTACCTGTAAGCATTTCAAGTGATAAAATCATAAAAGAAAAGGGAAAGAACATTTTTTTTTTTTTTTTTTATATCTTAGGTTGGATAGGACTTGTAAGACTAAGGCAGGCTACAGGCAGGAACTAAGAAAGTTGGCCACCAAGTTAAGCCCAGGCCTAACCTAGGCCAAAGGCTTTGCTTTTGGTCAAGCCAGTTCAAGTTAGGCTTTCACCTTCAAACAATAGCCTCTTTAAAACCTTTAAATCGGGTTTGACCGGTTTAAATTTTGGTCATGTCAGATGGCCAGACCATAAAATTTTTTGTGGGGAAAAATATAAGTTTGCAAAAATTAGTGACAAAACTAGTAACAAAATGCATCTCAACTATTAAAAAATAGAATTTGATACAAAAATTCGTGTCAGACCTCACTTTTAAATAATTAAGATAAATATAATATTTAATTTTTATATATATAATAATTAATTGAGAAAGAACTAAACCAGGAAAAAGCGTACGTCTCTTGGAGTATTTTTTATTGTACTTCTCTCATTCCCCGTTCATTTCTCCTCTAGTAAATAATTAACTCTCTTTTCTTCTCTCCTCTATCTAAATTCCCAAACAGTAAAAAAAATAAAATAAATTTAAGTACACTATAATTTATAGTTATTATATGAATATCAAATATTAAAAAATATAATATGATAAAAAAAATTCATATTAAATTTTATTTCTTAATAATTAAAATCTATATAGTAAAAAATATAACGAGGATCGAAATGTACGCAGTAGTGTACAAGAAAAATTGAGAAACGGAAAAGAAAATTATGAAATAGAAAAGAAACAAACAAATAAGCACATTGCATCACTTGTTTCTTCCCCCGCCACTCCTCTCTCTCTCCCTCTCAGCCACCTGTTTTTCCCTTCTCTCTCCTCCCTTCTTCTACCTCTATCTCTTACTAAAATTTCTCAAATAAACCCTAATTTCACAGCAATACTTACTCTCTCCAATGGAAGTGAATGTGTTTTCGCTCTGTAACAATTCCTCTCCCCAATTTCTCCATTCTCATTCCATTTTTCCCGATTCCACAGCTCTAAAGTCGGTCCACAATGCCAACTTCCTTCAATATTCAACCGATAGAAGATTAATTAAATTTCATGTAGAGCTAGGGTCTCGAACTCGTCGACAATTCTTCTTCCCAGTTGAATCAATGTCAAAAGCTGAGTCTTTTGGTTCATCCACCGTCGCTGAACAGGAAATTGAAATTAAGGATTCTGTGAATCCTCTGTATGTCCCCACTCCGGCGAATCGTATTCTTCGAACTCCTCACAGCGGGTAATTCTATTGTTTTTTCTCTGATTAATTTGTTTATTTTCAGTTCTAATGTGTTTTTGGTTTGTAATTTCCTTTTCTGTTTTAGTTGCAGTAGATTAAGCTAACATGTGTTCAGATTTGAAAACTTTTTGATGCAATCGAATTTGTATTGTTGGTAATTAGCATTTAGGTTACAGAGGAATGGACATTTGTTGAAGTATTTATCAATGTCAGCTCGACTTGAGCTGTTTTACCCCATGTGCATTTCAGGGCTGTAAACTAGTCGAGTCCAGCTGGGCTTAGGCTTGCAGAGGTCGAGCCTATTTAAAAGTTAAACAAGTGGCTGGGCTCTAAACGAGTCTGAAATCTTGCGAACTTGGCTCATTTAGCTTGTTTATAAACAAGTTGGGCTCGAGTTAGAGAAAGCTCGAGCTTAAGCTTGGTCCATTTAACTTTTTTTTTTTTTTGCATTTCCAACTTCTTTTCTAAAAATGTATATAATTCATATTAAGCCATCTACAATCATAATTTAGCACTAGTCTATAATACATCATAAAAGAAACTTATATTGTGATCTAGGTAAATTCGTAAGTATACATATAGGTAGTTGGACATTACCAAGTGAATACTATATATATTATAGAGCGAAAGAATATTAAATTATATATCTTTTTTAACACATTATATAATAGATACATATATTGATATGACTATATTTATTTAATTTTTAATTTAGTAATAATGAAATGATAATTGATTATGATAAGACAATTGATGATATTCATCTCTAGCACTAATTATATTAGTTTTTGAACTTGTGTGAGACACTGGCTAGCGCAAGAGATGTATTATACAGAATCATGGATTTCGTGAGAAATAGAAAAAAAAAAAATACTTCATTTGTCCCAAAAACTGGTTTAATTCTAACAAGTGTGCATGGAAAAATGAAAAAACCTCTAGACATTCCACCCAACACAAATACATTCTTTTAGAGGTTAAATATAAATCCAATTAAGTATCATAACAATAAAACATTGTCGTTTCAACTATAAATGTGTGTGTGAATATATATGTATGTTTTTAAATTAGAATTATATCATACGATGCATATACATAACTAGGAACTTAGTTTTAATTATTTTTATTTTTGTATTATATTTTTTTATATATATAAAATAAAAAAATTAATTGAATAATTGTTAAATGAGTCGGCTTAAACGAGCCATACTCGAGTCGAGCTCGACTCAAACACCACACACCACAATGTTCGAGTTCAGCTCATTTAACTAAATGAGCTCAGGGTCTTGTTCGAGCTCGGCTTGTTAACGAGCTCGAGCTTGGCTTGTTAACGAGCTTGAGCCGGCCTTAGTCGAGCTGAGCTGGGCTCACGGGCTGTTTGGTTCGTTTATAGTCCTAATTTCAGCATTTGTGTGTTGCATGCATTATAACATTGTTGACATTTGGTTGCTAAATAAAGGGAGGATCTGGTGATTAAAAATGCCTAATTCGTTTACGTGATGTGATATTTTGTTGAAAAAGGGATGATAATAAATGAAAAGTATGGCCCCCATTAGTATGCGTTCGGTCAAAATTTAACCTATAATTAAATTATTATACAGAATAATACTAACAAAATAAGGTTCCATCAATCCATTTTTCTCCGTCACTTGTGCGAGTCAGAGTCCACTTTTTGAAATTTGGCTTCTGGTTTTACTCCAAGTAGTGGATTAACATAGCATTTATTTGCATAACAAAGGTCGTAATTTAACTTCAATTAGGATGTTAAACTGATTAATTGAGAACTTTTCAAGAATACATGAATTTGTTGAAAGTAGAGTTATTTTAAGATGGAGGAAATATGTACTAATGTACAAAATATTTGGAACATCTTATGGTCTGGTTGCTTAATTTTTTGAAAGAGACTCTAATTTTAACACCCTAATTTGCATAGGGCTGTATATTGAAATAAAGTGAATTTTTTCTCGAATTTTCTTATATTTTCTTTTTGGTAAATGGAAGAAAACACTAGAAACTAGTGTTTTGAGTATTAGGTGTTTGTGTTCTTTGTCAACATCTGGTGAATAGAAAATTGCAGGAATTTTTTTTACTAGTCAAACAGACATGTTATTCCCACTGGAGCAATATTGGAAATTCCCTTCTTTACTTTTCTCCCTTTAAGGTTCCTAATTGAAGGGGCTTCTAGTGCTTTCAGAGCTACGGTCAAGGACCAAATATGATACGTCCATATATATCATAATTTACACTTCATTATCCCCTTCATATTCCATGTTGTTTACTAAATTTCAAGGTCGTTTAGTGCTTCATAGAGACCAAACAGTTATGACACTGCACAAATACTTTTTATTCTTTCCGTTTGGTGATAATTATTATAATTTGTGTCACATGCCTGTTATATCTTTTGGTGCTCGAGTCAGGTACCATTTTGATGGAAGTAATAGGAAATTCTTCGAAGGTTGGTACTTCAAGGTCTCAATACCAGAATGCAGGCAGAGCTTTTGTTTTATGTATGCTGTTGAGAATCCTGCATTTCGCACGAAACTGAACAGATTTGAGGAGGCACAGCATGGACCTAGATCGACTGGAGTTGCGGCTCAAATTCTTGGTGCTGACGACAAATATATTTGCCAGTTTTCAGATGAATCTCAAAACTTTTGGGGAAGTATGTTTTCAACCCTAAACTATTTACTATTTGTTTACTTTTGAATAAAAACACGATATTTACGGTGGTTTTTGTCTTGCTGATCGCTAAAAGCTATGACTTTGGGATTTGAGTTTGTTTGGTATCTTGTATATGCGAGTTACTATAACAGTTGGTGTTTCCATATTGACTCAAATTGTTCTTTAGGTTGAATTTTATGTGTAGGTAAAGAAATGTTTTTCTTTCTTTTTGCTCCGAAATAATACTAGAATCTAGTTTTTCCTAATTTTGAATTTATTATTGAAAGTTTATAGGTAATCAGTTAGCACCAATTAGCACTTGTTACAGAAATAATATATTGCTCAAGTTTATACTTCATGCAGTGAATCTTTTGATATCTTTTAATTGAGTTTTTATTACGTAGGTAGGCATGAGTTGATGCTTGGGAATACTTTCATAGCCAGAAAAGACATGCAGTCTCCAAATAAGGAGATTCCTCCTCAGGTTATTTTGTTTCTTATTATTCTCTCACTCTGTCTAGATTCTCAAATCAATATTTTCTGATGACATTCTCTAATCCTTGTATCAGCATAACTAATTGGTAATTATTTCATGATTAGCTGGATTTTTTCCGGCTGGCCGAGTATAAAAGCTAGTTCAGTTCTTCGCTGTCTCATTCACTGCTGGTTGGCTTGACCTCAAAGATTTTTTCTATTTTTTCCAAAACAACAATACGTAGTGCTCAAAGTATGAGAGAAGGTGCATATGCATAATAAAAACCTATGCCTAATTGGTGACGCTTTCCAAAATGGAACTCTTTGTCATGAATGTAGACAAATACTAACATAATAGAGTATCTATAGGACAGAATCTAAATCAAGGTATTAAAGGTACTGTACCATCAAATATCATATATGGCAAGGATTTAAGATTTCGTTTTTTGAACTCAGAAGATGATGTTGATTTTTGTGGGTATAATTTGATACTAATTTTCATTAAAAAGCTAAAATGAAGGTTTTATGATGAAAATTCAAAGTTTTAGAATGGAAATGTGGGTTTAGATGACTATTTGTGGTTATTACATTGCTGGAAAATCTGACAGAGCATAAAAGAAGAAAAGTACAAAGGACATAGTAAGGGCCTTGCAACCTCTTAAAGCTCTTTTAGGATTCTCATTTAGTTAATAATTAATAGTATTACCACAATACTGGATGCAAATAATTGTGAATTTTAACTGTCTCTATAGAGGCCTCTGCATCACCATAATAAAAGAGCAACTCTAGTTGCAAATAATTGCAACTTTTATTGTCTCTATAGGGGCCTGATTATATATACGTTCCTTCTTTCTTCCTTGGAATTTTTTTCTCAACATGTTTTTGCCATGTGTTTAGCCTGAGCAGGAAATTTACTGTTATATGAAAGATGACTTTTTTTTGTAGATCCTAGCAGTCAAGGTTGTAGTTGTCTTTTTTTACCTCTATCCTTCATGGTTTCTACAGGAGTTCAACCAGAGAGTATTGGAAGGGTTCCAGGTTACGCCACTTTGGCATCAAGGTTCGATTCGCGATGATGGAAGGTATTCAGTTCTCCTTCAGTGTATGTCTATGTTTTGGTATCTTGCACTGGTGCAGGATGAAGTCTTGCAGGGTTTAGAGGAAGGGATAAAGGGGAAGAAATAAGGGGAAAAAGGAGAATAAGGATATGCCCGAAGACCACAATGACACAAAGCCTTAACTCAAATAATATATTTAACTATAAACTCCAATTACATCTGTTTTTATAGAACATAAAAGCCTAATTCTAAGGTAACCGAGTTTAATACGAAAACAAACTCCTAATTATCTAATATACTTAAAAGATATATATTTATTATCTAACTAAAATGGCCTAATTACAGCTGCTTTATCCATAAATAATAATACAAAATAATTAATAAATAATCTCTTGCAATTTCTATTATTATTCATGACCTGTTAGGTATTATAAATTGTTTGTGTTTTGGATCATAAGCTACTCGCATACCATTTTTCTCATTTTTTTCTCCTCAGTTGGGAAAAAAAATTGTTTCAAGTTATTAAGGGGTAGTTACTTAAAAATATCTCAAAATAGAACACTTGTAGTCCATTACCTAAGGTAATATAAAGTGACGTTTTGGATTATTTAACTGTTATAAATTGTTCAAATAAATTGCATGCGTTCTATGAATCAGATGGACTTTAAAAACTTAATATCTTCTGAACTTGCACCTTTCAAAGGAAAAAAAGGGAAAAAAAATATCTTTCTGAACCTATCATTCAGTCCTACACATTCACATAGAGGATTATGTTTCTGGAAAGATTTTACTTTGTCGGCATTAAGAATTCATAATTCCTTACAAATGTTCATACTTAGTTAGATTACTTGATATGACTCACCTTATGATGACAGGTCAGATTTTGCGGAAATTGTAAAGACTGCGCGTTGGGAGTACAGTACTCGCCCTGTTTATGGATGGGGTAATGTCGGGTCAAAACAGAGGTCTACAGCAGGATGGCTTGCTGCATTTCCTGTATTTGAACCTCATTGGCAAATATGCATGGCTGGCGGGCTGTCAACAGGCATAAGCTGATTTTTTCTTTATGCAATTTATCTTTATTTGTCTTGCTTCATTTTGTACTCTAAAGTCATGGTGTTGTTTCTTTAGTTTTTCACCCTTCTGTTGGTCTAGATCTGGTCATGTTTTTTGTCCAATCATATGCCATAAGCCCATAACTGACAGGAAGTTCCACTTTTGTATCAGAAAATAATGACACCAATACTTAGTGTTCGACTTGTAGTAATCATTTTAGAAGTATGAATTTACTGAAGGGAGCAAAAAAGGGAATGCAATCATGTATCTAGAGACTAGTGTCTACCAAGCCGCAGGATAAGGGTATCCCAAAGACAGGTATGAGCTACAAAAAAGTATATATAAAAGGACTAAAAGAATGTACCCTTTAAACTTCACCAGTTCACATTATGCGCAAGAAAGACCCAAAAAAAAAAAAAGACGACGCACTCTCCCAGAAAATGAAGAAATGAGACCAGCAACACTACATGCTTTATCGCTACCAAGACGTCAAATTGTCCAGTACCAATGCATTTTGATGAATTGTCAATAGGTACTGATGCCTCATTTCCTCTAAGGCCCCCATCCTGGGCATATCACCACCCATATTCCTAGTCAAACCAACTCGATTATCTCTGTCTCAACCTGAACAATATTAATTGGACATCATCAAAACCTCATTCGGTCCTCCTCATCAATACCACCTTATTCCATTTTTTATGGTAGGACATTTTCAATTCATCGTTCATAGATGTAGTTATTTCAGATCGTGTTTTATGGATGATTTCTTTAATAAAAATGTTGGTTTCTGAATTCAAAAATTCCGACATAGATTTTAATATTGTATTAAACAATAGTAATGATAATTGATTCATTTGTGCATTACATATTAAAACGGTATGTATAAGTTGTGTAAACTAAATCATAATTATTGATGTCCAAAAGTTTATTTTAGTTAATTAATTATTTTTCGGGTAATAGTGTTTAATCTGAAAATTTTCATTTCTTCATTTGTGAAACTTAAAATGATATATGGAGATTAATAAAGGTAACCATTTTAGTTAATGCACTCTAAGGATATTTAATGATTTACAAAACAAAAAAGAAATCACTTACTCCTTTTGTCCCAAATTGAGCATCACCTTTAGCAAGTTCAAGCACATTTATGGATTATATTTTTTTTACTATGCTTTCAAAATTATTCTTTTGCATCTAAAGTGCATTTTTAGAAAAATATAGGAAAAAAATAACATCTAAATGTGCCATCCACACGTTTGAAAATTTGTGGCGTATACATTGTTTTTAAATATGACATTCAATTTCAGATGAAGGGATTAAGTATTGATCACCTTGTGTTAGCATCTGATTTTTATTACTTTATCAGGCTTGGACCTTATTGATGTCCTATAGCTTAGTCTTTCCTTTACCTTGGTGTTTAGTATACCTTGAGCTCTTGTACCGATTAAACTATAGGAATTATAAAAATTTTGGATCTCCCTCCAAGTCCTGTCTAGGGAATGATGTTCATTACATTTGGTTTATTACATTTCTTTTGAGTAATTTCTACACGAACTGCCATGTATACTTGGTAATAGAAACTAAATGTGCAATAAGTTGTGGAAGTACCCTGGAGACATTTATATTATTTTATCAATTTTTTTCTAGTTGAATTTTGTTGAGGAAAATAGCCGTCTTCTAGATTATGCATGTTTTCTGAGCCAGATATATTTAGGCTCCAACTTTCTGTTACAGGTTGGATAGAGTGGGATGGTGAAAGGTTTGAATTTGAAAATGCCCCTTCTTATTCTGAAAAGAATTGGGGTGGAGCCTTCCCAAGAAAGTGGTTTTGGGTAAACATTTACCCCTTGGCATCGAGCTGTTTGAAAGTTCAGTTTTATTTATTTATTTTTAATTTAAATCTATTGTATGGTCCATTAAGTGATTTTATAATTGGTTTTTTTTTCCCCTGCAGGTGCAATGTAATGTATTTGAAGGTGCTACTGGCGAAGTTGCGCTAACTGCAGGTGGTGGATTGAGGCAACTGCCTGGACTTAGTGAGATCTTCGAAAATGCTGCACTGGTACACATATATCAAGTTTCTAGTATCAATTGTCCCACTTCTATATAACAAAATATTTTGTTAGATGGGAAAAAAAAAAACGGGTTGAAAAAAAGTTTGCTAAGGTGTGCAATAATGAGATAAAGGTTGTATTATTTCTCCTAAAATATTATCAGACTGACACAAATTGGTTAAGTTGATCCAGCTCTAACGCTAAAGATACATGAGGTTATCTGTTGCTTAACAAAATCCAACTTTTCCAGAATTTATTGTTCCTCATAAAGTACTGGACCTTTTGGTTGTGTTTTTCCTTCAATATATGCATTTACATCCAGTTCATCCGCAATGTTTAGCAGCATTGATGAAGTTGAGAATGTGGAGATGGTTGTAATAGAATTAGCTTCACATTTAAAACCTTCTCTTTTGTGGATTTCATTTTTAAAATTGAGATATCATTTTACCAGTTCCTAGCTGGAAGAAATACTCCTTTAATCATTTGATGATTCATATAATGATTGCAGATTGGAATTCACTATGGAGGAGTTTTCTATGAATTTGTACCATGGAATGGAGTTGTTGATTGGGAAATTTCTCCATGGGGTCACTGGTACATTTCTGCAGAGAACAAAACACACAAGGTGCTTGACTTCCTTTTCTTATTTAATACTATTAGTTTTATGCCGTCCAGAACAAATTGATTATTGTCTTTCTTAGTGCCTAATACATAAAAAAGATGAAGTTGATTCCCTGCAACTTTATAGAAACCAGAGTCTTAGGCTAAATGGAATTGGTCAAGTAATGGAATAGAGAAGGGAATGGAATGGTGAGTCGAATGATTGGCTGGAATGAGTCATTCCGTAACCCCCCCCTCCCCAAGGAATAAAATTCACAAATTTGACAGAAATGAGAATGGTTCATTCCATTCCGATGGAATAACCAAGCACAATTTATTTTCATTCCATAGGAATGAATCATTTCATTTTCACCTTGTTTTCTGCAATCCAAATGTAGCATTAGCGTTTTAAAAAAATTATAGATCGCCGTTGCCTTGTACTTCTAACAGAGATAAATTCCTTCTGAACAGGTGGAATTGGAGGCAACAACTAAGGATCCAGGTACAACCCTGCGTGCCCCAACAGCAGAATCTGGTTTTGCTCCAGCTTGTAAAGATACTTGTTGGGGTGATTTAAGACTGAAAATGTGGGAACAGAGATATGATGGTAGTGAAGGGAAGGTGTGTTTTGTTCCAGTAGACTATTATGTCTTTTCATAATTTTACGTAGAATCTCCACATTCGTACTGTACTTTCTACATACATAGCTTGATTTACGGGCCAAACCTTTGCCATCACAAGTTTGTGCCTATGTTCTTTCAAGTTGTATCGCATTTGTACCTCCTTGCAGCCAATGGCAAGGAACTAAGGTTCCAAGTCTGATGCAATGTTTTTGAGCTGACCATTGTCATCTTACCCAACCAGAAAGAGACTACTATACAAAAAGTGTATAATTAATAAAGAAAAGAAAAAGAAGAGTAAAACATGAATCCTTAAGTACACATGTAAAAACCTTTGTCCAGACAATTCTCTAATTTTCATAGCGGGCATGCTATTCAAATAGTAACATGTGAACTCCTATGAGCCTACCTTGCAATAGAATGCATCATCCTCCTAGGATCTTTCATTATACCAAACAAAAAATGATGCATGTAGTGAAGAATTTGTCTTGACTCCAAAAATTCAAGATTGCTCTGAACATTTTGCATTAATACATGTTTGATACCTCTGTCTTTCACTTCCTTGCCATTGCTAGTGATAATCACAACCAATCCTTAAAAAAATTAGTGCTTCATGTTTCTAACCACATTTTACATAGCTTTTGACAGTTTAGTAAATTAACTTTACTAGATGTTAACACTCTATATTGTGACGGTGTAGCTTATTTTGGATGTTACTAGCACCATGGCAGCAGTAGAAGTTGGAGGAGGACCATGGTTCAACACCTGGAAAGGCAGGACAGTTACACCAGAAATCCTTAACCGTGCTCTTAATGTCCCTGTCGATGTTGAGGGGTTATTCAGCTTGGTTCCCTTCCTCAAACCCCCTGGTTTATAGCTAACCTGTTAGTTTTAACTGCTAGACAAAAACAACCAGAAGCCTTGCATACTACTTTCTAGCTCTCATTGGGGTCAATTGGGTGCGCAAGTGATTTAGCTCCGAGAACATGACATGGTACTATAAAAACTAATGTTCATTGTAAATATACACACACACACATGCACGCCCATATATATATATTTAATATTTGCGAGCATTTAAGGGATTGGGATTATTTGATTTCAAACAGGTTCCAAATTCCATAGTCTGCCTACAAATAAATACTGGTTTCATCTACATGGCAAAGATAGGAAGAATTCCACCAAAATACCATATTTCGAATGCTCGCAAATTTGATATGTACATATATATATATATATATATATATATATATGGAGAGTGATCCATAGTAGCCATTTGTTATGATAATTGTTCCAGCAAATTGATATTACATCGTTCAACAAATAATCTAAGTCTTACAAAAAAAAATTGCACAAGCCGCTATTGTAATTAGGAGTAGCGGTTTAGGAATGTTTTTTTTTTTTTTTTTTGGCCCTGGCCTCTACTCCTAGTTGCGGAACCAAAATGATTTTATTTTGGGTTCCGTAACTAGGGGCAGCGGCTGGAGAAAACGACATCGTTTTGGTTTTGACCTTTTTTCATGATTTCAAATTTGAAGAGGTACTTGTCATCTTGCAAGGTTAATGGGATTGACGTGATCGTGGAACTTTATCTGTATTAAAACTTGGCGACCAATACACAGCTCAAGTCGAAAAGTCAGGGTTTGGTTTAGATGTCTCTGTTAATAACAGTATGGCTACGATGTATTCAAGATGCTGTCGAATTGGAGAAGCGCGCAAAGTTTTTGATTCCATGATTACCAAGGATTTGATTTCTTGGAATGCTATGATGGCTGGATATGCCCAGACTGGTCAAGGTAGGGAAGTGATAGATATTTTTGAGAGTATGTTAAAAGATGGGCTTTGATCCACACCATAATCGGTAAGTCTGTTCTATCAGTTTGTAGCCATTCGGGTCTTGTACCCGAAAGGAAGCACCACTTCAATAGGATGACTAAGGATCATGGCATCTGTTCTTCAATAAGTTCACCCGGTCACTGCAATCCCATTAACTTTGTACGACGTTGGCAATTACCTCTTCTTCAAATTTGAGGAACAATGGTGTCTACAAGTGTTAAAAATTAAAAAAAAACGGCGTCATTTTGAGTTTGGGCCAAATAAAAACGGCAACGTCTCCTTAGAATGGTGGCCGGGCCAAAAAAAATTCTTCTTGAATTTTAGATTGTAGAATGTTTTTTTAGATTGTCATATCATTTGTTAAATGGTGTAAGATTAATTTGCTGAAACAGTTGTTATAGCAAATGATTATTATAGATCACTCATATATAAATATACACACACACTCACACGAGTGTGTTTGCATGCACACTATATTATAAAAAAATAAATAAAATTGAAAGTATAAACTATGAGGTAATATATCTACTTATTTAAGTTTAAAATCAAATGTAACTTCTGAATATTTTTGAAAATCTATAAAAGATTATTGATTGAAGATTGGTTTCAATTATATTATTCATTATATTTTCCTAGGATACAGTAGTGCTGACGATATCTTTTATAATTCATAAATAAAAAACCCTACTCTCTTTTATTGAAGTTAAAATAGAACTTAATTTGTGATTATTTATGAGTTGAGCCCTAATCCACTTGAGTTGCCTACCTCATTCATTTACCAGCTCGCGTACTTTGATTATAAATCACGCCTCTAAAATATTGTCTCTGTTTTAAATTATAAGATTACTACTGATTTTTAAAAAGTTAATTTTAAATATTTTTAAACTCAAAATTAAGATAAATTAATTTTGTTTATATCAATATAAATATAATAAATTATCTAAAAAATATTATTAGTTTAGAAACTTAAATAAATTATGTCAATTTTAAATTTAAAAATGTCTTAAATTGATTTTAAAAAAATTAATAGTGATTTTATAATTCGAATACATACGTATGTCTGTGCAATAATCACGTATTGATCAGAATGATACGCTCATTAGCTTGGTTGCTCCATTTCTTTCAACTCAGAAACGAAAGTTTTTCATCCTCGAGTGAAGCCAAGCTTTTTTTTGACTGCCATAGAGTCAGAGAGATCAAGGAAATGCCTTTTCTGTTTTGAGGATTAAACAAGTGAAATTCCTCTGCTCAACAGATTATATCAAAAAGAAGAAAACAAAAAAAGTGATCACACACACACACACACTTATAAATTGTGTAATTATTAATTAATAACACATCCCTTACATAAATTCCTATGACTGAGATTATTCTTCTTCCTCTACCCCTTCAGACAACTTATTTTTACTACTCCCAAAAGAGCCATAAGCCCAACAACAGAACAGATAATAGAAGAGGTTGAGAAAATTCAAGAAAGTAACTAACCAGTAAAAGTAATCGTAATGTCCCTTGTTAAGATTGCTCGCCAGCCAGCTTATGTTACCTCCTTTAGCAGTAACACTATCGACCATTTTTCTTTTATCATAATAGCGCTCACAATGCTAGCCAGAGCCATCCCAAAAGTCAGCTGCAATACTAGACATGCTTTTAGGGAACTGGGAATAAAAGAACTCGATCTGACCAATCGCGTTAAATGCCTCGGCCAATCCTAGCAGGATAAATTGTGGAAATAACCACATTGCAGACATATCAACAACACCACCGGGATTGTCCTCAAACCCTTGTTCAATTGATTTTCCACGTCTTATGCTTTCTATTATTCCTGCCAGTCCCATTGCGATTAATGACAGTACTAATCCCATTTCCATTCGGATTTTAGGACTAATCCCACTAGGCATCCCAGCATAGTTTGCTAAAAGGGGAACCACTATACGGTCATAGAAGGCGACCCATATTGTTAAAGTCACAATTAGGACTACACTAAAGGATCCAGCGGGAAACTCGATATTGAAAATAATATGTCGGTCCATGGTTTTTGCTTGAAGGGTGGAAAAGTTTTGGTCGATACTTACTAGGACCATGATGCCGGATGACCAAATTGGCAGGATTCTGAGAAGAGACTTAAGCGATTCTACTTGTTCTACTGTGCAGAGGCTCCATGGATTTGAAGCTGATCCATCAGGGTTTAGATCTCTACAAGGATCTCTCTAATAGCGCAAGCCTTGTTCAAACACCTATGTAGCAATTGATAAAAGTGATTAGTTTTACCAAATATTGATGATGTTAAATCATTACTTAGAGAAAGCATCTCTGAAGTGCTAAAAAAAATTCAAGTGAAAAAAGTAGTCAACTAAGCTCCACTTAGAATATAATGTTATAAGTTGCAACTTACGTAGTCAAAAAATTAGTGTATTATAAAATGAATGAAAATAAGATTAAATACTTTTTCTAAGGATATTTGACCTAATCCCAACAGTTGTGGAATTTCTCACTGCTGGTGAGTTATGTGACCGAGGGATTAGACGGTTGCTCTAAGAGGTCCAATACCCTCGATTTGGAAAGCAAAAATAAAAATAATATTTGACATATATTACCCACTAAAATTTCACATTTACATGGAAGTTAACAATCATACCTCAAGTTCTAAGTTGGTCCAATAAACTTTCTTTCACGGTTTTGAGGGTAGCAATCATCATAGTTACTGGGAGGCATACTAATGTTTCTATTTTTATACGCAGCCACTAGAACTTGAAAAAAATCCAGTGAACAAGCTAGTGCCACTTTTTATTCTGACAGAAAGAGAAGAACCCAGTACAAACATTAGAACAGAGCAAACCATGAGGATAGCAGGAATGGCAAATCCCACTTGCCAACCTAGTTGTTCTTGGATGTACACAACGACTGTTAAAGCAATGACAGTTGAGATCATCCCTGTTGAAGCATAGTACCAGTTGAAGAAGCTAGCGAGAGTCCTCTCATTATTAGGGTTTTCTTTGTTAATGAGCTGGTCTGCACCAAAGGCCATAGAACAAGGTCTAACGCAACCAGCTCCAATAGAGATTAGGCCAAATGAAATCAACAATATAGTAAGTTGGGCTGCCGTTGGAGATTTGCAATTGCTGATGTAGTGCTCACAAGATTTAGGTTTCAACTGCGGAAACATTGCAGTTAACCAAAGAACACTCATTCCCTGTAAAGACAAACAATTTTTTTTTATTTCCGACCACCATTAGGAATTGAGAAGTAGACTCAATAGTTTTACTTTGTCTATAATCTGGGGTGAGTTTATCATTTCCCAAATAAAGAGCGTATTGATAACATTTCATCTGGAGTAATTTATGCTATAATGAAAAATCTCAGAACAACCGAACCAACAGCTAAAATTACACTGCCGTGCTTCATTTTTAGGGTGACAAGATAATCTAGGTACTAACTTTAAAGGATTAAGAGATATAAACTTCTAACAAACAAGGAATTCGCACAAATAAAATACCCAAGCAAAGGCTTCAATACGAAGATAAAACTGTAAGCACTTTTTGTAGTAATAACCATGTTCCTACTTTTTTACCTTGTTTCTTGATAACCATTGTCTACCTTCAAACAACAGTTACAGATACACACTCATTTTGGTGGATAAAATTTCTACAGAACAGTATCACAGAGATTTTGGCACCCACATTTTTCATATCACATCCCAACCTATGGCAAAATTGCCTTAAATTTACCATTTCCAATCTTAATTTTCAACAGTAATGCCTACAACAATGAGTTTACAAAAGGAGGAAACAATATCTTAATTGTCTTTTGCATCATATGCACACACATAAGCATTAATACACATGTTTGGAACTCAACTTGATCCAAAATTGTAAGCCATTAGGTCTTGATCCATTAAGGCATATAAGTCCTTCGCTTTTACATTATTTTCCCCATGTGCGACTCTAACTCACTCATATATCCTACAAATCCAATAGGTTGCACGAAAATCTTGTTAGAATTTGAGACAAATCCAAAGTGAATAAAAGGTTATGACTTTTCGTCCATACGGACACTCCCGTTCAAAATTTGAGCCAAATCCAAAGTGAAAGAAAGGTTGTGACTTTTCGTCCGTACGGACACTCCCGTTCAAAAAGTCATATCTCTTCGTTCGCACTATTTTACAATGGTTGTGACCGTTCGCAATGGTTATAACTGTTCGCAAGGGTTGTGATTATGCGCAAGGGTTGTGACCCATTTGAAGGGTCACTAAACCCTCCTATAAATAGTCTAGGGAGGCAACCATTTGGAATACTCAATTAATTCAAATCATCAAAGTATTCTAGTTTCATAGTCTTCATATTTCATAAGTTATTTGAGAGAAAGTTCAAAGCATTTATTTGGTTTGTTGTGTGTATTATTTGTAGTACTGTTATAACATTCGTTGTCATTATATCTTGGGAGACAAGTGTCATTAACTCTAAGCACCAATAAGAAGGGCATAATTGTCTTAAGGATATAGTACCAAGTACTAGCCTTGACATATTTAATTCTTTCAATTTGGTTCACTTCAGATAAGTATATATATATATATATATATATATATATATATATATATATATATAATATTCCTATTCAGGTTGATAACAATCCTATTGGGAGATCTACTAATTCCCACGTATGATTGTGCAGTATGGATTCTACTTCACTATTAATAGCCTATTTCCAATATGAAGCTTCGGGACTTGACACCGCTTCTATATAAGTTTGAGGCTCATTTTCTAACAAATAAGTTATAAACTTTGGACCATAAGATTTTGATATTCTAGCACGTTTATTACGTCTAGGTTCATCAATATATTCTAATCCATTATCACTGTCATAAACAATGTCATAAGTTATTTTGTTTGAACTTGTTTCATGTTTATTAGAATTTGGCTCTTGTTCCTTTTTATTAGGAAATACTGTTTCAAAAAATTACATCTTTTGACTCAATAATAATATTTTCATGTATTTCCTCTATTTTTGATTTATTAACCAAAAATCTATATGCACTACTATTATTAGCATAACCAATGAATATACAATCTATTGTTTTTTATCCTATTTTTACCTTTTTGGGTGGAGAAACCATTATTTTTGTTAAGCACCCACACACTTTTAAGTATTTATAAGATGATTTTCGTCCTTTCCATAATTCATAGGGTGATGCATTAGACTTCTTTTGAGGTATTCGGTTGAGAATATAATTTGCTGAAAGAATTGATTCCCCCCATAAATTTTGAGGTAGCCTAGAACTTAACAATAATGCATTCATTATTTATTTCAAAGTTCTATTATTTCTTTCAGCAACACCATTTTGCTGTGGTAAATAAGGTGCAATTGTCTGGTGTATTATACCATGTTGTGAACAAATTTCAACAAAAGGAAATTCATATTCCCCATTCCTATCACTTCTAATTATTTTGATCTTTTTATCAAGTTGATTCTCAACTTTATTTTTGTAATGTATAAACATTTTCAAAACCTTGTCTTTACTTTTCAATAAATAAACATAGAATATCTTGTACAATCATCTATAAAAGTAAGAAAATATTTCTTACTACCCCCTCTTGTTTGTATATACTTTAAATCAAAAATATCAGTATGTACTAATTCAAGAGGTTTTGTACTTCTTTCAATTGATTTAAAAGAAGATTTTCGAAGTTTTGCCTCAACGCAAACTTCAATTTATGATTGGAGTTAATCTTACATTTTGGCAAACATTCCATATTAATTAATCTACGTATAGTATTATAATTAACATGTCCTAATCTACCATGCCATAAATTAGATGACCCAATCATATAAGCATAATATATATTTTTATTAATATTAGAAGGTACAATTGTCATCACATTCATTTTAAATAGCCCATTGCTCACATATCCCTTCCCTACATACATTTCATTTTTGATTAGGACAAATTTATCCGATATAAAGACCAATTTAAATCTCTTTTGATTAAGAAGAGATCCTAACACAAAAGTCTTCCTAATATCAGGCACATGGAGCACGTTGAGGGTGAGTTCTTTGTCAGATGTCATTTTCAGAACCACCTTTCCTTGTCCAACAATCTTGGATGTGGAAGAATTCCCCATGTACAATTGTTCTCCTTTCTCAATTTCTTGATATGTGGAGAACATCTTTCTGTCAGAACACACATGGCGGGTTGCTCCAGTATCTACCTACCATTCTCTGGGATTTTCAACCATGTTTACTTCATAAACAACCGCTGATAGATTCATTTCAGAAACGTCTTCAAGAAGACCATCCACTTCTGTTACATTAGCTTGTGTGGACTTCTTGTTCTAGTCTGTGTTTATGTCAATCATTTGCCCTATCTGGAAAAATTCTGTGTAAATTTCTATTGTCTCAATTTACACAAACGGTTGGATAGCTCAAGATATCACGTTCACTAGACAATTAGTAAACTCGATAGTCTTTCACAAGAGAATGTTCAAAACCAAAAGTCACCACTCTCTATATAGATAATTTTTAATTCTGTCTCTCTCTCAGAGTCTACATAACATTTGTATAAGGCTGGCAATCAATTTCATTCATGTGGGAGATTGTTAGAATTTGAGTCAAATCCAAAGTGAATGAAAGGTTGTGACTTTTCGTCCGTACGGACACTCCCGTTCAAACAGTCATGTCTCTTCGTTCGTACCATTTCGCAATAGTTGTGATCGTTCGCAAGAGTTGTGACCGTTTGCAATGGTTGTGACTGTTTGCAAGGGTTGTGACCCATCTGAAGGGTCACTAAACCCTCCTCCTATAAATAGTCTAGGGAGACAGCCATTTGGAATACTCAATTAATTCAAATCATCAAAGCATTCTAGTTTTCTAGTCTTCATATTTCATAAGTTATTTGAAAGAGAGTTCAAAGCATTTCTTTGGTTCGTTGTGTGTGTTATATGTAGTGTTGCTATAACATACGTAGTCATTGTATCTTAAGAGATAAGTGTCATTAACTCTAAATACCTATAAGGAAGGCATAATTGTCTTAAGGATATAGTACCAAGTACTAGCCTTGACATATTTAATTCTTTTAATTTGATTGAGTTCAAATAAGTATATATATATAATATTCCTATTCAGGTTGATAACAAATCTATGCCTTTGAATTGGAATTACGAGCTCACTAGTTAAAATTTTACGGGTACGACTTCCAATTCAAATTCTCATTTCCAGAATCTATGCTCCCAAATAAAAGCAACATTTAACATACCAATTTCTCCCAAACAAATTCTTTAACCATCGCAAAAAGAAATGGGCAAACAGCAAACAATACTTACAAGCAAGCTAGAAATGGATCCAATAGCAATGACCCAGAATCGACCCAGGTAAGAATCAGCTAGAAAAGCTCCACAAAGGGCAAAGCATTAGAAATTCCTGACCAGCTTTGAAGCAATACTGACCCAGTTGCAGCTCCCATGTGATAGTCATTCATCAAATAGAATATCATGTTTGGCATCAGCCCCGTGCTTGCCAATCTCTCAAAAGATTCATTCACTGCAAACCCAAATTACAGATAATAAAATATAACCTATTTTAAATTTTAAATTTAATAAAATACAACGGTTCAGATTTCATCTCAATCCTTTCAACTTAATCTATTAATTCACATTTCATTTCACCAAAAAAAATCCCGCCCAAATACTAACAACCGAATCCACCGCCCGTTCTGCCCAAAAATTACTGACAACCCAAAAAAATCCTACCACATATATGTACGTAACATACTCCTCCCTCCGCCTATCAGGCAGGCAGACTATCACTAACCTAACCTAGAGAGATAAAGAAAGAGAGAGAGACGACGAAATAGATAGTAAATGATAATAGCCTGCTGCTAGGTAATCCAGGCACACCATATAATAATAATAGGGAAAACTTAACATGTGCCTAAGGGCACATGTTACGAGAACCGATGATAATAATAATAAGTAGACGAGCCAAAAACAAACAAATAAGGGAGAGAGAGGTTATTATCCCATGTGGCGCTACTCTCACCATTCAACCAACCGCTACTAGTATATATATGATGACATTTAATACTCTCTCTCCCTCTCAATCTATCAACTAATATTAGGGGTGAACATAAAATCAAAATTAACCGAAAAATCGATCGAATCAGACTGAACCGATAACAAATCAAACCGACAAATACAAAAATCGAAAAACCGAAAGAAAAAATAGAAAAAACCGATATTCGGTCGGCCGGTTCGGTTTTCTTTCTCAAAAAACCGAAACCGACCGAACTTTTTTAAATTATGATATAATTTATATACTTTTTAATAATTATTTATTTTATATAATTATATATTTATTATATATATATATATATTTATTTATTTTTACTGCAGTCTATCTTGACTTTTTAAAAGATGAAATGGTCTTCCACTGTTAGGCCACATGCAGTCATGCAGTGAAGGAAGATGGAGGATTAAAAGCCAGGACTAGATTTAAGGATATATCAAATAGTATCATAAGATTACAAATCCAACATATATGAACTTGGTAGCACATAGGGTCGGTCAACCCCTTGGCTCAATGAAATCCTGCAAATATACTACTGTGGCTAAAACTTAAAAGTTAAATGAGAATATATATGATAGAGGAAGCATTACTTGGGATGGCAGGTGGATAACCCTGTAGTACACTGTCCAAAAAATAGTCTTCATTCATGCATTATAACTTATTAACTTATATGAAATAATTTAGTTCAGAAATTTAGTTCACACAATTAGTTAAACAGTTATATTATATGTGTAATTCAACTATTAAGTTAAATATTTAAATGAAATACATATTTATTTAGTTATGATTATGAAAAAATAATTATTTTCTTTATGCTTAAGTTTTATAATCAAATAAACCGAATAAACCGACCGAATAAACCGAAAACCGAATAAACCGAAAATCGATTACGGAGTAAAAATTTGGGCGGTTTGGTTTTAAATTTTTTAAAACCGACTTAAATGGTTTGGTTATTTTTTTACATAAGAAATCGACCAAACCGACCGTTGTGCACCCCTAACTAATATACAGTAGCTGGTATCATGTCATGACTGTCACCCCATGATCAGATTTTCTTTTCAATATACTTTCTTCATTTTAATTATAACTCATATTATTAATACATTAAAAATTAAAATCCTGCAATAAATTAATTGAAGACAAAGTAAAACTAATTCATTCATGGATCTCTCGAGAGATTTTATGACATTTCTAATTAATTGGATGTCAAGTTTCACTATAAGACCCACTCATCCAAAAAGAAGATCCGACGGTGTTTGACTGATAAAAATTATTTTAGGTATAATACACTAAAAAAAATAAAATTTGATGCAATAATACACTGATCTTCACTAACAACTCCCGTCGATGGAAAGTTTATTATTTATTTATTTAACCCTTTCCCCCCTTGATGGAATAAATTCTTAATCAATAGTACCAAAATGAAGAGAGAGAGAGAGAGAGAGAGAGAAAAAAAAAATAGTAATTATAAACTCACTCTTTCTATCTCTATATATAAACACAAAGATAACTTAAAATCAATCTATATATAATAAAATATAACCAATTTTAAATTCTTAAGTTGATAAATCATAAAAACGTTTCGGATTGATTTAATCATTCAGATTGATTTTTTCCTATAAAAACTTTTCTCATAACTCATACTAAATTTTCTCCCAAAACTCATACTAAATAATAATAGTAATAATACGTAATAATTAATATAATAATAATAATAATAATAGTAATAATAATAATAATAATAATAATAATAATAGTAATAATTATTATAATAATAATAATAATTATTATTATTATTATATTAATAATACTAATAATAACAGTAATAATAATAATAATATTTATAATTTTATATTTTATAATTTTCTTAATAATAATATTTTTATATTTCAAATTTTAATCTAATTTTAATATATTTTTTCGTTAGTAATAATAATAATAATAACAATAATAATAATAATAATAGTAATAACAATAATAATAGTAATAATAATAACTATAATAATTATAATAATAGTAAAAATAATAATAATACCGATAATAATAATATCCACAATAATAATAATTAATAATAATATCGATAATAATAATAATAATAATAATAATAATAATTAATAATAATAATACTGATAATAGTACTAATAATAACTATAATAATAATAATACTAATAATTATTATAATTATAATAATAATAATAATAATAATAAACTATATAATAATAGTAATAATAATAATAATAATAATAATTTTTATATTTTATAATTTTCTTAATAATAATATAAATAATAATAATATTTTTATTTTTTAAATTTTAATTTAATTTTTCGTTATATCGTAACTTCGTATACGGGTAATTACTGGCATACTATAAAGTATAACTCATATTAACTGTATGCATATGTATTTGGGTTAATTAATGTGAGTACTTACCTATGATGAAGGGCATGGTTCTAAAACCGCCCTTCCTTTTGGGGGATCGATGGAGTAAACTCTTCTGTTCTTCTACTTCCCTCTCCATAGCTCCTCTATCGAATTTAAGATGGGTAAAAAGATGATCCACTTTTCTCTCCCTTCCTCGGTTCTCTCTTGCAGGATTGGGGAGGAACTTCCAATGAATTTAAGCTGATCTGACTCTATAGTGCACACTATTCAACTACTCCGTCTTAATTTTTTTTATTGAAACTGACATTACCGACCATTACAATAGCAGTTACATTTATATAATGAGATTAGGGGTTGCACTTGCATATGAACCACCACGAATAGTACTGTTGTAGTGATTTAATTTTAAGAATTTTTTTTAATGATGTGAATACAATTTAAAAATATATGAATTTGTGGGTTCAATGCGAAAAAACTGTTATGGATTAAATTATAATTTTTTTTTATAATAAAAACTGAATCTTTGTGAAGAATATAAATATCATTTGAAAATAATAGCCTATGGACAAATTTTATATAACTTAAGATATAGTCGAATATAAAATAATTTATTTTTTATTGTATCTTTGTATTGATATATGCATATTAATTGTTTCAATTGAGTGTTGAATTTGTGAAGAAAGTGGATTAATTTGAGTTATCTATTTGTGATGTAACTGATTTATTATTTGGATAAGTTATAATATAATCAAGAGTAAATTAGTCGACATAAAATTTTACTTAATTCACATGTGTCTCTTAAACATATTTTTAAAGACAATTTTTTTATTTATTTTTATCACCTAAACTATCTTTTTGGGTATAGGCGGATTATTATGTAAGTTTGGCAGGGGTGGATGCTTCCAAAAGTTGGAGAAAATTTAAAATTTAAAATTGATATAACTTAAATAAAGATATTTGGTTAGAGTTGTAAACAAATTTAGCTTTTCGCGAATAAAGTTCACCTCCACTCGATTCAAGTTTTTTTTATCGAATTGAATTTGAACAAGGAATCTTATTTGTTTGATTAAACTAAAGTCTAAGTTCAAATTATACTATATTTAATTAATTAAAATAATTATTTTTATATATTATATATAAAAATAATTATATATAAAAATAATTATTTTAATAATTATTTAAATTTTATTTAATTTGATTAGAACTTGACTCAACTCATCTATAAACAAATCAAATTTTAAAAAAATAATAAAATTTATTTTAAAAAATTAAATTTCATATAACTTTTATTCGATTTTAAACTTGACAAACTAAAATTCAACTCTCTTAACTCGTTACAAGCGTATGCTTAGTTACTTATTTATGTAAATATGATATATGATGTACTATTTTCAGCCATAAAAATAATGTGTTCAACGGGAGTAGTTATTCTTGTCACAAGGTACCATATATATACTATCATGTTCTTTTCTTAAAATATTAATTTACACCACCTAATTATAATAGATGATAATAATCTATATTTTTTTTCTTTTCCTTTTCTATTATTTTTTGCTTGTTAACTAATCTATTGGATCGTTAGTTGTTGAAATTTGAGGCATCCGATGGATACCAAATAAACAATAATAGTCAAATAAGACAAAGGAAAACAATTATCAACACCTTGAATATGAAAATATCACATAGTAAGGTCTATGGACTCTATTTTAGCACCAATTTTAAAGTGAAAGCATTATCAGTTTTATCACTGTCCTTTCTCCTTGATGAATTGCCTGCAGCTGGTTCATTAGGGATAGCAGAATGTTCAGGCTGTAATTTTTAGAAAAATGATATATATTGCACAAAAAAGTTGTGATTTTTGTTCGAGTAAACATATATACAAATTATTTATACATCTGGATTTAATTGCATAATAGATTAGTGTATGTAGTCAAAACAAAAATTATAATACAAAAAACAATGCTTTCGGGAAAAAAATCACAAATATTCTTTCAAGTGCCAAAAAAAACAAGGCTTCCAACAATTGAAACTCTATACACTTAAAACAATAGGTGTTTAAGCTTTAAAATAATAATTGATGACAGATTAAAATTTTCTGAAATTATAGTTAATTCAGACAGGTATATCTATCTGTTTTTGGTGTTTGTTTTAGTTAAAGTTCTTTAGTAATTTAAATCCAGATAGGATACTGTGTCTGCTTCAGATAAAAAAAAAATCTAGATTTCAAACCTTAATAAAAATCATGTGTAAACTAAGTTATGATTCATAATGAAATAACACAAACGATAAAATATAGATACCAAGATTTTTTACGTGATTCGACCCTTAATCCTCTAATCTAGTGGTCTAATCCACATCCAATGCCAATTGGTATTGGAGACCTTTTTTATTAATGAATATCTCAATTTAAATAAAATTATTCCATGTACAAAGAAACGTTTAATCTGAATCGAACACCACTGCCCTCTTTGCACCACTGCAACCTTTACACATCTGAAACCTTCAAAACTGCAACATTTACACCTCTGAAACCTTCAAAACTTCATTTATACAGCTCTTGCCCACTATTGTACCAACCAAGCCAACACGGCTTGAACATAAGTTTATATATGAACGAATATGATTACAAAGAAGCTACATTTTTTTAGACACAAAAGATCAAGAACAAAGAACAAATTGCTAAAAATTCTATGTGAGAGCTCTTTAATATCAGAATATGAATTGCTTAAAAGCTTGTGTATCTTCTTATATATATATATATATATATATATATATATGAGTTCCAACGGCTATATCATTTCAGCAATTAAGATACCAGATTCACGATTTTGAATATACAATCAATAAGAACCGTGATTTTGGTTTTAACATTTTATTTCCAAAACTATTTTAAAGAACTTTGAATTTTAAACAAAAACAGTTTGAAAAACATATTTTATGATAAGAATATCAACACCAATTATAGGAAGATAATATATAGCTGATATTGCTCCGATCAAATCAGTTTGGTTTTTGATTTTATTCTATTTTCATCTTTTCAGCTTAATAGAATTGATTTTCCTACAATTTAGAATTATTTGTAAATAAATCTTTTGTACTACAAAACTTACATTATATCCTATCTTAATCCTAGTGGACCTAGTCCAACAGTATCACTATAACTTTTTGCTAATCTTGGACTCCTATAAAATCAGTATCACTGCAAGATGATTGAGAAAAAAAACAAATATCCTCTCTCAGTTCTCAGAGAAAAAACAAGATGATTGATACGTCCAACCTTTTAAAACCAACCTACTCAATTAAAAAACAACTTTCCTCTCTCAGTTTTGTACGTATAAAATCAGTATCACTGCAAGATGATTGAGAAAAAAAACAAATATCCTCTCTCAGTTCTCAGAGAAAAAAGAGGTCACATTTAAAAAATTTACAAATTAAAAAGTATAAAGAGGTCACATTTAAAAATTTTACAAAGTAAGAATATACTTTTTGTTCTATATTTGTCCCATTATTAGCTGTTTAATTCGGTATGATGACATGCTAATGTAAGTGTAATAATAAATATAAAAATATTAAATTATTTTATATTAAATTGATAATTCGCGCAAGGCATGAAACCAGTATCCATAACATAATTTAAAATTAATGTACGTGTTATTTAGTGTTATAATTTGAGTGTAAATAATATAGTATAGATGGTAATAATAGATTAAATATGAAATTAAAAAATTATATGCATATTAAAATTATTCTATATATTTTTTAGTATATGTATGTAAACTTTTAGAATAATACAACACATGATACAAAAAAATTGTTATAAGAACATGTCATACATTTACTAGTAGAAGTATTGAGCTTAGAAATAATTTCTGACTAATCAAAATGACCCAGTCATTTAATTTGCTAAATAATAGGTGATAAGGACGAAGAATGATGTTGGATGTTTAGAAAAAATTATGGTTTTTTTTTTTTGTTTTGTTCATGTTGCAAAGATGGTGGATAGGATCGCAGTACATCTACCTTGTAATTTTCATATGTAAGAATATATCATTATTCATATTTTTAGGTTTTATTTTGTTTTTATTTAAACAAAACATTATAAATAAAATTGTGTGTTATCAAAGTGGTATTTAATATTATGTGATGCAAAATTGTTAATTTAAATTGTATAAAAATTAATTATTTCAATTGGTTTCGGAACTAAAACTGTATCAAATGAAACCACACCACACGGTTCAAAATCGCACCTTACCAATCATAAGCGGTTTCATATGCGATTTTGAATTTGTCAAATTACACTTAAGCGGTTTCATGTGCGATTTAGACTTCAAACTGCACCATGCTCACCCCTAGCTATTAGCGGTCGCTGGTAATCATATTAGCGATCAAACTATACGCGACGACTATAAGTGTTCGAAATCGGTCGCTGATATATATTAGCGACCGAATTCGATTGCTGATATGCAGTCGCTGATAGGCTTTTTTCTTGTAGTGTGAAAATAATTATAGTTACTAAATTATTAAATATTTATTTAAATAATAAATTATTCAATTATATATTATAGTTCCTTAGATCAATTATGTTAAGCATTTGAATTGAGTGCTTATTTATTTAATTATGAAAAAATAATTATTTTAATTATTGTAAGTTTTTAACGTAATTCTATACTAGTATTTGTATTGATAAAATATACTTAAAAATTTAATATGAATAAAACTGTTATAATAAATTTTAATTTTTGTTAACGTTAGTAATGAATTAATTATAATTTTTAACTAATTTTTTAGTTATTAAATTATAGGAAAAATTATATATATTATTAATTTATGTTCAATTTTTTTTATTCCATAAAATAAGTCATCTTTTTATTAATATTAAATCATCCATTTTATTAATACTACACCAGGCCCTTCTTAATCATATGACAGCTGTGTGTTTGTAAGATTAGCATTTTTCTCCATGTGTAAAACGTGCGCCGACCTTTTTGTCAGTATGGTCCATTTGGTTGCCTTTTCATCTACAAAAACTAAGTTTTGTTCTCATGTCCAAATTAAATATTTAATTTTAATTTTTATAATCAAATTAATTATTTTAAAAATTAACTTTTGTATAATTTTTATTAAAATATAGGTAAAAAAATTATAATTAAAAAATATATATAATTTACTATTAATTCTAATTTTTATAAGTAATAGTGATAAATTTAAAACTAACTCATGACCAATCAAAATAATTCGGTCATTTGCTAGTCGACTCAATTATTTATATATGTAATGATTTTTTCGTTATAAATTATATAATAATTATTAATTTTTGAATTCAATTCAAGACATATTTTTAATTTAAAATTAAAATGTAATTTTTTAATTTAAATTAATATAATTATGAAAATTATAAACTATTTAAAAATTATTACTCACTGTTAAATTTATTATTTTATAATTTTTCATAAATTATTTTAATTTTAAATTTAAATATGTCTTAAATTAATTTTTAAAAGTTAATAATCATTTTAAAATTCGAAAGACAGGAGTATATTTTATCACCTATCCAAGTTTATTAGTAGCTACTCTAAAGGGCAAGTCATACATATATTTTGCTATATACGCACCGAAGCAAAATTAGCTGAAAAATGTAAATAGATGGAATAATTGTCAACAAACGGTATTTGCTATATTTTGTACCACGCACAAAATTGGGTAAGTACCGTTACGGATAAGTACTGCGCGATACAATATGACTTGCCACCATCTTTTTATGAATATTTATATAAAATAATACAATATTTTTTAAAATTATTATTGTTAACGTTCGAATTTATTCACCTACTCAATTATTGGCTTGGACGTGAATCTGCACACAAAAAAATCACCAGAAATGCTTGACGATTTGGACAATTGGGGAATATATCTGATGCGAGGGTAAATACATGTTTCAAGATATATTAATAATGAATGTAGAGTATTTAATAGGATAAAATATTGTAATATCAGATGATCATACATTTATTGTTAACCTTGTATTTATAGTACTCATTCGATTCCTCTGGACTACGATTCTTATTAGGAATAGTACGTCAGAGATATAACTGGAGAAGATAACTATCATCATTTTCATTGTTGGATTGGTAATTTTAATACCAATTAGTATTAGATATGGTAACTAGTTAATATCCGAATGTGATAAGGATTCTATCCCAAGTTTATTGGATCCAAAAGATCATCTTATGCACATACTAGGCCCGATGGACAATGAGGATCGAGCCCAATACAAATGACCTATTTGTGCTAGTAAACACGCAGCGCAACATTGTCCCTCACTCATTCAACATATGAAATGGGCAGGAGGAGTAGAAAGGAGGCTCCGGAAGTCTGAAGACTTTAATAACCGAAGCAGGTGAGCTTCTTTAAGAGCTCGGAGGCATCATACCGAAAAGAGAAGTTTCTTCGGGAGTCCGGAGGCGTCAGACCAAAGAGAAAAGCTTCTTTGGGATTCCGAGGTCGTTCTTCCGAAGTCGGTAGTCTTTAGGCTACCAAGGACATCTAACTGAAGATGATAGACTTATTACGGGACTATTTGGGACAATACCTAAATTAAATAGGCTTTTAGAGTAACCTCTTTTCAAAAGTGACCTTATATTGCCTTGGAAATAATGCTGAAGTTTTTGACTATAAATAACTAGAGTGCAAACTAACTTCTCCAAATTTGGATATCTTGTTTCGTCGTCTCGAAGAGCATGGCTTACATAATAGACCGGCTTCTGTCCTTCAGAATCCTCTTTGATTAAGGCTGAACCGACAACTAGTGGAGTTGTAGATAAGTACAAATAAAGATCTTCTTCGGGTAAAGCCTTAGTAATATAGGAAGGGAATATATATATATATATATATATATATATATATATATATATATATATCTTTTAAGTTGCTCGAAGGCCTCCTAACATACTTCAGGCCACTGAAATGTCTTTTGATTTCAAGTACCTTTCAAAGTGTTGAAGAATAGGCGGCACTTCTCAGCTGACCTGGCCACAAATCACTAAAGGGCTGTTAATCTTCCAGTTAACCTCTATACTTCCTTGAAGTTCTTCAGAGGTTACATGTTGAGTATAGCCAATATCTTTTTGGCATTCACCTCAATCCCTATTCGGTTAACCATGTATCCTAGAAATTTACCTGACCCTAGGACAAAGGTGCATTTAGTGGGATTAAGCCTCATGTTGTAGTAACGTAAGTTTTGGAAACACTCCTTGAGGTCAGATATATGATCTTCTATTTCCATGCTCCTGACTTTCATATCGTCAACGTAAACTTCTATGTTTCTTCCAATCTGGTCTCTAAAAGTCTTGTTCATCATTCATTAATATGTGGCACCGGCATTTATGAGACCAAAGGACAATTGACTCTATAAGCATATATGGCTCTGTGGGTGATGATGGCTTTTTTCGGGACGTCATCGGTGTGTGTGGCAATTTGATTATTCCCGGAGAAGGTGTTAAGAAAGCTGAGCATCATATGTCCAGAGGTTGAGTCAATGAGCTGATCGATGTTTGAGAGAAGATAGCAGTCTTTTGGACATGTCTTGTTTAAATCAGTGTAATCAATGCACATCACTATAAGAAAAAGGCATAATTTCGACGGAAATTTCCGTCGAAAATAAACCTATTCCGTCGGAATTAGAATATTCTTGACGGAAAGTTCGGTCGACGATTCGGACGAAAATAACCGCGTCGGAATTAATTTCGTCGAAAATTCGATCGAAAATAAATAAATCCCCGAATTATTTCTCTTGTCGAAATTTTTGGTGTAATTATCATATACCCGACAGAATAAATTCCGTCGAAAATAAATAATTCCGTCGGTATTTGAATTATATTTTCAACGGAAATTCCGTCAAAAAATTAGCCCATCCGTCGAATATAAGTACTTAATTTCGACGAAAATTCCGTCATAATAAATTTATTTCGTCGGTAATAGTCTTACCGGTAATTAGAAAATTAATAAATTAATGCAATAATTCCGACGGAAATTCCGTCGTAAATACCAAATTCCGTCGAAAATACAAGATTTTTTTTAAAGGTTCTTTTTGCTTTTTCAATGCCAGGTTTTAAAACCACATTTTTTGTACCTGTAAACCTGCTTTATCCCAACAACACAACAGCAATCCATTCTTTATGTTCACACACTTGATATAAATATAAACGACGACGCATTATAAAATAAATTATCGTACTTTACAAAACTAAACCAAATTACGATAAATTACAATAAATTAAGTTAAATTAATTACAACTAAATTATAATCTATAAAGAATCATCGCCCAGAGATCGAGGGTTCTGCTCTGGTGTATGAAAATCATCGTTGTCACCCCCCCCCCCCCCCGCTCACGATCGGCATCGCCAGCATGCTCAAAATTATCATCCTATTAATACAATTACAAATATCAGTCATTAGTCCGTACTTGAGATAAAAATTCATAATTAAATAATTATTGCAGAATATACAACTTAAATTGAACAAAATACCTGTGCAGTCGGGCGCTAAGTCAGCATCGGGCCAAAAGCCTCCAACAACAGGGTAGTCACCATCCGAAACACCTCGTCTCGTATTGCGGCGAATTGCTCCGGAGATATGCCCGTACTCTTGACACTGGGCCCTGCTGCAACGTCCTGAGCAAGTTGGTGAAGACGAGCACTGGTAGGTAGGCTCTGACTACGGAATATCGGATTCGTACGAAACGTCTCCGACACCGCCGCCATAACCCGCTGGAACAACGCGTCGTCCAAGCCAGCGCCCGTATGAGATTGTCCAACATGTTCTCTCGAACGCTGGCTAGAACTTGCAACATTAAATATAACACAAAAAAAATGAAATATCAATATAAATTTTGAATTAACGAGCAACATACTACAATAAATACCTCCGGTCAATGTATATGCTGGCACCCTCGGCAGCCCCAACACTCGATATCTGCTCGTAGTGCTACTAGGGGGATCTTGAGACGTGACCCAAAGAGCCATCTCTTCATCCCTAGATAAGCTAACGTCGGACGGATGGATGGTAGAATCTCCCCTAGCAGCCTGCAACTCAACTACACGCTCGTCCCGAAGGCTCTGAAATCGGTCCTGCAATTTATTATGTATATGGTAGTTTATTGACTTATTTAATTAAGTGCATAATACTAATTATTACATTACTTTATAAAAACTCTTACCCGTATAGCTGCAGTTGCCTGTGACATACTACATTTCTTTGGCGTGTGGGCTCTATCCTAGAACTTGATCATAGTGGGAGGTCGTCCCAACTCACCGCCCATGACCTAACAAATAAAATTTTAATTTATCATTTATTTAATATATATTTTTATGAGAATATTAAACTAAACTAAATATATACATACCGATTTTACTTCTTCAAATGACCGTGAACTCGATTTAATTTATTTTTTCTGAATTATATTTCTCTTCATTTAATTTTACTTAATTTTATTTTAAATTAATTTATTTTATTTAGTTTTATGAATTTAATTTATTTTAAGTATATTTAATTTAACTTAATTTTATTTAATTAATTTAATTATATTTTTATGTTAGTTCATTTCATTTTATGTTATTATTTCAAAACTAAGTAAATACTAAGCTTATTTTAATATTGACAAATTAGGAAAATACATAAATATATGTAGGGCCCACAAATATTGCATTTGAACAATTTTAACAAAAATTTAAATTCTGTTGAAAATACACAAAATAATAAGAAATGCCACATACTGCCACCAATTAACATACACAAAAAATTATATATAGTCCACATACTGCAACAATTAATTTCCACATAATTTTAGAATATATATATATATATATATATATATATATATATATCTCATTACTGCTGCCACATATTGTCGGACAAAAAAATTTCAACCGGTTGACACAAAATTCCAACCAGCCGGCACACATTTGCTATATATATATACATACATACCTTAGATGCTACGGACGGCGGACGTCGGAGGCGGAACGGAAGGCGGCACGGACGACAACGGACGGAGGGGTGGGCCGGAGGTGATGGGTCGTCGGTCGGAGGGCCGGAAGGCGTTGAGAGAGAGTCCGACCGGAAGGCGTTGAGAGAGAGGAGAGAAATATCGCGACAGGAGAGAGATAGAGAGAGAGAGTTTACAAAAATCTGAAGCAGCTGGGGGAAAAAGACGACGAAAAGGGTTTTAAGTTATTTTCGACGGAATATTCCGTCGATATTAGATCCGTCGAAAATAAGATAAGATCGACGGAAATTCCGTCGATTATATGTTCTATTCCGTCGAACTTATATCGCCTGGACGCGGGAATTTTGGCGCCAACATGAATCTACTATATCGACGGAATTCCGTCGACTATAACTTATTATTGACGAAATTAAATACGACAGAATATTCCGTCGTAATTATATTATTTTCGATGAAATTAATTCCGTCGGAGATAATTCCGTCGGAATTGAGCCTTTTTTTTGTAGTGCATCCTCCACTTTCTGTTATGTTTTTTGACTAACACCACGTTAGCAAGCCATTCGTGTTAGAGTTTGCACTCAGTTTATGCACAACCACACTTCTATCTATTCCTGACAAATTGGTTGGAGTCTATGCAAACATATCCGAATAATCTCTCAGTAGGTTGATCAGGTGTGTTCTGAATTCTGTCTGCAATCTTAGCCCGATCTGTACTATTTTTTCACTATCTTTCGGGAACAGTTCTATCTCATAAGTCTTTTCGATGGGCATTACTATCAGCTTTATTCCTCCTTCTATAAAGGGTTCGATCTTAATCTTCATTATCGTTTTCTATTTGTTAACGCCTACGGAAGCCACTTGGATAGTTTAGAGATAACATATTTAGAATAGGTCCTGATCCCTAGCCACTTCGCCTCTATCGTTCTCTATTGGGAATTTCATTTTTAGGTGAGGGATAAAAGTGACTGCTCTTAGTGCTGATAATGTAGTTCGTTTTAAGATGGTGTTGTAATTGATTTTCACTTAGACCACATAGAACTTGATTATTATGGAAGCTTGCTTCAGGGCTGTGCCGAAGATCACCAGCAATTCAATTATCCCTGCAATTCGAACTGGGTTGTTGCCAAAGCCGTAAATAGGATACTCATTGCAGATCTGTAACTTCCTACCCCCAAATCTAGTCGATTTTACGCATGGCTGTAAAGTACATCGACTAAACTTTTGTTGTCTACGAGGATTCACTTTAAATCCATGGTGCCCACCTGTGCAGTTATAACTAAGTTGTCACGGTGAGGTGTCATCATCCTTGTGGGGTAGTTCTCATCTGAAAAAGTGATGGGATCGATTTTAAGATCCTGAGGTTGCCCAGACAATTAATGAACTCCTTTGTCGAAGGCCTTTCACTTCCTGTTGGACATGGTTGATTCTAATTCGCTGGATATAACATCCACGACTCCCCTTGGTTCTGAAGAAGGAAGTGGTGGTGCTATCCGATCGAAGGCTGATCGCCTATATATCTCAGCAATGTAGCAATCCAAATTATCATTGTGCACTTGTTTTTCCAAAAAATCATTCAACTAGTAACAGTTTTCGGTATCATGGCCCTTTGCCTAGTGGTAAGTACACAATATCTGTCACCATTCTTCTGTTTTGCGAAAACCCTAATCTTCAGGGGATTTTGGGAAAAAGCTTGATTCTTTATATCGTTAATGATGTTGACTCTACTAGTATTCAGGGGAGTATAGTCTATTGTTATTCCTGTTTCCCTGATCTCTAGAATCACCATTCCTCTGTTATCGATCTCCTTTAGATTCCTTCTTACCATTTCCCTTATTGTTATCTTGTTTTTTATCGGCATTATTGTCTCTTGGGTCTCTCTAGTGATAATCACCTGTATTTTTTGAAATACATCGAAGATTGGCAAGGGTCTCGTCCAGCTCTATGTATTTATCAACCTTCTCATAAGCCTTGGATAAAATTCGGGGAGCCTTCGAGATAATCTCTTCGATCAGTCTACTAGATTTGTCCATGTTTAATCCTATGGTTAGGAACTAGATAACCTGATCAATGGTGGGGATTTCAAACACTACCTCTCTAAATCTCTTTATGTATTGCTGAAGAGTCTTGTTTAGCCTTTGTTTCACTTGTAGTAACGATGATTTTGGTTGAAAAAATGTTTATACTAAATACTAAAAGGCTCTCTTCCTAGCGACAATGTTAATGATCGAATTTGTCTGCACGTTCAACCACAGGCTTGGACAAGAACTTGCACAAGAAAAAACACCAAAAGTGCTTGATGGATTGGGCCGTCGGGGCATACCTCCGGTGTGAAAAGTACATGTTTCAAAATATGTTAACAATGAAGGCAGAGTATTTAGTGGGTAAAGTATTGCAATATCGGATGATCATACCTCTATTATTAATCTTGTATTTATAGTACTCACTCGATTCCTTCGAACAATGATTCTTATTAGAAATCGTACTTTAGAGATATAATTGGAGAACGTAACTACTATCCTTTTCACTGTTGGACTCTTATGCGCATATTAAGTTCGATAGACAATGAAGGTCGAGCCCAATACAAATGGCTCATGCTAGCTATTAAATACGCAATCCAATAATCATCATAATTTTATTATATATTAATATAATTAAATTAATAACGTACTATATTTAATAATAAATATAAAATACAATTATATCATTAATATATATACACATTATATATGAAATTATTTTCGTATAAAGGAGAGGATAGTTTAATTTAATTTTATATTTTTACAAGATCATTGAATCAAGAAAAATTATTCGACGTCCTAAAAATAAATGAATAATACACTCTTTTCTTTGACATAATAATGAAATTCACAAAATTTTTACTATTTATGAATCTCTTATTATGTGAAACAGAAAAATATATTATTTATTTATTACCGAGACATTAAATAATTTTTCTTAAACCAAAGGGACACTAGACGGAACCTTTACAAACTTCCTGTTATGTGAAAGGATAAATTTGCTCTTTAAACATTAAATAATTTTTCCTGAACAAGGGGAACACCCGTCCCATAATCATATTAGACCAGTGTTTTTGTACGGCTAGCATTTGTCTCCATGTGTAAAACGTGGGTCGGTCCATTGGTTTTCTTTTACTCACATTGTCGTTTTCATCGCCATTAACTTTTTCACAAGATTTGTCCGTGGGGTCATTTGGCCCTTTTTAAAATGAAGGTATAGATATAAAATATTTCGGTCAGTCTAAAATTAAATATTTAATTTTAATTTTTTTAAAATAAATAAATTATTTTTAAAATTAGTTTTTATATTATTTTTGCTAAAATATAGGTAAAAAAATTATAACAAAAAATATATATACACAATTTATTACGAATTCTAATTTTTATAAGTAAAATTGATGAACTCAAAGTTAACTTATAATCAATTAAAATGACTCATTCCTTTGCTAGTCAACTAGTTATTTATTAATTTATATATATATATATATATATATATATATATATTTGTATATTTGTGTTAAACTATAAAATAACTGAAGTCAACTCAATATATTTTTAAATTTAAAATTAAAATTTAGTTCTTTAATTTAAATTCATATAATGATAAAAATTATAAATTATCTAAATATTATTACTCATTGTCAAATTTAATATTTTATAATATTTGATGAATCATTTAAATTTTAAATTTAAATATCTTAAATTAATTTTTAAAAATCAATAATAACTTTAAAATTTAAAACGAAATGAACATATTTTATCACCTATCCAAGTTTACTAGTAGCTGCTATAAAAGGGCAAGTTACATATATTTTGCATGAGTGTTTTTATATTTATTTAAAAAAATTATTTATAAGTCTTATTTTTATATAAAAAAATAAAGAATTATTACTTCATTTTATTTATAAAATATAAATAAAGTGAGATTATATTTTTTTAATTTTTTTATAAATAAAATTAATGGATAATTTTTTCAAATAAATTTAGAATTTTTTTATTCGATACACGCTTAGAAGCAAAATCAGCTGAAAAATGTAAATAGACTAGAATAACCTGTGCCTGAAGGCACGATTCAACTAATATAACAATTGAGTATTGTATTCAATATTTTCACATTAAAAAGTCTAAAACTATTATTATTATTATTATTATTATTATTATTATTATTATTATTATAGTGAGTTGATTTGGGAGAGAAATATGAGTTGATAGATTTTTGAAAAAAAAATGTTAAATTGGGGGTGGGTGGGGGGGGGGGGGGGGGGAGGGGAGAAATGAGTGATAGATTAGTGACCGTTGAATCTTGAAATCCTAGATGATTTTAGACTGTTTGATATTGAAATCTAAATTAATTTAAGGCCGTTGGATTTTGATTCCTTGGGATTTGAGCCGCTTTGTTTTATTATATAGATATTATTATTATTATTATTATTATTATTATTATTATTAGTAAAAAGTACTACTTTTTACATTGTTTATAATAAATATTCTTTTATTATATTGTTTATAGTAATTATGATTGTATTAAATTATTATTATTATTATTATAATTATTGTTATTATTACTATTACTATTATTATTAGTATTATAATTATTGTTATTATTTTATTACTATTACTATTACTATTTTTTTTTTATTATTTTTTTATTATTATTATTGTTATTATTACTATTATTATAATAATAATAATTATTATTATTATTATTACTATTTTTATATTTATTATTATTATTATTATTATTATTATTATTATTATTATCATCATCATCATCATCATCATCATCATCATCATCATCATTGTGACGCCCCCAAATCTAGGCCCACACAACCCAAACTTGAGTCGTCAAAAGACTACAACAAAATTATTACAACAAAGCACAACGTACAACAATACAGTGTATAATAATACACAACTAAGTTTTCACTATTATTGCCACACTATTTTACAACACGTGAATATTAAGATAGCTATTCCTCGGACTCTCACTCCATCCCCCGGCTAGACCCTGTTACGTTTTCATCTCCTGTTGAAAAACAATGGAACAAAAGAAAGGGTGAGCTCAAATAGCCCAGTAAGAAATATCATGACTAAGATAATGACGAATAAATTATCATTAGTCTTCAACAGTTGAGTTCTGAATACAATAGACTACAAGGTTTATATCAAAAACTGTAGTTAAATTCTTAAACAATGTTCAGATCAATAATAGCAGCGGAATGAGCAATCTATTAGAAGAATAATGCAGACTATAATGTCCACTCGCTTCTCTTTTTAGTAAAAAATCATCAACTTTTATAATCTGAAATACCATTAGTCAAGATAATACAACTTCACAGTTCCTGGTCATAATCATGCAGATCAACAGTTTATCTTTGCACTACGGGCCAAAGACATTCAATATAACACCAACGGTCATGATTATACCAGATTCAGCCTTTGGTCATAATCATACCAACCAACAGTTCATCTTTGCACTACGGGCCAAAGAGAACATTTACCACGTGCCATAAAAGACACCGAACAGATGTATCGCCTTTAACCTAGTATATCGCCTTTAACCTATTATCTGTTCAACAATTATATCACATCTGTGCCCCCGGCCACAGATATTCACAACAACTTGATTCTTGATGATTAATACAAATAACAGTGATACAAATGATGAATAGAAGAACAGGATAAACAATAAGTATCGGAAGTTTACTTTGTGCAGATTCAAATAATGTCCAAATTGCCAACATGATGTGGAGTGAAATTTAAAAATGATATTCAAGATCCACAGTTCAGAATAACGATTACAGTTCAATAGAAATGTTCAGAAAATAGGAAGGTTCAGTTGAAATAATGAAATTCAATTATCATGGAACATATAATATTTTCAGGAATTATAGAAGCAATAGTTCCATAATAAGTTTCGATTTAGGTGTATGAAAGAAAATAATATCCCTTACCGTAGCAGGTTTGATTAACAAAAGGTGAAGGAAATTAATATCCCTTACCATAGAAATTTTGAATAATGGAAGATGAAAAAGATGGTATCCCTTATGAGTATAAAGGAAAATGATATCACTTACGAATATGGAATAAAAGTGTCATGTGATAATTCGTGTAGACAAATTATTTCCACACGAGACAAATAAAAAGGGTTATTCACCAACAGGCGGTAATCCGCGCCGTAAGGTTATTCCCATCAATTTGAATACGAATAGTTATTCACCAAACAGGCGATAATCCGCGTCGTAAGGTTATTCCCATCAATTTGAATACGAAGAGTTATTCACCAAACAGGCGATAATCCGCACCATAAGGTTATTCTCAAAGATTAATAAGGAATGAATACAAAAGGTTATTCACCAACAGGCGGTAAACCGCGCCGTAAGGTTATTCCCACAATTTAATACATGGAAGTAAATGGCACAAGAAAGAAACGATATTATTTTTGAGAATCAAAGAATGACAATCCCTTCAAGTAAGAAAGAAAATAATATTCATTTATAATGATGAAAAGAGTGATACTCCTTACCTTAACACGTGACTGAATATTGATTTAAATGAGGTTGATCAACCTATATATTTTTAATAAAATTAGTAATTACCACATATAAATTTCAAGGTGTATGATAATTCATATATTATGAACTATCAAAATTATATATATTTAACATAATTTTTGTAGTATAATATAACAACTTTAAAATAGTTTTTAAACTAATATTTCAAAATAAATCTTCCAAAGAAAGCTTTTAAAAATGAATCTTCTTAAAGAAGAGTCTTCTAAAGGAAGATTTATGAATACCGTGAAAAATAGGAATTTATGAAATTACTATTCTTTAATAAAAGACTTACTTGAAAATTTTCTGCACTCCTTTTGGCTTTCAAACACTCAAAATAACCTTACCATTCTCAGAGAAAACTTATAAAATTCTTGTAGAAAAATTTTATGTTTTAGGTGTGATTTTTCTATTCAGCTGAACAAGCTATTTATAGGAGAAAAGAAGTTACTATGCGCGGTAGGTGAAATAAAAAAAATTCAGCAGAGGCTGCGCAGCAGCCTCCACCAACCATCCAGCAAAAACTCAATTTTCACATTTCATGTGGGCCCCACAGTGGGTCCCACATGTTTCTTACTATTCACGTCACTATTCACGTTACTATTCACGTTACTATTTCAAATAGTAAAATTAATTATTTTATTTTTTATTTATTCTTTCTGTGAGTCCAACATATAAAATAATGTTACCACAATAATGTAAGAAACACGTTACATATTTTTATTAATTTAATAATATAAATTATAGTGTATTTGCTACTATGACAATTATTAGGTTTAATAATTTTAAACTACAGTGCAGCAACAATTATTGACTCAATGACATAAAATACAGTGTAATGACAATTATTGAATCAATAATGCAAAATACTGTGTAATAACAATTATTGAATTGATAACATAAAATATTATGCAGTGACAATTATTGATGAAATGATGTGCAACAGTTACGGTGTCAATTATCAGATCAATAATATGAGATACTGTGCAATACCGTGTGTTACTGTAGAATACCGTGTGCTACACTGAAATACCATAAATTACCGTATGCTACTATTCTTTTATCACCGGTATTTTAACAGTTAACACCGTTGACTATTTTTATTTAGAAAGGTTACTTCTGTCGTTTTCTATATCCGACAAATATTGCGTTGTGGGGTCCACAAATAATTTGTTATTTCGGCGCCGTCGTACGACACGAATATTCCCCGACCAAAAGAATATTCCCCGACAAAGCGAATATTGTCCGACAAAATAAAATTTGCACATAACATCCTTAACTTTTAACTTTGTCGATTTAACCACTTACTGTTTCAGAAAAATATATATATGAAGAAAAATTAAATTTTATATTTCATAAAATTCGGGGTCTTACAACCTCCCCTCCTTATGAAATTTCGTCCCCGAAATTGACGTACCTGGCATTTCGAAGAGGTAAGGATACTTAGATTTCATCTCAGATTCTAGTTCCCAGGTCATTTCCTCAATATCTTGGTTCCTCCATAAAACCTTAACTTGAGGTATAACCTTTGAGCGTAGAATCTGCTCCTTCTTATCTAGGATCTTAACAGGTACCTCCTCGTACGTTAAATCATCTGCTATAACGTTCGGTTCTAACTCAATGACGTAGTTTGGGTCCTTCACATATTTACGTAACATAGATATGTGAAAAACGTTATGGATGCGAGACATACTTGGTGGTAGGGCTAGTCTGTAGGCTACGGTTCCTACTCGATCGAGGATTTCAAATGGGCCAATAAATCGAGGGTTGAGCTTTCCTCTCTTTCCGAATCTCGTAACCCCTTTCCATGGAGAAACACGTAAGAATACATGATCTCCGACGTTGAAACTTTCGTCTCTCCGATGAAGATCAGCATAACTCTTTTGTCGTTCTTGTGCGGTCTGTATTCGTTATCGGATCATTTGGATCTTTTCTGTTGTCAAGCGTACCAACTCGGGTCCCAACAGTTTTGCTTCTCCTACCTCATTCCAACATACTGGAGAGCGACACTTGCGTCCATATAAAGCCTCGAATGGAGCCATACCTATACTTGTTTGGTAACTGTTGTTGTAGGAAAATTCCATCAATGGCAAGTACTTATCCCAACTTCCTTTGAAATCTAGTACGCAAAGTCTTAAAAGATCTTCGAGGGTCTGGATCGTCCTTTCCGATTGTCCGTCCGTCTGAGGATGGTATGCAGAACTGAATCGTAGCTCAGTGCCCATAGCTTTTTGTAGACTGATCCAAAAGCGTGAAGTGAATCTAGGATCTCGATCAGAAACTATGGAAACTGGCATGCCATGCAATCTCACGATCTCATTTATGTACATATCGGCAAGACGTTCAAGTGAAAAGTTTTCTCGTATAGGCAAGAAATGAGCGGATTTGGTCAATCTATCTACGATGACCCAAATTGCATCTAAGCCTTGAGAAACTTTGGGAAGACCCGTCACGAAATCCATATTGATGTGTTCCCACTTCCATTCGGGAACCTCAAGTGGTTGTAATGAACCCTTAGGTACTTGATGCCCTGCCTTGACACGTTGACAAGTTAGGCACCTTGAGATAAACTCTGCAATCTCCCTTTTCATATTATTCCACCAAAATGTATGTCGAAGATCTCGATACATCTTGGTACCTCCTGGGTGGATTGCAAACGGCGTGTTGTGTGCCTCCATCATGATTTTATGCTTCAATTCAAGATCGTTAGGAACACAGAGTCGAGAGTTGACTCTAAGTATTCATTTCTCGTCGATTCTTGCTTCGGGAAAGACACATTCTTGTACTTTCTTCATCATGTTCATTAGTTCCGGATCAGTAGCTTGAGCAGCTTTAATTTTATCGATTAAAGCTGGTTCTACTCGCACGTGAGCAATCTTTGAGTGGGTCCCTGGTGTCTTTAGCTCTATCTCCATCTTTTGCAAGTCGTACAAAATACATTTTTGTGTTGTCAGCAGTGCACTTGTACTCGCATAAGATCTTTTGCTCAAAGCGTCAGCTACAACGTTCGCCTTTCCCGGGTGATACTGGATTGTGTGGTCGTAATCCTTCAACAGCTCAAGCCAACGTCGTTGTCGCATGTTGAGTTCCTTCTGGGTGAAGAAATACTTGAGACTTTTATGATCCGTATAGATATCCACTTTTTCTCCGTACAAGTAGTGTCTCCAGATCTTCAACGTGAAAACGACTGCTGCCAACTCTAGATCATGAGTAGGATAATTTTTCTCATAATCTTTGAGTTGTCGAGAGGCATAGGCTATAACCTTTCCATGTTGCATAAGGACACAGCCTAGACCTTTGCCTGAAGCATCGCTATATATGACGAATTCTCCTGATCCTGATGGAATGGTCAGAACAGGAGCTGAAACCAGTCTCCTCTTGAGTTCTTGGAAACTTTTCTCGCATTCCTCGCTCCATATGAATTTTGTGTTTTTCCGAGTAAACTGAGTTAATGGAGTGGCGATTCGAGAAAATTCTTCTACGAATCTCCGATAATAACCAGCTAGGCCCAGAAAACTTCGGACTTCGATTACTGTCTTGGGTTTTTCCCAATTTAGTACCGTTTCAATCTTCGCAGGATCAACTGATATTCCTTGACTAGAAATTACATGCCCAAGAAACGTGACCTCCTCAAGCCAGAACTCACATTTCTTCAACTTGGCATATAATTTGTTCTCACGGAGCTTTTAGAGTATCAATCTCAGGTGTTGTTCATGATCTTTACGACTTTTGGAGTATATGAGGATGTCATCAATAAAGACAACCACAAAATGATCCAAATATTCCTTGAATATTCGGTTCATCATGTCCATGAAAGCTGCAGGAGCATTAGTTAGTCCAAAAGGCATGACTAAAAACTCATAATGCCCATAACGAGTTCTGAAAGCAGTCTTTGGAATGTCCTCAGCTTTAACCTTTAACTGATGATAGCCAGAACGGAGATCAATCTTTGAGAAATGTTGAGCACCTTGCAATTGATCAAACATGTCATTAATCCGAGGTAACGGGTACCTGTTTTTGATGGTGACATGGTTTAATTATCGGTAGTCAATGCACAATCTCATACTCCCGTCTTTCTTCTTCACAAATAGAACAGGAGCACCCCAAGGTGATGCACTCGGACGAATGAAACCGGTATCCAACAATTCCTGTAGTTGGACTTTTAACTCTTGAAGTTCAATGGGAGCCATTCGGTATGGGGCTTTGGAAATGGGCTTGGTACCGGGTTCAAGATCAATACAAAATTCAATTTCACGGTTTGGGGGTAAGCCATGGAGTTCTTCAGGAAAAACGTCAGGAAACTCATTAACAATGGGAATATCATTCAAGTTTGACGTATTTTTGTTCAAATCAGTGACATGAGCTAAAAAGACTTGACATCCGTTTTTCAATAAACGAATGACTTTATGGCTAGAAATAACAGTTATAGATTTCAATGGTTTAGTTGCTTGAATTTGCATGACAGGTTGATTAGGAATATGAAAACTAATAATCTTATGAAAACGATCAATTTTAGCATGATGGGTAGTCAACCAATCAATTCCTAAAATCACATCAAATTCATGCATTTCCAAAGAAATAAGATCAACAGGTAATGTGAGGTTGTTGATTTGAACTAGGCAAGATTTATAGACAGTAGATGTAATGGTCATTTCTCCTAATGGGGTTTCAACTGATAAGTCAAAGTCCAAATTTTCAGGAGTTAAGTTTAAACGCTGAGCACATGCAGGTGAGATAAAAGAATGGGTAGAGCCAGTATCTAACAAAGCGTAGACTTCACGAGAATTTATGAATAGCTTACCGGTTATCACCTCGTCCGAGTTTCGTGCCATTTGGGATGTCACAACAAAAACTCTCCCTTGAACTACAGATTTTCTCTTATCCGCGCTAGCTTTTGGTATCATCATTGCAGCTGGACTCGATTTTGTGGGAGGACAAAACCGCGCAAGATGACCCTCTTTCCCACAACTGTAGCATTTTTTGGACTGCTGTGTACAGTTTGGGCTGATGTGACCTTCCTGACCACACCTATAGCATCTCACTGGTGGTCGATCTTCTCCCCTTGAAACTGGGGTCGGTGCTGGTGCTGGTACTGGTGCTGGTGCCCTTCCATAATTATTATGGAATCTCTTTCTTTTGAAATTGTTCCCACTGGATTCTCCTCTTCTGTTATTTGATGTGGAATTACCACCGAAGTGTTGGTTACCTCCTCGATGGTTCTCGTTCCTGTGGTTGTTGTCATTCCTTTCTCTATGCTGATCATTAACTCTTGGTGGTGCAATGTTTCATCTGTCTGCTCCACCATTTGAGCTCTATCCACAACATCTGAATACAAACTGAATTTATGAGAGCTAAGTTGTTGACGAATTTTGAGTCTCAAACCTCTTAGGAACATCCGACTCATTCGTGCTTCGTCATCCACTAGATGGGTGGCAAAACGAGATAACTCGGCGAACTTAGCTTCATATTGGGAGACTGTCATGTTTCCCTGCTCCAGCTTAATGAATTCCACCTCTTTCATATGGCGGATGCTTTCTGGGAAATATTTCTCGTTAAACAGTTCTTCGAATTCTGTCCAAGACATTTCGAGTGCTGAAGGTTGGATACGTTTTACCGCTTCCCACCAATGATCCGTCTCACCTCGTAACATAAAAGTGGAAAATGGTACCTTCTGATCATCAGCGCATTGTAAGACATCAAGTATTTTTGTCGTCTGCTTCAGTCATGCCTCCGCTTTGAGTGGGTCATGTTTCCCGCGGAATTCAGGTGGTCCCAATTCTTTAAATTGCTTGACAGTGACCATCCTCAAATTACCAGCGTTTCTACCGTTATTATTGACTGGATTTTCTCTTCCTTGATTCTGTATGAACTGCATGAAATTCCTAAAGAATCCATCGTTCATCATGTTATCAGGAACATTATTTCCTGAGTTGGCAGGAGGATTGTTTGGGGCCTCCTGATTCTCGGCTACATTTGCTTCGGGTATTCCATAGTTAACCTCTTGATTTCCAGATGCCATACTTAACTGTGGTCACAAAATAATTGTTAGTTCAAACAAACTGACTCATCACTTCATGTCTCTATATTCAAATCAATTCATTAGATAAAAATCTAATTTAGGTAGGACGCACTAGTGACTGATTCTATTCGTCTCTCCCCTCATAGTTCTAACCCCAGATCTCCATTAAAGACCATATCCCTAAGCTCTGATGCCAACTGTGACGCCCCCAAATCTAGGCCCACACAACCCAAACTTGAGTCGTCAAAAGACTACAACAAAATTATTACAACAAAGCACAACGTACAACAATACAGTGTATAATAATACATAACTAAGTCTTCACTATTATTGCCACACTATTTTACAACACGTGAATATTAGGATAGCTATTCCTCGGACTCTCACTCCATCCCCCGGCTAGACCCTGTTACGTTTTCATCTCCTGTTGAAAAACAATGGAACAAAAGAAAGGGTGAGCTCAAATAGCCCAGTAAGAAATATCATGACTAAGATAATGACGAATAAATTATCATTAGTCTTCAACAGTTGAGTTCTGAATACAATAGACTACAAGGTTTATATCAAAAACTGTAGTTAAATTCTTAAACAATGTTCAGATCAATAATAGCAGCGGAATGAGCAATCTATTAGAAGAATAATGCAGACTATAATGTCCACTCGCTTCTCTTTTTAGTAAAAACATCATCAACTTTTATAATCTGAAATACCATTAGTCAAGATAATACAACTTCACAGTTCCTGGTCATAATCATGCAGATCAACAGTTTATCTTTGCACTACGGGCCAAAGACATTCAATATAACACCAACGGTCATGATTATACCAGATTCAGCCTTTGGTCATAATCATACCAACCAACAGTTCATCTTTGCACTACGGGTCAAAGAGAACATTTACCACGTGCCATAAAAGACACCGAACAGATGTATCGCCTTTAACCTAGTATATCGCCTTTAACCTATTATTTGTTCAACAATTATATCACATCTGTGCCCCCGGCCACATATATTCACAACAGCTTGATTCTTGATGATTAATACAAATAACAGTGATACAAATGATGAACAGAAGAACATGATAAACAATAAGTATCGGAAGTTTACTTTGTGCAGATTCAAATAATTTCCAAATTGCCAACATGATGTGGAGTGAAATTTAAAAATGATATTCAAGATCCACAGTTCAGAATAACGATTACAGTTCAATAGAAATGTTCAGAAAATAGGAAGGTTCAGTTGAAATAATGAAATTCAACTATCAATAGAAATGTTTTTGTATGGCTAGCATTTGTCTCCATGTGTAAAACGTGGGTCGGTCCATTGGTTTTCTTTTACTCACATTGTCGTTTTCATCGCCATTAACTTTTTCACAAGATTTGTCCGTGGGGTCATTTGGCCCTTTTTAAAATGAAGGTATAGATATAAAATATTTCGGTCAGTCTAAAATTAAATATTTAATTTTAATTTCTTTAAAATAAATAAATTATTATTAAAATTAGTTTTTATATTATTTTTGCTAAAATATAGGTAAAAAAATTATAACAAAAAATATATATACACAATTTATTACGAATTCTAATTTTTATAAGTAAAATTGATGAACTCAAAGTTAACTTATAATCAATTAAAATGACTCATTCCTTTGCTAGTCAACTAGTTATTTATTAATTTATATATATATATATATATATATATATATATATATTTGTATATTTGTGTTAAACTATAAAATAACTGAAGTCAACTCAATATATTTTTAAATTTTAAATTAAAATTTAGTTCTTTAATTTAAATTCATATAATGATAAAAATTATAAATTATCTAAATATTATTACTCATTGTCAAATTTAATATTTTATAATATTTGATGAATCATTTAAATTTTAAATTTAAATATCTTAAATTAATTTTTAAAAATCAATAATAACTTTAAAATTTAAAACGAAATGAACATATTTTATCACCTATCCAAGTTTACTAGTAGCTGCTATAAAAGGGCAAGTTACATATATTTTGCATGAGTGTTTTTATATTTATTTAAAAAAATTATTTATAAGTCTTATTTTTATATAAAAAAATAAAGAATTATGACTTCATTTTATTTATAAAATATAAATAAAGTGAGATTATATTTTTTTAATTTTTTTATAAATAAAATTAATGGATAATTTTTTCAAATAAATTTAGAATTTTTTTATTCGATACACGCTTAGAAGCAAAATCAGCTGAAAAATGTAAATAGACTAGAATAACCTGTGCCTGAAGGCACGATTCAACTAATATAACAATTGAGTATTGTATTCAATATTTCCACATTAAAAAGTCTAAAACTATTATTATTATTATTATTATTATTATTATTATTATTATTATTATAGTGAGTTGATTTGGGAGAGAAATATGAGTTGATAGATTTTTGAAAAAAAAATGTTAAATTGGGGGTGGGTGGGGGGGGGGGGAGGGGAGAAATGAGTGATAGATTAGTGACCGTTGAATCTTGAAATCCTAGATGATTTTAGACTGTTTGATATTGAAATCTAAATTAATTTAAGGCCGTTGGATTTTGATTCCTTGGGATTTGAGCCGCTCTGTTTTATTATATAGATATTATTATTATTATTATTATTATTATTATTATTATTATTAGTAAAAAGTACTACTTTTTATATTGTTTATAATAAATATTCTTTTATTATATTGTTTATAGTAATTATGATTGTATTAAATTATTATTATTATTATTATAATTATTGTTATTATTACTATTATTATTAGTATTATAATTATTGTTATGATTTTATTACTATTACTATTACTATTTTTTTTTTATTATTTTTTTTATTATTATTATTGTTATTATTACTATTATTATAATAATAATAATAATAATAATAATTATTACTATTTTTATATTTATTATTATTATTATTATTATTATTATTATTATTATCATCATCATCATCATCATCATCATCATCATCATCATCATCATCATTGTGACGCCCCCAAATCTAGGCCCACACAACCCAAACTTGAGTCGTCAAAAGACTACAACAAAATTATTACAACAAAGCACAACGTACAACAATACAGTGTATAATAATACACAACTAAGTCTTCACTATTATTGCCACACTATTTTACAACACGTGAATATTAAGATAGCTATTCCTCGGACTCTCACTCCATCCCCCGGCTAGACCCTGTTACGTTTTCATCTCCTGTTGAAAAACAATGGAACAAAAGAAAGGGTGAGCTCAAATAGCCCAGTAAGAAATATCATGACTAAGATAATGACGAATAAATTATCATTAGTCTTCAACAGTTGAGTTCTGAATACAATAGACTACAAGGTTTATATCAAAAACTGTAGTTAAATTCTTAAACAATGTTCAGATCAATAATAGCAGCGGAATGAGCAATCTATTAGAAGAATAATGCAGACTATAATGTCCACTCGCTTCTCTTTTTAGTAAAAACATCATCAACTTTTATAATCTGAAATACCATTAGTCAAGATAATACAACTTCACAGTTCCTGGTCATAATCATGCAGATCAACAGTTTATCTTTGCACTACGGGCCAAAGACATTCAATATAACACCAACGATCATGATTATACCAGATTCAGCCTTTGGTCATAATCATACCAACCAACAGTTCATCTTTGCACTACGGGCCAAAGAGAACATTTACCACGTGCCATAAAAGACACCGAACAGATGTATCGCCTTTAACCTAGTATATCGCCTTTAACCTATTATCTGTTCAACAATTATATCACATCTGTGCCCCCGACCACAGATATTCACAACAACTTGATTCTTGATGATTAATACAAATAACAGTGATACAAATGATGAACAGAAGAACAGGATAAACAATAAGTATCGGAAGTTTACTTTGTGCAGATTCAAATAATGTCCAAATTGCCAACATGATGTGGAGTGAAATTTAAAAATGATATTCAAGATCCACAGTTCAGAATAACGATTACAGTTCAATAGAAATGTTCAGAAAATAGGAAGGTTCAGTTGAAATAATGAAATTCAACTATCATGGAACATATAATATTTTCAGGAATTATAGAAGCAATAGTTCCATAATAAGTTTCGATTTAGGTGTATGAAAGAAAATAATATCCCTTACCGTAGCAGGTTTGATTAACAAAAAGTGAAGGAAATTAATATCTCTTACCATAGAAATTTTGAATAATGGAAGATGAAAAAGATGGTATCCCTTATGAGTATAAAGGAAAATGATATCACTTACGAATATGGAATAAAAGTGTCATGTGATAATTCGTGTAGACAAATTATTTCCACACGAGACAAATAAAAAGGGTTATTCACCAACAGGCGGTAATCCGCGCCGTAAGGTTATTCCCATCAATTTGAATACGAATAGTTATTCACCAAACAGGCGATAATCCGCGTCGTAAGGTTATTACCATCAATTTGAATACGAAGAGTTATTCACCAAACAGGCGATAATCCGCACCGTAAGGTTATTCTCAAAGATTAATAAGGAATGAATACAAAAGGTTATTCACCAACAGGCGGTAAACCGCGCCGTAAGGTTATTCCCACAATTTAATACATGGAAGTAAATGGCACAAGAAAGAAACGATATTATTTTCGAGAATCAAAGAATGATAATCCCTTCAAGTAAGAAAGAAAATAATATCCATTTATGATGATGAAAAGAGTGATACTCCTTACCTTAACACGTGACTGGATATTGATTTAAATGAGGTTGATCAACCTATATATTTTTAATAAAATTAGTAATTATCACATATAAATTTCAAGGTGTATGATAATTCATATATTATGAACTATCAAAATTATATATATTTAACATAATTTTTGTAGTATAATATAACAACTTTAAAATAATTTTTAAACTAATATTTCAAAATAAATCTTCCAAAGAAAGCTTTTAAAAATGAATCTTCTTAAAGAAGAGTCTTCTAAAGGAAGATATATGAATACCGTGAAAAATAGGAATTTATGAAATTACTATTCTTTAATAAAAGACTTACTTGAAAATTTTCTGCACTCCTTTTGGCTTTCAAACACTCAAAATAACCTTACTATTCTCAGAGAAAACTTATAAAATTCTTATAGAAAAATTTTATGTTTTAGGTGTGATTTTTCTATTCAGCTGAACAAGCTATTTATAGGAGAAAAGAAGTTACTATGCACGGTAGGTGAAATAAAAAAAATTCAGCAGAGGCTGCGCAGCAGCCTCCACCAACCATCCAGCAAAAACTCAATTTTCACATTTCATGTGGGCCCCACAGTGGGTCCCACATGTTTCTTACTATTCACGTCACTATTCACGTTACTATTCACGTTACTATTTCAAATAGTAAAATTAATTATTTTATTTTTTATTTATTCTTTCTGTGAGTCCAACATATAAAATAATATTACCACAATAATGTAAGAAACACGTTACATATTTTTATTAATTTAATAATATAAATTATAGTGTATTTGCTACTGTGACAATTATTAGGTTTAATAATTTTAAACTACAGTACAGCAACAATTATTGACTCAATGATATAAAATACAGTGTAATGACAATTATTGAATCAATAATGCAAAATACTGTGTAATAACAATTATTGAATTGATAACATAAAATATTATGCAGTGACAATTATTGATGAAATGATGTGCAACAGTTACGGTGTCAATTATCAGATCAATAATATGAGATACTGTGCAATACTGTGTGCTACTGTAGAATACCGTGTGCTACACTGAAATACCATAAATTACCGTATGCTACTATTCTTTTATCACCGGTATTTTAACAGTTAACACCGTTGACTATTTTTATTTAGAAAGGTTACTTCTGTCGTTTTCTATATCCGACAAATATTCCGTTGTGGGGTCCACAAATAATTTGTTATTTCGGCGCCGTCGTACGGCACGAATATTCCCCGACCAAACGAATATTCCCCGACAAAGCGAATATTGTCCGACAAAATAAAATTTGTACATAACATCCTTAACTTTTAACTTTATCGATATAATCACTTACTGTTTCAGAAAAATATATAAATGAAGAAAAATTAAATTTTATATTTCATAAAATTCGGGGTCTTACAATCATCATGATTATTATTATTATTATTATTATTATTATTATTATTATTATTATTATTATAATGTAGTGGTGAATTTGATTTTGGAGGAAAATATGAGTTGATAAATTTTTGAAAAAAAAGATGTTGAATTGGGAGGAAAATGAGTGATAGATTTGTGACTGTTAGATGTTAAAACTCTAAATAATTTTAGACTGTTAGATATTGAAGTCTTAATTAATTTAAGACCGTTGGATGTTGATTGTTAGGGATTTGAACCGCTCTATTTTATTATATAGATATAATCATTGTCCTACAAAAATATGCTTAAAATATTTTATTCCAGCTGGCACTACGGAAAAGCACTGTGTGGTTGAAAACGTCTTGCCATTATCAAAAGATGCTCGTTGGCTATAGTATAAATCCATCAATCCTTAGGCTCTCTCACAACTTATACCTATAGCCCAATGGATAACCTCTTCATACTCTCCGCTCTTGGAATCATCTTCATCTCTCTCTTTTTCCACCATTTTCTCTCCAAAAACAAGCCAAAATCTGGAGTTTCATACCCTCCTGGAAGATCTGGCTGGCCTCTCTTAGGCGAAAGCCTCGATTATTTCTCAAAGCTCCGAAATGGCATGAATGAAAGATTTGTAATGGACAGGATACAAAAATACTCCTCCAGAGTCTTCAAATCGAATGTACTCGGGGAGAAAATGGCATTTTTGCCCGGGCCCGAGGGCAACAAGTTCTTGTTCTCGAACGAGAGCAAGTTTGTCCAGGTCTGGTGGCCGAGCTCAGTCAATAGTGTCTTTTTGAAGACTGATAATCGGTCAGCTCAGGATGAATCTATTAAAGTGCGCAGACTGCTTTGGCCTTTTCTAAAGGCAGATACACTTAAAGCATACGTAGGTACAATGGACACCGTGTGTAAACAACACCTAGACACATACTGGGTCGGCGCAGAAGTCAAAGTTTGCCCTTTGGTGAGAAAATACACTTTTACACTAGCATGCCAACTCTTTCTGAGTGTTAAAGACCCCAAAAATCTCGAAAAACTCAACAAAACATTTGATGATGTGGCTTGTGGGATCGTTTCGATGCCAATAAATTTGCCCGGGATGTCGTTTTATAAGGCCATCAAGGCTTCACAAGAAATTAGAGGGGTGATTGAAGGGATGGTGAAACAAAGGAAGATTGATATCGCCGAAAATCGGGCGACAACAACACAAGATGTAATGTCGCACATGCTCACAGCAGTAGCCGAGAACAAGTCTGAGGACCCGATTACCGATGCAGACATTGCCAGTGATTTATTAGGGTTGCTTATCGGTGGATACGACACTATTAACACTACACTAGTGTTTATTATGAAGTTTCTGGCCGAGCAGCCTTATGTGTATGAAGAGGTCCTAAAAGGTAATAAACTAACCCTATTTTATTTCATTTCCGATGGTTGAAAATATTATACAGATGGAAAGAATTCAAACACTAATCCTTCAAACAAATAAAATATTATAGGTAAAGATAAATATAATAATAGCTAGTAGAACATACAGATATGATAGTAGAACGTTCAGATTTGAGCAGTTGTATAACACGAGTAATGAAACTCATGTAATAATAAATACTATCAAAGTGAATGGAATAGGGAATTTGTTTTTAAGAAGTAAAAAGATTTTGCCGCGAGATAATTTAAGAGCTTTACGTATAATCTGTGAATGCATGCTAGTTTAGTTACATTTTAATACAAATTTTGAATGAATTTTGGTCATGTTTGAACAGAACAAACTGAGATAGCGAATTCGAAGGAAGGAGAACTACTTTGTTGGGGAGACTTGCGCAAAATGAAATACTCATGGAGTGTCTGGTGTGAAGTTTTAAGGATTAAGCCACCAACTGTTGGAGCATTCAGAGTAGCTATTGCGGATTTCGTCTATGGGGGATATACTATTCCCAAGGGATGGAAGGTACGGATGGCCTAAGCTAATTCACGTCATTCTAAAAATAGAATGGTTCTAAAATTATTCTTATTTATTATTATTATTATTCTTATTTATTTTTTGTTTTTTTTATGTTTGCAGCTACATTACATTCCACATGTCACTCAGAAAAACCCAGAATACTTTCCCAATCCGGAAAAATTTGAGCCTTCTAGGTTCGAAGGAAGCGGCCCGGTTCCATATACATTTGTTCCATTTGGAGGAGGACCAAGAATGTGCCCCGGGGCGGAGTATGCCAGAGCAGAGTCACTAGTGTTCATGCATAATGTGGTCACCAAATTCCGGTGGGAGAAGGTGATTCCGGACGAGAAAGTTGCCACCGATCCACTCCCAAGGCCAGTTAACGGACTTCCCATTAGGCTATATAAGCACAACTAATTAATGCCCAACTAAATTAGCTTGTTTTGCCTAAATAAATTCCTATCTCCTTTTGGATTATTATTGTAAGATGCAAATCTTTATCAGTCTGTCATCTGTGATGTTTGAATATGAATTTATGTTATAAATTGAATAATAGTAAACATTTGTTATTAATATTATTTTAATAAATACATCTTTCACATTCTAATACAAGATCCAACCGGCAAAAAACATACTTGACATGCATTACTCTTAGTAGCGGAAGTAAAAGAAAAAAAAAAAAAACCTATGTGTCGCTACTTTTAGTAATTGTATGGAAAAATGTCCTAAATACTTTTACTAATATTAAATTTAAATAAATTTAATGTTTTTATTTGTAATATAAGTTATATTATTTAAATTAAATTTTATTATAATGAGTTTAAATTTTAAATATTCAAATTATTACAATAATTGATAATGTTAAATTTTATTACTTAAAAAAATATTTATACAAATAAGTAAGTTGAATATAATTGATAATTTTAAAATTTATTACCTAAGAGATTTTTCATAAAAATAAATGCATTGAAACTAGTTGACAATGTTAAATTTTATTATTTAATAAATTATTTATACAAATAAATATATTAAAATTATTTAAATATAATTAAAATATGAGTATTTAAGACATTAATTTGTACAACTACTAAGAGAGTAGCGGTAGTATTTATTTATTTTTTGCCTGCTGGTACTTTTAGTAGTTAAAGTATTTTAATCTCCATTAATCTCGCACGTTAGATCGGTAAGAGATATATTTGCTAAGATAATATATATATATATATAAAAGTCAGAAATTTTGACAACCTTTGCTTTATTTCAAATTATTTTTGAGTTGTGTAGAATGAATACGTCGTGCGGCGCGGCCTATTTTGGGTTATTTTCATACCTTGAAAAAGAGTCATTTGTGTAGGAAGTACAACCTTTTCACCGTAAACTTCCGACTTCCAATTACGTCTACGTCTGTCTTGCTGGATAATAAAATGACAACACTAATGAGTTGTTTGGTGTACAAACAAATCCAATGAATTTATGAATTAATCATGCTATTTCAAAACTAAAAATATATTTATAAAATGACAATTTTTAAGAATAATTCTATATTCTTAAATATGATCTTGGTATGAGTTAGAAATTTAACTGCGATAATTTGATATTAAAAATAATAATAAAAAGGTAATAATAAATTAAAAATATTATTTTATTTTATAATCTTAAAATAAAAATATATTTTTAATTTTAGAATCAATTAAAAAAATATAAATTTAATTTTTTTTAAATGCAAAGAATCATAATTGAACTCGATTTGTCGATCATGGGACAAAAATAGTAATGGTACATTGGTTTGCTTTTATTCGGGTAGTGGTTTTCAATGCCATTATCTTCTCCACAAGACTCGTCAACGGAGTCATTTGGCTCTTTTTTTAAAATGAAGGCAGTGATGGAAGAGTCATTTATAAAGGTAGGGAACAACTTTTTCATCAGCTGCAAGTACGCTTATGGTGATATGTGATAAAATTTATTTAATAATTGATATATCTGAAATTTATGAATAATAATTTTATTATTATTTTATCTTTATGAATTATGCTAAACAAGTATATAAGTATAAACTTACTATATATATATATATATACTATAAGTATAAACTTACTATAAGTATATAAGTATAAACTTACTATATATAGCTACCCCCGACTCTATCTGCCAATGGTGATGTGGGTGAGTCATTTACCTGTCCCCGACCTGCCCTACTCTGAGGCGTCTGTATCCCAAATCATTGGATTGTGTTTTGAGGCTTCTCATCCTTCTTCAGCTCTGCCAGTAGAACAGTCCACTCCTCCTGCTGATGTCAGAGAGATTGCAAAGCTCCTTCTGCCGTCTGGATTCTCTGTCTCTTAATAGACTCCCTTTGATCGTAGGATTTCCTCTCGCCGGCCGCACGTTCTCGAACAAAAGATTGACGGTTGGTCTTCCTATCATGAACCAAGCTTGGAGAAATAGAAGGGAACAACCGTCGCCGGACCGAGTTGGAGTGTGACGCTGTCGAACCTCCTCTCTGAGTAGATGGACCCAACCTATCCTTAACCGAACCCCTCGTTGTAGAAGGTACCGAAAAACCAGTTTTCTCCACCCGATTACCTTGATGCTCCATAACCAATCTGCTGGTACACTTTACTCACGCGGTGATTTTAAAACAGAACCAAAAAAGACCTCCTTCTAGCGCTAATGTAAACACCAAATTTTTTCACTCGTTGAAAATTACGGAACAACAAGAAAAATCAAACGCAAACACCAATAAAATAGGAGAAATTATTACAAGAACACAGGAATATACGTGGAAACCCAATTGGGAGAAAACCACGGGAAAAAGGACGATTTCACTAGTACGATAATTGTGTTTACAACCTTTCTCAAGAACAATAGAGAGCCTATACGCTGAAAAAAGATGGTTCTGAATCTAAAAAGTAGTAAGTAAGGTAATAGTAAAAATAATATCTCCCTCCACTTCCATGCAAGTCCCTATTTATTTAAGTGTACAAATATTGAAAAGTGTTTAGAACTAGGATCCCCTATCGGTGTACGACCCAACGATTAATAAATCCAATTCCCACTAGGCTTCTTTATCCTGCCCACATAAGAACCCAAGTACCAAAATAAAGGGCCAGTCCAACAAAATAATACAAACTAGCCCAAACTCAGGCCCAAATATTCTGATCCCAACATTGCCCCCCACTCTCCTACTTTTAAAAGCTTTAAATAGGAGAGTAATTCAAACGTCCTCATTTCCCTCGTTACTGGTCGCACCTAAACAACCCTTAACCTCCTCGTCTGACACACAACCATCATTACCCCATTACGTTCCCCAAAAATCGCCGACTGTTGAACTTCGCGTGTCCCATCTTCATATCCTCTCCAACCTCTTCGAAAGAATCCGACCTTCCAGCCGAACCTTTGATCCGAAGACCGAGAACCTCTTCTTTCTTGACAACTTCGGGAGAAAATCCCCTAGCTCAAGGAGCCAAACAAGCCTTACACCTCACAAAGTCTGCCCCACATGCCACAAATATCAACCCATCCTCTTCAATTAATCCTTCAGACACTCAAACAGGGATAGGCCGTTCAACAGCCTCGGTCGACCCCTCCTCGGAGGCCCTAAAAGAAAAAGGCCCAGAAATGTCCAAAAAGCGAAGTGTTTTTGAGATGTCCGAGTCGGAACTCAGAGTACACATGAAGGCCAAAAAACCAAAACCCTCATTTCAGACAGACTCACCCAAATCCACTCAGAAGAGGGCTCACCAAACGCCCGATCAACCCAAAACACCAACTCCCGAACCATCCACACAACCAACCCCCGAACCGAATAAAGAAAAAACACCTGACCAACCCCCACAACAAACACTAGGACAAACCAGTAAGTCAGCCGGTAAACGACCGATTGTTGACCAATCAGAACCTTTAGAAGATCCCTTACCTGAAATCAACCCCTTCCTGGCCGAACATCCTCCCCGACAACCGAGTATCGATACCAATTCATCCCAAGCCCTACTTACCTTCTTTCTAAACAATGTCGACAATCAACTCCCCTTCTCGGCTTACAATAGCTTCAACTTTCGAGCTGATAACGAAATTTTCCACGACTACACCGATCGTGAGCTTATCTTCGCCACCGCAATCCGTCAAGGCCGAGTAAGACTTATTTCATTTTTAAATTACTTTAAAAGTTTTCAAGGTTTTGATCACCACTCTTAAAAAAAAATAAAAAAATTCAGGCCCTGGTTACCTTCAGTCGTCTTCTTGGTCGAGAATCGAAACTGGGAAATAGTGATATAAGAACGAAGAGGATGAAGACCAAATATAAGACTTTAAAGAAGAAGAATAAGTAGCTAACCCAGGATAACCTAAGCCTCAAAACCTCCAACGAAAACCTTCAACAACAATTCGAGGACATGGTTGATATAAGCAACCAAAGGATCGAGGAGATTTCCCGACTTCGGATCGAGAATTCTGAAACATTGAAGAAAGCTCAGCAATAAACCGAAGAACTTACCCAACTAAAGAAACAGAACGCCCAACTAACCTCAAACATCCAACGCCAACAAAGCGCCAACGAAATCCTGAGGGAACAGGCTCGCCTTGGGACCCTTGAACTACGCCATCAAATCCTCGAGGAGTACAGAGCATCTCCCGAATTGCTAGAGGAGATAATAGAACAATTCTGCAAAGGATTCCAAGCAACCATAGCAAAGGCAACAAAAGCCGGTGTGGATCCTTCCGTTTTCTCTGACTCCGACTCTGATACTCCCGAGGACAAGAGTTAACCACCATTTTTTTTTATTTTTTTATTTTCGAATGTAAATTGCAACAATTATCAATGAAATTCAGAACTTTATTAATTTCTTGTACAAACATATAATAAGTACCAAAACTTCCCCAAAATCCAACAAGTATAAATAAAGTAAAACATCCCAACTGACTATTGGAAATACTTGCTCAATCTAGTTGCATGCCAAAAGTTCTTCAAATCTGACCCAGACATATCCCGAAGACAATATGTCTCATGTTTCACAACTTCAACTACCTCATACGGTCCTTCCCAATTTGGCATCAACTTGCCCGTGTTCAACTGTGTAGATGCTTCAGCCTCCCGAAGGACCAAATCCCCGACCTCAAAACGCCTTTGTTTAACCCTTCAATGCCTTGCTGTTTTTTGTTGATACGATGCCAACTTCATTATTGCAGCATCCCGAGCCTCATCCAACAGATCTAGATTGAGTCGAAGCCCCTGATCATTATATAATTCTTTGAAATTAATCACCCGAAAAGACAGAGAACCAACCTCTATCGGAATCAGGGCCTCAGTTCCATTATGCAAGTCAAAAAGGAGAATCCCTTGTCGTCGTCCTAGGAGTTGTCCGATAAGCCCACAAAACACTGGGAAGTTCTTTGGGCCATCTTCCCTTAGCATCATCAAGCCTTCTTTTGATTCCGTTCAGTAAAGTCCTATTGGTTATTTCAACCTGTCCATTGGCCTGAGGTTGCGCAACTGAAACCCTTCGATATTGTATCCTCAGGTCTTCAAGAAATTTTTCAAACTCAGCACCAACGAACTGCAAACCATTATCAGACACCAGAACAATCGGAATCCCGAACCTGAAAACAACGTTCTCTTTCAGAAAATGAATACAATCTTGCTCAGTGATCCACCGAAGAGGTTTCGCTTCAACCCACTTCGTCATGTAGTCGATTGTAACAATCATGTAAGTAAACTGACCCCTAACTTTCGACATTGGTCCCACCAAATTAACCCCCAAACGGCGAAGGGTATTGGAGATAATACTGAAGACAATTCTTCGGGTGGCCGATGTGCAACAGAACTATTCAATTGGCACTTTGGACACTTCTGCACAAACTCCTTCGCCTCCCGAAACATCGTCGGCCAATAATATCCTTGTTGAACCAACTTATATGCTAAGGACTATGCCCCCATATGGTCCCCACAAATACCCTCATGTACTTCCCGAAGAACGTATGAGGCCTCCGAGGGAATAAGACACTTTGCCATAGGACCCGAATAAGTTCGTCGGAACAGATCTCCATCAATCAGGCAAAAATAGGCACTTCTATACCTTATCTTCTTTGCCAAGATTTTATCAGTTGGCTACTTTCCATCGGCCAAATAATCCAAGTACGGTGTTAACTAACAGTTAGACCTTTCAACACACTTGATTTCCTTTCTCACAATACTGGGTTCAATCAACTCCTCTACATATACCGACCCCAACAAAGACTCGCTCGGAGTAGTAACAAGCTTTGATAAAGCATCAGCCATAGTATTGTCATTTCGATCAACGTTCTGTAACAAGTATGAATCAAAACAGTGTAGAATGTTCTTCACCTTGGACAGGTATTTCGTCATTCGATCTCCGCGAGCTTCGTACTCTCCTTGAATCTATTTGATCACCAGTTGTGAATCACTAAAAATTATTAAGTTTTTCACTTTTAAACTACGAGCCAACCTTAGACCTGCCAAGATAGCTTCATACTATGCCTCGTTGTTGGTTGCTTTAAACCTGAATCGGATATCCTGTTGAACCTTGAAGCCTTCAGGACTAGTTAAAATTACACAGGCTCCACTTGAATCCGCCGTAGACGATCCGTCCACGCATAAAGACCAAGAGAAAGATGAGGCTGGTTGCCCCCAGCGATCAGTGTAACTTTCAACCCCAAACAGTTAACCGGGTCTTCATCCGAAAACATGCATTCCACCACAAAGTCTGCCAAGGCCTGGCCTTTTATTGCCGTCCGAAGATGATAATATAATGTAAACTGGCTCAACTCCACAGCCCATGCTACCATCCTTCCCGACGACTCAGGCTTGTGCAAAATTTTCTTCAACGGCTGATCAGTATAGACAACCACCACCCGACTTTGAAAGTAGTGTCGTAGCTTTCTGCTCGCCATCACCAGAGAATACACACACTTTTCCAGGTTGGGGTACCTTGTCTCAGCATCCCTTAAAGCATGACTTACGTAGTAAACCGGATTCTGTCTACCCCTTCTTCCCGAACCAAAATTGCTCCGACCGCCAGTGAGCTTACGACTAAGTACAAATAAAGCAACTCCTTGGGTAAAAGTTTTTGTAGCAACGGAGCCGATGACAGATATCTTTTGATGCCTTGGAACGCATCCTCGCATTCTGAAGTCCAATTAAAGGACTTTTCATTTTTGGGCCCTTTCAATGTATCAAAGAACGACAAACACTTTTCTGCTGATCGAGACATGAATCTTCGAAGAGCCGCTATCCGACCCATTAGTCTTTGTACTTCTTTGAAGGTTTTCGGCGATTTCATGTCGATAACTGCCTTGATCTTCTTTGGATTAGCCTCTATTCCCCTTTTGCTAACCAGGTATCCTAAAAATTTGCCCGCTCATAGCCCAAAAATACATTTGGTAGGATTAAGCCACATATGGTAGTGGCTAACTGTCCGAAAGCATTCCTCTAAATTATCCAAATGGTCATGCAGCCTCATACTTCTAACAATCATGTTATCAATATACACCTCCATATTTCGGCCGATTTGCTTTCTGAATACTTTATTCATCATTCTCTGGTAAGTCGCTCCAGCATTAACGAATCCGAACGTCATGCGGTTGTAGGCGTAAATGGCCCGATGAGTGAGAAAAGAGGTCTTCGGGATATCTTATTTCTCCATCAAAATCTGATTGTACCCCAAAAACGTATCCAAAAAGCTCAGTATGGCATTCCTTGAAGTTGCATCAATCAGTTGGTTGATGTGTGACAGAGGATAGAAATCCTTTGGGCAAGCTTTATTCAGGTCCATGTAGTTAATACAGACTTTCCACTTTCCATTCTATTTGCGAACCAATACAACATTAGGAAGCCACTCCGGGTATTCAATTTCTTCGATAATACCAGCGTCTAATAACTTTCCCACTTCTTTATCAATGATCTTCTGTCGTTTGGGAGCAAAAATCCTTCTCTTCTGGAAGATAGGCTTTTTCTCGGGATCAACGGATAGCCTGTGGACGGCCACGTCTTCTGTCATCCCCGGCATATCTCGAGGCGTCTAGGCGAAGATATCAGCATATATTTTGAGTAACTCTGTTAATCCTTTCTTCAAAGTATCTTTCAACCCTGCTCTTATCTTAATAAACTTCTCGGTATTTCTCGGAATGAGTTCCACATCCTTGGTCTCTTCAGCAGGGGAAGCCAACGGGTCGGTAACTCCTTCGGTAAAAGGCTCAACATTAACCGTCAAAGTCTGCTTCATCTTGCTGACCTCGACCACTGGTGCCGTGAGAGTGTGGCGATAACATCTCCTCGCAATGTCAAGATCACCTTTTACTTCTCTGACTCTGTGGGAGGTAGAAAACTTCATTTTAAAGTGGGCAATCGAGGTGACTGCCTGGAGTGATGATAGCGTCGTTCTTCTAAGAATAACATTATAAGTCGAGTCTACCTACACTACAAAGAATTTGACGTTAATTTTCACCTGTTTAGGAGCACTTTTGAACACCATTGGTAACTCTAATGTCCCGATTACAGGCACGACTTCATTCCTGAATCCGTATAATGGTGATTCTTGTCCCACTTCCAGCCTGATCCCTTCCAAATCCATGCGTTGGTAAGCATGACTTGCCCTACTTGGACAGTTATCACCAAGGCCCCTTCGTGTGGTTCTACTGGATCAACTGGGTAATCTTCATCAGAAAACAGATGACTGTCCCTGGATAAAGTTGTTCTGGTTTGGCCGACTGTTCTGCTAAAGCCATTACAATCTCCGAAGTGGATCTCCGACGCTTTCCCTCCTGTTTTTTAGGCACCCTCCACTGACGACATCAATAACTGGCCTCGGCTGATTTGTACATGCCTCATTCTGATCGTCCCTTTGTGGTCGTCCTCTTTGAGGGACTGTTCATCCAGCGACAAAGCGTAATAATCGCCCGCTTTGCACATTCTTCTCAATCAGCTCTTTCAAGTCGTGACATCTTTCCGCATCATGTCCTCTCGACTGATGATACTCACAAAATTGATTCGAGAATCCTTGATAACCCCTCCTCGTTCGGGGTGGTTCGAAAAGTTGTGTACCTCTGATTTCATTCAATATCTGCACCCGATTAGCATTCAGAGGAGTGTATGTCTTCTGTTTAAATTTAGGTTGGGTGGGTGGCCTGTTTGCTTGATTATTTCCCCTCGGGCCAAGCCTATCCAGCACGTCTGATTTCCTTTCCATTAGCTTGTACTGATCAAATCCCTTCTGGTTCTTTGTCAAAGTTGCCATTGCTTCTTCAATTGCAATAAAATTCTCTGCTCGCTCATAAGCATCAGCCAGATCTTTCGGCAGTTTGAACATGATGTCCTTCATCAACTTCTTTGATTTGTCAATGTCCAAACCCGTAGTAAAGAATCCCAACGCCTGGGTCATATCCAGGTTAACCACTGCCCTTGCTGCCTCCCTGAACCGCTGTACATATTGGTTTAGAGTTTAATCTTCTCTTTGTTTAATTTGCATCAGCGATGCTGTTAATTTCTCCCTTACTCCCGAACCGGTCATAAAACTTGTCACATAACTCTTTCCACGAATTAATACTCCCCGATGGCAAAGATACGATCCACTGCTTCGCTGCCTTTTTTTAAGTAGTTAGGAAAATCTTGCACATCCCCGCATCAGAGTGGTTGTAATACCCCATTATAATTTTATAAGAATTCGTATGGTTGTAGAGATCATCGGTTCCATTAAAAGATTCCAATGGTGGCAACTTTATCTTCGGGTCAACCTTCTCCATGTTAATCGTAGCTGAGAATGGAGACTTGGTGTCTACGGGCTTAACTCTTGCCTTAACTTCAGCTAATTGTCGTTTTCTAAGTAAATTATCGTCATCACTGGCTTTCCGAGAGTCGAGTTCAACCACTGAGTCTTTTCTAGGACTTCGTACTTCCTGACAGTCAGATGTGTCTCCTAAACCTTTCCTCGGACTCCGAGCTGCCTGATCGTCAGGCAGATACCCTGACCCTCTCCTCGGACTCTGAGCTACCCGATCGTCAGGCTGATACCCTGACCCTTTCCTCGGATTCAGATCTACACGGTCGTCCTTTTGGTTACGTCTATAGCGTGGAGATAGGGATCGCATCCATCGGTTTGAATGAGTCGACCCCCTATCTTGAGAGGTGGTTGGCCCCATACCTCTCCGCTCCGAATATGGTTTTGGAGGGCTGTAGCTACCCCCGACTCTATCTGCTAATGGTGATGTGGGTGGGTCATTCACCCGTCCTCAACCTGCCCTACTCTAAGGCGTCTGTATCCCAGATCCTTGGACTGTGTTCTGAGGCTTCTCATCCTGCTTCAGCTCTGCCAGTAGAACAACCCACTCCTCCTGCTGATGTCGGAGAGATTGCAAAGCCCCTTCTGCCGTTTGGATTCTCTGTCTCTTAATAAACTCCCTTTGATTGTAGGATTCCCTCTCGCCGGCTGCACGCTCTCGAACAGAAGATTGACGGTTGGTCTCCCTATCATGAACCAAGCTTAGAGAAATAGAAGGGAACAACCATCCCCGGACCGAGTTGGAGTGTGACGCTGTCGAACCTCCTCTCTGAACTGATGGACCCAACCTATCCTTAACCGAACCCCTCGTTGTAGAAGGTGCCGAAGAACCAATCTTCTCCACCCGATCACCTTGATGCTCCATAACCAATCTGCTGCTACACTTTATTCACGCGGTGATTTTAAAAAAAACCAAAAATGCCTTCCTTCTAGCGCTAATGTTAACGCCAAATTTTTTCACTCGTTGAAAATCACGAAACAACAAGAAAAATCAAACGCCAAACATCAATAAAACAGGAGAAAGTATTACAAGAACACAGGAATATACGTGGAAACCTAATTGGGAGAAAATCACGGGAAAAGGACGATTTCACTAGTACGATAATTGTGTTACAACCTTTGTCAAGAACAATAGAGAGCCTATACGCTGGAAAAAGATGGTTCTGAATCTAAAAAGTAGTAAGTAAGGTATAGTAAAAATAATATCTCCCTCCACTTCCATGCAAGTCCCTATTTATATAAGTGTACAAATATTGGAAATTGTTTAGAACTAGGAGCCCCTATCGGCGTACGGCCCAACGATTAATAAATCCAATTCCCACTAGGCTTCCTTATCCTGCCCACATAAGAACCCAAGTATCAAAATAAAGGCCCAGTCCAACAAAATAATACAAACCAGCCCAAACTTAGACCCAAATATTCTAATCCCAACAGGTATTTAAGACATTAATTTGTACAACTACTAAGCGAGTAGCGGTATAATTTATTTATTTTTTGCCTACTGGTACTCTTAGTAGTTAAAGTATTTTAATCTCCATTAATCTCACACGTTAGATCTTATATTCGACGGTAAGAGATATATTTGCTAAAATAATATATATATATATATATATATATATATATATATAGAAATGATCCATGACATACCTCCTTAAAGAGCTCACCAAGCTCACCCCCTTTAGCGACGGACCCGGCGACGGTTTGGTTCGTCGCCATAGGTTCGTCCGTCGCTAAATGTTTATCCGTCGCGATATGTTGTCCGTCGCTAAAATTTTTAGCGACGAACGAACCTATGGCGACGGACCAAACCGTCGCCGGGTCCGTCGCTAAAGGGGGTGAGCTTGGTGAGCTCTTTAAGGAGGTACGTCATGGATCCTTTCTCTCTCTCTCTCTCTCTCTATATATATATATATATATATATATACATATATATATGTATATATATATATATATATATATGTATATATAAGTCAGAAAATTTGGTAACCTTTGCTTTATTTCAAATTATTTTTGAGTTGTGTAGAATGAATGTGCCGTGCGGCGCGGCCTATTTTCGGTTATTTTCATACCTTGAAAAAGAGTCATTTGTATAGGAAGTGCAACCTTTTCACCGTAAACTTCCAACTTCCAAGTACGTCTACGTCTATGTCTTGTTGGATAATAAAATGACAACACTAATTAGTTGTTTAGTGTTAACGGGAAGTCAATTGTATAAATAAATCCAATGAATTTATGAATTAATCATGCTATTTCAAAATTAAAAATATATTCATAAAATGACAATTTTTAAGAATAATTTTATATTCTTAAATATGATCGTGGTATGAGTTAGAAATTTAACTGCGATAATTTGATATTAAAAATAATAGTAAAAAAGTAATAATAAATTAAGAATATTATTTTATTTTATAATCTTAAAATAAAAATATATTTTTAATTTTAGAATCAATTAAAAAAATATAAATTTAATTTTTTTTAAATGCAAAGAATCATAATTGAACTCGATTTGTTGATCATGGGACAAAAATAGTAATGGTACATTGGTTTGCTTTTATTCGGGCAGTGGTTTTCAATGCCATTATCTTCTCCACAAGAGTCGTCAGTGGAGTCATTTAGCTCTTTTTTTTTAAATGAAGGCAGTGATGGAAGAGTCATTTATAAATGTAGGGAACAACTTTTCCATTAGCTGCAAGTACGCTTATGGTGATATGTGATAAAATTTATTTAATAATTGATATGTCTGAAATATATGAATAATAATTTTTTTATTATTTTATCTTTATGAATTATGCTAAACAAGTATATAAGTATAAACTTACTATATATATATATATATATATATATATATATATATATATATATATATATATAAAATAAATAGTATTTATATAATATTCTAATGGTAAAATCCAACATCGATCCAAACCATAAATTTCAGTAGGACCACCGACAGAGGCTGAGGAAGGGGCATGCAAATAAAAAGCCATTCAGCCAAGCAGCTGACTGAATCTATCAAATAAACCATCCCTTTTCAGTCAGATAGTTTAAGTGCTATTCATATTTATACTTATCCAAACAACGAGTCTTGATGAGACCATCATTTGCCTAATTTTCATTAGCAATTCATACGCAAGTATACTTGTCCAACAAGTAATATAATGATTAAGTTGAGTGTCGAACCCACAAGGAATTAAAAAATAATTATCACTAATTACTAACTCTTAATCAAATTAATTCTATTTAAACAATCGCAATTAAACTATAAAATTAAATCTAATTAAAATTAACAACTAATTAAACTAATGACAAGGATTAAATCAGATTTTAAATACTTAATATCATAATTTCTTTCAATACTTCATTTAAATCTCTTCACTCCATTTTTAATTAAATAATTATATTGAATTGTTAACCAGAAATTCTTTATAATATTTAAGAGCATCTATCAATGATAAGTAAGTATCTCCTACTTAAATAAATCAATATAAGTATATGTGAATTAAATTAAACAGAAATCATTAAGAACAGATTCCTTAAATAGTTACACATAGCATATAGGTATTTTCATCCTATACGCAACCCAACTATTCAGTCCAAAGAAGAATAAATCAATCACATGATATCATATTCAAATCTAAACCTATAATTTATCTTTTGATTTCATATAGATTATCCCAATTAATTACCCGCAAATAATTCATACATAAATGCCCATTAATATTTAGCACAAAAATATTTCAACCTCAATTTATAATCCATTAGACAACTTCATATAGATTATCAGATTAATTACTACGAATAATTAATATCCAAAAGCACCAAATATGATAAATAATTCATATATAATCAAATATAATAAAAAAAGAAACAAATTAATATAAACTACACATTGAGTTCCATTGCAATCTTAACTAATAATTAGTTCATAACTAAAGAAAAAAGCATCATCAGATATATATATATATATATATATATATATATATATATATATATATATATATATATATATATATATATATATCATCCCAAGAATATATGAGTTAAAAAGAAGAGTTAAAGAGAAAAATCTGAGTTGAAGCGTAATCTTCAATCTTCTTCTTTAATCCATACAATCCTTCCTTGAATCCTTCTTTAGATCTAATAAAACTTTACTTGAATCTATTCTAATCTATGTTAATCTTGTTAGACTCCCCTAAAATATGAGTTTTGACATGTATTTATATGTTACATATCAAATTTCTAGCATATATGGACAACTTAATCCAATTCAGAGTCAAAAACATCAAAAAAATGCGTCCAAATCAAGTATGGCCCGACATGGCCCCAACCGTGTTTTTGTACTAAGTTAATTCTCCCCAACCATGATCTCTCAGCCAAACATTGCCCCGATCGTAGATTTACACTAGGCGAATCTGCACCGACCTTGGCCCTGTTTTCAACTTTGACAGTTGTTGAAAAAATGGTCATAACTTTCGCATATGAACTCCGATTGAGATGATCCAAGATATTTCAGAAATATGAAAAGTAGATCTATAACTTTTATGTTTTAGGATTTGACAAATTTCTGATCAAATCAAGGTCAAAATCAAGCCTGAAGGGACTGTTGCGTAATTGAAAAGCTAAAAATGCAAGCATAACAACTCCAAACTTTGATTCACCAAGCATTTACTCCAATTCCTACCAAATAACATAAAAAAATAAAAATAAAACTAACCTAATAAACTTAAAACGAATATAAAACACTTAAGAAATTACAAAATATTAAGTTAAAAGATAATCAATACATATATATAAAACTCACTCATCAGACATTCATACCTATTCAGCTGTAATCAAATAGTGCATGTCTTGTTGGATAATAAAAGGACAACACTAATGAGTTGTTTGATGTTAACGGGAAGTCAGTGGTAAAAACAAATCCAATGAAGATTAAAGTACTATTTGTACCCCAAACTTTACATGTCAAACACATGTCACACCCCAAACTTTAAAAGGTATGTACTTGTACCCTAAACTTCTATTTTTCAAGTTAAGTTTCACCTTCCAAACATTTAATCGGTCACTTTTGATCTAGAGTGGAGCACGTGTGACTTTTTTTAGGGTTAATTGGGTCATTTCAGTTCTCTGATTCACACATTACCTCATCTCTTTCACCATTACTTTATCTAATTCATCTCATTCACCATTACTTCATCTAATTCATTTTCTTCTTCTAATTCACCTCTTTCACCTAAAACCACTATATCAAATCCCATCTATTTCTTCATCTAATTCATCTCCTTCATCCCAAATAAGGGTAGAGAGAAGATCAATTCCTAAATTTCTATCTCCAAATTTAACCCCTCCCCCCAATTTAATTTCTCTCTCCCATTTGAAAACCCTGTTTCATTTCTCTCCCCAAATTTAGAGAAATAAAGGAAAGCTTCGAAACGGTCTTCTTGTTAAAATAAAAGTCTTGGGAAAGTCCAAGGCAACATGGCAAGAATTCATAAATGAAGTTGCTATAATTGGAAGGATTCATCATGTAAATGTTGCGCAACTCGTTGGCTTTTGATTTGAGGGTCCAATACGTGCTTTAATCTATAAGTTCATGCTTAATGGATCTCTTGAAAAATAAATTTTTCCTCATGAAGAAGAGGAATAAACTATTTCTTTAAGCTGCGAAAAGATTTACGAGATTTTCTCTAAAGTGGCTAATGGGTTGAATATTTGCACTGAGGTTGTGACATGAAAATCTTATTAATTTGTAATATCCATGAACATGCAATCAAATTACATATAAGCAGTGGAAGCATGGTAAATCAAAATTAAAATTTTTACTACAAACCATAATCCAGGATCGACATTTATGCATAACTATTAATTAACAAGAAGGAGATGGAGAATTATACCCTTGTAAATTCTAGCTTTCCACATGTACGTGTTCAACTCCAATTCCTTCGTGTTCTCATTGAATTCCACCGATTAAATTCATTTGATCAATATTAGCCATCCAAGTGTTTGGCTTCTAGAGGTGATCCACTAAGGAAGAATAAAGATTCAAGAAGTGGGTGATAACAAACAATAGTTTTCTCTCTCTTCTAATTTTTTAGATCTAAAGAACTTGTGAGTACTCTTCCAAAAACCTATGGAAGTATATGTAATCCCAATCCATAATAAGACTTCTCTTATTTATAGATATAGTCAACCATTTAAACCCCTTTAGGAATAGGATTTTTAATTAAACTCCTAATCTATTTAGGAACTTAATTAATTTAATATAATAATTACAATTCTTAAACCATTTAGGAACTTAATTATTATTTATGAGAGTTCTCTTATTAATTGATTCCTAAACTATTTAGGAACTAAATAATAATGATAATAGTAATAATAATAATAAGGCTCTTCTTATTAATTTATAATTAATTTTTCTAAAATACTAAATAATAAATATTAAGCTATTTAATTTATTCTATCCCCAATGAATAAATTAAATATACTTAATTCATTATTACGATTATGTCATTTATTTCTTAAATAATTTTAAATTTTTTTTTGCGGTGTGACCCTTTAAGTTCTCTATATTAAACCGGTTGTAGAATAAATCAATTAGAACAATTCTAATCTTATTTAAATAAATAAATTAAAACATTAATTCATTTAAATAAATAATATTTATTTTACAATAAAGTTTAAAAACCCCTTAGCGATCAACGACTTTTTAGATAATATAGATTTTAACATTTAATCACAAAAGAACCTATTCAGCGAATAGTTACCGTACAATTCAATCCTTCTACCTCACAATGTCCTAATCAAATATAAGAAATGGTATTACTATCAAGTCTTATTTTATTTGATTATATGCATTTCGATTCTCAAATGAACAACTGTAAGTAATGTAAATTAGAAACTACTTTCTAATTTTTATTTTGTTTTGGCCAAGGACTACTGAGTTGTCATTTATCGACTCGCATAGGGCATTCTCTTCTTTTACTAGAAGTTATAGATTCTTTGTTGATCATTCACCTATCTCCATGTACAACTTATTATACCCGAACATACTCTTTGATACACCCTAAATTTTTTAAGGAATATATCAAAATATAATTCATCAAGCACAAGATACTATTATGATCTTAAGTCCAAGGATCGCTTGTACTACTATCACAAAAGAAACTCCTATTGACAGACAAGTAAGACTCCATTAGGTGTTCCTTGAGCAAGTCACGTTTAGTGAACTTATTCTCTAATAAGCACCTACATATTTGCTTTAGTGTCTCTATACAAATGATTATGAGATTAGTCATTCTTTTCATAAGAGCAAGCATGGTATGTAGTAATCTATCCGGATTCACTAATTCCCATTTTAGTAATTCCACGATTGGGAACAATTTTAGTTTTGAGCTATCTTAAATTTAGATCTCATTCATGATTCTAAAAGCATTTCTCAATAACTATGGGTTTATCACAATTAATGTTATCTATTAAATATGGATAAAGAAAATGTATTTGTATAAATAAACTTTTATTAATAAATAAATAAATAAGATTACAAAGTACATGCTACATCATATCAAATATAATTGGCTTGCGTGCATACTACTTTGAATCTCTCACTTATACTATAGTCAATCGCCATGATATCTAATAGATCTTCTCTAAGTGATGATCAAACTGATTTTAAGTTAAAACTTTAGTAAATGGATCTGCTATGTTGTTAAGAGAGTCAACACGCTCCAAGATGACATCTCCTTTTTCAATGATTTCTCTAATTAAATGAAACTGCCGCAACATATGTTTGGATTTTTGATAAGACCGTGTTCCTTGGCTTGTGCAACAACACCCGTGTTGTCACAAAATAAAGGCACCGGTCCTTGAATGCTAAGAACCACTCCAAGTTCTATAATGAACTTCTTCATCCAAATAGTCTCCTTTGTAACTTAACTTGCAGCTATATACTCTACCTCTATTACTGAATCAACAACTGTTTGCTGCTCAGAACTTTTTCAACTCATTACACCACCGTTTAGGATAAACATAAAACCTGAAACGGATTTACTGTCATCTCGGTCAATCTAAAAACTTGAGTCTGTATAGCTTTCTAGTTTCAAATCAGACCTACCGTAGATAAGAAATATATTTTTAGTTCTTCTAAAGTACTTTAGGATATTTTTTACTACCTTCTAGTGTTCTTTTTCAAGATTAGACTGATATCTACTTGTTACACTAAGTGCATGAGCAACGTCAGGTCTTGTACATATCATCACGTACATGATAGATCCTATTGTTGAGGCATAATAAATCTTACTCATACGGTCTCTCTCTTCAGGTATCTTTGGGACGTGCTTCTTGGAGAGATGTATTACAAGACCCATCGAAATGAGCACTTTCTTGGAATCATCTATGCTAAAATTCTTTAGCATTGAATCAATGTACGTTTCTTAGGACAAGCTAAGGATCCTTTTAAATCTATCTCTATAGATCTTTATCCCCAAAATATAGGATGTTTCTCCCAAGTCCTTCATAGAGAAGTGTTTAGACAACCAAATCTTGATTGACTGTAGCATTAGAACATCATTCCCTATCAGTAATCTATCATCAACATATAATACTAGGAATGTGATAGCGCTCCCACTAACCTTCCTGTACATATATGGTTCATCCTCATTTTTGATAAAATCAAGTTCTTTAATTGTCTCATCAAAATGCATATTCCACCTTCAAGAAGCTTGTTTCAATCCATAAATGGATCGTTATATCTTACAGACTTGATTTGTTCCAACCTTTGAAACAAATCCCTCTGGTTGTATCATATATACATCATCTTCTAGTTTTCCATTGAGGAATGTCATTTTCACGTCTATTTGCTAGATCTCATAGTCATGATAAGTTGTAATTGCAAGTAAAATTCGAATGAAATTGAGCATTGCTACTGGTGAGAAGGTTTCATCATGGTCAACACCTTGTTTTTGTCTGGAATCTTTTGCAACCAGTTGGACCTTATAGGTCTCTATCTTGCCGTCTGCTTCAGTCTTTCTCTTAAAAACCCATTTGCACCCAATAGGTTTAATGCCCTTAGGTGGAGTAACCAAAGTTCATACTTAGTTCTCATACATGGAGTCCATCTTGGATTTCATGGCTACTAGCCATTTCTCCGAGTCTTAGTAAGTCTATGGATCATTATAATTTATGATGCGTACCTCATCATCATCTTCTATGATGAATCCATACCTTTCAGGTATCTTCGGTACACTTTCAGATTTACAAATAGGTTATGGTACATTAGGTTATGTTACTTGATCAGGTACCTCAATTTGACTCATAGTGTTTTGTGGTTCTTGAACTTCTTCAAGATCTATTTTACTCCTACTGACATCTTCAAGGATAAACTCATTTTCCAAGAAGGTAGCATATTTCGCAATAAACACTCTTTGATCAGTAAGATGATAGAAATAATATCCTGCAAATTTTTTAGGATATCCCGCGAATTTACATGTATCAGATATTGTCTCTAGCTTATCATACTCAAACCTTTTGGCATAAGTTGGATAACCCCAAATCCTAACATACTTAAGATTTGGTTTTCTCCCTGTCCATACTTCATATGGGGTCTTTGGAATGGATTTTGAAGGTACTTTGTTAAGTAGGTGTGCAACCATTTCTAGGGCATAACCCCAGAATGATACTGGAAGATCGGTAAAACTTATTATGGAACGAACTATGTCCAATAATGTTCAATTTCTCCTTTCAGATACACCATTCAATTGTAGTGTACCTGGTGGAGTCCATTGTGAGATTATATAATTTTTTTTAAAGATAATTGAGAAACTCATTGCTTAAGTATTCACCACCTCGATTCAATTGAAGAATCTTAACACTCTTGTCAGTTTGTTTCTCTACTTCACTTCTGAATTCATTAAACTTTTCAAACGATTCAGACTTGTATTTCACCAAATACACATATCCAAATCTTGAATGATCATCAATAAAAGTGATAAAATATGAATACCCTCATCGTGCACGTGTTATCATAGGTCCACATACATCTGTATGCACCAACTCTAACAACTCTGTAACTCCTTCTCCTTTTTCACTAAAAGGAGATTTAGCCATTTCACCATTGAGATAAGATTCACAAGTTGGATATGATTCGTAATCAGATAGCTCTAAAAGCCCATCTTTATGCAACTTGTTTAATCTTGTTTCATTAATATGACAAAGTCTACAGTGCCACATAAAGGTATAATTTACATTATCTATTTTTTTCTTAGTTTGTTCAATTTTGTAATAAATTTTTATGTAAGTCAAGCAAATAAAATCCATTGTGTAATTTACTAGTACCATATAAAACATTATCATTATAAATAGAACAACTGTTATTCTTAATTATAATATGAAAATCATCATTGTCCAACATAGGAATAGAAATAACGTTTATAATAAGTACTGGAACATAATAATAATTATTTAAACTGATGAATTTTCCCATAGGCAGTGCTAAACAATAAGTTCTTACGACTAATGCAGTAACTTTTGCTCTATTTTCTACACGCAGGATAACTTCATCTTTGTTTAGCTTTCTATTTATGCCTAGTCCCTGCATAATATTACATATGTGAGAACCTCAACCGATATCTAATACCCAAGTAGAACTTTGACTTATAGAAAGATTTATTTCAATCATGAACAAACCTTGATCTGCGGTTGAAGCTTTTCCAAGCTTCTTTTGCTTTAAACTTGCAATATACTCTTTGTAGTTTCTTTTTTAGTGACCCGACTTGTTGCAATGGAAGCACATTCCTTTGCTATCTGGATTTCCTTTTTTATTATCATTCTCTTTTGCTTTGCCCTTAGCCTTCTTGGATTTCCTCTTTTGAGAAGTTCCCTTGGGCCTTTTCCTTTTCTTGAAAGAATCATCTACCAAAAAGACTTGGTTCTGTTTAAATGAGAAGTGACCCTCTGCAGTTTTCAACATGTTCAGTAACTTAGTCAAGCGTTCAACTTATTCATGTGAAAATTCATAATAAATTATAAGAATATGTCCAGGAGTGACAGCTAGATCAAATCTTGACTCAACTCCCCATCCATCACAAACCCTAATTGCCCAACTTGTTTAATCAGATTGATCATCTTTAGGACATGAGTCTCAACGGTAATGCTCTCGATCCTTCGAGATCGGAAGAGCTCCTTAGATATTTGATATCTAACAGTCCTACTTTGCTCACCATAAGGTGAAACAGTATAGTAGAAGCATCCATCTTTTCGCGCTTACGCTAAAGCTCGTTAGTTATGGATGCGAGTATGATGCATTAAGCCACAATTGCATCATCTTACCACTTTTTAAAATTAGCAACTTCTTTCTTAGAGGCATTTTCTACAACAGTTGCAGGGACAAACGAATTTAGGACATAGGAAAGCTTTTCAACAGTGAGAACAATTCTCAAATTTTTTAACTAGTCCGTGTAATTCGGCCCTGTCAGTTTGTTATCATCAAGTATGCTACGCCGTGATAGTGAGTTTAACATTTGTAAAATTCTACAAGTGAAAAATAGACAACATTTTAATTTACATTTATTTCATTAATTACCAAAATAAATTAGGTCTTTATTTAAATTGGTATCTCCCACTATTTTTCATCAAACTATATTACCCTCTATATATATAATTCGACAAATCTAATTAAAGATTTACTAGTGAGAATAAGGATCCTATTTTAAATGTATATAGTCTTGTGCAACAAAACAAACTATATATAAATAAATAGGTATACAAAATCTTGTTAATTACATCAACATGTAACTCATTTTATTTTGCCTCTTGAATTATTAAGATCATGTGCGATATATCCAAATCAAAATTATTCAAGTTAAGTCCAACCTAACATTTTCATATAAGTGAATAGAAAAATACCGTCCTTGTGCGACATAACAAAACAGTAATGTTTAATTCCTTATAAACATTTACTATGTAATAAAACAACAAGTCAAAGAATTAATACAAGCCTTGTGTGACACAAAAAACTCATATTAATTATTTGATGTTCTATTGTGTTATCATGCTATAAGGCAACATTCGATATTCTAAATATCTTTGAATGTTACAACTTAATATACATTACCTTGAGGGGTTTGTTATTAATTGTTTCATCTTGTTTAGCGCGCGCGCGCACACACACACACACACAGATATATATATATATATATATATATATATATATATATATATATATAATACGCATCATATTATTTAACATGCGAAATATGTTTGGATAATATATAATAAATATATATATTAAGCATGTACATATAGCGTAATATTTTACTTGAATTGATTATGGACTTTTATTCTAGTTTGGTTCATTAGAGTCATCAAGTGAACCAAAAGGTCAAACTTAGGGTGCAAGAATAAAATTAAATATAACTATTACATTTAAACCCGGGCTCCATTACAAATGGGTCTTCTAGCGCTCCTTGTTCCTTGACTCTAATTCTTCAATTAATTCTAACTAAACTATTACACAGCTATTTATAATAAATAAAAATCTTGATCAACAGTCAAGGAAAAGTACATAGGAGGGAGATAAAATTTACATTAGAAAAATTAGAAAATCCGAGGTACACAGACCTCATTTATAAATACCCATTCATTTATACATCTACAAAAATAAATCTAATCATATTGGCCAATAGTCCATAATCAATTCATTTTATTATTATACATATCACCTGCTACATCATATCAAATATGATTGGTTTGTGTGCATATTACTTTCAAATCTTGCATTTTGATATCAAGCCTCACAATAGTCTTCTGGACTAGGATTTTAATCCAAAAATTTTAGATTTTGGGCTTGTAAAATTACATGCCACGGATGAAAGCATTGTTAATTTGACCACAGCAAGAAGAACAATGGGTTACATGGCTCTAGAGTTGTTTTACAAAAATATTGGAGATGTTTCATACAAAGCAGATGTTTATAATTTCGAATTATTGTTGATAGAAATGGCAAGTCGAAGGAAAAATTTGAATCCATTTATGGATTAATTGAGCCAAGTATATTTTCCCTCATGGTTATATTACTAATTTAACAAATGAAAAGAGATTGAAATGGAAGATGCTAGTGAGGAAGAAATGAAGTTGGTAAAAAAGATGATAATAACTGCATTATGGTGTATACAATTGAAGCCTAATGATCGTCCCTCAATAAACATGGTTATTGAGATGCTTGAAAGTGATGTTGAACTTCTAGCAATGCCTCTTAAACCTTTTCTTTGTCCATAAGAAGTGCCAGGTGAGGGTGAACAACAAATAATTAACAGTACCATCCCATGATTCTATAATTGAGGGCTAGTGAGGAGCAGCAATTAGCACCTAATCTTTGGTAAAGTGGACTACTATTTCTGAATGATAGTAACTCAATAATTTTAAATGATTATGTTCCTTCTATTTATAATATTACCTAGTTTGAAAAGATTAATATTCTGATTATGTTTCGAGTTGATTTTTATTTTAATAGTTACTTAAAACTTATATGAATTCATATTAATTTTTAAAATTTTCAAATTTAAAGAATTGGCTTTTTACTTGAACACAAAATGAGACTCAATTATGCCCGAGTCTCTCCAGCAGTAGTGTCCATGGGTGTAACCGGAAAGTCTGAGCTTGGGATGGAAATTAAAGATTTAGATTATCTCCGTCTTTGGCTGCAGCAATTTGAATTTGAGATGAGGAACCTAGCCCTAGGGATAAAAAGAACAATACGTCAGCTTTAGGTAGTTAACACAAACATCAGATGTACGGAGCAATCAACATTCATTAATGCATGTCGCAAACGGAATATGAGCACAAAATCCTTAATCGAGAATGAAATAACAAAATTGTTAGATGAATAAGAATTAACTTCTATTACAATATCCCAAATTCAACCCAGTTGGTCAAATTGAGAGAGAAACGCGTAATTAATTGGTTGAAAAGGTAAATAGATAGCGATTGTATACCTGCTGGTGGCGAGGGGATCATTCTTGTTGGCAGAATTCAGCAGCACACCAACAAACGTGAACGCAATTTCCCGACAAAAAGCACTGTTAATTTCAAATCCTCTTTTTCTTTGTCTACAAATCAAATTCAAGCTATGTGAAATCCTAGTCATGCATTTTTTATAAGTTACTAGTAATTGCCCGTGACATAACGAAAAATTAAAATAAAATTTAAAAATTTAAAATATTATTATTAAAAAAATTATAAAATATAAAACTATAAATATTATTATTATCGGTATTATTATTATTATTATTATTATTATTATTATTATTATTATTATTATTATTATTATTAACGGTATTATTATTATTATTATCAGTATTATTATTATTATTAACGGTATTATTATTATTATTATTATTATTATTATTATTATTATCAGTATTATTATTATTATTAACGGTATTATTATTATTATTATTATTATTATTATTATTATTATTATTATTATTATTATTATTATTATTACTACTACTACTAACAAAAAATTATATTAACATTACATTAAAATTCGAAAAACAAAAATATTATTATTATCTGTATTATTATTAGGAAAATTATAAAATATAAAAATTATAAATATTATTATTAAGAAAATTTTAAAATATAAAAATTATAAATATTATTATTATCGATAATATTATTATTATTGTAGTTATTATTATTATTTTTATTATTATCGGTATTATTATTATTTTTATCAGTATTATTATTATTATTATTATTATTATTATTATTATTCTTCTTCTTATTATTATTATTATTATTATTATTATTATTATTATTATTATTATTGTGACGCCCCCAAATCTAGGCCCACACAACCCAAACTTGAGTCGTCAAAAGACTACAACAAAATTATTATAACAAAGCACAACGTACAACAATACAGTGTATAATAATACACAACTTAGTCTTCACTATTATTGCCACACTATTTTACAACACGTGAAGACTAGGATAGCTATTCCTCGGACTCTCACTCCATCCCCCGGCTAGACCCTGTTACGTTTTCATCTCCTGTTGAAAAACAATGGAACAAAAGAAAGGGTGAGCTCAAATAGCCCAGTAAGAAATATCATGACTAAGATAATGACGAATAAATTATCATTAGTCTTCAACAGTTGAGTTCTGAATACAATAGACTACAAGGTTTATATCAAAAACTATAGTTAAATTCTTAAACAATGTTCAGATCAATAATAGCAGCGGAATGAGCAATCTATTAGAAGAATAATGCAGACTATAATGTCCACTCGCTTCTCTTTTTAGTAAAAACATCATCAACTTTTATCATCTGAAATACCATTAGTCAAGATAATACAACTTCACAGTTCCTGGTCATAATCATGCAGATCAACAGTTCATCTTTGCACTACGGGCCAAAGACATTCAATATAACATCAACGGTCATGATTATACCAGATTCAGCCTTTGGTCATAATCATACCAACCAACAGTTCATCTTTGCACTACGGGCCAAAGAGAACATTTACCACGTGCCATAAAAGACACCGAACAGATGTATCGCCTTTAACCTAGTATATCGCCTTTAACCTATCATCTATTCAACAATTATATCACATCTGTGCCCCCGGCCACAGATATTCACAACAACTTGATTCTTGATGATTAATACAAATAACAGTGATACAAATGATGAACAGAAGAACAGGATAAACAATAAGTATCGGAAGTTTACTTTGTGCAGATTCAAATAATGTCCAAATTGCCAACATGATGTGGAGTGAAATTTAAAAATGATATTCAAGATCCACAGTTCAGAATAACGATTACAGTTCAATAGAAATGTTCAGAAAATAGGAAGGTTCAGTTGAAATAATGAAATTCAACTATTATGGAACATATAATATTTTCAGGAATTATAGAAGCAATAGTTCCATAATAAGTTTCGATTTAGGTGTATGAAAGAAAATAATATCCCTTACCGTAGTAACAAAAGGTGAAGGAAATTAATATCCCTTACCATAGAAATTTTGAATAATGGAAGATGAAAAAGATGGTATCCCTTATGAGTATAAAGGAAAATGATATCACTTACGAATATGGAATAAAAGTGTCATGTGATAATTCGTGTAGACAAATTATTTCCACACGAGACAAATAAAAAGGGTTATTCACCAACAGGCGGTAATCCGCGCCGTAAGGTTATTCCCACAATTTAATACATGGAAGTAAATGGCACAAGAAAGAAACGATATTATTTTCGAGAATCAAAGAATGATAATCCCTTCAAGTGAGAAAGAAAATAATATCCATTTATGATGATGAAAAGAGTGATACCCCTTACCTTAACACGTGACTGGATATTGATTTAAATGAGGTTGATCAACCTATATATTTTTAATAAAATTAGTAATTACCACATATAAATTTCAAGGTGTATGATAATTCATATATTATGAACTATCAAAATTATATATATTTAACATAATTTTTGTAGTATAATATAACAACTTTAAAATAGTTTTTAAACTAATATTTCAAAATAAATCTTCCAAAGAAAGCTTTTAAAAATGAATCTTCTTAAAGAAGAGTCTTCTAAAGGAAGATTTATGAATACCGTGAAAAATATGAATTTATGAAATTACTACTCTTTAATAAAAGACTTACTTGAAAATTTTCTGCACTCCTTTTGGCTTTCAAACACTCAAAATAACCTTACTATTCTCAGAGAAAACTTATAAAATTCTTATAGATAAATATTATGTTTTAAGTGTGAATTTTCTATTCAGCTGAACAAGCTATTTATAGGAAAAAATAAGTTACTATGCGCGGTAGGTGAAATAAATAAAAAAAATTCAGCAGAGGCTGCGCAGCAGCCTCCACCAACCATCCAGCAAAAACTCAATTTTCACATTTCATGTGGGCCCCACAGTGGGTCCCACATGTTTCTTACTATTCACGTCACTATTCATGTTACTATTTCAAATAGTAAAATTAATTTTTTTATTTTTTATTTATTTATTTTTCCTGTGAGTCAAATATATAAAATAATGTTATCACAATAATGTAAGAAACACGTTACATATTTTTATTAATTTAATAATATAAATTATAGTGTATTTACTACTGTGACAATTATTAGGTTTAATAATTTTAAACTACAGTGCAGCAACAATTATTGACTCAATGATATAAAATACAGTGTAATGACAATTATTGAATCAATAATGCAAAATACTGTGTAATAACAATTATTGAATTGATAACATAAAATATTATGCAGTGACAATTATTGATGAAATGATGTGCAACAGTTATGGTGTCAATTATCAGATCAATAATATGAGATACTGTGCAATACCGTGTGCTACTGTAGAATACCGTGTGCTACACTGAAATACCATAAATTACCGTATGCTACTATTCTTTTATCACCGGTATTTTAACAGTTAACACCGTTGACTATTTTTATTTAGAAAGGTTACTTCTGTAGTTTTCTATATCCGACAAATATTCCGTTGTGGGGTCCACAAATAATTTGTTATTTCGGCGCCGTCGTACGGCACGAATATTCCCCGACCAAACGAATATTCCCCGACAAAGCGAATATTGTCCGACAAAATAAAATTTGCACATAACATCCTTAACTTTTAATTTTATCGATTTAACCACTTACTGTTTCAGAAAAATATATATATGAAGAAAAATTAAATTTTATATTTCATAAAATTCGGGGTCTTACAATTATTATTATTATTATTATTATTATGGATGTTATTATTATTACTATTATTATTATTATAATTATCAGTATTATTATTATTATTACAATTATTATAATTATTCTTATTCTTATTCTTATTCTTATTCTTATTATTATTATTATTATTATTATTATTATTATTATTATTATCGTTATTATTATTATTATTATTACTAACGAAAAATTATATTAAAATTAGATTAAAATTCATAAAATAAAAATATTATAATTATTCGTATTATTATTAAGAAAATTATAAATTACAAATATTATTATTATTATTATTATTATGGATATTATTATTTTCAGTATTATTATTATTATTATTACTAACAAAAAATTATATTAAAATTAGATTAAAATTCAAAAAATATAAATATTATTATTATCGGTATTATTAGTATTATTATTATCAGTATTATTATTATTATTATTATTATTATTAAACTTGAGATATACTCATGACCTTATTTTAGGAATTAAACAATGACATAGTAATTTCATAATTTTTTTTTAGAAAGTAAGGACTCTCACGAATTGTAATGTAATTGATCTCTCACATTCAGTAAGAGAGAACTAATAAAATATTTCAAAATCTCCCTTGTCAGGAAATCTACCTTTTATCCCTATTTGTTTTTCTTTTTCTCAAACTGTCAGTGTAATTCTTTTCTTTATTGAATGACCACTCGAAAATTTTCAAATATTGATAATGTTCTGTAGCCCCTAAGATAATTCAGATGCCACGCGTTATTCACATGGATGGCAGTACCAGCATGCGGTTGTGGCTTTTTCAATCCCGTGGTGTTAATTAGTTCATTTCGTAATTTAATACCTATGGGTTAAAATATTTAATTATTTATTTAATTTAATTATTTATTTAATCATGAATTGAATAAATAATGTGTAAATTATTAAATTAGCCCAACATGGGTCAATTAGTAGCTCAAGTGGAGAATAATAAAATTTGACAATTTAGTAGCCCAAACAAATTAATAGAAGTCCAATTGGTATTTTAAATTAAAGCCCAATGTTTGGCCCACTTGGAAAATACTTAATTTAACTATTATTAATTAAAAAAGTGACTTGGACAATGAATTTGGGACAAGAAAAGAAGAGGTCAGCCGACCATGTAGAAGGAGAGAGAGAAAAGGATTGTTTTGGTGGTTATTTTAGTTTATTTTGTATTTATTTAATTAATGGTTGCTTGTATTGATTTTTTAAAGTACTTGGACCATCCCTCTTCCACCAACTAAGTTATGGACTACTTTTCTTGTGCAAGTATCCAAGTGAGGAGCATCATGACTTATAGATATAATTTTGTATCTAAGAATTTTGCATGTATACTTGAAATGGTAGACATGATACTTCATTTATTTTCTAAGTTCCAAAAGAGAGAGAGTTTGAGAGAAATAGTTTGGGAGAGTAAGAATTTTGAGAGAGAGCATGGAGAAGGTAGAGAATGAGATCTTGGTGCATATCTTCAAGTTGCACAACCCATTTTGGAAGAAAAATGAAGATAGCCATTAGAATGAGGTAATGGTTATTTTAAATGTAGTTTATTTTTATTTAATTAAATAAACCAACATGTGTGTATAAATATATTAATGTAGTTAATAATATGTAGTAGTAATATTTATGCCATGCTTGAGTTTAATATGCTTGGTTTGTATTTTGGTATATTTTATATGCTAAAATATGTATTTAATAGTGTGTAAATAAGTTTTGGAATTTATGTCCAAATTTTTTTTATAAAATTTAGATTTAATGTTATAATATTATAGAACATTAAATCATGAGAAAAATAAAGTTTGAATCACTTAAAATGGAGTTATACACAAAAAGTTATGATTTGTGGTAGTTTATGTGATGTAAAAAAATTTTTATAAAAATTTTTACTATTAAATCATGAAAAATTAGATTTTCATGTTATAAATTAATATTAGGTGATTGGTATTTTTTTTGGATTTTTAAAGCTTACTTGAATGTATAATTTTTATTAAAGTAGTGTATTAAAACTACTATTCACATTCTGCTAGTTGGAAAAAAAAAGGGGCTGGCCGCGCAATGCGCGCCAGTGGTTTTCCGGAAATGCGCGGAGCCAAAACGACGTCGTTTTGGAGCGTATACGGTAACCCGCGCGTTATGCGCGGAAGCCGTTCGGCTGATACTCAAAACGGCGCCGTTTTTGGCAGTTTATTTTTCTAAGCGCGCAATGCGCGGAAGTTGATTTCCCGGTGAAATTACGATAATGCCCCTCCGTTCGTTTTTCGGCTTATTTACAGAATTGCCATTCTGGATAATTTTAATTAAGTTAAATGTTTAAAAATTAATTTAAAATTATAACAAAAATAATAATAATACAAAAATGATATTTAGGTATTGAATATTATATTTCCCAAATATAATATGTATTTAGGATTAATATTTAAATGTTGTAAATATTAATCTAGTTAGTTTAATATTATATTTTTCAAATATAATAAGTATTTAGGATTAATATTTAAATGTTGTAAATATTAATCTAGTTAGTTTAATATTATATTTTTCAAATATAATAAATATTTAGGATTAATATTTAAATGTTGTAAATATTAATCTAGTTAGTTTAATATTATATTTTTCAAATATAATAAGTATTTAGGATTAATATTTAAATGTTGTAAATATTAATCTAGTTAGTTTAATATTATATTTTTCAAATATAATAAATATTTAGGATTAATATTTAAATGTTGTAAATATTAATCTAGTTAGTTTAATATTATATCTTCTGAATTTCTGATTAAATTAATTATTATTTAATTAATATTAAATAATAAACAAGGATGATAAATTAATTAATTATTATTTAATTACTATTAAATAATAATTAAAGACAACTAAGATTGATTATTTAATTATTTATTATTCGATTAACTTGAAATAATAAATAAATTTAGTTAGTTATTATTTATTATTAAATAATAACTAATGTTATTTGAGTATTACTATATAATTTTATTATTTATTATTTAATTAACTTTAAATAATAAATGAATCTAGTTAATTAGTTATTATTTATTATTAAATAATAACTAAAGATATTTGATTATTTTTAATATAATATAATTATTTATTATTTGATTAATTTTAAATAATAAATAAATCTAGTAAGTTATTATTTATTATTAAATAATAACTAAAGGTAGTTAATTACTTACTATTTAATTAATGATAAATAGTAATTAAATGAAATTAGATTTAATGAAATAAAGAAAATGTCTTTTAACTCTTTTGTTTAAACAATTATAATAAATTGTTTAATAGTTTAATAAGTGTCCAACACTTAAGAAAAATATTTTCTAATTTATTAAATTATTAACCTAATTTGATCGATGGTCTATAAGGTTAATAATATTGTTTTGACTGATGTAAATTATGTGTTAGTACTTATTTATGGTAGATAAGTTTCTTAATGAGCGTATAGTTGTACAAATACGCTGTACTAATTATTAGACCAACTTTACTAATGTTAGGTCTTTCAAAGCCAGTTAGTTAAAGCTAGACATTAATTGTAGCTGAGCAAACAGGCAAGTTTCCTAAACCCTACTCAATTTATATTCGAGCATGATATATTATTTTATTGTTCAAGTCCCTAACTCAAATTCAAGTTATTACGTTTCATGTATGCTATGGTTTAATTCTGTATAATTATTCCACATCTTTAAATTGTTGATTCGCACATAGTGCTTGTTGCATGTGTTCATCAGGTATGAAAGGCTGATCACCTTCATTACCATAAGGTTCAGTTAAAATTGTTCATGGTCATCATTGACACTCAACATTACTTGATTCAGTCATTCAATTATTGAAATTATGATTCGTACTCTTTCACAATTATTATATTGTTGAAAATTCGAAAGCTTGTTCTTTCTTTCAATCATGATATATCGTTATTGTATTTAAACTTGCTGAGCAAAGTCGTTGCTCACTCTTGCTATATCATGATAACAAATTTCAGAATAATACGATTGTCCAAGGAGAGACGGAGACAGAAGCAACAGACAAGATTATAGTGTTATGCATTATAACTAAATTGTTATATGATGTAAGTAATTTTGTAAACCTTTTTATGAATCTAAAGGTATATATGTAAGTTAAGGTTAGAAACCTTGGGAAATGTTGTAGAATAAACAATTTATGTTTATATATTCCGCATTAGTTATAGAAAGTGTATGAAGATGATGTATCGTGACGTACCAAGTCTAAGGTTAAAGGAACCCGGATTTGGGGTCGTCACACTTACAATTATTATTATTATTATTATTATGGATATTATTATTATTACTATTATTATTATTATAATTATCAGTATTATTATTATTATTACAATTATTATAATTATTCTTATTCTTATTCTTATTATTATTATTATTATTATTATTATTATTATTATTATTATTATTATCGTTATTATTATTATTATTATTACTAACGAAAAATTATATTAAAATTCATAAAATAAAAATATTATAATTATTCGTATTATTATTAAGAAAATTATAAATTACAAATATTATTATTATTATGGATATTATTATTTTCAGTATTATTATTATTATTATTACTAACAAAAAATTATATTAAAATTAGATTAAAATTCAAAAAATATAAATATTATTATTATCGGTATTATTAGTATTATTATTATCAGTATTATTATTATTATTATTATTATTATTAAACTTGAGATATACTCATGACCTTATTTTAGGAATTAAACAATGACATAGTAATTTCATAATTTTTTTTTAGAAAGTAAGGACTCTCACGAATTGTAATGTAATTGATCTCTCACATTCAGTAAGAGAGAACTAATAAAATATTTCAAAATCTCCCTTGTCAGGAAATCTACCTTTTATCCCTATTTGTTTTTCTTTTTCTCAAACTGTCAGTGTAATTCTTTTCTTTATTGAATGACCACTCGAAAATTTTCAAATATTGATAATGTTCTGTAGCCCCTAAGATAATTCAGATGCCACGCGTTATTCACATGGATGGCAGTACCAGCATGCGGTTGTGGCTTTTTCAATCCCGTGGTGTTAATAGACTGATTTCGACTGGACGGGAAGGAAAGGTCGTCACTCCTTTGCACATTAAATAATACACATCCATCACATGGACTGATGGACGAGTGAGTGTGGGCCCGACATTTAAATAATGTATAATATTGATAAATTTATATATATAATATTTAAATATAAAATTAAATATTATATTTATTTTAATTATTAAAAAATAAAATATGATACGAATTTTAATAATTATTATCTCATTATTTAATAATTAAAATAAATATAATATTTATATATTATGTACTTATATTTATTCTCCTCAAAATTCGAATCTTTGGTCACATATTTAGGAGTGGGCCCGACATTTGTGATCTAAGGGACATGGACAAAGATTTTTTTCTTTAATATTCCCGACAGCCAAACATTTATGCCATGATAGGCCCCCTCTGGCCCTCTCTGCCAAAAAATTTCATTAATAAATTTTATACATAGTTTATATACATAAAAGTATTTAATTTATGAATTTTCTTAATGTGTGCCCTTAGGGCACACACTAAGCGCACAAAACGATGTATAATATTATTTATTTATGTAGGCGCACTGAATTCAATGTATAAAAAAATAATATACTAGTGGACTCCATGTATTGAATTCAGTGCAACTATATAAAGAAATATTTTTTAGTGGGTCTCATTTCTTGTTTTCCGTGCTTAGTGTGTGCCCTTAGGGCACACATTAAGCGGACCCTTAATTTATTAATAATGACGTATTAATAAAATTATTTTATAAAACTTAAATATATTATATCATTTTATAATATTATTAATAAAAAATAAATTAATTAATTTTATATTTTATAGATAAATTCTTTTTGTGAGACTAATAAAATATTATAATTAAATAGATCCGTAAATTGATGAGTTGTACAAAGTTGTACGTGCTCAGGCAGTATTTAATTAATCATCGTGTAGGACTGTGGGTATGTTACAAGTATGCTCAAGTTCAGCCCAAATAAATTTTGATTCATTTTTAAACTTGAATAAAAAGTATTCAATCTGCTTGACAAAAATAATCTTATTTATAAATTTTACTAATACGAAGAATATATTTTATTTCATATTTATCTCTAGAACTAATGAGTTATGAGTTTAAAGCGTAACACGTAATGAAATATTATGATGATAACCGTGAATTTATCGTATTATTTTATACTACTTATAATAGAGATAAGAATATCTTTATGGAAAATAAATTAAAAAATTAAATTACTCTTCTTTTCTACATCTTCTTCCTCTTTTTTTTTTGAATAAAAAGTATATTATATATATATAACTAGATACAAGTTCGCGCTTTGCGGCGGAATTATTCATTTTGTTGATTATAAATTTATATATGAGTTTAATAAATTAAAATATAATAAGGTGGTGGTACATATATAAATTATAAATTTATCAGATAAGTAAATAACAAAAGTAACTCATATAATTTTGATCATTGTATACAATTATGTAATCATTCAGTGTTGTTAAAAAATATTTGATAATCAGTACAAAGATTAAATAACAACATATATATACCGCCAAAATGACATGCTCATAACAAAAACATTTGGTATCAAACTATTAATATACTTTTTTTTAAGCCAACTATCAATATACTTAACTAGATGTTTCAAAAAGAAAAATATACATGGAAATCTTATGAGACATAATTTATAAAAAATTATTTTAAATGTGTGTGTGTGTGTGTGTATTATTATTTAAAAAAATCAAAGGAAAAATTAAATATTTGATAAATAGATGAACTCATTTTACATTAAATAAAGATACATTAGTCACTTTATTACTTTTGAGTTTACAACTAGCAATTTAGGGTGGGCGTATATCAATACGCTTAATAAATTTACGACAAACTTATCGATAAACGTGTAGGATGGATTTTTAGTTTTCCTAAAGTATAATTTAAGGTAAATTCATAATTTGTGCTCTGTCAAAAGTACTGATTCAGCTATAAAAAAAAAAACACAAACTTTTGTAGTATCGCTCTCATCCTCTGAAGGAGAGGAGCATTTTTTAATCCCGCTTGAGACTCAACAAATAACATATTATCTTGTTGAAGGTATATATATATATATATATATATATATATATATATATATATATATATATATATATAATAAGTTTGAGATTAATTCTATATCCCCTCACCAACCTTGATAGTAAATATATTGTTTAGAAAGAATTATGTTAAGTGTTATTTAAAAACAAAAGTAATAAAATAAATAAATAAAAAGTTGGGACTAACAGAATTACAATCGAACAATCCTGGCTCGTGACCATCCAGCGTTCCAACTTTCTAAATTTTATAATATGATCCATCATGCAAAAATACTTTTTTCAGCATCTGGTTCAAAACTCATTAAAATATAATCATATATTATGAGTGATTAAGTTTTCATAGGGATTAAATATTTTTTTGTATATAAAAAAATTCCTTCTTGAAAGTATGTACACAAACTTAAGATAAGTTTAATTTTGTATATAATTTTTATTTTTATTTTTTTTTAATCAAGAAAATAATAAATATTCAAATCAGAGGAGTGCCTTGTAAAGGGTTTATTAAATTATATGGTTGCATGGTGCATGCATAACCTTCTCAACCGTTACGTCTTAATGTATTCCCAAGCCAGGAAGTAGTAGTTGTCAGAATTCATTTCTTCCGGCTTACGTTAAGGACATTAATTGTAGGACTTCTTTTTAGTCAATTGTACTCTCTTTTATTATTTTTTTAAATTTTTTTTTATTAAGTTTGCAGTATTTTGTAAAATTATCCAAATTATTAATTTTAGAGTTTAAAATTTAATTAAAATATTATACTTTAAGAGTATCTTATGTGAATTTCAAAAGTTTGCATGAAAAATAAAATAATTCCTCTGTTTAAATTATCAGATTATTATTGATTTTTTAAAAATTAGCTCGAAATATTTTCAAATCTAAAATTGATAAGATTCATTAAAAAAAATTATGAAACAACAAATATTATAGTAAGTAGTATTTTTTTAGATAGTTAATAATATTCCTTATTATATTGACTAAAACTAAATGAGTATGGCAACTTTAAATTTGAAAATATTTTAAATTGATTTTAAAAAAATCAATAATGATAGTATATTTAGAAAAGGGTGTATATATTTAATTTTGTATGGTGTGGCCAGTTAAGGACTAAGCTGTTGTATTTTAGAGTAAAAATCATATGTATTTAAAGCCAAATGAGTGTGTTTTGTGAAGTTAGTAATAAGAACAATATTGCCTCACATTAGAAATAAATTAATATTTTTCTTGTCCTTAAAATTTTAGTAATAGAATGGGTTGCAACTTGGGTTTAGAAGTATGGTGGGCGGAAGTGCATGATGGATCATGGCTCAAAGTGTAACAAAAGTCTAAATGGACAATCACTCAGCTTAAGAGGAAAGCTCCCTAAAGCACACCTTGACCCAATAACGAACATTGTGTTTGTTGGGTTATTAGTAGTATTTAATGTATCTGAACTTTAAAATATACTAATTTTACCGTACCATTTTAGTTCGGTTCATTTCAAATCCAAATATTTAGAGCTTACCCAACTAGAACAGAAGGAATCAACGACGCCTGATATCAATGATGAACGAAATTCATTGTGAAATTCATCGCAAATAATTATATAAGTTAAATAGATTGTATTTGAAATAAATTATTTTTAAATAAACAAGATTTATAGTGCGATTAAATTTTTAAACGCACTAAACATATCAATACTACAACAACAAAGGCTATATGCGACTGATATAGGAATCAGCGATTGCAATCGGTCGCCGATAACAATCACAAGTAATCAATCATTGATAGAAATTTGCAAATGCATCAAACATCCTCTAACTAAGTAATCCTTATATCTTATCTCATATATCGTCTTATATGTTGGTGTTAAGTAATCCTTATCCATTTTATGAGTTAACTATCAATTAAGTAGCGAAATTTACAATTTTATATCGGCGTGTTAATTGTTTTCAAGTGTTAACGGGTATTTTTTATTTCAATATAAAATGATGTATTTTTACAATGAAATTATATAAATGTCTTTAATAAAATATATAATGATAATAACAGTAAAAAGATGTACGCTGTCACCTAACATAAGTTTTCTGGTGGCAATAAACCCTAGCTAAATTTAATACTTTTTCACTCCAAGTCAAATTTCGCCTTCGCAAGTTCCCCTCACTTAGATAGCTAGATATGGGAGAAAATTAATGGTTTGTTTGTTGTAACCGGAAATCAATTGTTGATATGTGTCATCTTTTATGTCATAAGACGATAATTGTTGACTATGGCAATACTCAACGCAAGTGAAGAAAATCAACAATTAATGAATTTGCCAGTCACCAAAAACATCCCTAACCGAACTGACCATATGACAATGAGTATTACTTCCAGTCCATGAATATAGATAGACTAAACGTCAGCGTTATTTGAATTTCTAGTCAAATACTATCACAGATAGAGGTAGCCAAGGGATTTCAGCTTATCCCTAATTTAACCTAGTAAGGGATTTCACCTTATCCCTAATTTAACCTAGTATTCCATCTGTTTAAAATTATAAGATTTGTATTAATTTTTTAATAGTTAATTTAAAATATTTTTAAATTTAAAATTGACATAATTTATTTAAATTTTAAAAATAATTAATTTATAGTATTTTTTAGATAATTTATAATATTCATAATTATATTAACATAAATTAATTGAATTCATGTCAATTTTAAATTTAAAAATATTTGAATTAATTTGGCTTTTAAAAACTGGATATTAATATTTTAATTTAAAACATAGAGAGTATGTATCATCAGATTGCAAGTGAACCATTTGTATCATGTTGAGATTTAAATTCTCACAGCGGTTAAATAAAACATGCTGTAATTATTTAATTTAAAGAAATATACTAATTTAATTTATTATCAATTAATTTTAAGTAAGATATTTCAACATAATATCAGAATTATCATATTGTCTCATTTATCATGCGCAAGTCGTAGACATTTATTAGGCTCATGAATCGCACTGTTCATAATAATTAATAGAGATTGACATTGATTAATTAAAAATAATATTGTCAGAATAATAAATGCCGGTTAATGTATTTAATATCATTAAATATATATATTTTTTAATAATATTATTTTTATTTTAATAATATTAACCGTCAGATAATACTTTTTAAAATTTTATCATTTATATAAAATAAAAACGCGCAGGCGCAAACACACATGGAGGCGCGCCCATATATATATATATATATATATATATATATATATATATATATATGAGTATGCAAGCTAATAAATATCCATCAAGTCTCGGGCTTTCTTAAATAACTTGGCATTTCATGCTCCTTTAAGCAGCCGTGAGTGAGACAAAATTGAACACAATCATGGAGCTTCTCTTCATCCTCTCTGCACTCGCAACCATTTCCATTACCACCATCTTTATTTCTCTCATTAAATTCCACAAAAACAAGCCACAATCAAGAGCTTCATACCCTCCTGGAGGAGCAGGCTGGCCTCTCTTAGGAGAAACCCTAGATTATTTCTCAAAACTACGAAATGGCATGACCGAAAGATTTGTGATGAATAGGATTAAAAAATACTCCACCCAAGTCTTCAAATCACATTTACTCGGTGAGAAAATGGCATTTTTGACTGGTGCTGAGGGCAACAAGTTCTTGTTCTCGAACGAGAACAAGTTAGTCCAGGTCTGGTGGCCGAGTTCAGTCAACAGTATTTTTCCGAAGACTGATAATAGGTCAGCTCAAAATGAATCCATTAAAGTGCGTAGATTACTTTCGCCTTTTCTCAAGGCGGAGGCACTCAAAGCATACGTTGGCACAATGGACACCGTGTGCAAAAAACACCTAAACACACATTGGATAGGCCCACAAGTCAAGGTTTGTGATTTAGTGAGAAAATACACTTTTACTTTAGCATGTCAATTGTTTTTGAGTGTTGAAAATTCCCGAAACCTAGAAAAACTCAACAGAACATTTGATACTGTCACGTCTGGGGTCGTTTCAATACCGGTAAACTTTCCCGGTACGTCATTTTATAAGGCCATCAAGGCCTCACAAGAAATTAGGGGGTTGATTGAAGGGATGGTGAAACAAAGGAAGATTGATATTGCCGAAAATCGGGCGAACCCAACACAAGATGTGATGTCAAAAATGCTCACCGCGGTGGCGGAGAACAAATTGGAGAATCTGGTTACCGATGCGGACATTGCCACCGATTTATTGGGGCTGCTTATCGGTGGATATGAAACCGTTAACACTTCACTAGTGTTTATTATGAAGTTTCTGGCGGAGCAGCCATATGTGTACGAGGAAGTCCTAAAAGGTATGCAGACCGACTTTTATTTATTTCATTTACACTCGAATTAATATTTTGGTTAATAATGAGTTTTATGACTATTTTTTTTTAAATCATCCATTTAATCATTTATTATGTGGGTCTTATCAGCCATAAAGCATTGATAGTCCATGTTTTTATGAACTAGGATCCCTCTTTTATACTTTTCTCTTGATATTTGTTGAAGGCGAACAAGTATTACTAATTAATTTTGGCTGGATTTTGATCATGTTTGAAAAGAGCAATCTGAGATAGCGAATTTGAAGCAAGGAGAACTGCTTACTTGGGAAGACTTGCGCAAAATGAAATATTCATGGAGTGTTTGGTGTGAAGTTTTGAGGATTAGACCACCAGCTGTTGGAGCATTTAGAGAAGCAATTGCAGATTTCACCTACGGTGGATATACTATTCCAAAGGGATGGAAGGTATGGCCTAATTAATTCAAGTCATTATCGATAATTAAAGAGTTGTTCAAAGGATAAATTACAGTTATAAAGGAGTCGAGTCAAGTCGGGTTTTGATATCAAACTCATTCAAAAGTTAAAGAGCCAAGTCGTGCTTAATTTTGAGCAAACTTGAGATTTGATGTACAAACTCAGATATATAATTCTAGCTCGAGTTGGAATTAATCAACTCGAGTTTACCCAGGTTTAAACCTGTGACAGTTCCTTTCACTTTTTTATTACAAAAAAAAATAATTAATTAAATATTTAATGAGTCAGACTTACTCAAGCTTATATTAAAAGAACTTGACTTGAACTGAATACTGTATTGTTCGAACTTGACTTATTTAATTAAACAAACAAAGTAAATTATTTGAACTCGACTCGTGTAATGAGTTCGAGTCTAATTAAGTCGAGCCATACCAAAATTGCGGGTTACCTTGTAGCTTTAGCGATAACTGCATATGTAGTATTCTTTTTATTATCATTTCACCTCAAACGACGTAGTTTTATCGTGAAATATCATAAATATCCTTAATAAAATAAAAGCAAAAATTATGAATGTTTGAAGTCGTGGCACATAAAGTTCAAAAATTAGCTTGTTTCACATTATACTTTTTTTTTTTTTTATGCAGTTACATTACGTTCAAAATGGCACCCACAAAAACCCTGAATACTTTCCAAATCCGGATAAATTCGACCCATCAAGGTTTCAAGGAAACGGACCGGCTCCATATACATTTGTTCCATTCGGAGGCGGACCGCGAATGTGCCCCGGGTCGGAGTATGCTCGAGCAGAATCACTAGTGTTCATTCATAATGTGGTCACACAATTCCGTTGGCAAAAAGTGATTCCTGATGAAAAGATTGCGAATGCTCCATTTCCAAGGCCTGTTAATGGGCTTCCCATTAGGCTATATCGTTTCAAAGCCTGATTAATTATTGGGTAAATTACATATTTTAGTACATTTTTAAAAATATTTACAATAATAGTGCATCCATAAAATAATTACAAAAATAATACATTTTTTCATATTTATTTACAAAATTAATATATTATATTTAGTATTCCTTTAATTTAGGTGGATATTTTAAATTTTAAATTTTAAATATCTTTACTGACATTCTTATCTTACAAAAGAAGCAAAAATTTATTTCCTCAGAATTCATCCACCCGCCTCCTCCCTCTCCCCTCTATTGCCGACCACCACTCCCAGCCGCCGCCTCCTCTCTCTCCCCTCTACTGCCGACCACCACCCCCAGCCGCCGCCTCCTCCCTCTCCCCTCGCCGCCGCCTTCTATTAAAGTTTGGTTACTGTTATATTAAAGTTTGGTTACCTCTGTATTAAAGTTTGGTTACCTTTGTATTAAAGGTTGGTTACCTTTATATTACAGTTTGGTTACCTTTTGTATTAAGATTTGGCTACCGTTGTATTAAAGGTTGGTTACATTTGTATTAAAAGTTGGTTACATGTATATTAAAGGTTGGTTATCTCTGTATTAACGTTTGGTTACCTTTCTATTAAAGTTTTGTTACTGTTATATTAAAGGTTGGTTACTTCTATATTAAAGTTTGGTTACCTTTCTATTAAAGTTTGGTTACTGTTATATTAAAGGTTGGTTACCTCTGTATTAAAGTTTGGTTACCTCTGTATTAAAGTTTGGTTATCGTTGTATTAAAGTTTGGTTACCTTTATATTACAGTTTGGTTACCTTTTGTATTAAGATTTTGCTACCGTTGTATTAAAGGTTGGTTACATGCGTATTAAAGGTTGGTTACCATTTACTTATGTTTGTAGGCCGAATGTTCTTCTTCTTCTTCTTCTCATTGGCAGTGTTATACTTTTGTTGAAGTTAAATGAAATATAATCTGACAGTTCATGCTTGCTTTCCACCCTTTTCTTTTTCGCAGAATCTGAAACATAAGCTTAAGATTTGCGATGGCAAAGGAGGAAGATGACGGAAAAATAATTTTTCGTGGCGGAGATTCGCGGCGGCGTAAGAGGAAGCTGGCGAGGGATGAGAGATGAAGACGACGGAGATTTGGGCGGCGTAAGAGGAAGCTGGCGAGGGATGAAGACAGACGACGAGAATTATTTTTTTCTTTTTTTTCATCCATATGATTTGAATTTTGAATTTTGAATTATGGCAGCCTTGATTTTAGGTTCCTTATTAATGTGAAATTAAATTGTTTGAAATTATTGTGTTATTTTTGTAATTATTTTGTGTGTGTTTTATTTTTGTAATTATTTTCTAATTGTTGTATATTAGTGTTAAGGACCCTTAATTATTTGTTCACAGTACTTCACACTTGTAATGACTAAAGTTAATTGAATCACATCATGTTTTAATTTTAAAATTTTGTAAATTATTTTTTTAAAATTATAATAAAATTATTTTTATCAAACAGAGAGTATATAACTTCAAAAAAATTATCAACAAAATTAATGCTCCCCTTGTTTTAAAATATCTATTTTGCATACCATTTTGACCCTTATATTAAAAACTGAGGATAGTAAAAAATTACTAACAATAGTAGGTTTCTAATCAATTATCTAATCATAGGTTATATTTTAAAACTGATGAAATTGAAAAGTTTTAAATTTTTGGGAATTCCTATTCAATAAGAAAGAAAAATGAAAAAAAAAAAAATTGATATAGAGAGACAAAGTGAATGAAATAAAAAATGAAAGATCAACTCGTTTGAATCAACTCTTTTGAGTCAACTTGACCAACTAAATTAACTCACTGAATTAAATGTTAATTGAATGCCGTGTTTTTAGATATAAGAATTAATTTGTAAAATGCAATTCTTTATGTTATATTATTATCTTTGTAATTTGAATGTTTAAAATTAAATGTGCAATTATGACATTGATTCGATTACTTTAACAATCAATCTCTGTATTTAAAATTATGGCATCTAATTAAATTTTAATTTGAAAAGTTGGTGAGTTGACTAAGTTAGTACATGAATTCATTCGTTCACAAATTTTAAAATTTGGTGAGTTGAGTCGATTGGTACATAGGTTCATTAATTTGTTCTCCCAAGAGATGTAAAATTCATTATTTTTCCCAATATCAGATAATAATAATAATTTAAATGTGTAAACATTCTCTTGATTTGGTTATACATGTGTGTAATTTGAGCTAAATAATGACAGTAAACGATAAAGGAAAAAATAAACTTAAGGAATGAAATGATTAATTAGTTAATTTGTTAGAATCGAGGGGACAAAAGTATCCTACAAACAAAATTAAACTCTCCATTTCTTTGTATGCACTCATCATATAGCGTAAATTATCATTCTGTTGGGTTGCATTTTTACTAGCTCAAATGGACTATCCATACAAGGCTTTATCTCCATAGCCTATTAAGCCTCACACGCACATGAGGACTACTAAATTCGAAAGATTTGGGTTCGCTGCCTTATCACTTTGAATACTAACTAGTTATTATGTCCAATACAAATTGACATGACGATTATCTTCTCCAACAAGATCTCCATTACATAATTCCTATTATAAGTTATGTTTTGTTGAGTATAGCGATTACTATAAATACAAGGTGAACAAAAGAAATACACATCATATTCTACCATGACGGCCCAAGTTGTTAAGCATTTTTCGATTATTTCTTCTATGCAGTTCACATTCAAGTCGGTGGCTGAATGTGCGAACAAATTCGAACATTAACATTTGTCGCTAAAAAGAAGGTCTTCTAGTATTGAGTAAAGATTTTTTCAACCATTCTTGACATAAATTAGTATGGTGGCATCACTACCATCACAAAGTCATAACTCTTATAGAGAAATACACTTACAGTCACATCGTCCAACAAATGTTGGCAAGCAGAGCTGTTTACAAGAGGTGTAAGATAAGAAGAAAACTTCTTCGTCCATAACGGGAGGAGTTTGACGAGCAATACGCGGATCTAATGGGAGCCGGAATTCATATACATACACACCGTAAATTATCGATCCTAACCAAGTCTCACTCACTTTTTCTCCTCTCCCTTCTCTAATTCACTTAAAGTTACCTCCATTCTCCTTCTCTTAATTCAACTAGTTCAATTTTTGTGCAAGACACGAGCTATTATAATATGTACTTTCATATAGAAAATAATGATCAACAAATGATGATTCTAACATAAAATATATTTTTATTAATAATTATTCATACAACTCTTTTACTTTAAATTGATTTGAAATACATAATATTTATATAAAGAATACAAATCCATTTACTTCAGTGTAAATGAAAATTTTACTAATCCTTCCATACAATTCTTTGATCTATTTTGCATAGAATATTTCATTGCTTTGGTCTTGCCTCTTTAAAAAAAAAATTTGGTCTTGTCCCGATATTAAATCATATAATCTGCAAACTAAAATTAGATATAAAATATTAATAATTTACACAAACATTAAAAATATAAAATAAAATATATGACAACGATATAATACTCAGAAATTGAGATGGTACTGGTCTAACATCCATTGTCTCATGCATCACGTCTATGAATCATTATTACACTAAAGTTATATCACATTTTTAACTCATTATTCAATAGAATAATGAAATACAAATTATTTTAAAAGTCATATTGACACTTCAATAATGAACAACGAAAAAATTGCACTGCTCAACTTATAAATAACTCTTGGATATCATTTTTCAAACAATATCTTTGTTGACGTATTCTTGCCTCTCAGCCACTGTACATGTCTCTTTGAGTTCTACTGTAGAATAATATCATTAATGACAATTCAAATTAAAATAAAAAGTCGTACTTAAGAAAATACAAAGTCATTATACCAACTAAATCAGTTAACACGGATGCCTTGGTTAGGGGAAATGATTTCGTTGGAGTGGATTTTGTTTTGGAGGATGCAAACGGATCGCTTCTTGAAGCGGACGTGGATAGATTTCAAGGTAATCTTGGAGTGAATTGTGCTGAAGTTATTGCTATTCGTAACTCTTTATGTTTTGTTAAAAGATGTGTTTTTTTGAAGATTTAGGTAAAAAGTGATTGTGCTAAAGTGATTCGTGGGTTCATTCATCCTGCCTTGGAACTTTCAAATTTGCCTTCAATTATTGGTGACCGTGGTGCCTTGACAGATGGTTTTGAGTGAGTTGTTTTCTCACATGTTTGTAGAACAAAAAATTAGGTTACTCATGGTCTTGCTGAGTTAGATAAAGTTTTTTATTTTATTTTTTGTCTTTTTTGATTGAATAAGTATAAGTGCACAGCATTCAAATACAACATTAAATATTATATTTATTTTAATTATTAAAAAGTTGATCACGATATTAAAATCCGTGATATATCTCACTTTTTAATAATTAAAATAAATATAATATTATTTTATATTATATTTAGATGTTATTTATGTAGATTTGTCGTTTTTGGTCAGAGGATGCTCATCCTATTGTACTTTCCTGGATTGTATCTGATATTTAGGAGCAATAATATTTCTCAATTCTGGGATTACTTATCAAAAATAAATAAATCAGTTTAATCAACAATTAGATTATTACTTGACAGTGTTTACTTGCAATCCTATTACATTATAGTTCTAGTTTCTAAAATTATTATTGACTTTTCAAAAATCAAATTAAAATATTTTTAAATATAAAATTGATATAAATTTGTTTAAAATTATAAATCAATAAATCTTCTAATTAGTAATATTTTTTAGATACTTTAAAATATTAATAATTGTATTGTATTGATTAAACTAAAATAAATTTACATAAATTTTGAGTTTGAAAGTATCTCTATTTGACTTTTAAAAAATCAATAATAATTTTATAAATTGTAACGATAGGAGTACTGAAAACTATATATTAACTTACTAAAAATATGTAGAATTCTTAAAGTTAAAACAAATAATGTTATTACTACAAAATTGTAATGTTACTGTCAATGTTTTAAAACCCGGTCGGAATCGTCGGTTCAACTGGTTAAACTGGGAACCGGTCGGTCAAATGAACCAGTTTGGACCTTTGAACCGGAACTAGCTAATAACCACTCAGAACCGTTGGGCCAGTGGTTGAACCGCGCATCCGAGTCATCGAACCGATGACTGGGTCACGGGTTTGACAGGTTCACAGACTTTCAATAAAAACTAAGATTTTAATCAATTGGAAGCGAAAGATACAATCAATAGATTGAAAGAGAGTTAAAGAGAAGAGGTTGAGGAATCGGAGAGAGAGATAAAACTCATGAAAGATTTCAATAGAGCGTCCATTTCTATGTGATCGTTGCCGAAATTCCTTAAGGAGTTGGATTTCGAATTTTGTAATGATGTGATTGGGGGTTCTAGAGCGGCAGTGGCGGAGCAGCAAGGTCGTTTGGCCATGCCAATGGAGGATGGGCAATGGAAGAGGAGGGTATACATCGAGTGGAAGAGAGAAAGGGAAGGATGACCAAATAAGAGAAAATGAGTGGTTTATTTTATAAGTGTCTGGGAGTAGAAATATGAGGTCATGGGGTGGGTGCCACGTGGGTATTAGTGTGTCAAGTTAATAACTTAAATGGACTTTTTAGAGTAAACATGGAACTGTGAAGAACACACAATCTTTTGGAGTTTGGATAGTGAGAAAGATATTCCATCACACTAATTAAATTTAAAACATGATTTAATATTTTTTTTATATGAATTTAATATTTATTTATTATTTATTACATATTAATGACGTCATTGGGTCAAAACGATTCGACCACTGGTTAAACCAATAATTCGTCCACCTGATACCTTTTCCGGTTGAATGACGGATCCGATTCTAAAAACATTGGTTATATACTTGTTTTGCGTTCTTGTATTTTAATAAACAAATTGAGTGCATTCCAACTAATTACATAAAATGGAATCCACATTTTATGTGAAATCATTACCACTAATTATTAGTAATCTTTTGGATTTCTTCTTAGTAATTCATTTTGTAGTCTATATTAGTAAGAGATTTATTTGGGTTGAAGTAATTGGGAGCTCTGTGCTCAAATTTTGAAAAACTGACATCTATATAATATTTATTTTTTAATTTGTATTTGCGTGAAGAGTCTGAAGACCTAAGAATTAATTGCATGTCGTATACTCATATCAGTTAGAACCAAACATGCATAAATTATACTAATACATATGTTCCAAAATTAAATATATTTTTTATTTTTGTAAATAAAATTTTCAATTATTAAAATTTAAAATTGATATGATTTTATTTAACTTTTGCAAGTAATTTCTTATATATAGAATCAATACTACTTTTATGTACATATACAATAATTATACTTGTTTATATTAAATTACTTAAAACATTATCAGGTTTGAATTTTAGAATTTCACAAATTAATCTTAAAAAATTAAAATGTATGTCAAAATTCGGAACAAATGGAATAGTACTAATATGAAAAATAAATAAAGTTCAGTAATGAAACCTTTGATCTTATAGATTACGACCTAATTTTATCTTTCTTTCTTTGATTCACGAATCATATAACCGGAACTTATTAGTTTATAATGAGATTAAGAAACTTGGATCCTTTTTCATTATATTTGTATATGGAGTGATTGCTGTATATTTTAATAAAAATAAAATATTTCAAAGTTAAAAATAATTATTTCATAAATTTGCTACATGTTAGATAAATATAATTTATATTTCTTAATTTTTTACAATTGAATTTAATACTTATATATTGTGAACAACATGCAGTATATTGCTTCATTATGTTTGCCCTTATAATATGAACCATATATAATTTTCCTCAAATAGTTCTTCCACATGACATTGTTATAATAAGGGGTGAGCATGGTACGGTTTAAAACTCAAACCACACATGAAATCGCTTAGGTACGGTTTGAAAAATTCAAAATCGCACATGAAATCACTTGTGCTTAGTGCGGTGCGATTTTGAAGCGTGCATACGGTGTCTGATTTCATTTGGTGCGGTTTTGATTTTAAAACCAATTGAAACAATTATGTTTTATGCAATTTAAATTAGCAATTTAGCATAACGCAATATTAAATATCGCTTTAATAACACATACAATCTTACTTTTGCAATCTTGTATATGTAGTTATCTTTATAAAATTATCTAACCATGTGGAGAAAATGACTAAGAAAATTATTTTATATTAAAAAAACACATGACAACATGATGTTAATTGGGGACTAATTTTGGAACAGAGTACCTCACCTCTAAAAGAAAATAAAATAACATAACAATGTCAATTTTTCAACAGCTCCAACAGAAAAAATAAAAAGTAATATGGATAGATTCAACAAATCATCAAGCACTAAAACCAATAACTTCATTGTGGATAAAAAAAAAATCCTCAAAATTCTTAACTAACGCCAGTGTTGGGTATTTTCTATATGAATATATGCGTGCAAGTATACACGGTCAACAAGTAATAAAGTGATAAAGTCGAGTGTCGAACCCACAAGAAATTAAAAATAATTAATACCAAACACTAATTTATTATCAAATTACTCTTATTTAAACAAACGCAATTAAATTATAGAATAAACTAATTAAAATTACCAACTAAATTAAACTAATAAAAAAGATTAAATCAAATTAAAAATAGTCAAGATTATAATTTTTTCAATGCTTCATTTAAATATCTTCACTTCCTTTTTAATTAATTAATTATATTGAATTATTAACTCAGATTTCTTTACTATTTAATAACATTTTTCAAGAATTAATAAAAAAAATTATTCCAATTAAGTTGTTATATTGCTATGCAAAATAACTTGAAATAAACTCATTAAGATCTAACTCTCAACAAAGTTACATGTGGCATATACATCTTATGATACTCTTCTCAAAAAGAATTAAAAAAATCATATGTTATCATATTCGGATCTAATTATAGAATTCCTTTTCCAATTCCTTCTAAGATATCACAATTAATTATTGCGCAAATAATTATATATGAACGCACTAAATATGATAAACAACTCGTATATAATCATTAATAATTAAAAAGAAAATAAATTAAATTAAACTACACATTTGGTTCAATTGCGATCTCAATAATAAATTAACTCATAACTAAATAATTAATTAACCACAAATAATTCAACATCTCAAAATTACAAAAATAAAATAGAAAGAAAAGAAATCAAATCTTTGTTGATATTTGTCTGTCACTCGGATCACAGTCTTCAATCCCCAAGCTCCGCCTTTAATTCTCGAATCATTCGCGTTGAATATTTGCTTCAAATTATACTCCTAAACTACTCTTGTAGACACCCAAATTTTGCACTTTTGGACTAACCCTGGCAGGAGGGTAAAATCGTCATTTGACCCGACACGCGGAAAAAAAGGTGGACCCCAACACCATGCCACCCCAGCGATTTACGGTCAAAGCCGCCACCACGGACAACGAGCATCCGGTCACTTGAGGCAAGGCGAACAGTTGACCCAGAAAAGCCTGAGCCGACCACAAAAGACGACTGATGGCCACTCCACAAAAGACAGGCACAATTGTCAAAAGTTACATCAAGTCGCAACCCTCCGAACTAGCCTCCCAGAACAATATGGCACGTTTCCCAGGGAGTTCTGGACTGCAAAAATACAGCCTCCCAAAATAATACCGCAGAAATTGGCGAATTAGGACCGCGTGGCACGAAAACCGAGAAAAGCCAGCCAGACAGCCGCGGATGCATCTGCGGCCAAAACGAGTTTCGAGGTTCGCACGGCTCGAGGAGACGGCACACGGCAGCCGAGGAAACGGCGCAGGCGGCCAGCCGCCCAGCCGCAGATGGATCTGCGGCCAGCCGCAGATGCATCTGCGGCTGCCTGGAAATGGCTATAGATCGCCATTTCCACCCGAGAGCTCGAGAGAGAGAAGAAATTTTAGGATTTTAGAGAGAGAAAATCGCGAGGAAGAAGGAGAGGGAGCTCGGGTTGGATCAAAACTTGAGGGAAATCTCACTTTGTGTGCTAGATAGTTGAGTATTCTTGTGGGTTTGCTAGATCTTGGAATAAAAGCTCGTTTCGGTTCATCACAAGGTGAAAAAGGAGTGTTCTTTTGATGTTTTTTTGTTTATATTGATGTATTGATGTTGTGTTTTTTGAGTTTGTGATGTAGTTTGTTGTTGTGTGGATGATGATCCGTGGGTTAGGGGTCGTTGGCGAGGGTTCCATTGGAACATAATCTCCTCCTAACGCCCCGATGACATCCGTACGGGGATATATCGTTCATTGGAAGTTTTTTAAATAGTTGTAGTGTTGGTTTTGTGTGATTTACGATTTATATAGCATCGTAGTTGTTTAGCGTGGTTAGATTTGGTTGTTGTATGAGTTATATAGCGTTTTGAGTGATTGTGAGCCTAGGGAGGAGATCCTAGCGGTCGAATCCCGATGATGGACGTTTTGGGTATGTGTAATCATGATGTAGAGTCCATGGATGTGTGTTTTGTAATATCGGGCCTTAAAATGACACAAATGCGTGTTCGGGTTAAGGCCCCGTGAAAATAATGAAATATGTGATTGTGGGTGTTTGGGGTTGTCTGGATGGCTTACATGCCCGTAGATAACCCCGACACGTTTTGGGATGTATGTTTTAATTTACGACACGAAAAAAATGGTTTTCAAAATAAGGCAAATAATGAAGATTTTATAAAATCAAGCAAATTTAGGATATTAGATTCACGAGGTTTAAAGGTTAAGTGTTTTGGTAAACTTTAATCCATAATTGATGAATAGGCTTTAGTTGGTTTTTAAAACGTCACAAAAAAAAACGATTTTGCAAATAAATAAATGTTTTCATTAAACTTTGTGCATAGGGTTAAAGAGTTCTAGAAGTTGCCTTCGATTTATTTATATTAACTGTTAGAAGGCAATGTATAGTCTCGATTCCTATTTGACAAAAGTTTAAAACTATTGTTTTCTAAAATGACATCTAAATAAAAAACCCTCAACGCTTTCGAAATTAAATCAATCTTTCTTATAAAAAGCGAAGCCTCGTCATTTGGGTCAAAGAACGTCCAAAACACTTTCCAGATAACACTTTTGCCATATAAAAATAAAAGCGAACTTTTATGCAAAACGCACCACAAACATTCATCTAGGCACGCACGCACACACACGCAAACCACACATTTTAGGATTTAAAAAGGATAGGAAAATATCAAGATTGCGGTAACCGTGTTTCACGGAAGTCGGGGGGTGCCTAACACCTTCCCCTCGCTTAAGCAAGCCCCCGAACTCTATGAATCTCGGTTTGCGGACCAATTAATCGGAGTCACATATGAGCCAGCGATCACGAAAACAAATTCGGATGAGTTGGTACATCCATTTCAAATATACCAACTGGCGACTCTGGTCAATTGGCTCATAAAAAATCGATCTTTCAAAACCCGTCGACACTAAGCCGACCCTTTTCAAAATCACATTTAATTCAAAAGGCTAAAATTGGAAAGGGACATTTTTAATAAATAAAAAACGAGACGAACGAAAATCCCGGCGTCGACAACTCTAATATAATATTATGTTCTAAAACTATGCTAATGTACTGAATATAAGAGCTACATAATTTATTTATATGAGTACATTAATAATTCTAATCAAAATTGGAATTAAAAATCAATTTGGAATCAAAATAATTAAACAATCCCGGATTATGTGCATTAATGCGCAACTAAACGCTGCCCTAACCCAGTCAAAACATTCAGCCCAGGCGCTGACAACTGGCTTCCATTAACCCACATGGTACAAAACGGAGACGTATGATGCTAAATTTCTGAAACCCGGGCAGCCGCGCATTTCGCGAGCTGCTTCCTTCCGTGCTCCACAGCGACGCTGTATGACTCGTATCCTGTTGCCTAATTCATGGACCGCGCATGGCGCGCACAGCTTGGTTAAATTATTTATGATTCTGCCACCGAATTGCTTAATTACGGTTCTACCATCCCTTTTGCTATAATTACGTTCTTGCCACTAGCATCTTGCAGAATTTACACATTTTCCATCCACATTATTTTACCTACATAATTGAATATAAACTAATTAAAAATAATAATAACACATAACATTACATAAATTACTTAAAATTAATTAAAATGCTTAAAAACTAACAAATAATTAAGTTTAAGAATATTAAATAAATATGTATAAAAACTCATTATCAAATACCCCTAAACTTAACTCTTTACTTGCTCTCAAGCAAAACAAAAACAAAAACTAAGACTCTACTAAATAACCAAAATTACTCAATCAATATTAGCATCAAAGATTTTTTAAATAATAACTCAAAGAAAATTTTAAAATCATGCAATGTCCAAATTTTTTTAACATATTTACTAATTTTACTCTACTCAAGACCCTTCATGTGTATGTGAAATCCAAATTTATCAAACTAATTAAAACTCAAATAAATTTATGAAATTAAATGCCAAAGATATTACACAATAAAATAATTACAAAGCAAAACTCTATAAACTTACTTTTTTTTACATCTTTCAACTAATAAACAGGCAAAATATAACTAAAAGATCAAAATGTTTCAACGCATTAAACACACTAGGATTATTATTTGCATTAACCACATAATTTCTTAAATATTTAACTTAAATAGGCGGCCATCCTTTTTAGTTTTTCTTTTTTCCATTATCTTTCTTTTATTTCATAGGTGAGTGCATTTTATACTCCATCTTACTCTTCTTTTCTTTTTCAATACGAGTGTGTTTTACGCTCCATCTCGTTTTTGCATGTGTTTATGAGTAAGTGCATTTTACGCTCCATCTCAACTCACCACATTTTTTTCCCTCTTCAATTTAACTTTAGAAACTCAATATTAAATAATCATAGAAAAATCACCTAAATCATCTCTCCCAAATTATAATTCACCTAATATTTTGCTTTAAATTATTATCAAATAAGATATAGAGTTCATAAATATCTATCATAAGCAATTAACCGTATACACTTTCTCTAAGTTAAAACTAACAACATAACTGGATATGTGTGCATAAAAATAAATGATCTTAAATAAAATAATAACTAATAAAAAGCCAAAATTTAGACTAACAAAAATTTATCCATTTTTCAAAAGTTATTAAATTAAAATTAAAATTTTTATCATTGACCAAAAAATTAATTCAATTAATAAGCATTTAAACCCTAAGGTTATCCCAAGTGGACGAGTTATGTCTCGTGAGGGTTTGCAGTGAATTTATCCACAAAATTCTAAAATATAAATTAAAATAAAACTTAAAACAAAATATATATAAAAAAAATATTTCAAAATTTACTCATTCCCCCAAACTTAAACAGGCATTGTCCTTAATGTATAAAATAAAGGAAATAAAAAACAAGGGACTCTCCTGAAAAATTAGCATTTTCCTCCTCAACTGCTAAGTCTGAGCTACATTGAATATACCTGAAACAAATATATATATATATATAACTAAATTTTACTACTAAAAATAAAATAAAAAATAAAACTAAAACTTGGGTTGCCTCCCAATAAACGCTTGTTTTAAAGTCTTAGCCTGACTATTCCATTTTCTCTAGCCCGAATCGAATTTATGCTTGATGAATCGCCTTGGAAGCCATACCTTGACCATTTGCTTAACTTTTCCCTAAGACCCCCAAACTTGCGTTCATTCTTCTTCCTCTAATAAAACTGACCTTTCAATCTCACAACATCAACCCGAAAGCATTCTTCTTGACCATTTGAAAATTCCATTGCATTAAACACCTTGAAAGTCACCTCTTCATCTTGAACTCTCATAGTTAGCTCACCTTTTGCACATCAATCAACGCTCCCCCCGTAGCTAAAAATGGACTCTGAAGAATAATCGGTATATTTTTATCCTCCTCAAAATCTAGCACAATAAAATCTACGGGGAAGATAAACTTATCCACTTTCACAAGAACATCTTCAACAATCCCATTTAGATAAGTAAATGACCGATCCGCCAACTGTAAGGTGACGTGGGTGGGCTTCGCTTCTTTCAAACCAAGCTTCTTATAGACTGATAGAGGCATTAAGTTTATGCTCGCTCCCAAATCACACAAGCATCGATCAAAGAATTGACTCCCAATGGTGCACGGAATGGTGAAACTACCTGGATCTTTCAGCTTCGGTAGTAGCTTCTTTTGCAATATGGCGATGCACTCCTTCGTAAGAACCACTGTTTCGTAGTCACCTAGCTTCCTTTTTCTTGAGAGAATCTCTTTCAGAAAATTTAAGTAGCTAGGCATCTACTCTAATTCGTTTGCGAATGAGATGTTAATATGTAATTTCTTGAACACCTCTAAAAATTTTAAAAATTGATTATCAAGCTTGTTCTTTTGAAGTCTTTGCAGGAATGGCACGGGTGACACAAACTAATTCTGATTAAGATTCTCCATTGCCTTTTTTTCCTTTACCTCATGTGTTCCAATTTCCTTTTCAGCCTCACTATCATCTTGCATATCCATATGTGCCTTCTTCGAATTTTCTCCATTAACCTCATGTAACTCTTTACCACTTCGTAGGGTCACATCATTGCATTGCTCATTGCATTCCCTTATCGAATTTGTTACTGTATCACTTGGCAAAGCACCTTGGGATTGACTATTTATGGCATTCGCAAGCTGCCTCATATAGTTGATGAGCTGTCCCATTTGATTCTCGAGATTACGAATTGCAACTTCGTGACTTTTCTTTAATAACACATTTTCCTCTAAGACAAAGAAGTTCCTCCAAAATCGAATCCATTGCTTGCTGTGGTGGAGGTTGATTTAGAAAACCCGATTGATATGATGGTCTTGGAGCAAAAGATTGTGCTTGATTGTTATTTCTCTATAAATAATTTGTTTGATTTCTAACCCCTTGATGATAGTAGTTGGCATTATTCCCTTGTTGTTGATGATTATAGTTTGCCACATAATGGACAGATTCTACATTGATTGGGCATTGATTAACTGAATGGTTCCCAGCACATAGATCACAAGTTATTGCCACAAGTTGATTAGGCTGCCAAGTCTTCACAAGTGTTTCTACCGTCTTCGTAAGTGTCATCATTTATACAGTCAAAGTAGAAAATGCATCACTATCAATTCTTCATGCCGCCTTTGGTTGATTTACCCTTACAGAAGGCCATTGGTAATCATTTGTTACCATAGATTCCAGCAGGTCATAGGCCTCATCCAAATTCTTTACCATCAAAGCACCACCCGCAGCTGTATCAATAATAGTCCTCGTTATTCGGAATAACCCTTTGTAGAAAGTTTGAACCTGAAGCCATTTAGGTATTCCATAGTGTGGACATCTTCGCAATAAATCTTTGAAGCACTCACACACCTCGTACAACGATTCTGAATCATGTTGCATGAATGAAGTGATGACATTCCTCATTTTGCAGTATTCGCTGGCAGAAAGAACTTCACTAAGAACTTTTGAGCCAAGTCGTTTCAAGTAGTGATAGACCCCGGTGGAAGTAAATGCAACCAACTCTTCGCCTTGTCCCTAAGTATGAAAGGGAACAAGCGAAGTCTTATAGGGTCATCTGAAACTCCATCATACTTGAAAGTATCACATATCTCTAAAAAGCTCATGAGATGATCATTCAGATCGTCATTGGGCAAACTTACAAATTCCACTGAATTTTGGATCATCTGTATCGTGCCCGACTTGATCTCAAAACTTGTGGCATTAATTGCAGACCTAAGGATGCTAGATTGAATTTCAGTTACTTATGGCATCGCATAGTCTCGCAGTAATTTTCGATCATCATTCGCCATTTAACCAGAAAAGGAAGAAAAAATAAAAACAAAAATATAAAAAACGTTTAAATTAAAACTAATTTGATTAAAATTAATATTGGTAAAAATTATTAAATTAATTCCCCGGCAACGGCGCCAAAAACTTGTTGGCCATTTTCTATATGAATATATGCGTACAAGTATACACAATCAACAAGTAATAACGTGATAAAGTCGAGTGTCGAATCCACAAGGAATTAAAAATAATTAATACCAAACACTAATTTATTGTCAAATTAATCTTATTTAAACAAACACAATTAAATTATAGAATAAACAAATTAAACTAATAAAAAAGATTAAATCAAATTAAAAATAGTCAATATTATAATTTTTTCCAATGCTTCATTTAAATATCTTCACTTCCTTTTAAATTAATTAATTATATTGAATTGTTAACTGAGATTTCTTAACTATTTAATAACATGTTTCAAGAATTAATAAAAAGATTTATTCCAATTAAGTTGCTATATTGCTATGCAAAATAACTTTAAATAAACTCATTAAGATCCAACTCTCAACAAAGTTACATGTGGCATATAGGTATCTTCATCCTATACACTATTATGATACTCTTCCTATAAAGAATAAACAAATTTACATGTTATCATATCCGGATCTAATCATAGAATTCATTTTCCAATTCCTTCTAAGATATCACAATTAATTATTGCGTAAATAATTATGCGTGAATGCACTAAATATGATAAACAACTCATATATAATCATTAATAATTAAAAAGAAACAAATTAAATTAAACTATGCATTTTATTCAATTTCAATCTCAATAATAAATTAACTCATAACTAAATAATTAATTAACCACAAATAATTCAACATCTCAAAATTACAAAAATAAAATAGAAAGAAAAGAAATCAAATATGTGTTGATATTCGTCTGTCACTCGGATCACGGTCTTCAATCTCCAAGCTCCGCCTTTAATTCTCGAATTATTCGCGTTGAATACTTACTTCTAATTCTACTCCTAAACTACTATAATATAATATTCTGCTCTAAAACTCTGTTAATGTACTAAATATCATAGCTACATAGTTTATTTATAAGAGTACATTAATAATCCTAATCAAAATTGGAATTAAAAATCAATTTGGAATCAAAATAATCAAACAATCTCAGATTCTGTACATTACCGCGCAACAAAACGCTGCTCTAACCTAGTCAAAACACTCGGTCCACTTGCTGACAGCTGGCTTCCATTAACCCACACGGTACTACACATTATGTTCAATTCCAATCTCAATAATAAATTAACTCATAACTAAATAATTAATTAACCACAAATAATTCAACATCTCAAAATTACAAAAATAAAAGGAAAAAAAAAATCAAATCTGTGTTGATATTCGTCTGTCACTCGGATCACAGTTTTCAATCCCCAAGCTCCGCATTTAATTCTCGAATCCTTCGCGTTGAATATTTGCTTATAATTCTACTCCTAAACTACTCTAATATAATATTCTGCTCTAAAACTCTGTTAATGTACTGAATATAAGAGCTACATAGTTTATTTATAAGAATACATTAATAATCCTAATCAAAATTGAAATTAAAAATCAATATGGAATCAAAATAATCAAACAATCCCTGATTCTGTGCATTATTGCGCAACCAAACGCTGCCTTGACCCAGTCAAAACACTCAACCCACTCGCTGATAGCTGGCTTCCATTAACCCACACGGTACAAAGCGACGACGTATGGCGCTAAATTTATGAAACCCAAGCGGCTGCACATTGCGCGAGTTGCTTCCTTCTGTGCTCCACAGCAACGCCATATGACTCGTATGCTATTGCCTAATTCATGGACCGCGCATGGCGCGCACAGTGTGGTTCGATTATTTACGATTCTTCCACCGAATTGCTTAATGACAGTTCTGCCGTCCCTTTTGCTATAATTACGTTCTTGCCACTAGCATCTTATAAAATTTACACATTTGCCATTCACATTATTTTACTTACATAATTAAATATAAACTAATTAAAAATAAATAAATATAATATAAAAATAATAAAAACACATAACATTAAATAAATTACCTAAAATCAATTAAAATGCTTAAAATTAACAAATAATTAAGCTTAAAAATATTAAATAAATAGGTATAAAAACTCATTATCAGCCATCAAGCTATCAGATAATCTTTTGGTTAGGCACCATCTCTAGCATTTAACTAACACTTGAGTATGGAGATAACCACAAGTGCCATAAAATTAAGTAATTAAAAATGAACAAAATATAGCATATTTAAACCTGCTCAAACTTTAGTTTGAGAATTACTAACAATCGTAACTATAAAAACACTAAAGAATGCCACAATATGGTTTTCAAATCTAAAAATCCTAACAAGAGCATTGAACCATGTCATAGAATCAAGACAAAACTAGTAACATAATTTACCCTTAAAACTGGTGCTATCCTATACAGGCGACATTGTTTTGGCCATTATTGGTGTGGTGCGATTTTTGCGGTGCGGTGGACCACATAAATTGAAACCAAACTGCAAATGTGATTTTTCAACCCTCCTAAAATCGTCATATAAGCCGAAACTGGTGGTGCAGTTTTATTATTATAGTTTGATCGGTTTTTTGTGCGATTTCGGTGCCAATTTTAATTTTTTGCTCACCCCTAATTGTAATATTTCTTTTTAGTGTGTATGACTTCCCCGCGTGGAGCCATAAGTTTTTAGTAGTCCAAATTTTATTAGTTCATTTACATAATTTTGATTATTACGTTTATTTGAATAGCCATTACATTCTTAAGGACTACTACTAGTTGTATAATTAAGTGCGTATTGAACGATTTTAAGTGTGTGAACGATTGTTATTAACCCTATGCATACCCTTACAAGGTAAAGATATTTTTTTCCCCCTAAAAAATAATTAACAATTTATAATAACACGTTATTTATATTATTATACATTTAATTATTATTATTATTATTATTATTATTATTGGGGTATAGATTTTCATTAGAGCAAATAGGCCAAAAGGATTGGGTTGTTCACCCTCGAGGCCCATTTAGCTTGAATCCCGGACCAAATAGGCTTGGACCAACATGCTCAGCACCCCTGATCAGTTAATGTTGTGGCATTATATAACAGTTACCACTCACACATTTAGTCCGAAGGTTACGATAATTATTGGTCATGATGGGGATCGTACATTATTACTCTGATTATAACCGTCACACATGTTTAACGATTAAAGAAGGACGACGATTATAAAAGGAATGTTAAAAATTCAAATACAATCTATTGTCAATTCACCCTGCTAAACATGAAGCACCTCCATTGTTAACATTTTTTGAAACTAGTATTTACTCTCACGCCGGAGTTATCCCCTCCGCTATCCAAGCCGTTAAGCTCTCAATTGCTTCATTGTGCAGGTCAAAGCCGTTGATGGTAGTCAAGCATCTTGACAAATTCAAGCGTTAACATTGGCGTTAGAAGGAGGGCGCCTTAGTGTTTATTAGAATTTTCCTTGACCCATTTACCAACTAAAATGTTTACCTATCCCCCATAGCCACAATCATGTAGGGCCTTCCCATAGGGAATCATGCTCACAGCCCCATTAACTGAACGATGTGGACAAGCAGCGTCGCCTATAGAAGATCCAAGACTAATAGAGAGCTCTTTAACTCCAGCGGGAAGTGCTCGAGAAACAACTGAAGGATTTGGAGCAGAAAGAAGAGGGCCTGAAAAGGGAAAAGGGGGGTCCATCCTGGACCGGACAACACCACTCACAGCAAAACCACAAAGAGATTTTAGTTCAATCCTCAAACTCAGAGGGTCAAAGAAGACGATCCATAACCCCACCCTGACGCGGAGGCGGGGAACAGGCACAGCGATAACGTAAAGATAGCCAGATGGGAGAATCTTTTGGTCCAAAAAGTTTTGTCAGGGCGTGTTGGAGCTACTGGAAAAAAAATCATTCTTTTTTCCTTTTATTAAAAAGCTAGATGAGGCACCCATCAATTGGACTCTTAAAGTTTCGGTCCTGAAAAAGTATGATGGAACGGGGATCCCCATGACCACACCTACGATTTTGAACAAATGAAGCGGTTCCATGGGTACGATGAAGTGGGAATGTGTCATCTCTTCATTTCAACATTAACAAAGACTACAAGAGAATGAATAATCTCTCTCCATACTAATTCAATCGATTCGTGGGAAGAACTTTAAGACCTGTTTCTATATTCATTTCAGTGGAAATAAAAAGCATGCCAAAATGGTCACTTCTCTGTTACAGGTGCGACAGAAATCTAATGAACCTCTTCGACAATTCATGAAGAGATTCAGAGAAGCGGTAGCCAAAATACTCGTCCTGGATTTGGCATAAGCGGTACAATTTCTCACGATGGGCCTGCATGTTAAAAGATCCAACCTCCTCGTTAAGGAGGTCATCTTGAAAGCTCCTTGATCTTTAGCCGAAGCCTAGGAGATCATAGACAAATTCATTAAAATTAAAAAGGCTCTTGCTAACCTTAAGGGATCTTCGAGATATGATGACAATAGTCATCAAAGAAAGGACCCCAAAGGCTATAACATCGATAAAAAGGACCCGAGCTGAAGAGATGAAATGAAGAAGGATTTCAATAAAAATGACGATGGCTGAGGAAAACAGATCAGCCTCAAGATGAGGATTCTAGGAAAAGGGAAAACAAGGGCTATACTCCCTTGACCGAAAGCAGGACCCAAATAGTGAGCAAGATCAAGGATCAACCATTTTTCCGAAGACTTTTAAAAATTCGAGTGTTTGCTAGGCAAAAGAACAGCGATAAATACTATACTTATCATGAGGCTTTCGAGACATGATATAGAAAGTTGTTACCAGTTGAAAGACTTCCATGAAGAACAGGTCCAAAGAGAAAATTTAGACTGCTACACTACCAAGAGACCCAGGAGATCTGTACTTGACAGAATCTCCCTCCCTCCTCCCACTCCAATAGCGAGAGGGGTGATGGACGTCATCTTAAGGGAACCTATGGCAGATTTTTCTAATAAAAATAGGAGAGCTTATGTCAGGGCAGTTCATCAGGTCTCAAGTCAGTAGAGAAACTTTAAAATCGACCCCATCACTTTTTCAGATGAAAACTATCAACCTGACATGCTCCTCCCAAATGATGATGAACTCATAATAACGACGTAGGTTGGGACCATATATATGAGGCAGATTCTCACTGACAGTGGGAGTTCAGTGGATGTATTATACACACCTATAGTAGATTGGATCTGGGTGGCAATAAGCTAATTCCATGTAAAGGCTTGCCATTATACAAATTCGGTAATGCGCTAGTACCCATTTTGGAACTATAGAGATGCCTATGACTTTCAGAACGACACGAAACAAACTTCTGTAATGGTAAGGTTTTTTTCGTTGTGAATGTGGAAAACAACTACAATACCATTTTAAGAAGAACCATATTATCAGCATTGAAAGCTGCTACCTCGATCCCTCACCTGAAGATGAAATTCCCAACAAAAAATAGGATCGAGGAAGTTGTTAGGGATCAAGACATGTCCCGAAGATACTACATCCAAACTCTATAGGCAACCTCTATTGAGGTGAATAAGCAGAAGAAAACTATGAAGATAGAGTTAAAGCCCTTTATAGAGACTGGCCCCGAGCTGATCATAAGTCCTCTAGAGGAAACATATGAGGTAGAATTATTCCTTAAGAATAAAGAAAAGGTGGTTCAAATAGGGATTGGGCCATAAGCAGACTTCAGAGGACACCTGATTGCCTTATTAACAAAGTACTCTGAAATCTTTGTATGGACTCCAGCTAAAATGTCTGGAATTGATGAATTAATGACTGTCCACAAATTAAGTGTAGATCTCCATGTCAAACCAGTAAAGCAAAAATGCCGAAGCATCACTCTTGAAAGACAAAATGTAATTGATGATGAGGTAGCGAAGCTACTAGAGGCAGGATTTATCTTCGAAATAGACTATCCCAAATGATTGGCCAATGCCATTTTGGAAAAGAAGCATAATGGAATATGGAGAATGTGTGTTGATTATATTGATCTAAACAAAGCTTTTCCAAAGGATTATTATCCCATTCCTAATATCGATCAGTTAATCGACACAACCTTTGGCCATGCAATACTGATAGAGGCGGGATTTATCTTCGAAATAGACTATTCTGATTGGTTGGCCAACTCGTCTTAGTAAAAAAGCATAATGGAAATGGAGAATATGTGTTGATTATACTAATATGAACAAAGCTTGTGCAAAAGATTGTTATCCCTTCCTAACATCGATCAGTTAATCAACTCAACCTCTGGCCATACAATGCTGAGCTTTATTGACGCATTCTTAGGGTACAATCAAATCTGAATGTGGGTCGATGACATCCCAAAGGTGGCCTTTATCACTCGCAGAGCTATTTATGTGTATAGAGTGTTGTCTTTCGAATTAATTAACGCAAGGGCTACCTACCAACGGATGATGAACAAAGCCTTCGAGAATCAGATAGGCCAAAACATGGAAGTCAATGTCGACGACATGATCATCCGAAGTATGGAAGTGATGGATCATTTAGGCGACCTAAATGAATGCTTTTAGAACGTCTAAAATTTCAACATGAGGCTGAACCCAACCAAATGCACCTTTGGACTCTGATCAAGAAAGTTCTTGGGATACGTGGTGAGCCAAAGAAGGATTGAAGGCAATCCCGAAAAGATATCGGCAATAGTTAACATACAATCCCCCAAAATTTTTAAGGAAGTTCAGAAACTGACTGAAACGCTGGTCGCACTCAAGTGATTCATGTCCCGATCTGCAGAGAAGTGTTTTCCTTTTCAAGATTTTGAAAGGAGCGTAGAATCAGAAAACCTTTTAGGGGACCGCAGAGTGACAAGCCGCCTTTGAATAAATCAAAAGGTACATCTCTTCTCACCTATTTTGAGTAAAGCTTTACCTGAGGAAGATTTGTACACATATCTCTCTGCTACTCTACTGACTGTCGGAGCCGTTTTAATTAGGGAATATGCTAATGGATAAAAACTAGTATATTATGTGAGTCATGTACTTCAAGACGCCGAAACCTAGTATCCAAACTTGGAAAAATTGGCATATGCCCTGTTTACATTGAGCAGGAAACTCCTATAATAATTTCAGGGAAGGACGATAATTATCTTGACTGACCAGCCCCTCAAAATGGTCCTCTAGCGGCTCGATCTATCTAGTAGATTGGTAGCATGGGCAGTGGAACTGAGTTAATTCAACTTAGAATTCTGCCCACGCATAGCAATAAAAGCTCAAGCTTTATTAGATTTCATCACATAATGTTCTTTTCCCAAAGATCCAGAGACTGAGGCAAATACCACTTTCGGGGGAGAAAACTCTTCGCCCGAGGCCCATCCTTAGATTTTATTCGTCGATGGATCCTCAATGGGGGGTCAGAGAAGTGGGGCTGGAGTCATCCTTACATCACCCGAAGGATTCAGGATCTAGTATTCCATTCGATTCAACTTCTTAGCCACTAACAATATTTTTGAATATGAAGCTCTCCTAGTTGGTTTGAGATTGGCGAAGAGCCTGGAAGCATAGAACTTCGTCATCTATAGTGACTCCCAACTAGTAGTAAAATAAGTTCTTGAAGAGTATGAAGCTCGGGAACCACATTTGCAATCCTACTTGACACTCGTCTAAAGTATACTGGCGAACTTTCATAAATATCAAGTGATCAGAGTGGTACGGGATGAGAACACCATGGTCGACGCTCTGTCTAAACTTGCCACCACTGATCAAGAGTCGCTAGACAGTTCGTTATATCTCGAGGAGTAGGAAGTAGCCGAGCATTTTTACCTAGGAGGTTCTAGACGTTGATCGAGAAGTTTGTTAGATGACCTTGATAATAGACTTCCTGAGAAATGATATTTACTAGAGGATAAATTCCAGGCTCAGAAAGTCAGATATAACTCTACTAAATACTGTATCAACAATGATCAGCTATTCAAAAAGTCTTACCTGTCACCTCTACTCTTCTATGTGGGCCCCAAAAGGGCTAATTACATACTTCAGAAAGTACATGAAAGTATTTGTGGGGGGATCAAATGGGCGCCAAGTCAATCTTACATAAGATCCTTCAGCAAGGCTATTATTTGCCAATAATGCTGCAAGATGCCAAGGATCATGTCAAGAAGTGCCCAAAGTTTCAAGCTTTTATCTTGGTACCTTGGCAGCCTCTCGAAGAGTTAACGCTAATACTATCTTCGATTCCTTTCGCTGTATAGATAATCGACATTTTGGGTCCCCCCCCTTCTGCAAGGGAAATGATAGGTCAAGTGCATAGTGGTGTCAATAAATTACTTCACAAAGTGAGTGGAGGCCAAGCCTTTATGCCGAATAACCAAAGAGTCTTGCCTTTAGTTTCTCAAAGAACAAGTGATCTATCATTTCGGCATCTCGATGATCCTCATGTCCGATAACGGGACTCAATTTATGGGAAGGAAGTTTAAGGGTTTCCTTCAATAATTGAACATACAACACCGCTGGACTTCTGTGGCCCATCCTCAGGCTAACGACCAAGTGGAAGTCACAAATCGGACCCTTTTGAATGGGATTAAAAGAAGACTTGAGGAAGCAAAAGGGAAGTGGCCTGAGGAATTACTCCATATATTATGGGCTTACCAAACTACTCCTCGAAAAATAACAAGGGAAACCCCTTTCAAGTTGGCCTATGAAACCAAAGCTTTGATCCCAGTTGAAATTGGAGCCCCGTCATCAAGGGTTCAAAATTTCAGTGAGATACTCAATAGTAGGGGACTTCAAGAAAACCTCGAACTACTCAAAAAGTGTCGAGACAATGTAGTGCCCAGGCTTGTAACTTATCAGCAGCGTACGGCTAGACATTTTAACAGAAAAATGAAGATCAGAACGTTTTATATGGGCGATCTAGTCTTCCGAGAAGCTAAAACCTCAACGCCTCAGGAAACTGGCATGTTGATGCCCACCTAGGAAGGTCCTTACAAAATTACTGAAGTTATAAAGCCCGGGACTTATAAACTTCAGTCAATTGATGGCCAAGACATACCCAATACATAGCATGTAGTTTGGCTTCGAAAATATTATCAGTAAATACTTGTATATTTTTTTAACTTGTCTTTAAGGTTGATTTCAGTCGAAGTTGTTACTTCTTCGAAATTAATAAAATTATCGCCCTATTCCATCATTGTCTTCTGTATCATTACATTATATTCAGCTTTAAAATTAAGACTATGGGGGGCAGGAAAGCCTAAGTGTTAATTGAACATCAAACAGAAAGCACAAAAGCACAACAGATATGATAAAAAGAAGATGTTTAACAAAATAAGACAAATAGAATTGATAAGTGGATTTTATTCCTATTTTTAGGTATTATTATGCTTAATTTTTTGTGAGTTTTTAGGTATTTTTAGTGTTTTAGGTAATTTATTTATTATTATGCATTATTATTATTTTTATGTATTTTTAGTATTTTTATATTATTTTTAATTATTTTATATTTTGTTTTGTAGGAAAATAAAAGTTTAATGGCAAAATTGTAATTTAGCAAGTCTGGTAGCAATTTCATAATATTAGCAGCAGTGCAAGCCAACGCGCAAGGCGCGGATCAGCAGAAGCTGGGACGACGTCGTTTAGCTGTGCATGGCAAGGAAAAGAGGAGCCCACGCAATGCGCGGGAATATTCAGAAACACTTTACGCGCAATGCACGTATGGCATTCAGACGGAAGGGACGAAACGGCGTCGCTTTGTTCATTGAAGGAAGTAATAACCGCGCCATGCACGAATTAGGTTGTGCAATGCTGACGTCATCGGGCGCGTTGACTTCAGTCAACGCTGCGTTAAGGCTGTGTTTGGCAACCCGATTTTGCTGGGAAACAGGATTATTTCGCAATTTAAAACATTAATTTGATTCCAAATTGGATTTTAATTCCACATTAGCTTAAGATTATTATTGTACTTCTATGAATACATTACATTACATTATAGTAGACGATTAACAGATTATTAGAGATAATTAGAAGTTATCTCTCTCAGGTTTTTCTTATATATTATTATTATTATTATATTTGGCTAATTTTTTTATTCAGTTCTAGGGGATTTCAAACCCGATTATAATTAATGGTTAAATTAATTTAGTAATATTATTTATTCTTCCTTATATGAAATTATTTATGATAATCTGTTTTAATTATTTATTTGATATTGAGTTTGATTGATTTAATTTTAGCTTGTTGAGTTGATCAAATTATTATCAATTGCTAGATTTAGGAATTATATTACGTGTAATTGATATTGTTCCTAATCGTTGGTAGTGAATAGTGATAGATGATTGTGGGCAAGTTTTTATTTATTGTTATGGTTATCATGATGTAAGTTAAACAGTCTGAACTTATGAGATTGTTGCTTAGAATAATCTAATTTTCTTGTAAATAATGCTTCTATTATATTAAATTTAGAGAGCTTATTCTAGGTTGTATAATGGTTAGAATTTAATGAAGAGCTTGTTTTATTATATTAAAATTAAAAAAAAAATTCGGGTAGCAGAGCTTGTTGTTACCTAGAGTTATTAGTTTCATGAAAGATAAAAATATATTCTGATTGATTGATTTTTATTAATTGTAAGGGTGAGATTGAACCGAATGACTGAAGTTTTTAATTTATTGGTTAATCTTATAAATTTATTTTTGTTTATTTAGTTAATTATAATTAATTCAAAAACCCATCTAGTTTACATTACATAAAAATAAATTAATCATTCTCTGTGTGTTCGACCCTTACTTGCTATTATACTGAGTTTGTGATTGAAATGAGAATTAATTTTAGAGTGCTAACGACAGCTACCAAATTTTGGCGCCGTTGCTGGGAGTGATTTTAATTTATTTTTGTGCTTTTGAAAACTCTATTTTAGTTTAGTAATTTTCTTAGATTTTATTTTTATAATTTTATTTTTCATAGTTTAATTGATTTGTGCAAGATAAGGATGGAAGTCATGCGTGATTATGTTAATGAGGTAAATATTTCTTTTTATGAGCAACAAACTGATAGTCTAACTTCTTTTGTTTATCAAATGGTTGTAGGTACTTGTAGGATTTGTGCGACAATAGGACACCTAATTGACATGTGTCCAATGCTTCGAGAGGAGTCCTATGAACAAGTCAATGCAACTAATGGTTTCCTTGGGCAATTAGAAAGGAGATATGATCCTCATTCAAACACGTATAATTCTTGATGGAGGGATCATCATAATTTCAGCTATGAGAATCCACCAGTGAATTGGCACAGAAACAAAAAAAATTTAAATAATCCACTGTACATGCAACCATATCCCCAACAACAACATGATCAATCCTCTAATTCTGATATGACTTTAGAAGATTTGTTTAAAGCTTTCATGAATCAAGCACACCAATTCCAACAAGAGACGAGGACTTCTATATATAATTTGGAGAATCAAATGAGTCAGCTTGCTACTATAGTTGGTCAATTAGATTTTCAAGGGTTATTCCTTCCATCGCCGACGCAAGAGGAAGCAGACAACATCAATGCAGAAACGAACAGTATCAATGCAGATAATGATGCTCTTTGTGGTGATATCATGCCTAACATGGAGGGAATTTTTGAGAAAATAGACAAAGAGAATTTAGAGGATGCAAGTACAAACAATTTGAAGTTAGAGCAGGAAGAAGAAATTAAGCTGAAACAAGATTTGAATGAGGCTGAAGCTACATTCAATTCTTTGCCAATGATTTTAGATAATAATGCAATTATTTCCATTCCATTGCATGTTATTCATTACAAATTTTTATCTTCTATTTTGCAGGTTCCCATCGTAAATTTAAAGACTTTCTCAAATTATCTTCAATACTTGGTCGTTGACGAGGGAGTGAAACCTTCATATCAATTGCAAGAGAGATTAAATCTACCGATGAAGGATGACGTGACGAATGGGGTACTCAAAATTCAGGAAGTTGAAGTGATGTAGTACTTTGGCATGCTGTCGAGCCAATAACAATAAACAAAGACGCTGCTTGGTAGGCAACCCAAGAAATCAGATTTGCATTTCTTTTCCTTTTTCTTTATATTTATTTGTGCCTGTTTCTTTGTATTATAGTTTACATTGGGGACAATGTAAATTTTAAGTGTGGAGGAAGGGAATTTAGGATATTTGTAGAAAATTTTAGGATATTTGTTTTATTTGTAGGGAATTTTAAAAATTTTAAAATTTTGAATTTTGTGGGTAAATTCACTGCAAACCCTCACGAGACAACACTCGTCCACTTGTGGTAACCTTGGGGTTTAAAGGTTTGTTGCACGTGCTAAGTATAACCGTGTTTCCTACGAAAATTGGTAGTTAATTTTTTATTTAGGATGTGTCACTTGAGCAATGAGTTAAGTGAATTTTAATATTTAACCAATGATAAAATTTTTGATTTTTATTTAATAACTTTTTAAAAAAAGGGTAAATTTTTGCTTAGTTTGAATTTTTGACTTTTTATTGGTTGTTACTTTGTTTGAGATCCCTTTAATTTTTATGCACGTATATCCATTTGTTTAAGCTAGTTTTAATTTAGAGAAAGTTTATATGGTTAAATGCTTATGGAAGATATTTTTGAGCTCTATAACTTATTTGATCATTATTTAAAGTGAAATATGAGGCAAAATATAATTTTGGGAGAGATGATTTATGTAACTTTTCTAGGATTGTTATATTGAAAAAAAGAATTCTTGTGGTGGGTTGAGATGGAGCGTAAAATGCACTCACTCATAAACACATGAAAAAGTGAGATAGAGCATAAAATGCACTCACCGATGAAGAGGCCAAAAAGAAAGAAATAAAAAATTTTGAAGAAAAATAAATGGGATGGAACATAAAATACACCCATTTAAAAGAAAAAGAAAGAGAAAAAATGAAAAAAATACTTGAAAAAAAATTGATATTAATAATCCTAGTGAGTTTATCAAGATTAAAAACCTTTTTGACCTTCTAGTTATATTTGTTTATATTAGCTTTAAGTGATGTGAAAAGTAAGAGTATAGAGTTTTGTTGTTAAACTAACCATTTTTGATATCTTTTATGAGACATTTAATTATGTGAGCGGATTTAAATTTTTTTTTTTTTGCTAGTTTGATACATTTGGATTCACACACACACGAAGGGTCTTGAGTAAGTAAGATTAATAAATATGTTGAATTTTGAATTTTGCATGATTTTAAAAATTTATTTGAGTTATTGTTTTTAAAATCTTTGAGGTTAATGTTGACATTCATATTGATTTGTTGCTCGAGCCAAGTAAGTTATTTTGGTTATTAGTTTTATTTTTATAGTTTTTATTCTTATTTTGCTTGAGGACAAACAAAGATTTAAGTATGGGGGTATTTGATAAGTGGATTTTATTCCTATTTATTAGGTATTATTATGCTTAATTATTTGTGAGTTTTTAGGTATTTTTAGTGTTTTAGGTAATTTATTTATTATTATGCATTATTATTATTTTTATGTATTTTTAGTATTTTTATATTATTTTTATTTATTTTATATTTTGTTTTGTAGGAAAATAAAAGTTTAATTGCAAAATTGTAATTTAGCAAGTCTAGTGGCAATTTCGTAATATTAGCAACAGTGCAAGCCAACGCGTAAGGTGCGGATCAGCAGAAGCAGAAGCTGGGACGGCGTCGTTTGGCTGTGCATGGCAAGGAAAAAAGGAGCCCGCGCAATGCGCGAGAATATTCAGAAACACTTTACGCGCAATGCGCGTATGGCATTCATAGGGAAGGGACGAAACGGCGTCGCTTTGTTCATTGAAGGAAGTAACAGTCGCGCATGCGTGGATTAGGCTGCGCAATGCTGACGTCACCAGGCGCGTTGACTTTGGTCAACGCTGCGTTAAAGCTGTGTTTGGCAACACGATTTTGTTGGGAAACATGATTATTTCGCGATTTAAAGCATTAATTTAATTTCAAATTGGATTTTAATTTCACATTAGCTTAGAATTATTATTGTACTTCTATGAATACATTACATTACATTAGAGTAGATGATTAGCAAATTAATAGATATAATTAGGAGCTCTCTCTCTCAGGTTTTTCTTATATATTATTATTATTATGTTTGGCTAATTTTCTTATTCAGTTCTAGGGATTTCAAACCCGATTATAATTAAAGGTTAAATCAATTCAGTAATATTATTTATTATTCCTTATATGAAATTATTTATGATAATCTATTTTAATTGTTTATTTGATATTGGGTTTGATTGATTTAATTTTGGCCTGTTGAGTTGATCAAATTATTATCAATTGCTAGATTTAGGAATTATATTACGTGTAATTGATATTATTCCTAATCGTTGGTAGTGAATAGTGATAGATGATTGTGGTCAAACTTTTGTTTATTGCTATGATTATCATGATGAAAGTTAAACAGTCCAAGCTTATGAAATTGTTGCTTAGAATAATCTAATTTTCTTGTGATTAATGCTTCCATTATATTAAATTTAAAGAGCTTGTTCTAGGTTGTATAATGGTTAAAATCTAATGAAGAGCTTGTTTTGTTAGATTAAAATTAAGGAAAATTTCGGGTAGCAGAGCTTGTTGTTACCTAGGGTTATTAGTTTCATGGAAGATAAAAATATATTCTAATTGATTGATTTTTATTAATTGTAAGGGTGAAATTGAACCGAAGAACTGAAGTTTTTAATTTATTGGTTAATCTTATTAATTTATTTTTGTTTATGTAGTTAATTCAAAACCCCCCATCTAGTTTACATTACATAAAAATAAATTAATAATTCTCTGTGGGTTCGAAATTGAAAGTGAAGATTAATTTTGGAGTGCTAACGACAGCTACCAAGAATATGTGAAGTTAAATCTTTATTGATGGACAAAATTTGAATAAGGTTTATTACAGAATACTATCTCTTCAAATCTAATACAAGGGTCATATCGGCTAAAAACTCAAAGCTTGGCTGGATATCTTTTTCCTAGACACCTTCTTGATAGTTCATCTCTTCGGGAAGCGTCAATCATTGATGCTCGTGCTGCATTTTTCAGGCAACAAGGCATCCATAACAGTCTTGATCCTCTCTTTTTGAATTATTGAGTTCAAGGAACCTAGTTCTTGTCTCTCCCTACTCAAAGAGATATGGAAGAGCAGTAGAGGAGCATGCCCATCAGAAGCTCATCCTTGGATATAGAAGAAGAACTGGGCAGATCCAGAGAACTATGAAAAAGGTGGAAACATTACCAAAAATCTAGGCATTTGAGACGTAAAAATCCGTCTCAAAAATAATTTTGAGACGGATTTTGTCCGTCTTAAAATTCGTGTTAATAAATCGCATTGCTAATTCTGTCAGTCTCAAAATTTGTCATAAAAAAAATTAGAAACGAAAAATTTTCGTCTCAATATTCGTCTCAAATTTTTTTTGAAACCAAATATTTTCGTCTTAAATTGTCTTAAATTCGGCTCAGATTGACCCATGGGAGCTGCATTTTGAAACTAATTATATCCGTCTCAAATTTTGTAGCCATCTCTAATCCGTTTCTAAATAGTTTTAAAAATATATGTTTAAGATGCTTTATTTCCGTCTCTAATCCATCTCAAATGTTAGCAATAACAAAAAGTAGTATTACAAATTCAGTTTCTAAATTCGTCTCAGAATGAAAAATATTTTTTTTACATAAATTTTTATTTTTATAATTTTTTACACCCAAAGAATTTTAACACTTGAATTAATAAAATAAAACATGAACAAAACACAATAATCTTATTGCAACTATCATTAATTACACATCAATTATGTATGTTACAATCTTAACATTCTATAAATTATTACAAACTAATAGTTCAAATCAACTCTTCAAACATACATATCGCAATCCCCATCTTCGTTAATAGCAACTAACATCACACTCATCATTAACAAGCCACACAACTCCTTTAAGTAGACAAGGTAAGAATATTTATGACGCTCCCAAATTCAAGTACTAATACCTTGGATTTGTTGCTCACGCAAAAATACATATAATCATCACTAAACAACATTTAAGACAAATGTGGAAATAAAACATATATTGTTCATTAATACATAGTTTCACTAATCCCAAGGTCTTAAACTTTAAACAAAAATACATCATGAATATCTTATTAATACAAAAGGGATCATGATTTACAAAACAGAACAGTAATAACAGCTATTCCTAGAGCTTGCCCTTCTCCTTCTTGGAATGCTCAGACTTAACTGCAATTAGTTCATGATATAGCAAGAGTGAGCAACTACTTTGCTCAGCAAAGTTTAAAATGAATAATGAAGTTATATCATGAATGAATAAGAATAACAATCGAATAAATCAACGATTTTAAAATAACTGAACAATATAATCAAAATTCCAATGAAATAATGAATATTGATTATTTACTGCTAAGTGATCAAATAGACCATGAACAGTTGCAAGGAATCAATTATTTGACTGTCCTTTTTATATTTTAACCTGTCAGTTTGTACTTGAGGGGATCAACCTCTTGTACACCATGTGTATGCATAACATTAAACTCTGACGTATCAGATAACCGACACTTATATTCTCCTTATCAAGGGTTGCTCTCTCAGTCCAAGAATCCGTTCAAACTACTGGTTTGGATAACTTTTTAAAAATATTAACATATGCATGTCTAGCTGAACAAATGGCATACACCAATTCTTTAAACAGATCATGAAATGCAGAACTTTAAATATTTTACAGTTCAATAATAGAATAGGAATTCAAGTGCACCAAGTGCGGATATCAATAATTATCATTGATGTAGAGTAATTGACAAATATTACACCATTAACATTATTGAAAATTATTAACTCGAGTTTGAGTTATGAAACTTGCTCAATATAAATGTGAGTAAGGTTATGAAACTTGCCTTGTTCGCGACGTACTACCAATTCAGATTAAATAGACTCCATTTGAAAGACCTAACATTGATAACGTCGGCCTATTAATTAGTACAACATATAATTGTGCACTTAAACATTTAAGTTTACTAACCTAGCAGTCAATCACCGATGATCATCACATAACACATTGTAAGAAATTTTATATCATTATACTTAGTTGTAATTAGTTAAATGATTTAACCGTCAAATATTACTTCTCTTTAAGTAATATTGACTTAAGTATGATTCAAACATCTTTATATAATTATTTAAACTCTTAAACAATTTATTATAATTGTTTCATTACCTCATTTATTCTTAAACATTATTTAACATAATAAATGATAACTATCCTTAATTATTGTTGAACAATAATTAATTAATTAAAGTCCATTAAGTATTTTGTTAACTATATTCTTCTTTAATTACTATTTAATGTTTAAATTAAATAATAATTAACTAATGATTCGTCCTTATATATTATTTCATCTTAATTAAATAATAAATAATTAGTTTATTAATCTTGACCCTTTTTAATTATTATTTAAAGTCAATTAAATAATAATTAGTTATCCTTACTTATTATTTAATTTTAGTTAAATAATAAATAATTAGATTATTAACTTTATTCTTCTTTAATTATTATTTAATATCAATTAAATAATAATTTATTAATTATCACCCTTATTTATTATTTAATATTAATTAAATAATAAATAATTATTTTATTAACTTTATTCAACATTTAAACATCAATTGATAAACTTAATTGCTTTATTTATTATTTAATATTAATTAAATAATAAATAATTAATTTAATTATTTTTAGTTCATAATAATTATTTTTAATTTCTTTTATTTATTAATTAAATAATAAATAATTAACTACCTTTAATTCCCTTTATTTATTATTTAATAACCATTAAACAATAAATAATTAATTAGTTTTATTTAAATAATAATTAATTACCTTAAATATTCTTAGTGTATTTTATTATTTAATTTATTTGGGGTCCATATTAATTATATTAATATTTAAAATATTATACGACTCGTTTAATTAATTAAAACTAACTTGAAACGAACCGAACCCGACCCGAACAGACCCAAAACTAATACGGATTGACCAGGGACCAAAATGGAGCATCATGGGTGCCTACTTAGGGGCCTAGGCGCCCGAGGGGTTGTCATAGGCACCTAGGCGCTTTAAAAAGCGCCTGCTTCTAGGATTTTTGCAGTTTTGTAGTTCAGCTTCTATTTTGTTTTCTGATTTTTACCTCCTTTGTTTAAATTTGAATAAAATAAAATCTACAAATCCAAATGACCTCAATTAGTCTTGTTGAATTCTTATCTTCTTGAACTACAAGATTCCATCATTGAAAAATATTTTTGGACGTTTTTAGGTTAAAAAAAACATGCACAAAGTGGACTGCTGTGTGTTAGGGCTTGACAGTGAACCACTTTGGTTTCAAAAAGCATAACTCACTCATTTTAAAATCTTTTGATATGATTCCAACTAAGTTTTACTCTTAACTTACATATAAGTTTCAAAATATAAAGTTGCGAATCACACAATCGATTAGGGTTTCGTCGGTAAAAATTATTTGCATGCTTTTTGCTAAACTTTTCAACACAAATGCATATAAATACACGTGTTAAACCCATTTAACCCTAGATTTACTAATCTAGCTTGGATATAAACATTTAGATCTTTGAAAATAGTTTCTTATCATGAAAATCATATATAACACAAATAGAAACACAAAATTAGGGTGTTTAAGGTATGTTATATCTTTGGCTCTTGATGACTATCTTTCTCTCCTTTCCAAAGTGTACGATGAAGCTAGATGACATACAAGAACTCCCTCAAGTTGTCGTGCACTACCCCTTAGTCTCACTTGGTGATTTCATTATCTAAAATCTCAAGAACACTAAGTGTTCTTTTTTCTTTTTCTTTCCTCTCTAACTTGTTATCTCTCTCTCTCTCTCTCTCTCTCTCTCTCTCTCTCTCTTCTCTAGCAACTTAGTGAATGACTGATAGAGGAATGGATGATAGAGAGAGTATAATGTGTTGGTTGATACGTATACTTACAACAATTGTAAGTATACACATCAACTCAATCACCCAAGAAAAATAGGCTTACTAGCTCTTGTTCTTCCCAACCATTTAAGCTTTCATGGGAAGCTATAATAGCCCCCACTAGTCTCCTAAAAAAACTACTGGCAACTCTATCTAATTTCCAACCAATTTACATTTATTTTTAATTGATAACTTAGTTAATTAAACACATGTGTATATATATACCTATATACATGATATGGGTAATCATTTGAGCCACTAATTAAATCTATGTTGGGCTCAAGGAAATAAATCATTGAACCTCCTATATGGCTTGTCATATTCATAATTGTTGGGCCAATTAAATTAGTTGCATGACCAAATACAAGTCCATTAACAATTAAATTAACTTGGGCTTGTTTAATAAATAAATTGGACTAGTCTACTATTAATAAATTCTTAGTAGAACTATAAATTATTATTATTAATATTTTTCTCATAGACATTAATTAATAAGCACATTAATTAATTTACATAATCCAATTAGACTTGCTAGGAATTAAGTTAATTGAATTATTATATAATTTACAAATCCTATCAACGATTTGATATTAAAAAAAATACCTAGGATGGTTCATTAATTTAATTAATCCATTGAGTGGTCCTTACATTAATTAATTATCATATAATTAATTAAACCAAGTTATCATTCAATGATTTAATTTAGTCACACGAAATTTAATTTATCAAAAATTAATTTTATTTATATAGGTTAAAATATTCACGGTCATTACAATATTAATAACACATGTCAGCAAAACCACATTACATCTTCCTTTAATAGTCCCCCCAAGTTCCATCCTATATATTAACATAATTAAAAGTTTAAAAATGAAATGACAAGGAGCTGAATCAGAATTGAGGCTAATCAAAAGACAAACTTAGCAAATTTGGAGCAGCCCAGCCAAGAAGAGCCGATAGAATAGTCATCACCTAATGGAAAATATATTATGTAATGTGAAGAGCCTGAAAATGTGGTTGAGATAAATAACAAAATGAAAATAAAATGACATGAGATGTGGAAAGAAAATCAATTACAATCAAAGCAGACAGGCAGCCTAACAAGACTATGAAGCATTTGCACATTTCACTCCCGCATCACCACAATGACTTAAATTTCCATGTAGCACTCAAGTTTGCAGTTAAGGATAGATACCTACGTCTAATAATCACATGCTTTCAATAACATTCTTTACTTAGTTTTGCGATATAACTAAAGAACAATAGGCGGAACAACTTATACTAGGATAAAATTGACAATGATAGACAACTTTCAAAGTCTCATGAAACTTAACCAATCCAACGGATCATTTGAGAAAGAACAACGCCTGAGAATATTTACCGCATACTTGAACAGCAATGAAAGTAAACATGGTCTGATTAAGCTTCCAATGACCCAGTTGATGGGCAATAACAGCAACAATTTCCTCCTCATTTTTGCACTGCATAGCATCACATAGTGAAATATGTTAAATTGACAAAAACAAAATGTTTCCTTAACATAATTAGTTAAATAACAAACAACAACGTCATTAGTAAGAGACCTTTTTCTAGCATAAAATATAAATGTGTTCATAACACTGATTTTGCACATGAAAGAATACCAAGTCAAACAAATAGATATAAGATATTCATATGCCTCCGCACTTGCTGAATCAATGTGTCATAAAGGACGATACGCTTGTTCTTAAAGAATTCATACATATATGCCTGCATATTATTTGGAAAAACATAGTTCACAACCGATATAGAAAGATAAACAACTAGATAAAAGTATTACACCCCTGGACCAAATTGAAACACTTGACCAAAAATTACAACTTTAAAAATCATGTGGATTACTCGAACATCAGCAATGTGACTGTTGGGATTAGATATTTGAATCGTGACTCATTATTTAAATATTCGTTAAATCAGAGTTAGGTGTATGTATGATACATTCCTACATACATTCATTAGTGCACACATGGGGGTGGGTGATGACTCACCATCTAAATATCCTACAGAGTCAAGTTATTGGGAAAAGGAGGACAAGACTTATCAGGAAGATTTTTGGGGCAGTGGGACATCACCATAATATCTTCCCAGTAATGTAGTATTAGAAAGAAAAAAGAAACGATCAGAGAGGTGAGAGATGATCATCAGAGAAAAAGAGCAAGGCGAACATCACTAAAGGAAGAGGGAGACTAGTTTGTCTTCTCCATTACATAAAAGATTACACCGGAATACTCCATCTGGATCACACTCCGGCGCACACCAATATACACACAGTTATAGTAATTTACAGCGAGTACAATAAGCGCCATTTATACACGTCAGTGTATATCGGAGGGTAGACATATACTCCACGTGTATGAAGAAAGATTGTTGTCTCGTTACAAATCGTTGTATTGTAACACTTTCAATATTATTATAATGGATTTCTGGCGTATCACCCGTGGTTTTTTCCCGATTTGGGTTTCCACGTAAATTACCGTGTTATTATTTTCAGCATTTACTTGATCAAACATCTTTAATTCCAGCATGATTTGGGTTCTTCATTGGTGACGCTTTTTGGGCTGACCGATCCGGTGATTTCGGTCCACGTCCAAAATCTGACGTCAACAGTGACTATCTAGGCTATCATTGAGTTTTTAATACCCCACTGGGTACAAACTAGAAACCAAAACAATTTTCTTATATAATTAAAAAAAAAATCAAAATATAGAAGCTAGAATTCTCACATTACTGTGGCTTAACTGAGTAGATCCATCAACTACAAACAACTTCTTTAAGGGAAATCTGAGAGAGGATGCAAAGGTTCTCAATTTTTAACCTTAGCACTCCATCTGGAAGCTATTTTTTGCAATATGGGAATGAGATTAACAAATAAATTAAACAAGAGGATGTTCAAAACTCAAATGATGGCGAAAAACAAAATCCAATACTCACAGGTGTGAACTTATTAAAAAGTGGGGCTATCAGAATATGGTAAATAGTCATAATCACTAGTGACAAAACAAGCATAAAACCCCAAAGATAGATGGCCAAGTAGGGACCTCCTTTCTGTAACCAAAGAAGTTAATAAATCATCTACATTGCAGTAAGAACCTCCCAGTACTTAGAGAGCAAATAAAACAAAAATTAAACATCGTGTTGAAATGAGTAACAATTTTAACAATATTTTCTTGCATTTGGAAGAGGAAGATTTTCCAATAGTTGGGACCAGCTGTATTAAAAACCAAAGAGCAAGATGAGCAGTCATTTATGTCTATTTATATTTATTCTGGCAAGTAAATAGAAGTAAAGTGACAAAATGAAGATAACTTTCAACATCTTTTGGTAGATCAAAGTTGTATATATGCGGGTTGTTTCTGGTAGGTCAACTCTAGACCTGACAAATGAGTCGGACTAGTCCAAATAGTTTGGGCTGAAAGCAGACCGGACTATTTTTAGGTCAAGTCAAAATAGCCCAAAAAATTTTGGGCTGAAATTACAAGACCCGTGGCCTAGCCCACGGCCTTCTTCCTTTTTTTTTTTTTTTTCTTTCTAAAACTTGGTTCCTAATTCATGAACACAAAAATACAAAAGTCATTTCATTATATCATCTAATAGACTACCACTAGTTCACATAATACCAAAATGAGAAAGGTTACATATTGCATCATTGTGCACTGATCTCACAGTCACAGTTCATTACTCTTTCATAGTTCATTACTAATTTACTATTGAATAAGTATAAGTGCACTCATAGAACACAACACCAAACACAACAAGATGATCTCAACCATTGAAAGATAGAGCCTGACACGGAAATCTGTGTCAAGTCCCACTTTTTAATGGTTAAGATATATGTAGTGTTTAGAGTAGTGTTTGGTTGTAGTGTATGTAAAGTTGTCTTTTACTATTATACTTATAATACCAACAAAGGTAACAAAGCAGAGAAACATTAACAGTTCACAGAGTACTTAAGGCACAATCACACAATTAATTAGTAGCTGCTTTGTTTGGTACTCGCTCCAATTGATCATTAATCATTAACAGTTGCCTGGGTCACACTTGCAGAGTTACAGTTTGGTCCACACTTGTAGCCATAATTCCTCCTGGCCTCCTTCACACTTGCAGAAATCAAGAAGAATTTAATTAACTGTTAGTTATAATTTGTTATAAACAAAACAATGACATCTTGAAATTATCAATTCCTACAAACATTGATCATTACTGTAAAAGCAATCTGCATTTAGTTTCCTAGCAAATGAACATGTTGGGTTATAAATAGTAAACAACAAATGCACCAATGAATGTCTATATTATTTGTAAACTTGGAATATACATTATCTGTAAACTTTGAGTACTATGCTAATTATTTATTAACAAATAAATGTTTTAATGCTTAAACCAGGGAATTGGAGGTATTGAAATTTAGATGGATTTAGTTGATCAAAGAAAGGAAATTAAGGTTAGAAAAGAAGTATATACAAAATAGTTTGCAATAGTTAATGCATTAATGTGATTTATTTGATCAAAGAAAGGAAATTAAGGTTGAGCTCAAGATTCCATTTATCAGCTTAATATAACAAGGAAAGCAATTAAGGTACTATCTACAAAACTGTAAACTATCCAATCATAAAAATTTCACGCTTATTCATTTTCCTACTGCACTTTTTGGCTTCTAAAAGAATCTGTACAGATTGTGAAATCAGAAATGTATATTCCAAATGCATATAAAGTTACAATATTCAGATTCTAGATTTACTAAACTTCTTAAGATGATTGTAAAGGGAGATAATCCAGTTCTACTTGAACAAAGTCACCAACATCAACAAACAACAGCCATATAGGAACTTTAAATAAGATTCATCTTAATATTAAAGCACTTACTCTTGATTTTTAAATACTTGAAATTTCTGCCACGTTTGAACCCTTTGACTCTTGATTTGCAACTAGCGGCACCAAAAATTGGTCATCCGTCAGCCCATCATCTATATTAACAATATCAATTTAAAATATAAATGCCCAAAATTAAATTAAAAAACTATAATTAAAGTTAAAAAAAAAATTACAACTAAAACAAACCTTGTATTTCATATCCACAAATCTAATTACATCCACAAATTAATGCTTGTGCATTATCTAGTAAAAGCGAACTACGATATTTTGTGAGAACTTTTGCTCCAATGCTAAAAGCCGACTCTGAAGCAACCGTTGTAATTGGAATTGATAAGATATCATATGTCATCTTAGCAAGTATTGGATGCCTATAATAACATAATATTTTATATATGTCATTAGTCATATATAAAATTAATGTATAAAACTAAAATAAAAAATTTGTATACCTCTCAGAAAAAAAAATTCACTCTTCGAGAATATTAAAAGAACTTATGTTTGTGAACCATTTTCTCCTCCAAGTATTTCTCCTATTACATTCTTGTTGATGTAGTACCTTAAACTTCCCTCACAAAGTCCTATTTAAAATTATAAACAAAATTACATCATTATCGAACATGTAATATAGATAAATATGCGAAAAATTAAAAAAATTATAATACATAAAAGCTTTACTTACATCAAACTCATCATCACTATTTTCACTTGTGTTAGTGTGGAAATAGTTGAAGTCCCTACACCATCTTGAGGTTGTTGTAAACCATCTTTTGAATACTCTGTTACATATTCCATGAACAAAGATTTCATTGCATTCACAATTTTTTCCACTTGTCTATTTATCGTATCCTCATTCATCTCAACTTTTTTCAATTTAAATTTTACAAATTGCACCTTATATCTTGGATCAAAAATAGTTGCTATGAACAAGATAACAACATAGTCGTTCCAATATTTTTCAAACTTTGGCAACATCTTATTTGCCATGTTCTTAATGACCTCAATCTCATAATACTTATTAACCATCAAAAGTTCTTTGATCCTCATCTCAAGTAAGAAATACAGATTTGATGTTGGATAACTCGTACATGAAAAAAGTTCCGTAACTTTCAAAAAGGTTGTGATATCTTGTGTTATTTCTTACTCATCACTTGATGGACAAGTAGTGTAACTTGATTCAACCATGGCATATTGATAGAATACATCTTTAAATTTTAGAACACAATCAAGCATCGCCCATGTAGAATTCCATCTAGTTACACAATGCAAACGCAAACTTGATTGTACAGACACATGCAATTGTTCACAACGCGCAACAAACTTTAATAGTCTACTTTCAAACCCCTTAATAAACTTGACACTCTTTTTAATCTTGCGTAAAGATTCACTTGCAATTTTCAAACCATATTGAACAATTAGATTTAATGTGTGCAGAACATCGAACATGAAAAAAAACTACCATTACAAAGCCAGTTTCCTCTCAAATGAGCCTTTAAGAAATTTTGCATGTTATAATTGTTTGTTGCATTATCTAAAATGATTGAAAAGATCTTCTTTTCAATTCCTCAATCCTTCAAAAACTCAAAGATTTTTTCTAATAATAGAGTATTATTATGTGGTGGGGGGAAATGACAGATATTTATAATTCTACTATGCAACACAAAATCATGATTAATAAAGTGAGCGGTTAAACAAATATAACCCTCACTAGTACCAAATGACCACAAATCAGAAGTGAGACAAATTCTGTCGCGGATATTCTTAAATGCACTCTTCAATTTCACTTGCTCAAGCTTGTACATTTTAATGCAATTCGCTTTAGCAATGTTTCTAGTATACGATTTCACATCCGGATTCAAATAGTTATGTACTCTCCGTAATCCTTCATGTTCAACAATCAAAAATGGATAGTTATGCATCATGATTGCTTCAACCATTTTATCCCTATAAATGAGCTAACTAAATTTTCTATTACGCATTTTTCCTTCATGATCTAGATGCATTTGACTCACATTTTGGTTAACTAAATCGGGACATGACTTTTCATGTGCGTGCAATTTCTAGTCCCATGAGAACTACCACCATCTCCAATAGCATAAATTTTTGTGCATGTTTAATAATATGCTCTTAATTTTTTGGTTATTGGATCTACCTTTTTGTCATATTTATTCCAAATTGAATTTTCTTCCCTTCGTTTTCTCTTCGAACGGTCAATTGGTTGTGTCATATTCTTCGAGCTTTCAACTCCCCCATCAATCAAATCAATTGTTACACGATCCATAAAAACCCTCCAAAGTTTAAACAAAAAATATTATTAAACAAGTAGTAACACATTCACCAAGAAAAATACAATGATCTGGCAATTACTAAAAGACTCTACTGAGAAGAATCCGCACTGATTAGTGAGTACTAACACACTAACAGAGAAGTTAACTGATGCAGGACAAAAACAGGTCCAATGCGAGACGTGGTTGGAACAGTGAAGCCAATTAGGAGGAATTGTATTTAATTAGGAGTTGTATTTTATTTAAATTCTTTAATTTGTAGTTACCTTATTTAAGTTATTAGAATCCAATTAGGGTTAGGAGAGTTGAATTGAAGTATTATAAATATGGTTGTACTTCAGTATTTTAGGGACATTGAATTATAAAATCAGTTTGAGTATTCTGAGCTCTCTGCGTGAGATATTGTGTATGCCCTCATTACCCGTTCCCCATTATTTGGTATCAGAGCCTAACCCTAGCCACCTTCTGTCGCCACCCAAAACCCTAATCCCCTACCCTTTTCTACGCCACCCAAACTCGAACACCCTTTCTGGCGCCATCTGACACCTTCCAAAAACGAACCCACCCAAACCCCTAACCCCATTATTTCTACCGCAGCCACCAGAAATCTCACTACTGCGTAGTACAGTAAACCCACACACCAGTCACTAAATCGACCTCACCGACGGACCATCAGACAAACCACATCACCATCATCCGAGTCACCACCACTCAAATCATACACCAAGAAAAAAAAATAGACAAAACAGAAGAAGCAGAAGAAAAAGTTAAAGAAGAGGGAGAACAAGAAAAACGCAGAAAACATACCTTTGAAATAGTCGCCTCCACTAGTTATAACCGCTGCCGTCGTCGGTGCTATCTTTCCGTTGTTCGACGACTCCGTGTTGGGCCGCGACCTTGCCATCCAACTGCGTCGAGTGAGAGGAAGGGAACGGAAAGAAAGAAGAACAAAAAAGAGGGGAATAAGAAAAGAGAGCCTGTCACTGCTTCTGATTAACTAAAATATATGGCAAATTGCAGTTTGCACCCCAAAGTTTCGTAAGAATTTTAAAATATGCCCTTAACTTTTAAATTTTTACAAATACACCCCTAAACTTTTATATTATTACATTTTAGCCCCTGAAGTTTCATTAATTTCAGCTTAGCCCCTGTACTTTCAATTTTTACATCCCAGGCCCTACAGTTTCAAAAAAATTCAGTTTAGTCCCTGTTGAAAAAAAAAAGAAAAGAAAAGAAAAGGAAAAGAAAAAAAAAGAAAAGAGAAAATATATATATATTTTTATTTGCAGGAATCATGGTGAATGCCGGAGAAGTCAACGTTAGGATTGACGTTTACATGTCACAGCAAACTGAGCGTCTTACAAAAATTGAAGATTCCATCGTAGCACTTGCAACCAATGCGACAAATGTTCAGACAGCTATTACTGCACTAATAGCAAAAATTGATGTCCTAACGAAGTGCACAAATAAAGGATACGAAAATGCTCGTCGAAATATGAAAAATCCACCTCTAGGTCCTAATAAGATACTACTACAGCAGCAAGGACCTAATTTTCATGTGCCGGACCCCAGATTGAATGTCGTGGATAGAGGAGCTAAATTGGATGTTGGTGATTTCAATGGAAATCAAGGGCCTGAGTCATTTTTCAATTGGATTCATAGTTTGGAGAGTTTCTTCCGTTGGTACGAACTATCTGACGAAAGAAAGCTTTTCTTTGCTGATGCGAAATTAAAAGGGACAGCCCGTATTTGGTGGGATCATCATCAACGGAATCTATACACAGCAGCACGAAGATGGGAGGATATGAAAACTGCTATGACACGAAGGTTTGTGCCTCCAGATTACAAGCAAAGGGTATGTTTACAGTTGACGAAATTGGTGCAAAGAAGTAAATCTGTAGCCGAGTACACATCTACATTCTACGGTTTGGTTACAAGGTCAGAATTCTCATGGATTGAAGATGTGTTAATCTCCATGTACCATCGGGGATTAAATCAAGAGATCGCTAGTGGGGTAGCTTCTGGACAAATTCTACTATTAGATGATGTTGTTTAAGTTGCCAACCAAGTGGAAGATACTTTGAGGAGGAATTATGTTAGGTCTCCAATACCAATCCAAACTCGGAGTGAGCAAACTTTTGTGGAACCTCTTAAGGGCAGGCTTGCGGAGAGACCATCTGCAAATCTTTCAATAAGTAGCAGGCTTAACCGTACCACGGGTTCTTCTAGTGCTAGTAACAACCCTACAACTCGGTGCTTTAACTGTCATGGCTTTGGTCACATGTCTTTCGAGTGTCCGTCTCCAAAGATAAATGTTGCCTCTCCTCCTTCTAAACAAGTTGTTATGGTCAACAAAGATGAGAAAATTGTTGTACATGAAGAGGTTTGTCCGCCATCGGACGAGGATAATGAGTATAATGAACAAAATTTGGAAGCTGATGCACATTTGGAGGGATGTTTAGGTGTTCTTCGACCTCTATGGGTTACTGATCCTAAACTTCATCGTGGGCGGATTTTTCAGACACGAGTCTAAGTTTGCGGGTCAAATATATTCTCTTGTAATTGATACTGGGAGTTGTGAAGATGTCATTGCTGAGGACATGGTTAAGAAACTTGGATTAAAAGTTGAGCCTCATTCGGACCCGTATGAGGTGACATGGATTACAAATACAAAATTAAGGGTTACTCAGAGATGTTTGGTTACATTTTCCATTGGCAAGCTTAAGGATACAGTTATGTGCGATATTCTACCCCTTAAGGTTTGTCATATCATCTTGGGGCGTACATGACTATGGGATCAACACGCACACCACGATGCTCGTGCCAACACTTATTCAATTTTTAAGGGCAATACTAAATTTACTCTTACTTGTGCTATTGACTTTCCCAAATTGAAGCTTGCAAAGAATTCGTTAGTGATCTGACGTGGGTGTTCTTGTGTTCATAACTCGACGGAGTCGAGTTTTTCGCAGCGGAGGAGAACTGATGCAGGACAAAAACAGGTCCAATGCGAGACGTGGTTGGAACAGTACGCTAGACTTTGGAAGCCAATTAGGAGGAATTGTATTTAATTATGAGTTGTATTTTATTTAAATTCTTTAATTTGTAGTTACCTTATTTAAGTTATTAGAATCCAATTAGGGTTAGTAGAGTTGAATTGAAGTATTATAAATAAGGTTTTACTTCAATATTTTAGGGACATTGAATTATAAAATCAGTATGAGTATTCTGAGCTCTCTGCGTGATATATTGTGTGTGCCCTCATTACCTTCCTCATTATTAACTTAACTCTTTTCATATGTTTCTAGTAAAATCAGTCCCCACTGCATACTGTAACTCTAAAATAATGCAAATAACAAGTTGATCCAAGTCCTAGAATGCAATCAAAATCAACCAATGCAATGCAACAAATTCTATGTATATAGTTTATATCCTTTCAATAGTCAGTAGACTCAATACCAAACTGAAAAGCCAAAAAAATTCCTTCTCTGATGTCCCAATCCACTTTCAAAAATTACTAGAATGTTGAATATGTTAAAAAGTTCAGTTTTTTTTCTTAGAAACTGAATTAATGATGGACAAATGAACATAGCAAGAAAATAAAAGTAGCCTCGACTTTGATAATCAATTAATCAGCTAAAGTTGTAAACTAAAAAATAACATAAGTATATAACTGGATGGTCTTAGTCTCTTAGATATATAAATAAATATAGATGTATAGAGAGAGAGAAAATTACCCAAACACAGATGGTCTCAACTCTCACAGACGGAGACGGAGGATTCGGATTTGGGACGAAGAGAACTTAGAGAAGAAAAGAAACTAGCAGAGTACTAGGCACTAGCAGTCGTCAATCGACTGGGATTTGCCGATTTGGGACGGAGACGGAGGATCGGGATTAAGGTTTGCCAGATCTAACTGCTGATTGTCGAAGAGTTTGCAAATAACTGAAATAAGACTATCGATTGTCGATCTAGCTGTCGATTTGCAAATAAGACTTGGACACTTAGGGTTTGGTTTGGGCTCAAATGAATTGGTCTGCTCGCTGCTAAGTGCTAACGCTGATACTGACTGCTGAGTGCTGAATCACTCTACTAAAGTAGTTTTTTTTTTTTTTAAAATAAAGTCGGGCCGGACTACCCATAGGTTGGGCTTTAACGGGTCGGGCTAAACACACTCAGAATTATATGGGCAATAAATGTGAAGCCCAAAAACCATTTTTTAACGGGCTAGCCCGGCCCGTGGGCCTGGGCCAATTTTGCCATGTCTCGTCAACTCCTCTAGTTGCAATATATGTTGCCACCATAAGATAACCTCCTCTTTATCTCATTTCACAACAAAGTACTAAAACAAAAAAAAAAATCTAAGCACCATACTAGGGAATTGTACATATAGATAAGGAAGCTGCTCGTAAGTTAAAATTCATGTCATAATCCAAAAGAATAATGTCTGAACATCCCGCATGTGAACTCTTCAAAAGATCAATTAAAACGGTTGTTGGCAGAGCATTCCCAGTTTTCTTTGACTTTTCATATTACACGACATATTTAACTATTAATAATCTTCCATGCAATTCATAACTTATGGAGTGGCAAAACATACTTAAATTATTACGATAAATTAGAAACGCAATGACATTACGTAAACTAGCTTTAGTGGTACACCTTTCTTTTCCATTTAGTGAGTCATGTTCAAGTACATTTTGATTAAGAGAATTTCATCACTTACATTTATACTTAAAATGACCATTCAAGTATTAATAATCAATGTTAATTATACGTAGTATTATTGTTCCCTCCCACTGCCTTACATTTTAGTATTTTAGGTGATAAAAAGGCTAAATAGTTCTAAACTGAAAATACATGAAAGTCTCGCAACAATACTTCACTTAAAAGAAAAATATCAGTAATGTAATGGATCAATTAAGGTCCTTCATATTGTCAAAAATCATAACACTGTTTTATATAAGACATCATTTATCCAAGAATATGTCAAGAATGTTCTATGTATCTTTAGTCTACATAAATTTAAGAACCATAAATGACACTAACTTGCTCACCAACAAAAATAATGGCAGACTGAGGTGCGTCAGACAGCAACAAGGAGAGTAAGGTTACCACATATCTAATAACCAACATAACATTAACACATTAAAGCAATCAGTTAAGACATAAGAGTAAATGGAATAAGCTCATGAAATATGCCATCATATATTTAATTGTTACAAAGAAATAGGATCATAAATATAAGATAAGTGTGTAGTAGAGCAATAAAAAGTTAAAGAAAATCAAAATTGTCTCACCACAAATCTGTGATGCGAGCATGAAGGCATTGACTCAATGGGATTTACTTGGACATGAACAACGCCAGCCTGTCACAATTAGGAGTTGGGTTACAAGTCATACAACCAATTGTAGATGGTATCAAATCTCAGTGAAGATAACATGGAAACATGAACTCTATTAGCAAACCTTGGTCCACTTTTGTCATATACAATCATATAAAAATCGTCTGTGCTGGGGAACTGATGCATTAGCAAAAATAGTTTGATGAGTATTTCTTGTTCAGTACAATGTCAAAAGCTTATGTACAGAACTGATTTGTTTTGAATAATTAAACATGAAATCAACCTAGAAAGAAAGACAGATAAATGTCATCTCCCTTATCCCGCTGAAAATATTAAGGGAAAAAAATGTCTTTTTAACAAGTACATATGAATAGGGAAGATACTTGAGTACCAGTAATATAATAAATGATAAAAGCCTATAAAGCCTTCTATTGATTTCTTGAAGTAGATGCATATCCACTTATTTTCCTCAAATCCCTCATATAGATCTTACAACCAAAGTAAGGCCCCTACTAAAAGATGTCCTTGGTAAATGATTTTAAGATAAGAAACCATTTTTATGTCCATTTTCAAGAATTTTAACTTTTCAAGTGCATGCAACTATATAAAAGGCTAAAGAGCTATCTTCTTGAAGATAGCGATAACAACAACACAAAAATAGTACTCATTTTCAGTGGCATCCATCCTGCTACATAAATTAGATATTACAAATCTGTTGCTATTTTAAAGGACTAAATTAGATAAACTAGATAGATTTTCAATTACCTCATCAATTACCAACACCTCAGTTGATTCTAACTTGATAATGTTCTTCTCAAGCATTTGGCTCAAGCTCCCAAATGTTACAACCACTATTGTAGGAGGTTCTGCCTGTTCTTTTAGTAAAATAATATGAGCCGTATGCCTCATGTTAACACAATTATACTTGCAAAAATAAATAAATTACAAGAAGTCATTTACGATTATGGAAAACCAAGCACACTAATTGGATCACTTTTGAAGAATTTTAAATTGAAAAAAAGAAGAAGTAAAATGAGTCTTCTTATCTCGGTTTTATGTTTCAACTCTATCAAATATCCAGCATTACAACCGTATGTATGTTTACTATATTAACTTACTTGAGTCGATTTAATGGCGAGTTCAGAACCAGAAATCCTCCTTCGACAACCTCTTTGATTTGTACTTTGATCTTCTTCCGTGCCATTTCTTTTCTCTTCTATTTGTTTCCAAATCAATTAAAATGTAAACGATTTTTTTTAGATCTACTGTACTTGAAACATTCAATTAGGGCCTGTTCGGGAATGACTTTTTTTTTTACTTAAAGTTAAAATTTTAGTAGATTTATAAGTAAAAGTGTTCGGGAGTATTTTTACTTATAAGTCGGGAATTATAAGTAATAGTTGTGGATGTGTTCGGCTAATAATGACTTATAAGTTAAGTAAAATGTAAAGATTACTAAAATGTCCTTTAGTAAGAAGAAGGAAAAAAAACAAGGAGGGACAGTTTTGTCATTTCATTAGAGTTGACCAACTTAAAAAAAATGACTTATAAGTCATTTTTTTTAAGTTCCAAAAACTTACTCTTTTTTTTTGACTTTTTTTTTGACCTATAAGTTAAAAAAAAAAACTATTCCCGAACACCACTTTTGACTTAACAACTTATAAGTTGGGTTGACCAACTTATAAGTTGTTCCCGAACACCCCCTTAATCACATCAATTAATTCAGATCTCTCAAGAGTTTATTTGAGGCAGAAGGGTGAAATCCATTCACCACCAAAAGAGGAGAAGAGTAAAACAAAGTAAAGGTTCCTATGTGCAGCAATAGTAATAGAAATTTTCCATGGTACGAGAGATTAGGGCTTGGTATTAGAAATTTAGGGGATGGGTATGACAGATTTAGGCCTGGGTATGAGAGATGAGAGATTAGGGTTGGGTATGATAAAAAGTACAGAGAGTTTCAGGAGTTCATTCATGAGGGGTTGTCACTCTATCATTCTTCTCTTTTTATTCCCAATTTTTCTCTTCTCCTGTTGATTAGGGTTTTAAGGTTGTATGATTTGAAGGTATTTTGCAGATTGGGGGAAGAAGGGAAGAGAGAGTAGGAGTGAAGAGTTGAATAATTGAAAAGGTGAGAGATGTGAGGTGCGTGATGTGTAGATAGAGAAAGCGAGAGGAATTTACCGTCGGAGAGAGAAAGGAATTTTTCGCTGCAAAGAGAGGATTTGAGAGTGTTCGATCGGTCTATGAGGAGCGAAATGGCAACGTACTTGCACTAAACAAGTGGTGACAGAAAATAAGGAGGGGTAGTCGGAGGAAGATTAAAAAAAATTGAGACGCAATTGTTGGTGTCTAATCTGTCTCAAACATAATTTTTTTATTAAAAAAAAACTTTTTGAGACCGTTATATCTGCCTTTAATTTCGTTTCCATAAGAAAGAGAGAATTGAAAACTAATATTTATAGGGAAAATAAAACTCTGGCAATTTCAATCTCTAATCCGTCTTAAATATAAATATTTTTTTTTATTATTAATCTGAGACAAACACTGTTTGTCTCAAATTTATTTCAAAAATGGGTTTAAAATATTTTAAAAAATAATTAATTTTTTAGATGGATAAATTCTTCTCTAATTCCTTATCTAAAATTTGAGACGACGCTGCAGGTTTCAGAATCTGTATCAAGTTTTTTACTTTCAAAATATATCGAGACAAAAAAAATTGATTTCTAAGTCCGTATCAAATTACTAGAATCAGAGATAGAACTTAGTTCGTCTCTAAATATCAGTTTCAGATGCCAAGTATTCTAGTAATGAAAATGCCCAATCTTGATGACCAAACCAATTAATCTCGTCCCTTTAACAGTCCATGAATAAGAGCAGCAAGGGGAACCCTTCTTCTTGTGTGAAGAGCAATTAGAGAGACTCCCCCTACTATAAGAGCATTTACAACTCGGTTGGTAGTACAATCGTACTCGAAATGAATCATCTCTCTCATATCATATTTTCTGTCGTCACTCGGACATTTAGTTTGTACTCCACCAACAGTGGTGAGGGTCGGAGCCATGAAAGTTGGGAACTGATGGTGGGAATTACTACAGAGTGTCATAAAGATCAAAGTTTCTGAAAGTATGAGAACAACTAGTTGTCTCTACCTCTATTTATACTAGACTGAGGAGAGACGGTTCAATTGGAATTCCCAGAGTCTCGGCATTTATTTTGCCTTTGAATTTGAAAATGCTAGTTATCCCAAGATAATTTGTTAAGATTCTCTAACTTAACTATTGTGATTGATATCCCAAGATAATCGGTTAGCATTCCCAAGAAACTGTCGCCTTAAATCGTGCCTCAAATTCAAAAGTTTATGCCTTGTTATCTTTCATTCCAAGATTGGGCTTATTATTTTTGCAAGGCCCAACAACGACTACGAAATTAGCGGGCTAACAAAGCATGAAATCGGCCCAACTCCAAAAGCAACATACCTGGCCCAAATTTACAATGTCCATTCCATTACATGACACCTTTTGGTCTGATAACCTTGGAAATCCTAAAGACAAAAAACTTTGGTCTAACGTCCTAAGAATCCCAAAGGAGATTTCTCTTTGATCTGAAAACCAGGGAAGCCCGAAGTATCTACCCTTCGATTTGACAACCCTGGAATCTCAAAGAAGATTACCCTTCAGTCCAATGCTTCACGGCTCTTGAAGGAGATTTACCTTTGACCTTAAGTTTTTAAACTCTCAAAGAAAACGCCCTTCGGTCTGACATACTTGGAACCTTGAAGATTTGCACTTTGATATGATATCCTTGAATTCCCGAAGGAGAAGACCCTTCGGTAGGAGGCAATTAAACTCCCAAAGAGAATATTTTAAAGCTTAGTCATTTTAATTATCTTACAACCATTCTGCTAAATATTAGTGCACTTTGTTATGATTAAACACCTAGCTTGGTTCGTAGGCCTTATCTTTGAGTTTCTCATATAAGGCTGGGGGCAAGGAGTTTAGAGGGTAATAATCACATCGAGCACACATACAATATTTTAACATGATGAAAAGAAGATAAGAAAAGGACATTGTTAACATTTTGAAAGTTTGGTCAATACTATACAAAGTCGTATCAAGAGATTTACAAAAATATTAATAGGAGCATTTAGGAGAAGTTATTCATCAGGGAGTACAAGTCTGAGTTCATATGGAGAATGCCCTTTCATTCGAAGTATATTCTTTGCCAACTCAAAACCATCGTTGAATTCACCCAACACATGACGGTTAATTTCTTCTGCAAAGTCTAGCAAAGCCTTGTAATCATCAATGATCCCTCGGTGAATGTCTGGGACGATGTGAGAAGGAAGTATCGGGAGAGAATGATCTTTGGTTGTGGCATCTTCTTTAGAGGACTAACCTTCAATTACCCTTCTGAAGTACTCTCCCAATCAAGCTAGTCTATCGGTATAGGCGTTGACAGTTTCTTCTATCTCCCGAAGATAAGTTTAGGCCTTATCTAACTCCTTTTTGATGAATCTCTGCTTATTATCTTCCTCCTTAAGCTTCTCATTGGCTTTAAGCTTCTCTGCCTTAGAGACATTCAGGCTCTCATTCAAATTTGCAATATCAACATTGGCTGCAACCAGAGAATCTTGAACTTCATCTCTATCCTTCAGAAGTTTGTCATAGTTAGTGTGAAGAATCTTCACTTCTGTAAAAATAGACTTGAAGTTATCATAAAACTCTTGGCATCGTTCTTGGCCTTCTTCACCTCTTCGGATCCTTGGAGGAAATCCTTTTAACTATCAATAACCCGAAGTGTAATTGCATTGACCTAATGACATGGTGGTTTAAGCTTCAGAGGATATAAAGGATTAAACAAAAGAAAAAAGGGAGACATAAGAACGGGCAACTTACCTGGGCTTGGTACAAGAGGAGCATCTCCACAAGTGACTGATGGTCTTTTCCCTCGAACACCAAGTCATTACCAACTGACTGGAAGCATTCAAAGACCGAAGGATCAAACTTCTCGAAGCCAGCCAGACATACCGCAGCTATAATACTCTCGGAGGACGTCCCTCAGATAACATCTTTTGCTTCTTGTGAGCAGGTGGGAAGTACGAAACTTTTTTTCTTCATATTCCTCCTCAATCCTGCACTCTCTTCGAAAACAACGAGCTCTTCCTCTATAATGAATACTTACAAAGGAGGCTCTCCCATACCAACGTCGATGGGAAGATCGGCAGATTTTGGTTGGGCCTCGAGGTGGAACCATTCTTGAAGAAGAGGTAGGAATACTGGAGGTTGTGGCTGATGTTAGAGCGCTAGAGAACATTTCGTCAAGAACCGATGATTGGTATTTATACCTATTTATTGAATACTTCTGGACTTTATAATTTGTGAATTTTTTAGTATTTTATGTTAGTTTTTATGTGTTTTAATCTTTTTTAGGTTTCATATTACTTTTATATGATTTTGCTTTGTTTTGTAGGATTTTAAAATAAGGGCGGTTTGGATCAAAGCTTGGAATTGCCAGATTTGAATTTTTAGCTTGTTGTTTACGCAATAGTCACTTGCGACCCAATTTGGACCTTTATCCATCAAGTATATCTCAAATCATCCAATATGAAAGTTGTAGATATACTTCTCAAGTTTTCAAAACGTCTTGAATCATCCCAATCGGAGGTCGGATGAGAGAGTTATGCTCAAAATACTGAAGAAGGCTGCAGTAGGCCAAAAAGGAAGCAAATTGGGCAGATTATACTAGCGTCGCAACGATGCTTTCCACTGCCGCAACGGTAGTACAAAACCAAAAACAAGTAGTAGGTTGCACTGCTGTAGCGGTGCCCTGCTACTGCCGCGGCGGTGCACTATACAGTATCGAGAAATCAGTTTTTAAATGAAAATCTGCAATCCTAAACTTCATAATTTCATTTCTTCTTCTTTGGGAGGCAGCTAGTGGCGATTTTGGAGGCCAAAGGATGAAGATAGTCACCTTCCATGGAGGTTTGGAATGGAATTCAACATCTAAGGAAGGTATGGATTGAATGCTTAGAGCTTAGAGATTGGTGAAAACCATCTTCTTCTTCTTTCCTTTAAGTTGTATTTACATTGATGTTGATTAATTTTTGGAACAAAATGGATTAATATCTATCCATTGATCTTGTATCTATGTTGGGTATTGAATCTATAACATGTTTTAGCTATAGTGAATTGTGTTTTGATCTCATTTAACTACGTATATGTTGTATACATGTTTGATGTAAGTTTACTCAATTGCTATAGTTTAAGCATGGAATTTACGATTGTGTTGGATATCTAATATGTAGTTTAATCGAATCTCTTTCTCTTATTTGGTTGTTATTGCATTTGTGAGTACTTTGAGAGAATGATTTTACTTTGCATACCAAGTGTTCGATAAATTGTCTCAATGAAGTTGTTCTTGTATTTTGCATATCTTTGTGCTTTGATGGCTATAGTTTGTGGTCTTTTAGATGGCACAATATGAATTAGATTATCACATTTAGTTTTTCATATTTAATTGATTGGCCAAGTGGTTAATTTGGTAACATATATGAAATTGTCAAATGGATTATAGCATTGTGACCCGAATGTGATAACCTGTGTTACGCTATTTGTTCTTAGGAATGAATTTATAATTTGTATGTAGGATAGACATATACCTATATGCCACGTGTAGCTAATATTAGAATATGTGCTTCATATCCTTGCTTTGCTATTTCTCATAGACATATAGTAAAATGCTTAGCTTAGGTGTCATTGTCTAAATTTTGTCGAATGGAATAGGTTTGGATTTGGTATGTTTATCTGTCCTTCAAAAAGGCATGTAAATACTATTGTATTCTTGGTTAACAAGTCGTCGTGATCGTAGGATCAAATAGGGAGAGTTAGGAGATTTAAATGATGTGTTGGAAGAAAAGGTAATCATATGTTCATCTATCTTTACTATTTTAGTAGTTTAAATGTTAATTTGTGTTATTTCTATTTCACTTCCTTTCATGTAATGAATCGTTTAATTAAGACTTACTTGATCGAATTAGTACATGAAAATCGTTAGAAATTAATTTCTCGCGGGATCGATACTTTACTTTCACTTTATTACTTGTTGACTATGTATGCTTGCACGTTATTCATTCAAATAAATTCCGATAAATAAACTGTTTCGATTTCAACCAACAAGTTTTTGGCACTGTTACTTGGGAATTATTTTTTTGATGTTTTTCGAAATCGATTTCATTCAAGTTGATATTAGTTTAGATTTTTGTGTTTTTCGATTACAATAAATAGACTGACAAGATTAGCAATAATACTTGTCTGAGACTGGTGTAACTGTTAGTGCCTTACAGTTATGTTTATCGTTGTCGACTACGAAATTGAATTAACAAGTTTAATAATAATACTTGTCCGAGATTGGCATAACTACTGGTGCCTTACGGTTCGATTTCGCATGGCATGTTCTTTTCTTTTATTCTTATTTAATCTTTTTTCTTAGGCATTAAAAAAATTAAAAATTAAAATATATATATATATATATATATATATATATATATATATATATATATATATTGGTCGAATTGTTAATTTTTGCTTGGACTCTTTATTTTGTTCGTAGTTTTTTCAAAAACATGAAATAACGAAGTCAAACTAAAGACTATAAAACAAGCACTAATTGGGAGGCAACCCAAGATTCGCTAATGTTTTGTTTAGTTTATTTTTGCATGTTCAGGTTATACCTTAGCAAAATATTTGGAAACGGTCCTTATTGTGGACGACAACTGACCAATAATCAGGGAAGTCTCTTGCATCTAATTCTTTCATTACGTTTAGGAAGGACTTTGTCAGTTTCAAGTTTAGGGGTCTTCTACATTTTGTTTTGATATGCTATGTTTAGTTTTCTTGTGCTTTTGTTTTATTTTCGTGTGTTTTATTTAAGAGTTGTTGTAGTATATGTTTGAGCCTCTTCAACATTGTTGATGTGATTAGAACTTTAATCATTGATCAGGCTATTGATTGTTCTTATTATAACTCGTAGAAAATTGTTTGACGTTGCTTAATTTGGGTGCTTGATTTACTGTTGGTTTTTGCATTGCTTGGGATCCCTTCCGCTTTTGAGCACATATCCATTTGTATTGAGCTAGTTACTTGCTTAGAGAAGGTTTATATGACTACATGCTTGTGGAAGCTAGCTTTTACTCCATAACTAGTATATACATCACTCGAAGCGATTTCCCATGTTTAGTTGTATATCATGTGGTAGCGTGAGATGGAGCGTAAAACGCACTCACTCACACACACACACATATATATATAAAGAGAAAAAAAGAATATGTATATATAAATAAAATATAATAAGTTATTTGACTAGTCGAATTTTGTGGGCTTTGTTACTCGAGTTAGTAAGCTCTTTGGGGTGTTTGTACACCTAGTGCCCTAAAACCAACTAGTTTGGGAGTCATTAGTCTAACGCTCGTTACAGGGGTAACTCTATAGAGCCTAATAGAATGAGACGTTGTACAAGTCAAGAATAAAATTTGATTTATCTGCTGGGATTTGTGTAGAGTGATGTGATATGCATGCTTTTGGAGTATTTGATTGTTTCTATAAGGTAATTTGTTTACATAAGCTCATTCGAACTATTATTAATTTGTTGCAAATGGTACACACACATACACACTTGTGGATCATTAGTAATGTATGATAAAATAATAGGTTAAAATTCTAGATATAACTATGTTTTAAAATTTTCTTGTAGTTATCGTTTGATATAATTTTTGTGGCCATTTTATTTTGATATTGATTCATTGCTCGAGTTGGTTTTATTTGTTTTCGTTTATATGGTTTGTATTTTTGTTGCTTGAGGACAAACAAAGATTCAAGTTTGGGGGTATTTGATGATTGGTATTTATACATATTTATTAATACTTCTGGACTTTATAATTTGTGAATTCTTTAGCATTTTATGTTAATTTTTATGTGTTTTAATCTTGTTTAGGTTTTAAATTACTTTTATATGTTTTTGCTTTGTTTTGTAGGATTTTGGAATAAGGGCGGTTTGGATCAAAACTTTTAGTTGCCAGATTTAGATTTTTAGCTTGTCGTTTACGCAGTAGTCACTTGTGACCCAATTTTGACCTTGATCCATCCAGTATATCTCAATTTGTCCAACATGAAAGTTGTAGATCTACTTCTCAAGTTTCCAAAACATCTTGAATCATCCCAATTGGAGGTCGAATGAGAGAGTTATGTCCAAAACACTGAAAGAGGCTACAGTAGTCCATAAAGGGAGCAGATTGGGCAGATTGTACTAGTGCCACAGCAGTGCTTTCCACCGCCGCGGCGGTAGTACAAAACCAAAAATGAGTAATAGGTCGCACCGCTACAGCAATGCCCTACTACCGCCACGGCGGTGCACTATACAGTGCCCATAAATTAGTTTTTAAGTGAAAATCTACAATCCTAAACTTCATAATTTCATTTATTCTTCTTTGGGAGGCGGCTGGTGGCGATTTTAGAGGCCAAAGGATGAAAAGAGTCACCTTCCATAGAGGTTAGGAATGGAATTCAACATCTAAGGAAGCTATGAATTGAATGCTTAGAGCTTAGAGATTGGTGACAACCATTTTCTTCTTCTTTCCTTTAATTTATATTTTCATTGATATTGATTACTTTTTGGAACAAAAATGGATTAATATCTATCCATTGATCTTATATATACGTTGGGTATTGAATCTATAACATGTTTTAGCTATAGTGAATTGTGTTTTAATCTTATTTAACTATGTATATGTTGTATGCATGTTTGATGTGGTTTTACTCAATTGCTATGGTTTGAGTATAAAATTTATTATTGTGTTGGATATCTAATATGTAGTTTAATCGAATCTCTCTATCTTATTTGGTTGTTATTGAATTTGTGAGTTTTTTGAGAGAATGATTTTACTTTGCACACCAAGTGTTCGATAAATTGTCTCAATGAAGTTATTCTTGTATTTTGCATATATTTGTGATTTATTGGCTATAGTCTGTGGTTTCTTGGATGACACAATATGAATTGGATTATCACATTTAGTTTTTCATGTTTAATTGCTTGGCCAAGTGGTTAATTTGGTAACCTAAATGGAATTGTCAAATGGATTATAGCGTTGTGATCTGAATGTGATAACGTGTGTTATGCTATTTGTTCTTAGGAATGAATTCATAATTTATATGTAGGATAGACGTATACCTATGAGCCACGTGTATCCAATATGAGAATATGTGCTTCAAATTCTTGCGTTGCTATTTCTCATAGACATATAGTGACATGCTTAGCTTGGGTGTCCTTGTCTGAATTTTGTCGAATGAGATAGGTTTGGATTTGGTATGTTTATGTGTCCTTTAAAAAAGTCGTGTAAATACTATTGTATTCTTAGTTAATAAGTCGTCGTGACCGTATGATCAAACTGGGATAGTTAAGAGATTTAAATGATGTGTTGGAAGAAAAAGGTAATCATAAGTTCATCTATCTTTACTGTTTTAGTAATTTAAATGTTAATTTGTGTTATTTCCATTTCACTTCCTTCTATGCAATGAATCGTTTAACTAAGATTGACTTGATCAAATTAGTACATAAATCGATACTATGCCTCGTGGGATCGATACTTCACTTTCACTTTATTACTTGTTGACCGTGTATGCTTGCATGTTATTCATTCAAATGAATTCGAGATCAGAATTTAACTAATAAATAAGATATAAATAACTTGTTCCAATTTCGACCAACAGAACCCCGGGTCTTGGGCCACCTAAAGGAGGCAATTGCCCCGACTCTTTCAACTTCTTGGCCTCTATCAACTTGTTAATTCCCGTAATCTTCTTCCTAACAAGCCCATAGGCTTTCAGGCATTTATGGGGAGACTTGTGTTGAGTGGCCACTGCAAGAAAAGAAAAAACAAAGTTAATTTAATTGACGATGAGTGATTGGTTTTAAAAAATTCATATGAGCACTTATAGTTGAACAAATAAAAGAAGTCTAGATCATTAAGATGATCCCGATGAGCCCTCTTTGGCATCTAGGTATACACAAATTCAAATTCTTCCAGTCACCTCCTACTTATCCTAATTGGGTTCAACTGGTCCCAATTTGGCTCCGCCCAAGGGCCAATAAAATTAGTGTCAGGTTCTTTTATGAATAATCACTCCTTATGCCACCCCTTGTTACTGGTTGGGGTTTCCATTAACACTTCCATACCCGCCTGCTTTACGAGTTGTTAAAACCCTTTTCTCCCTACTGTTCCCTAAGGCAAATAACTGATAAAGGAAGTCTAAACTAGGTTCAACGCCTTTAGACGTGCAAAAATCCAAGAAACTAAAGAAGTGAATGAATGTATTGGGAACTAATTGGTTCAAACTAAGGCTAGTAGTGTGAAGAAAGTGGATAAGGAAATGTCTTAGTTGAAAGCAAAGACCGAACACGAATTGTTGTTTCGAAACAGCGATCCATAACCAGCCATTGGAATCCCTAGGTTGCCAATACATTCTTCCTTAGATGAAGGCTCCTTAATCTAGTACTCATTGGGGATATAAAACTCAGTTTTAAACAGTTACAGCCTTGCACCTGTGATGGTGGACAAGGTATTGGCTGCCCTATACTCCTCAGTAGTATATTTGCTTCTATTATACTACTCAACATCCTTCTCCTTCAATACTATAAAGATTGTACCTGCCTTTCTGTCGAAAACTCCAGGCCCAGTCACCATAGTTCCACCTTCAGCAGGGGAAGATGAAACCATGGTAGAGGTAGAATGCTTTTTCCCCTTTTCATGGTTACCCATTTATAAATTTAAAAGAGGAAAGTTTTAGAACTTACTCGAAATCGAAGAAAATCTAAGCCAGAATGGAGAATCAACGTTGATTTTGGGACACGATTGGAAACTAAGGCTTTCTTCTCTTTCTCTACAAATGATGGGAAAAAGTGAAGAGACAGTTCTTTTTACTCTTCTAATTTCAAAATCTGTTCAAATCAACAGTTTGGATTGGATTGATTTGACGGTCCGGGTGGAATCATGTAAGGCTCACGTGCGCGTTCCCAAAGAGAGCCTCGTGCTTTAAAGTGCCGTATGATGATATGCCTTTTCAAATTTCCAAATGAAATAATTATTCAAGGGATCCAATGGTTATCCTTCTCGATTGGATGCATATAAGCTCCCGATGAATTCGCAGATCCTGATATTATATCCTTTTACTCCTCTATCATATTTTATAGGCTAAATGAGTGGGAGGCAATGTTGGGCTATGGATTTTCATTAGAGCAAGTGGGCCAAAATGATTGGGTTGTTCACCCTTAAGGCCCATTTAGCTTGAATCCTGGCCCAAGGAGGCTTGGACCTATCACGCTCAGCACCCCGGATCACTTAATATTGTGGCAATAATATAACAGTTATCACTCACACATTTAGTCTGGAGGTTACATCAATTATTTGTCATGATGGGGATCGTGTATCATTACTCTGATCATAATCGTCGCACATGTTTAACGGTTAGAGGAGGACAACGACTATAAAAGGAATGTTAATAATTCAGGTACAATTTAATGCCAATTCACCTCGCTAAATATTAATTATCTTCATTGCTAACATTTCTTAAAACCAGTACTTACTCTCACACCGGAACTATCCCCCGATGGTCTAAGCCATCAAGCTCTTGGTTGCTTTATTGTGCAGGTCAAAGCCGTTGACGGTGGTCAAGTGTCTCGACAAATTCAAGTGTTAACAATTATATATACCTTATTATAAACTTCTATCAACATCGTATATAGTAGTATTTTTTTTATTCTAAAATATAAGATTATTATTATTATTTTTGTAATAATAATATAAGACTTGATAATAGATTACAAAATATATCTGGTAGGTACTAGGTACCCTAAGATGATTTGTTCATTGTGATATGGAGCATTAAATGTGGTATTTATGATTGTGTTATATAGAGAGTTTAGGTTTTAAGGTTTAGGTACCCAACATATGAGTTAATTGAGTTGTATAGTTGTTCTTGATTAATGTTAAATTCGTTGTTTAACTGATTTGATTCGAGAGTGTACCTTCTTTATAATTTTGAAAGATGTAGCATAATACCCTATTATTCATTGTTAACTATATATATTTAATTGACTAATTAAAGAAATCTACAATTAACAATATACCCAATTACTTGCACCAGTAAAAATCAAATAATACAATAATTATTTTTCCAAAATTTTAAATAAATATCTACACTATATTTAATTATTTATATTAATAAATAATATTTTTTAGACATTGTTCGTGCTTTACAAGAAATTTATGAATTTGTTTAATTTAAAAATTCAAAATTAGTTTTATTATATAAATAGAAGGAGAATAACCAAAAGAGAATTGATATTTTCATAAGTAAAAGTGATAATTTTATAAGATCCCCCTCGCATAAATAATAAAATGAGTTTTACACTTATGTGAGAGAAATTTTATAAAAAATGTTAATTTTTAATTGTGGAAATAATAATTCTCTAACCAAAATCCATCATCAAAATTGTTTCATTGTCCGTCGATGTATATTAACTAGGACAACTTTACACACACTACTTCAAACACTACATACATCTTAACCATAAAAAAGTGAGACCTAGCACGAATTTTCGTGTCAGACTCCATCTTTCAATGATTGATATCAAAATATTATATTTGTTTTTTTGCACTTATACTTATTCTATTAACTATGACACATAAGATTTAATCATTAAGATCTCATACTTGATTCTCATTAGTTACATGAGTTTATATATATATATAATAGTGCGCGCACACACATGTGTATAAAAAATAATCTATAATAAATACTTACTATGAATTAAAAATAGGCAAATACTATCTTTATCGTTTAATATAGAAACAAATGATTGATATTAGAATTGAAATTACGACATCCGGTAGCGGACGACAGGTACATCTATTATTATTAATAATGGATGGTATCAAATTTATAATTAATTTCACTTACTATCCGCTATTAATAATAACAGAGATAATATCTACTGTTGAATGATATATTAAATACTAATAATAGTGTTTGTCTTATGTACATAATAAATATTTGATATTGATCATTCTATACATACATACATACATACATACATACATACATACATACATACACACAGAGAGAGAGAGAGAGAGAGAGAGAGAGAGAGAGAGATTATTGTGAGATTGTTCTTTTTAACTATGAAATTCATTTTTAATTGTACTTCTGATTCTTTTATAACTACACATTTCGTTAGCTCAAAACATAGTCATAGTAACTAGGCAAAGATTTTGTGTCAATTAGACATAACGTGAAGTCCACTTCAAGATAGGAATGCACAAAAGACTCGTGCCCTACAGTATAACCTTGGTCCGATCTGGGCTCAGTCTGGTCAAAATTTGGACTAGTAAAGGTCTGAATCGATCAGGCCCAACCTGAAATGCTTGAAAAAATCATTTTTTTAAGATAGAAAATTTGGCTTGACCTAATTTGTAAAAAAGACTTGTTTGGCTTGGACTGACCTTAGGCCAGGTCTGGTCTGGCCTGAGGTCTGACCTGATTTTTTATCCAGTTATTTATAATTTTAAAATTTTTAAATTATAATTATTTATCAGTAAAGCATAAATTTTTACTTATTTATTATTATAATTTATAAATTATTACATTAATTTTAATTAATTCATCAATAAAATTTAAAATTTTAATTATTTATTCTTGATTTCTTGTAAATATATTTAATTAATATACATCTTCAATGAATAGAATTAAGTTAGTATATTTAATATTAATAATAAGTTAGTTACTTAGTTGATTAAATATTAATAAGAAGTTAGTTTATTGTAAATACTAAGTTACTTATATTTAACATTAAAATTTTATTAATATTCTTTGCTATTTTTAAAGTTAAACATTAACATTAATTAATACATCGATAAACTAACTTTTAATATTAAATATTAATAATAAGTTAGTTTCTTGTATATGGTCAAGTTCTTCATTAATTTGGATACACTAAATTCTTAGGGGATTTATGATTTTGGTTATTTTTCTGTATTTTATTGTAACAATTTAAAAAATAATTTCATGAAACAATAAAAAAACTAATTGAAAATAATATTTGAGATATAACTATGTCAATGTTTAATGATCATAAAAAAAATAAAATATATGTGTATTTAAACTTTACAAAATATATATCCAAATGATTCTAGTACTAAAAAAAATAAAATAGAAATTAACTTTATATTTAAAATATACAAATGTAATTTGCAGTAAGTTAATTTTGCATCTATAATCATATGTATCACAATAGATTGTATTCAAATTATATTTTTTGTGAAGACAAATTATGCATAGTAGATATACATTTAAGAAATTAATTTGCTTTATATTCCAGTTATATTTAAATTATATATTTTTTTTAATTTAAGAGGAATATATTTATTTTTATTCTAATCATTCAATTTATATTAGTGTGCAGTAAAAAGTTAAAATAAAATAAATTTTAAATAAATTTGTATTATTTTTATAAAATTTTATTAATTTAATATTTAATATTTAATATTAAAAAAAGAAGGAGAAGGACTAGATCGGCCACCAGGGCACCAGGCCTCCAAATTTAACCAGATCACATCTCAGCGCCCAAGACCTAGCCTGAGCCTAAGTCAACAACCTACCAGACCTAGTTAAAGCGGACTCCAGAACCAGCTTGTGCATGTCTGACTCAAGGCTTTTGATTCTTCGTCGTCTTATTCTCTATATCCTAATATCCTAATATCCTAATATAATACACTTCAACAGAAACCTAAAAGATTTCCCATTTTCTGATCAGTTCTACCAATCTCCATTAAGCAGTCAATTTGGGAATTGGGTCAATTATATGGAGAGAATTGTGGGATTGAAGTACAAGCTTGGTCGGAAGATCGGAAGTGGATCGTTCGGTGAAATCTTTCTGGGTCTCTGTTTGCTTTCAATTCTCTCTCTCTCTCTCTCTCTATATATATATATGTGTGTGTGTGTGTGTGTGTGTGTGTGTGTGTTGTTTGCTTAATCTGATACTGTTTGTAGCGTTCATTTTTTTAATCTGTTTCTTCAGCTACTCACGTCGATACATTTGAGATCGTTGCTATCAAAATTGTAAGAACAAATCTCAATTCCTTCTTTATGCTCAATTTGGGCTATTATATACATAGTATATAGTCAGATATGAATATGTATCTGTGTAATTTCCGATTTTATTAGGTACTTCTTACAGTTAGTAGACCGAGTGTTTGTGTAGTCTAATTAAGTTGAAGCAATAATTTGAGAGGCCGGAGGTTTTAGAGCTCATTTGAATCATTTATGGATTATTTTACGTTGTTATGTGCCCTTTGAAGTTTAATGTTGCAGCAAATTTTCTGTCTTTCAGGAAGCTGGTTAATTTTTTGAGGATGAACGCTAGTCTTTTACTAGTGCATTTACTTTTGACTATTTGGAGACCCTTAATTTAACTTTGATAATATGAGGAAATTTGTTTTGTATAATTCTGTTTTATAGCAAGGGGTAATGCTTGAGAATTTTTTATTTTATATGGCAGTAACTGTTAACTTTATAGACAAACATGTATTGTGTTTTGTTAAATTGTATTCATGTGAATAAATTTAACTTAGTTCAGCAACATAAACTGTGTTATGATGGATTAATTGATAATCTATTCTTTTCCTTTCGGTATGAAGGAGAATAGGCAGACAAAACACCCGCAGTTACTTTATGAAGCAAAGGTGTATAACATTCTTCAGGGAGGAAGTAAGTACAACATAGTATTAGTTTACAAATGATTTTTTATACATCATGTTGTCCTGATTATTCAGTCTCTTCTTTCAGCTGGTATTGCAAGCATAAAATGGTGTGGGGTTGATGGAGAGGACAATGTTCTTGTCCTTGACCTACTAGGACCAAGTCTTGAAGACCTGTTTGTTTACTGCTCTAGAAAGTTTTCACTGAAAACGGTTCTAATGTTGGCTGATCAGATGGTACTTCAAGTTTCTTATATGATTGTGTACTATTATATATTCCCTGTAATGTTTTTGTTTGTATTTTGATTTTCAGTGGTTTAAAGGGGCTGTTGTCTGTTGCAATTCAAAATTAATTTTACTGCATATGTTACTTCATATTGGTTCATTACTTTGTATCTTCATTTTCTCTCGTAGATAATCTTGAATGAAACTATTTAAGCAGACTAATGTTGTTAATCAGTCATTTCTCTATCATATTAATCTTACCCCATCAAGTCACATTAAAAATTACTTTTACAGTTTTACCTGAATACCATATTGTATTGCATGTGTTGCTTCTTAAATTGTTCAACTTGTTGATTATAATCATTTGGTTATAATCATTATTTTTATTTTTTGGTTTTGATAATGAATTCCAGATTACAAGAATTGAATATGCGCATGCTAAGGGGTTTTTGCATAGAGACATAAAACCAGATAACTTCCTGATGGGTCTTGGCAGGAAAGCAACTCAGGTATGGTAGTTATCACATATTCTTCTTTAGTGTTTGTAGTGCAGTGACTTTTTTGTTCCTATAAGTTTCTTGCTCTTTATCTATGTTATTGCTATAATTGGGTTATCCTCGTCAGGTTTACCTTATTGATTTTGGACTTGCAAAAAGATATCGTGACCCCACTTCGAGCCGCCATATTCCTTACAGGTATTTGTTTGATTCTTTTGAAGTACACTTACTACTGGTATTTTCTCATAAAACTAATGAACTGCAGAACCCAAACAGGTAGATGGATTTCTTGAGAACCTTCCTTGCTCTAGATGAAGTTATTGTTCTAAAAATTTGAATATGAACCTTCCTTGCTTTAGTTAATGTTAAATATTTTACTTCTTGGCCTGCGACTACCTTAAAGATATATCACCATTGCCTTGGATAATATCATTAAGAAATTTACCATAAGAGCCTTCACCATGAACCATTCAGAAATGGAACTTTTTGTTTGTATTTCCTAAAAGATCTTTATCCTAGTGGGTCTGCATTCTTGTTTTTTCGTCGCTTGACCTTCACTTCACTCTACTTTCTTTACTGACGATTTCTTCTTACATTCTACACCTATTATACAGAGAGAACAAGAACCTAACAGGGACTGCACGATATGCGAGTTGCAATACTCATTTGGGCATTGGTTAGTAAATGTTGAGTAATGATTTTTGGTCTATATTGTTGAGCAATTCATCTCTCACTTTCTGTTCTTCAATCTAGAGCAAAGCCGGCGTGATGATTTGGAGTCTCTTGGCTATGTTTTACTCTATTTCTTGAGTGGAAGGTATGTCCTCTGCTATTACTCATTGTTGACAATAATATTTGTAATTAGTAATGTTCTATATAGTTTCTAGTGCGAATAGAACTTTTACCCTGAAATAGTTGCACCTTAATTTTTATTTTTTTTTAATTTAATTATTCTGTAACTTGAATGAATCTGGGGGAATGTCGTGATTGGGTTGGAATCAATATTTATTTTTTAATTTAAATATATTGACTCAGTCTGACAAATTTTTTTAGTTTCCGCTTTCAGCCTTCCATGGCAGGGTCTAAAAGCTGCAACAAAGAAGCAAAAATATGACAAAATACGTGAGAAGAAGTTATCAACTCCTATTGAAGTAAGTTTTTGAATCAGACTGATTCGCTTTACCTTTTGTGGTGTAAATTGGAATAATGAAAATTGGCAAAAGGATGACATGGTGGAAGTTCCTTTTCAGATTATATAATTTTCTCAGCAGCTTATACATCTAGTATTGCTTATTGGAATCCTGTAAATGATTTTATCATCCATAACTGAGGAGAAACATCATTATTAAAGAACTGTTGTTATGACCAACAATATTTCACTTATCTTTTAAGCAATTGCTGTAGTTTTTCATTTATATGCACCTTTTCAGCAACTTTAACAGTTTAGTATATTTTCATCAGGTTTTATGCAAGTCTCATCCAGTTGAGTTTGCGTCTTACTTCCATTATTGCCATTCTTTAACATTTGATATGCGGCCTGATTATGGATTCTTGAAGCGCCTCTTCCATGACTTGCTTACCCGTGAAGGTTTGACCAAGTTTTCTGACCCACCAAATACTTGAACCCGTCACATTCATTGGTTGTGGAACTGCTACTCAAGTTGACTTCTTGAGTTCCATGTTAATTGATTTTTTTTTTTTTATTTCTCTATCTAATAATTAATTCTGACTAAATATAATTTTATATATGCTGTTGGTTGTTAGCGTGATACTATAATATAAATGATCTTCTGGTCCTTTCTTTGATGATTGTTATTCTGAATCTCTCTTGTAGGTAATTAAGCTCAACGTGTTATTTTCCTTGTGCAATATAATGTATACAAGTGGCATAATGTGTTGATGATTATTTCATTAGAGCATCGACTGAACATGAAGTTGCTTGTTTGTTTCTTAATGATGTGTTTCACTCACTTCCATTGCTGATAGGTTATGAGTTTGATTATGTGTTCGACTGGACCATTCTAAAGTATCAACAATCGCTCAAGTCGAAGGCACAGTTCAAGGACTCTGTTAGTATTTCCATGAGCCTTCTCTTCCACTAACTATTTCTTAATACTCACTATTAGAATTGTCAGATTTCTTTCGTTGCCTGTATTTCTTTAGCTTATTTTCTTTTGGAAAATTCCAAATTTTGGTTAGTGTCTTCTGTTTAATATTCTTTATTTCTTATTTCTCATTTTATATCATTTTTTTCTTGATCATGAGATGATCCCTGAATTTACAGCCAGTATCTGGAATGACCAGTAAAAGATTGTTACCAGTGGATATGGATAAGAATCAAAGTAAGTCGTTAAGTATCCACTTTTTATTCTTGATGATGTACCTTCTTATACAACGATAAATTTTACTTGCTTTTCATTGAAATCAAACAACTTGAGAATTGTATGGCGCTTCTTGAATGTCTTTAGGAGAGTCATGAGTAAGTATCTTAGTTTGTGCTAATATAAGATACTATGTGCGGAATATAGATTGGGATGACATTTATGCTCCTTTGGAAATTCAAATCCTTTGTTAAGGAACATATCTACTCAGGAGTTGGTCGTGTGACATTGGAGCCATCACTAATATAACAGAATAGTATAGGGACATGTGTATTTGCTATGTACATGGGCACTCATGGGGTTAAAACTTGTCTTTTACATAGCATAATCGGGAGATAAGTTAAATCTATGAAGCTCTGAGTCATTACCGTTTTGACTCTTATGTAATGTGATCTTAAGATAGCACTGCTGCAGGGAAGCAAGACAAGCATAACGTAATGTATATTGAAGTTGAAGTATTCCTCTGAGTCCAACAAATTAGGTCCATATCAAGCAATGGGAGGGCACATTTATTTGGAAAATTAATACATCAGGAACAGGAATAAAATGAGGTTGAATTGATGTGGAACAAAATTATGTTATAAGGTCTAAATTAGACAATGTGCAGTGTGTAATTATTTCCCTATTATAACATTGTTATTTTTCTTATATGTGTTTGTGGCATCTATGTTTATGCATCTTTAATTTATAACTCAGAGTTCCACAAATTTGTTTAACTTACTCATTTTGAAGATTATGACTAATAAAAACAACATTTTTTCTAAACTGTTTATGTTCTAGTCGCTAGTAAAGAGTCTCGAGACGTGTCTTTATAATTCATAGTTTTGACTTGAAATTGTCATCTAGGACACAATAAAATTAGTCTAAGACCAAGTGGAAAGCCGGGGAGACATTTGTTTTCTTTATTTTTATACTCAAATGTTTATTATATTGTTCATCTTAACTTAGAAATGACATTTAGATTTTTAACAAATGGAAATTTTGGCTCATGTCTTCTATTTCAGGAGGCAATACTTCTTATTTAGCTGAAAGTACCGAGAACAGAATGTCAAGTGATCTCACACATCCTGATGGTCATATGCGTTTCAGTTCAGGACTAGCACACAATTTTAATGCAGATAATTTGGTTGAGAAACATGTGAGTTAATGTTTGATGGAGATCACATTTATGTTCATCTGCTTACTTCCCATTCCCTATTCAGAGGGACCTGAGTGGCCTTTATTTTCCTAGACAATACATCCATATCATTGCTCCATGAGACAACAAATGCCTTTTAATTTATTTTCTTCTATATCTAATGTACTTTGAGAAATACAATAAATGTATGGATGTGTCGCTACTTGCTTGTTTCACTTACCAATAGTTTTCAGTATAACTTGGCGGTCTTCAAACCAAAGTCATTTCTGAATTTGATGATTACAGGCTATAAATAATGCACACATGCCAACTACTTCTACTTTGGGTGTCGCTTTCAAAAGAAATCTCCCAAAAAGAGAAGACCCAGATGCTGCAAATATTGATCAAGGGCGTGATGGTAAAACTGGTGCTTCAAGCAGTTGGATGCAATCACTGCACCGTATTTCTTCAGCCAAGTAACTGGTACGGAACTGAATTGGACACACTACTTGCTTATATGGCTCTATGTGATAATGCACATGGTGCACGGATGGCCCATGCTGTAATATAACTGTAGATTGTGGATCAACCTCTAAGTTTGTTTTTTCCCCTTTTAGACATGTATATGGAGGGGATTCATAGAAGGCTCGACAAATTCATCAATGTTGTGAAGTTATTGAATGGGTCCTTCAGTACCAGATCTCAGAACATGTATTTCTCTTAAGGTGACTACGAGTACAAACATGTTGAATGATGCTGGAAATTTACTTGTCAAGATTTGGTTGTCTTTAGGTATACAGATGGAAAAATTGACCAAGTTGTTGCATGTTTTACAGTTGCTTGGATGATGTGTAAAGTGTCTTCCTATTTTTGTTTTTTGTTTTTTTGTTGATAGATCACAAAGTTCCTTTGTTTTATTTGGTTGTTTTGATAACATATTTCATTTAATTCAGGATTGATTTGCTTTCTGTCTTTATTGCTTTAATTCCTTTGGATCAAAGGCCTGGATGTTCACCTGGATCAGTTTTAAACTAGGTACCAAGTCCTTCCCGAGTTTGAACACTATATTCTAGTGTTTCAGCTACTTTAGAGACAAGTTACACTCGTGTCTTTTGAAGCTTCGGTAGAGCTTCTTGTTCTTAACTTTATTTAGTTACTGCTCATTTGCAAAATTTCTTACTTTCAGATTTTGTTGTAGATGGTCTAAAAGTAATAATAATGAAGGGCCCCCACTGGAAGTCTCGGTGTCAAATCAACCTGCTTTTTTGTGAGAGAACCCAAAATAACCAGCATTTGGGTTTGGAGGTTTCTTTGTTGGAGATAAGGTAATTAAAATATGCATATATTTGCAAGTTGACAGAAGTAAGGAATTCAAATGTGTTGTTCTGCTTTACAATCTGTCTTCAATGTTATCAAAGTGTGTTTAAGTTATTGCACTTCTCAAGTTTTTCCTTTTTATTTAGCCTGCAATTCTTTTTTTCATTTTCTTCTTTTGTTTTGGTTTTTTCCTCCACAACTTTTTACTGTTCTTATTTATTTTTAATGGGAGGTGGAGGGTGGGATGAGTTGTTCTACTCTAATTCACTAATACTATTTTAGTAGCCGACTTTTTGACCTAGTACAGGTTTTTATGTGTGTATTTTGAAGTTCTTTTCAAATTATGATATCTATTTATCAGCAAAAGTTCTTATGATTGTTATTATCACCTCTATTGCATTTGCAGCTCATGAGTGTGATGATAAAATTAAAGTACTCTATTAATACTTGTCAAATTTTATATTTACATGATTTGCGATGGCTCTTCTTTTTACTCGCAAAACATACTTATTCTCAATTCCCATGAAATGATTAAGCTGTTACAGTTTGAACAGATTCTTGCTGGCTAATAGTAGCTTCATTTTTTCAGATCACCCACCCTATTGTGAAGCATGTTCATAATATGTAATTAGCAATATGAGTTTATATCTCATTAGACTTATTTTATACTTGGCTGGCAGAGAATCTCTGAAGTAAGGAAAATGTCGTGCAAAGGTGGTAGGGCAAACATATTGAACAAAAGGCCTTAAAAGCAGCTGTTTACTCCTGGCCTAGGAGTAGAACATCTGAACAGGTGGTATACTACTACTACTTTTGCCTATTCTGAAAGTGCTAGGTTCCTCCTGTCTTATATTCCACACACACAAAAAATAAAAAAACAAAATTTGTTATATGCTATATATCTCTCTTAATTATTAGTAAAGGTGTTATATATTTCTCTATAGGTATGATTCGTTTTTCCTTGCACATTAGAAAGAGAAACTGTTCGCAGTTTTCAATCCTCGGTGCCCAGATTATGTATTGGCTTTAACAAAATTCCTAGGTACTTTTAACAATATTAGAAACATCGAAAGAGTTACCTAATGACATAAAAGACGCTTTAATGGTTTCAAAGGCGAGACGAGTTTAGGAAACAAGATAATATCAAAAGTGCTGAATTAGTCCAGCATCGTAGCACTCTTGTAATAATACCCTTGCTTGGTGTCATCAAAATTGCTCTTGGAGTGCCAAAATACTTTTAGTCGGTAAACTGAAACCAACATGTACGTACACTCGTGGAAACACTACCATCCCACCTATATTAGTTTTTTTGTAGCCAACTGTCATCAACAGTAAGGCACCAACTCCATTCACAACTGTTCTAGCAAATGCACAAGTTCTGAACACGGGGAGGAGAATACCCATGTTCACAAAAAACACAGGGAGGAGAAAATCTTTTAAAGTCGATGCTAAACCATTTGAATGGCTTTTCAAATAAAAATGTCCACTTTAGTTGCAAGCAAAGTGTCTTTATAAGACTATAGACTTCATCATTAAATCTCAAGAGACTTTATCATCATACCTAGTATATTTCCTCCGTTCCAAATATTATACGATCAATGCCAGGTGTGATCACATGAATCTTCACGTAACTTTCACTTTTATTCTTCCTTTTATTTTTTAAACTTTAATTTTATCAAGTATTGAAGAAATTTTTTCATCTATTGGTGGCCTTGGTTAATGTGACCTTTTTCTCAGACATATTAAATTTATTTTAAAAAATTTATGTTAAAGTGTATTTTATACCAATAACAATTTTCTGTATAGGAGATAATCACGGTCAATTCAACCGTTTGTCATTATCCGCTATAATATATATTTGTTCGAGGGAGATGCCAAACAGCAATACGGTCGGTCAAAAAATTATTACGTACAATTTCATTTGACCGTGAATCCTTTTCCTCGCAATATTATTTCATTTTTTAGGTCAAAGGAGTATGTATATATTGAGTTCATTCTTTGTAATTTCCAAGGGTACAAACCGCGAACAGTTGATTAATATTCAATTTCTTAATAGTTTGTTTGTTTTTTATTTTTATTTTTAAAGTTGAAATAAATGAAGGTCAACCTTGTGATACCAACTTTATCTTTTTAATTTTTCTTTCTTTTTCTATTGAAACTTATGAACTAATATAAATAGTTGGTCAACTCTTAATAATGTAAACCATACTGCTCTTATAGACAAATAAGAAGAAAGTAAACTGTCAAAAATATGTGAAATGATATAAGCCCAAGCCATCCAACGACTCAAATAATACACCATATAATAATGAGTAAAATACAGTGATATTTTCTCTAGACAATTATAATAATATTTATTTATTTTTAAAATTTTTAAATAACAGTTAGTATCTTTACAAGTATTTAGGGTAGACTAAATAGATAAAGTTATATATTTATTTTTGTATGTTATTAAATTTAATTCATCAATAATATATATATTTTTTAATTATCATTTTTAAAAATAATATATTTTAATTATAATTTTATTTGTAATTAAGATTATCTCATTCAAATTGTTGGTAACTTATATAAAAAAAAATTAATTTAATTTAATTAACACATTTTTTGGATAAGTGACACAAATATTAAGAATTTTAAATTAAATTATTAATGAAGTTGTTCTAATTAGAGTGATTGAGTATGTTGATAGTTTAGTTTTGGGTGTTTAACATAAAAAAATATTATTTGAATACTTAGTTTCATATTATGATTTTTATATGTTAAATTTTTTTGAGTATATATTAAAATTTGGGATGTTTATGATTTTGATTATATTTCTTATTATACAGTTGCAGTTGTTTTTGTTCAATGTTGAAAAAAAATGTAATAATATTTATTATTATCTCTCTCTTGTAAAAATATTTTTCTTTTAATATATTTTTCTTTTTTTTGAGTAACAACATTTGCCATTTTTATTTTAAATAATTCTACTCAATTGTGACTTATGTTTAAGTTTAATATTTGAGAAAAATAATTAACATTTTTTTTAATACTTTTTTGATATGAATAATAAGATTCCTTCTGTAATAATAAGTTTGTTTTACGTAAATTATAATATTTTGGAAAAATAATTATAATTTTTTTGGTTTAATATGTACTTTTTATGGGTATTAAAATTTTACTTTTTAATTACAAAAAAAATAAATTTAAATGTATATTATATAAATCTTAATTTTTGAATAATTTAATTAGTAAAAAGTGTATGACTTTATTATAAAATGAATATTTGTTATTTTTTGACATTTATGTTATTTATTGCACATGTTTATAATTTAATTAATTAGATCAAGTTAAGTGAAAATTATAATATACAAATTTATATTTAGTGGATATATTAAACATTATAATTTGAAGGATGTATTAGATATTATATTAAAAATATTTTTAGATATTAGTTGATCAATCACACCAATGGTAGTAAATTTTACATATTGTAGATTAGAGGATACTGACTATTATTTAAAAAATTAAAGAGATAATTAATATTATTATGATTATTTACAGAAAATATCAGTGTATTTTTCTCTATACTAATTAATTTTGATATAGTGGAGACATCGTGAAGTAGCTTTTATGACGTTCTCAGCTGGCCTTTTGCAATAATGCGCATGCATGGGTTCTTACCCATATGCCTAAGCAATATCTGCCTTGGGCCTTGGGGCATCAACAATCCTTTAATAAAATCAGATAAAAAATAAACAACTTAAATATGACATTTATTTTGCAATTTTATAATATAATATTTTCTCTCTTTTAAAAAATAAGATCATTGTTAATTTTTAAAAGTGAATTTTAGATATTTTCAAGCTTGAAATTGAAATAGAATCATTTAATTTTAATTGGTACACTGTTAAATATTATAAAGATACATAAAAATTACTATTATTTCGTAATTGTTAATAAATTATATCAATTTCGAATTTAAAAATATTTAAATTACTTTTTAAAAGTCAATAATAATATTATAATCTGAAATAGAGGAAGTAGGTGTCGAAAAGTTTGCCTTGCAACAGGATACTTCATCGGTATATGATAGATGAAATATAAGTCCTCTTATGTATTGAGACAAATATGTGACGAATTATAATTATGAAACATATTAATACATATGATTGTATAAAATTATAAGAGAATCTCACTTACTACACATCTCTTCAAAAGGATTATCATTCGTAATATATATCATTTCTCATTAAATATGTATTAGATTTAGCATCAATATTGAAATACTTTTTCAGTTTAAGATGATAAGTATTTGTAGGAGTTGCTTGCTTTGTTGTTTGGTTTGCAGTTTTTGGTACGTAGATTAGAGCCAAAATAATTTTAATCCGCTAGATAGATTCATTGAATTTATGTTGCAAAGAGCAAGGGCATGAAGTCGATGGAAGTATATGCTTTCAACTGACATGGAATCTTTTTTATCCTCACCATGTCCATTATTTCATATATGTTGTCCTCTATATATAAATATACTGAACCAGGCAAAAGCAATTGTACTAGCTCCTTTGCAATTTGAGAGCCATATATAGACTACTCTCATTGTACTAAATTAAGTTGCAGGTGACCGGAACTTGACCGTCGGCTAGTGATAATGGCAAAGATCGCCCTAGGCACGAGTCGAGAGGCGGTCCAGCTGGACTACATCCATGCCCTTATTGTTGAGTTCATTTGTGATTATATGTAATTATTCTTATTATTATAGGAGATTATTTTGTTGTAACGTAAATCTGTTTCCTTATTTTTAACCTAACTTGTAGGCATAATATTTGTCTATACTCTGTATATATTACCAACAGATGAATGGAAAGCGTATGGGATCATATTCTTTCATGGTATCAAAGCTCTAGGTTTCTTCTTCCCTACCTTCTGCCATCTTCTTCTTCCCTGTATCAATGGCTGACTCAAAAATTCATCCTGCCACCACCGTCACCAATATCAAAACAACCATCTACATCACTCTCGATCTCGAAAGCGGCCAATACAACAACTGGGCAACTCTCTTCAAGCTCCATGCCTGTGCCAACCTTGTCCTTGACCACATCATCCCTCCTACGGAAGTAGCCGCTGCCAAGACGGATGCCGACATATCGACTTGGAAGAGGATCGATGCCATTGTCACGCAATGAATTTATAGCACGGTTTCTTTGGATATTCTCAACACTATCATAGATCCGGATGATGAAGCAAAAGATGCTTGGAACCGTGTGGCAGATTTGTTCCAAGACAACAAGAATACGAGGGCCATTCACCTTAAAACCCAATTCACCAACACTCTCCTTCGAGACTTTCCCAATGTTGCTGCATATTGCCAGCGACTTAAAGTGTTGGCTGATCAATTGGCCAACGTAGGAGCAAAAGTATCCGACGAGCGCATGGTTCTCAAAATGATTCGTGGCTTGATAGAAGCTTACGCGGGGTTCGTCACCATCATTCAACACCACAGTCCTCTTTCGACCTTTGCACAAGCCCGTTCGATGCTTTCATTAGAAGAGGAAAGCATGAAACAACGTGCTGCTCTTGAATCAAGTTCGGATTTCGCTTTGCTTATGAATTCAACTAATGATAACATTTCTGGTGGCAATAATTCCAAACAGCAACAAGAAAATACAAATGGGCATAATAATTCCAGTAGCCGGAATTATGGTAGCTGTGGTGGGCGGTGCGGCAACTACCGCAGTGGTTGTGGTGGTCGTAGTGGAAACCATGGTGGATCTCGTGGCGGGGGACAGCAGCGACATTCAACACCATTATGGCCGCAACAATGGGCTTCCATGCCTCCTTGGGCTCCCTGGTCACCTCATATTTGGGCCATCCCACCTTGCCCATTTCCCACTACAGGCCGGCATATCCGTCAATCTTCTACAAAGGAGTTCTTGGGCCTCAACCTTCCCAAGCCCATTACATGGCAGTAGCCCCAAGTGTGAACTACGAATCTACAAACATTGATGCAGCTATGCACACTATCTCACTCCATCAACCGGATGAAAATTGGTATATGGATACCGGTGCCACCTCACACATGACTGCCAATCATGGTACTCTCTCGTCTTATTTTAATTTGAGCAAACATAACGGCATTATTATTGGTAATGGTCATACAATTCCGATTCTTGGTTATGGTAGCGCCTCACTAACCCAAACAAATCCACCTTTGAACCTTAAACATTTGTTGCATGCACCTAAACTTATTAAAAATCTCATCTCAGTTCGTAAATTTATTACTGATAATATGGTGTCTATTGAATTTGATCTATTTGGATTTTCTGTGAAGGATTTACAGACGGGGAAGCACCTAATGAGATGTGATAGCTCGGACGATCTCTATCTCTTCACCAAACTTTGGGGCCAACGACCTTCAGCTTTACCTTCAGTTTTTCCTGTTATTTCTTCTGATTCGTGGCATTCTCGTTTAGGGCACCCTGGAAATGCCATTTTGAATTCTCTTCGTAGTAGCAATTTTATTAAATATAATAAGGCTCGTAATTCTTTTTGTGAATCTTGTCCTCTAGGAAAACATATTAAGTTGCCATTTCATGATTCTCGTTCTTTTACTATTAGGTCATTTGATATAATTCACAGTGACTTATGGACATCTCCTTTATTAAGTTTATCTGGTCATCGCTACTATGCTGTTTTTCTTGATAATTATAGTAATTTCTTGTGGACTTTTCCTCTGTCTAGAAAATCACAAGTTTATTCCATTTTTTTTTTATCATTTCGCGCATATATCAAAACTCAATTTGAAAGAGAAATTAAACATTTTCAATAATGGTCGCGAGTATGACAATGGTCCCTTTAGGAAATTTTGTGAATTAAATGGTATGCATTTTCGTTTCTCATGTCCCTATATCTCTCCTCAAAATGGTAAAGTCGAACGAAAAATAAAAACTATCAATAACATAGTTTGTACTTTACTTGCTCATGCCTCCATGCCACCCTCCTTTTGGCCTCATGCTCTCGAAATAGCAACATACCTTTTAAATATTCTTCATTCAAAGCCATTAAGCTACTATTCTCCTACTCAAATTCTTTATGGAAAAACTCCATATTATACCCATCTTCGAGTTTTTGGATGTTTGTGTTGCCCTTTATTTCCTTCCACCACCGTCAATAAATTACAAGCCCATTCCATTCCACGTGTCTTCTTAGGCTATCCGTCAAACCATCGGGGTTATAAATACTATGATATTTCGAATTGGAAAATTATTATTTCCCGACATGTTCTTTTTGATGAATCTAAATTTCCTTTTTCGACACTTCATACTCTCTCTCCTTCCTCCTATAACTTTTTCGATGATGGTTTACATCCCCAAATCCTTCATCAATTGCATGCACCTACCTCATTAGATTTGCAGACTCAGCCGCTTACTTCACCTGTTGAGCCTCCCTCTTCGCCTACTCAAACATCCCCCCCTTCCTCCCCAGCCTGCGTTGCACCACAACCCACTCGCTCCCCTTTTCCCACTGCCACGCCATCCACAACATCCATTCAACCTAGTCCAATTTCTACTACATCCATTCGACCTCCTCCTCCAGCCCATCGAATGGGAACTAGGAGTCAGCATGGTATACACAAGCCCAACCCTAAATACCATAACTTAAGTGCCCTCTCGCCTATTACCTCTATCTCTCCTATACCCCGCAACCCCGTGAGTGCACTTCATGACCCGAATTGGAAATTGGCCATGCAGGATGAATATGATGCTCTTATTAAAAATAAGACGTGGGAATTAGTACCTCATCCATCTGATGTTAATGTTATTCGTTCAATGTGGTTTTTTCGACATAAAATGAAATTTGATGGTTCTTTTAAGAGGCATAAAGCCCGTCTTGTAGGTGATGGCAGGTCTCAAAAAGTTGGAATGGACTGTGATGAGACATTCAGCCGGTTGTTAAACCGACCACTATTCGTACTGTTTTGAGCATTGCATTATCAAAATCTTGGCCCATTCATCAGTTGGATGTTAAAAATGCGTTTCTTCATGGTAATCTAACTGCAACTGTTTATATGTATCAGCCCTTGGGTTTCAAGGATGTAGTTCATCGTGACAATGTCTGCTTGTTGAAGAAATCACTCTATGGTCTTAAACAAGCCCCTTGTGCCTGGTATCAACGCTTTGCAGACTATGTGGCCACTATTGGTTTCTCTCACAGTGTGTCAGATCATTCCTTGTTCATCTACAAAAATGGATTTGACATTGCTTATATTTTATTATATGTTGATGATATAATTCTCATGGCCTCATCTGATGCTCTTCAATTATCTATCATGTCTCTTCTCAATTTCTGAGTTCGCAATGAAGGATTTGGGACAGTTGAGTTATTTTCTGGGTATTGCAGTCATCCGGACTGCACATGGCCTTTTTCTCTCATAGACAAAATATGTTGAGGAAATACTTGAAAGAACAGGTATGACAGGTTGCAAGCCATGTCCCACTCCTGTTGACACAAAGGGGAAACTCAGTGTTTCTACTGACAAGCCTTATGAGGACCCAACTAAATATCGCCGTCTAGCTGGTGCTTTGCAATATCTTACTTTTACCAGGCCAGATATCTCCTATGCAGTTTAACAGCTATGCTTACATATGCATGATCCGAAAGTCGAGCACATGGATGCTCTCAAGCGTATACTACGCTATATTCACGGAACGATTAATCATGGTTTGCATCTGTATAAGTCTAAACTTGACTCTCTCCTTTCTTATACGGATGTTGATTGGGGTGGCTGTCCTGACACGCGTCGCTCCACCTCTGGTTATTGTCTATTCCTCGGTGATAACCTGCTTTCATGGTCCTCTAAACGGCAACCCACACTATCTAAATCAAGTGCCTAGGCTGAATATTGAGGGGTTGCCAATGTTGTCTCTGAATCTTGATGGATCCGAAATTTACTCCTGGAACTTCATTGTCCGATCCACAAGGCAACACTTGTATACTGCGTTAATGTGAGTGCAATATACCTCTCCGACAATCCGGTACAACACCAACGCACTAAACATATTGAGATGGACATTCATTTTGTTCGTGAAAAGGTAAAACGTGGCGAAGTGCGTGTCCTTTATGTTCCGTCACGTTATCAGATTGCCGACATATTTACCAAAGGGCTCCCGCGCATACTTTTTGATGACTTTCGGGACAGTCTAAGCGTTCGACAACCTCTTACTTCAACTGCGGGGGTGTGATAGATTATATGTAATTATTCTTATTATTATAGGAGATTATTCTGTTGTAACGTAAATTTGTTTCCTTATTCTTAGCCTAACTTGTAGGCATAATATTTGTCTATACTCTATATATATTACCAACAGATGAATGGGAAGCGTACGGGATCATATTCTTTCAATTTGTACATTTCTTTTCGTGTTTGTTGGTGTTGGATCTGCCATGGCCATGGGTAAATTTTTACATTTATAATGCCAAATATCTTTCCATGTTCTTTTGGTGGTCGAGATATTTAGAAATTTTGTTAGAGCAATAAATGTCATTTAAAGTGTTAAGTGTCATTAAAATAAGTATAAAAGTGTCGTTGAATATATATTTATTCTGACAGCATAATTTTTCCTTTGTCAATAAAAAGCTGATCACTTGATTTTTTTTATTTTTTAAATCTTCGTATTTCGAAATTTGATTAATATTGGAAGTTACTTTGGAACTTCTTGGCAGATAAGCTGACTCGAAATGCCGTTGTGGGGCTATTTTTTGTGGCCATAACACATACACTGGTGGTGGCAGTGATGATATCGGCCGATTTCTGAATCTCCGGTGGTCATCTCAAACCTGCTATCACTCTCCGCCTTTGCGTTGGTGGTCATATCTCTGTCTTCCGGTCCATACTTTACTGGATTAATCAGCGCCTAGCTTCCATAGCTGCTTGTGCTCTGCCAAAGTATCTCACAAGAGGTGAGTCTAATTATATCAACTAAAGTACAATTTGCACTCAAGAGTTTCCATGTCTAAAATCTGATGCATCATAAACTTTAAAAAATATCTGCTTGCATCTAACGTTTCTTTTGACGTGTTAAAATACACCCTCCGAACATTTTGTCCATCAAAACTGAGCGGAAATCCCACACATGTAACTTTTTTAGGGACTAAAATTCAAATTGCACCCCAAACTTTATTCTGAGAATCGATTTGCACTCTAAATTAATTTTTCGACTAAATACACCTTAAATTTAATCTCAGATAATTAAATACATATTATGCTCATTTTTTCGGTCAAATCTTCACTAAGTGGTTCAAATGAAGGGTAAAAAAGGCAAACCATCAAATTTTATTAATTTAACTTATAAAAAAATTTTATTTTCTCGTACTCTCTCTACTATCGTTTCTTGTTTTCTTCTCTCTTCCCTATGAAACAAATTGGGTCATTGATTCTGTTTCATGGGTTTGCTGAAAAACAAATTGGTATGTGATTTGAGCTTTATTCTTCATGAATTTGTTTTAAAACGAATTGGGTCTATGTGATTTGGGGGGTTTTGTTCATGGAAATTAGGTCGTTCATGAATTTCTTCAATAAAAACAGATTGGGTTTGTGATATAGGATTTTTTTCCCCTTCAATTAATTGCATTCTGAGTTTGTATATACAGATAGATGAGATGAGCAGAGGAGATCTTTACTGGAGTATCATTAAAGGCTTGGAACTATGATAAATATATTGCCAGCTTGTGGAATGAGTATATGATAACCCTCTAATTAAACATGGGGGCTTCAGAAACAGCAAATATTATGATCTGGTCAAGCCGTGTGGATAAAATTGAGAGCTTTTTTTCTTTACGCGTTAATGGATGACTGTGATATTTCATAATTGCCTGATTTGCACTATCTGGGTCAAGCGGAAGAATATTGTAAGCAACATAGATCTCTGTTTTCTCTGCTACTTTATCACGAGCCTCCAAAATCTGTGTAATTGGTCATCTTTATACTCATTATGTAATCAATGAAAATATATATTTATAAGTATAATTGAAAAAATAAAACACACAAATGTACATATCTATCTATTGTTTTTCAAGGTGAAATATTAATTGGTGGGTGTTTTTGAGGCTCTTTATACCTTTGATAGTAATTGTACAGTCAAATACCGCCTCCTCCTTCGCCGTTGTCAGTCGGTTGCCCACCATGTCTGTAGACATCAAGCTTTCCTGATTAAATCGTATTTATCGCCATATATATATATATATATGGATTTATATGCCTATATTATTTTGAATAAAGTTCAATGTTGCAGGAACTTCTCCAACACAAAATCATTACAAAGCTTCCTTCTTCTATATCTCATCAAGGCATTCGCCTCACTGTCAATGGATCTGTCAATTTGCAGGTCCTAATTTTTGCTTCGTTTTCAGTCTTTTTTTTTTTTTTTATTTATAATTTCCATTAACAAAAACCCCCAAATCCTATGCCCAATTCGTTTTAAAACAAATTCATGAAGAAAAAAGCTCAAATCACATGCCAATTTATTTTTGAACAAACCCATGAAGCAGAATCACAGTCCCAATCTGTTTCACAGTGGAGAGAGAAGAGAACAAGAACCGAAGTAGAGAGAGAAAGAGAAAAGGAATTTGTTTTAATAAGTTAAATTAATAAAATTTGATAGTTTGCCTTTTTTTTATCCCTCATTTGAACTACTTTCATGAAATTTTGACCGGAAAAATGAGCGGAGGGTGAATTTAATTGTTTGAGATTAAGTTTAAGGTGTATTTAGTCAAAAAATTAATTTAAAGTGTAAATCGATTCTCGAAATAAAGTTTGGGGTACAATTTGAATTTTAGTCCTTTTTTAGGGACAATTAGGTCAAAAAACATAAACATCTCAATCAAAAACTCAAGAGCCAACATCCAAGGAAAAATTATTCAATGTATCAGGAGCAAATAAATAATTTATTTTTCTCTCTCACGTAACAGTGAAGTTCATAAGAGTCTCTCGATATATCGAATAATTTTTCACATCTAAGAGTAGTCAAATTCATCCAATTTCTTTCTCATTTCTTCTTCTAATTTCTTAATCAAATCATCTAGCTTCAAAACCTTCTTCGTGTTAGAGTTTATGCCCTAGAGGCTAATTATTTGATGTAATTGCTTAACATTTTTGATATTATATTTGATTGAATAAATAGATTATTTTATTATGATTTCATTTACTGCGTTATATAAATGTTAACATAATAAAAGCCCTTAGAATAATGATACGAATTATATAGCTTTAAGTATGTGACTTGAACATGAGATTATATAATTATAATTAGTATCATTGCTCTTAAATGTCCCTAGTCGAGTATCATTGTTAATGGGACAACAATGATGCATTGAGACTAGTATGTGGATTGACTGATGGCCAAATCTCATTGGTCATAAATATATGAGATATTTGAGTCAATGCATAGGTACATGTTAGAGAACAATGTACTGGACTGACCCACCATGAGAATTCTACATGGAGCATTATGCAAAGTGTCATAAGAAATTCTTATAGTGACAATGATGTAATGATCCTTCGACCTGAAGTCACTATATTATTACACGAGAATTTGTGTACTTTGATATCATCAAATGTCACCTTTAATAGGGTGGACAATAAAGGTGATTATTGGGTACATCATGAATCGTGTGAGGAATATGAGTGATCTAGATGGAATTTAACCCTCCTATATATTAGGGGTGATATCCATAGGCCTCTTGATTGAGTAGGACTATGAAATGCATGGCCATGCTCAAATATTGATTTGTTTCATATAGTCTACTCATTGATCAAGAAAACTCAGATTAAATTATGAAGAGTATGACACATTCCATGCCTCGAGTTTAATCTAGGATATAAGGTTAAAAGGATTAAATTACATTGAAACATTGGTCACGAAAAGGTTGTATCGAATCACCGATCTTATTATTATTTGGGTAGCAGTGATGCATTACTAGATGCCGCTCACTGTTTATAATTTTATAATATGATTTTAAAATTATTGCCAACATAATAATAACCTATAGGGTCACACACTTAGAACGTAATTAAAAGGGAATTAATTTAAATTGTAAGTATTTTAAATATGTCAATATGATTGATAGTATTTAAAAATTACGAATTTAAATTAATAGGATAATTTGTATATATGTATATTAATTAAGTAAGACTTAATTAATATATAATATATATAAATTCGGATTTTATTTTTCTATTGATTTTAGGTTTTAGTTAATTCCTATTAACTACTATATATATGATATATCAGTAGTCTAAAAGTGACGTAAGGAAAAAACTAAAACCCTAGCCGCTTTCAGAAAGAGGCTAGAGAGAAAAATAGGTTAGAAATCCTGATCTTGGTGGCTAGTACCGCGGTTCCTTTTGCTGCAGATCGTGGGACGATTCGCGGAGCGTTCGTGTGGATACCGTAGAGACGTAGTCACTAGATTGCGTTGAAGATTCGAAGCCGTTCCAGAATTCCATCGTCTTCTCAACATCTCAGATAATCGGTAAAATAATCTAAACCTCTGATTAATCTGTTTTCGCATGGATCCTGTCTTAGGGTTTCGAAAATTTTTTTAAATTCCGCTGCTTTCACTGTGTCGAAACCCTAACACTTCGATCCATTATGGGTGTTTTGAGAACTTAAGTTGGCTTAATATTTAAGCTCAATTCGTGAAGATTTAAAACCATCTTTCCAATTATTCACACTCAATTTAAAATCCTCTCAATTCAGATCTTGGGTCGATTACAATCAGAGCTTAGAACCATAGGAAGCACAAATAGTGAAGATCTATGGACGTGTATCTGTATATAAATAGGGGGGGGGGGGAGAGAAAGAGTGTAGAAAGGTGATAGATGAAAAAAAATTCTCTTTTCACTCTCATATAATCACTCCTCTCTCTTCTTTCCCATCACCATACCTCTCAATTTAGATAGATAAGATATGCATAAACGACACTCCCCCCCAGCATTAGATCAACGTCTTCCTTTGTTATCAATCAAAAGGACAGGGTTTGCCATGGAATGTGAAGGAGAAGGAGTCTCGGAAGGAAAAGAAAGATGAAAAGTTAAATCTAATTTATATAGATCTATATCTGTAAGACCCCGAATTTTATGAAATACAAAATTTAATTTTTCTTCATATATATATTTTTTTAAACAGTAAGTGGTTAAATCGATAAAGTTAAAAGTTAAGGATGTTATGTACAAATTTTATTTTGTCGGACAATATTCGCTTTGTCGGGGAATATTCGTTTGGTCGGGGAATATTCGTTTGGTCCGACGGCGCCGAAATAACAAATTATTGGTGGACCCCACAACGGAATATTTGTCGGATATAGAAAACGACAGAAATAACCTTTTTAAATAAAAATAGTCAACGGAACTGTTAAAATACCGGTGATAAAAGAATAGTAGCATACGGTAGTTATTGGTATTTTCTGTAGCACTCAGTACTCTACAGTAACACACGGTATTGCATAGTGTCTTATATTTTTGGTCTGATAATTGACACCGTAACTGTTACGCATCATTTCATCGATAATTGTCACTGCATAATATTTTATATTATCAATTCAATAATTGTTGTTACACAGTATTTTGCATTATTGATTTAATAATTGTCATTACACTGTATTTTATATCATTGAGTCAATAATTGTTGTTGCACTGTTTTTAAAATTATTGAACCTAATAATTGTCACAGTAACATATGCACAGTAATTCACATTATTGAATCAATAATTGTCATTACACAGTAACGTATGCTTTATTTTACATTATTGTTATCTCTATTATGATGTTATTTAAACAGTTGTATTTCATTAATTTATTGACTTGATATCTAAGAGCTAACTATACTGTATTTATAACAATTAGTCATAATAATTGAATTGATAAAGTTATTTGTTTATAATATAAAGTTAGGTGATTATTAGGTGATATGAAATGAATGGTGTAGATTAAAGTGTGAATTATTATTGAATAATTGAATTGATTTGTTTATAATATAAAGTTAGGTGATTATTAGGTGATATGAAATGAATGGTGTAGATTAAAGTGTGAATTATTGTTGAATAATTAAATTGATTTGTTTATAATATAAAGTTAGGTGATTATTAGGTGATATGAAATGAATGGTGTAGATTAAAGATAATATAATATTTGAAATGGATGGTGTAGATTAAAAGATGATCTTTAAATGAATGGTTTAGATTAAATGAATGATAAGATTTTTGGCTATAAATAGAAGCCTTAACTTAAGGATTTTTCATAAACTTCCTTACTTGTTCTTTCTTTCTCTCTCTAAATACTTCTTGTGAAAGTTCTCTCTAAGTGTGCTTAAGTCATCTTGAGTATTTGTGAAGATCTATAAGTATACGTATACTGTTCAAGTTAATCAACCTCATTTAAATCAATATCCAGTCACGTGTTGAGGTAAGGGATACCATCTTTTTCATATTCCATTATTCAAACGTACTATGGTAAGGGATTATCATTATTTGATTCTCGATAATAATATTGTTTCTTCCTTACTCATAAGACGTGCCTTTTATTCCCATGTATTAAATTGTGGGAATAACCTTACGGAGCGGATTGCCGCCTGTTGGTGAATAACCTTTCGTATTCATTCATTATTAATCTCTGAGAATAACCTTACGGAGCGGATTGCCGCCTGTTTGGTGAATAACTCTTTGTACTCAAATTCTATTAAATTGTGGGAATAACCTTACGGAGCGGATTGCCGCCTGTTGGTGAATAACCCTTTGTATTAATTTCCTTCACCTTTTGTTAATCAAACCTGCTACGGTAAGGGATATTATTTTCTTTCATACTCCTAAATCGAAATTTATTATGGAACTATTGCTTCTATAATTCCTGAAAATATTATATGTTCCATAATAGTTGAACTTCATTATTTCAACTGAACCTTCCTATTTACGTGAACCTTTCTATTGAATTGTAACCGTTATTCTGAACTGTGGATCTTGAATATCATTTTTAAATTTCACTCCACATCATGTTGACAATTTGGACATTATTTGAATCTGTACAAAGTAAACTTCCGATACTTATTGTTATCCTATTTCTTCTGTTCATCATTTATATCATTCTAATCATCCAAAAAATCAAGCTGTTGTGAATATCTGTGGCCGGGGGCACATATGTGATATATTTGTTGAACAAATGATAGGTTAAAGGCGATATAATAGGTTAAAGGCGATACATCTGTTCGGTGTCTTTTATGGCACGTGGTGAATGTTCTCTTTGGCCCGTAGTGCAAAGATGAACTGTTGTTTGGTATGATTATGACCAAAGGCTGAATCTGGTATAATCATGACCGTTGGTGTTATATTGAATATCTTTGGCCCGTAGTACAAAGATGAACTGTTGATGTGCATGATTATGACCAGGAACTGTGAATTTGTATTATCTTGACTAATGATATTTCAGATGATAAAAGTTGATGATGTTTTTCCTAAAAAGAGAACCGAGTGGACATTATAGTCTGCATTATTCTTCTAATAGATTACTCATTCCGCTGCTATTATTGATCTGAACGTTGTTTAAGAATTTAACTGCAGTTTTTGATATAAACCTTGTAGTCTATTGTATTCTATCAAGAACTCAACTGTTGAAGACTAATGATAATTTATTCGTCATTATCTTAGTCATGATATTCTTTACTGGGCTATTTGAGCTCACCCTTTCTTTTGTTCCATTGTTTTTCAACAGGAGATGAAAACATAACAGGGTCTAGCCGGGGAATGGAGTGAGGGTCCGAGGAATAGTTATCATAGTCTTCACGTTTTGTAAAATAGTGTGGCAATAATAGTGAAGACTTAGTTGTGTATTATTATACACTGTATTGTTGTACGTTGTGCTTTGTTGTAATAATTTTGTTGTAGTATTTTGACGACTCAAGTTTGGGCTGTGTGGGCCCAGATTTGGGGGCGTCACAGTTGGTATCAGAGCTTAGGGATATGGTCTTTAATGGAGATCTGGGGTTAGAACTAGGAGGGGAGAGACGAATAGAATTAATCACTAGTGTGTCCAACCTAAATTAGATTTTTTTTTTTAATGAATCGATTTGAATGTAGGAACATGAAGAGATGAATCAATTTGTTTGAACTAACAATTATTCTGTGACCACAGTTAAGTATGGCATCTGAAAATCAAGAGGTTAACTATGGAATGCCTGAAGCAAATGTAGCCGAGAATCAAGAGGCCCCAAACAATCCTCCTGCCAACTCAGGAAATAATGTTCCTGATAACATGATGAACGATGGATTCTTTAGGAATTTCATGCAGTTCATACAGAATCAAGGAAGAGAAAATCCAGTCAATAATAACGGTAGAAACGCTGGCAATTTGAGGATGGTCACTGTTAAGCAATTTAAAGAATTAGGACCACCTGAATTCCACGGGAAGCCTGACCCACTCAAAGCGGAGGCATGGCTGAAGCAGACGACAAAAATACTTGATGTCTTACAATGCGCTGATGATCAGAAGGTGCCATTTGCCACTTTTATGTTACGAGGTGAGGCGGACCATTGGTGGGAAGCGGTAAAACGTATCCAACCTTCAGCACTCGAAATGTCTTGGACAGAATTCGAAGAACTGTTTAACGAGAAGTATTTTTCAGAAAGCATCCGCCATATGAAAGAGGTGGAATTCATTAAGCTGGAGCAGGGAAACATGACAGTCTCCCAATATGAAGCCAAGTTTGCCGAGTTATCTCGTTTTGCCACCCATCTTGTGGATGACGAAGCACGAATGAGTCGGATGTTCCTAAGAGGTTTGAGATTCAAAATTAGTCAACAACTTAGCTCTCATAAATTTAGTTTGTATTCAGATGTTGTAGATAGGGCTCAAAGGGTGGAGCAAACAGATGAAACATTGCAGCCAAGAGTTAATGATCAGCATAGAGAAAGGAGTGACAACAACCACAGGAACGAGAACCATCGAGGAGGTAACCAACACTTCGGTGGTAATTCCATACCAAATAACAGAAGAGGAGAATCTAGTGGGAACAATTTCAAAAGAAAGAGATTCCATAATAATTATGGAAGGGCACCAGCACCAGTACCAACACCAGCACCGACCCCAGTTTCAAGGGGAGAAGATCGACCACCAGTGAGATGCTATATGTGTGGTCAGGAAGGTCACATCAGCCCAAACTGTACACTGCAGTCCAAAAAGTGCTACAGTTGTGGGAAAGAGGGTCATCTTGCGCGGTTCTGTCCTGCCATCAAGTCCAGCTGCAATGATGATACCAAAAGCTAGCGCGGATAAGGGAAAATCTGTAGTTCAAGGGAGAGCTTTTGTTGTGACATCCCAAATGGCGCGAAACTCGAACGAGGTGATAACCGGTAAGCTATTTATAAATTCTCGTGAAGTCTACGCTTTGTTAGATACTGGCTCTACCCATTCTTTTATCTCACCTGCATGTGCTCAGCGTTTAAACTTAACTCCTGAAAATTTGGACTTTGACTTATCAGTTGAAACCCCATTAGGAGAAATGACCATTACATCTACTGTCTATAAATCTTGCCTAGTTCAAATCAACAACCTCACATTACCTGTTGACCTTATTTCTTTGGAGATGCATGAATTTGATGTGATTTTAGGAATTGATTGGTTGACTACCCATCATGCTAAAATTGATTGTTTTCATAAGATTATTAGTTTTCATATTCCTAATCAACCTGTCATGCAAATTCAAGCAACTAAACCATTGAAATCTATAACTGTTATTTCTAGCCATAAAGCCATTCGTTTATTGAAAAACGGATGTCAAGCCTTTTTAGCTCATGTCACTGATTTGAACAAAAATACGTCAAACTTAAATGATATTCCCATTGTTAATGAGTTTCCTGACGTTTTTCCTGAAGAACTTCCTGGCTTACCCCCAAACCGTGAAATTGATTTTTATATTGATCTTGAACCCGGTACCAAGCCCATTTCCAAAGCTCCCTACCGAATGGCTCCCATTGAACTTCAAGAGTTAAAAGTCCAACTACAGGAATTGTTGGATACCGGTTTCATTCGTCCGAGTGCATCATCTTGGGGTGCTCCTGTCCTTTTTGTGAAGAAGAAAGACGGGAGTATGAGATTGTGCATTGACTACCGAGAATTGAACCATGTCACCATCAAGAACAGGTACCCGTTACCTCGGATTGATGACATGTTTGATCAATTGCAAGGCGCTCAACATTTCTCAAAGATTGATCTCCGTTATGGATATCATCAGTTAAAGGTTAAAGCTGAGGACATTCCAAAGACTGCTTTCAGAATTCGTTATGGGCATTATGAGTTCTTAGTCATGCCTTTTGGACTAACTAATGCTCCTGCAGCTTTCATGGACATGATGAACCGGATATTCAAGGAACATTTGGATCATTTTGTGGTTGTCTTTATTGATGACATCCTCATATACTCCAAGAGTCGCGAGGATCATGAACAACACCTGAGATTGATACTACAAAAGCTCCGTGAAAACAAATTATATGCCAAGTTGAAGAAATGTGAGTTCTGGCTTGAGGAGGTCGCGTTTCTTGGGCATGTGATTTCTAGTCAAGGAATATCAGTCGATCCTGCGAAGATTGAAACGGTACTAAATTGGGAACAACCCAAAACAGTAACCGAAGTCCGAAGTTTTCTGGGTCTAGCTGGTTATTATCGGAGATTCGTAGAAGGATTTTCTCGAATCGCCACTCCATTAACGCAGCTTACTCGGAAAAGGACAAAATTCATATGGAGCGAGGAATGCGAGAAAAGTTTCCAAGAACTCAAGAAGAGACTGGTTTCAGCTCCTGTTCTGACCATACCATCAGGATCAGGAGAATTTGTTATCTACAGCGATGCTTCTGGCAAAGGTCTAGGCTGTGTCCTTATGCAACATGGAAAGGTTATAGCCTACGCCTCTCGACAACTCAAAGATTATGAGAAAAATTATCCTACTCATGATCTAGAGTTGGCAGCAGTCGTTTTCGCGTTGAAGATCTGGAGACACTACTTGTACGGAGAAAAAGTGGATATCTATACGGATCATAAAAGTCTCAAGTATTTCTTCACCCAGAAGGAACTCAACATGCGACAACGACGTTGGCTTGAGCTGTTAAAGGATTATGACCACACAATCCAGTATCACCCGGGAAAGGCGAACGTTGTAGCTGACGCTTTGAGCAAAAAATCTTATGCAAGTACAAGTGCACTGCTGACAACACAAAAGTGTATTTTGTACGACTTGCAAAAGATGGAGATAGAGCTAAAGACACCAGGGACCCGCTCGAAGATTGCTCACGTGCGAGTAGAACCAACTTTAATCGATAAAATTAAAGCTGCTCAAGCTACCGATCCGGAACTGATAAACATGATAAAGAAAGTACAAGAAGGTGCCATTCCCGAAGCAAGAATCGACGAGAAAGGAATACTTCGAGTCAACTCTCGACTCTGTGTTCCTAACGATCCTGAATTAAAGCATAAAATCATGATGGAGGCACACAACACGCCGTTTGCAATCCACCCAGGAGGTACCAAGATGTATCGAGATCTTCGACATACATTTTGGTGGAACAATATGAAAAGAGAGATTGCGGAGTTTATCTCAAGGTGCCTAACTTGTCAACGTGTCAAGGCAGAACATCAAGTTCCTAAAGGTCCATTACAATCACTTGAAGTTCCCGAATGGAAGTGGGAACACATCAATATGGACTTCGTGACGGGTCTTCCAAAAGTTTCTCAAGGCTTAGATGCAATTTGGGTGATCGTAGATAGATTGACCAAATCTGCTCATTTCTTGCCTATACGAGAAAACTTTTCACTTGAACGTCTTGCCGGTATGTACATAAATGAGATCGTGAGATTGCATGGCATGCCAGTTTCCATAGTTTCTGATCGAGATCCTAGATTCACTTCACGCTTTTGGATCAGTCTACAAAAAGCTATGGGCACTGAACTACGTTTTAGTTCTGCATACCATCCTCAAACGGACGGACAATCGGAAAGGACGATCCAGACCCTCGAAGATCTTTTGAGACTTTGTGTATTAGACTTCAAAGGAAGTTGGGATAAGTACTTGCCGTTGGTGGAATTTTCTTACAACAACAGTTACCAAGCAAGCATAGGCATGGCTCCATTCGAGGCATTGTATGGAAGGAAGTGTCGCTCTCCAATATGTTGGAATGAGGTAGGAGAAGCAAAATTGTTGGGACCCGAGTTGGTACGCTTAACGACCGAAAAGATCCAAATGATCCGACAACGAATACAGACCGCACAAGAACGACAAAAGAGTTATGCTGATCTTCATCGGAGAGACGAAAGTTTCAACGTCGGAGATCATGTATTCTTACGTGTTTCTCCATGGAAAGGGGTTACGAGATTCGGAAAGAGAGGAAAGCTCAACCCTCGATTTATTGGCCCATTTGAAATCCTCGATCGAATAGGAACCGTAGCCTACAGACTAGCCCTACCACCAAGTATGTCTCGCATCCATAACGTTTTTCACATATCTATGTTACGTAAATATGTGAAGGACCCAAACCACGTCATTGAGTTAGAACCAGACGTTATAGCAGAGGATTTAACATACGAGGAAGTACCTGTTAAGATCCTGGATAAGAAGGAGTAGATCCTACGCTCAAAGGTTATACCTCAAGTTAAGGTTTTATGGAGGAACCAAGATACTGAGGAAATGACCTGGGAGCTAGAATCTGAGATGAAATCTAAGTATCCTTACCTCTTCGATATGTCAGGTACGTCAATTTCGGGGACGAAATTTCATAAGGAGGGGAGGTTGTAAGACCCCGAATTTTATGAAATACAAAATTTAATTTTTCTTCATATATATATTTTTTTTAAACAGTAAGTGGTTAAATCGATAAAGTTAAAAGTTAAGGATGTTATGTACAAATTTTATTTTGTCGGACAATATTCGCTTTGTCGGGGAATATTCGTTTGGTCGGGGAATATTCGTTTGGTCCGACGGCGCCGAAATAACAAATTATTGGTGGACCCCACAACGGAATATTTGTCGGATATAGAAAACGACAGAAATAACCTTTTTAAATAAAAATAGTCAACGGAACTGTTAAAATACCGGTGATAAAAGAATAGTAGCATACGTTAGTTATTGGTATTTTCTGTAGCACTCGGTACTCTACAGTAACACACGGTATTGCATAGTGTCTCATATTTTTGGTCTGATAATTGACACCGTAACTGCTACGCATCATTTCATCGATAATTGTCACTGCATAATATTTTATATTATCAATTCAATAATTGTTGTTACACAGTATTTTGCATTATTGATTTAATAATTGTCATTACACTGTATTTTATATCATTGAGTCAATAATTGTTGTTGCACTGTTTTTAAAATTATTGAACCTAATAATTGTCACAGTAACATATGCACAGTAATTCACATTATTGAATCAATAATTGTCATTACACAGTAACGTATGCTTTATTTTACATTATTGTTATCTCTATTATGATGTTATTTAAACAGTTGTATTTCATTAATTTATTGACTTGATATCTAAGAGCTAACTATACTGTATTTATAACAATTAGTCATAATAATTGAATTGATAAAGTTATTTGTTTATAATATAAAGTTAGGTGATTATTAGGTGATATGAAATGAATGGTGTAGATTAAAGTGTGAATTATTATTGAATAATTGAATTGATTTGTTTATAATATAAAGTTAGGTGATTATTAGGTGATATGAAATGAATGGTGTAGATTAAAGTGTGAATTATTGTTGAATAATTAAATTGATTTGTTTATAATATAAAGTTAGGTGATTATTAGGTGATATGAAATGAATGGTGTAGATTAAAGATAATATAATATTTGAAATGGATGGTGTAGATTAAAAGATGATCTTTAAATGAATGGTTTAGATTAAATGAATGATAAGATTTTTGGCTATAAATAGAAGCCTTAACTTAAGGATTTTTCATAAACTTCCTTACTTGTTCTTTCTTTCTCTCTCTAAATACTTCTTGTGAAAGTTCTCTCTAAGTGTGCTTAAGTCATCTTGAGTATTTGTGAAGATCTATAAGTATACATATACTGTTCAAGTTAATCAACCTCATTTAAATCAATATCCAGTCACGTGTTGAGGTAAGGGATGCCATCTTTTTCATATTCCATTATTCAAACGTACTATGGTAAGGGATTATCATTATTTGATTCTCGATAATAATATTGTTTCTTCCTTACTCATAAGACGTGCCTTTTATTCCCATGTATTAAATTGTGGGAATAACCTTACGGAGCGGATTGCCGCCTGTTGGTGAATAACCTTTCGTATTCATTCATTATTAATCTCTGAGAATAACCTTACGGAGCGGATTGCCGCCTGTTTGGTGAATAACTCTTTGTACTCAAATTCTATTAAATTGTGGGAATAACCTTACGGAGCGGATTGCCGCCTGTTGGTGAATAACCCTTTGTATTAATTTCCTTCACCTTTTGTTAATCAAACCTGCTACGGTAAGGGATATTATTTTCTTTCATACTCCTAAATCGAAATTTATTATGGAACTATTGCTTCTATAATTCCTGAAAATATTATATGTTCCATAATAGTTGAACTTCATTATTTCAACTGAACCTTTCTATTTACGTGAACCTTTCTATTGAATTGTAACCGTTATTCTGAACTGTGGATCTTGAATATCATTTTTAAATTTCACTCCACATCATGTTGACAATTTGGACATTATTTGAATCTGTACAAAGTAAACTTCCGATACTTATTGTTATCCTATTTCTTCTGTTCATCATTTATATCATTCTAATCATCCAAAAAATCAAGCTGTTGTGAATATCTGTGGCCGGGGGCACAGATGTGATATATTTGTTGAACAGATGATAGGTTAAAGGCGATATAATAGGTTAAAGGCGATACATCTGTTCGGTGTCTTTTATGGCACGTGGTGAATGTTCTCTTTGGCCCGTAGTGCAAAGATGAACTGTTGTTTGGTATGATTATGACCAAAGGCTGAATCTGGTATAATCATGACCGTTGGTGTTATATTGAATATCTTTGGCCCGTAGTACAAAGATGAACTGTTGATGTGCATGATTATGACCAGGAACTGTGAATTTGTATTATCTTGACTAATGATATTTCAGATGATAAAAGTTGATGATGTTTTTCCTAAAAAGAGAACCGAGTGGACATTATAGTCTGCATTATTCTTCTAATAGATTACTCATTCCGCTGCTATTATTGATCTGAACGTTGTTTAAGAATTTAACTGCAGTTTTTGATATAAACCTTGTAGTCTATTGTATTCTATCAAGAACTCAACTGTTGAAGACTAATGATAATTTATTCGTCATTATCTTAGTCATGATATTCTTTACTGGGCTATTTGAGCTCACCCTTTCTTTTGTTCCATTGTTTTTCAACAGGAGATGAAAACATAACAGGGTCTAGCCGGGGAATGGAGTGAGGGTCCGATGAATAGTTATCATAGTCTTCACGTTTTGTAAAATAGTGTGGCAATAATAGTGAAGACTTAGTTGTGTATTATTATACACTGTATTGTTGTACGTTGTGCTTTGTTGTAATAATTTTGTTGTAGTATTTTGACGACTCAAGTTTGGGCTGTGTGGGCCCAGATTTGGGGGCGTCACAATATCCATCTTCTCTCTTCCCTCCACCCTAATTTTGCAATCACCAATTTTTTTTTTATCTTCTTTCTCTCTCCATAATCCCTCTTTATTGCAAAACAAAACTCCAAATTTATCTCATTGTGCTTCTTGGTTAGGCTTGTTAATGGAATTAAGTGGTTTATTTAATTATTGATTTTATTTAAAATGTTTAGACGATTTTACCCTTAACAAAGGTAATGCAACAAGTGAATACCGGGACTCCTAATCACTTTTAATTGGTAAAATGTTCGGAGGGTGCATTTTAACATGTCAACAAAAACGTTTGGTGCAAGGAGACACTTTTTAAAGTTTGAGATAGATCAGATGTCTGATATGTAAACTCTAGGGTGCAAATTGTATTTTAATCAATTATAGCCTTGTAAGGTGGGATTGAGCCCACAATAAAAGTTTATTGGTATAGGCAATATTTTAAAATGACAAAGAAATGAAAACAATAGTAAAAAAAATTGAAAGAGAAACAATCACACACACCAAACACAAAAATTTATGTGATTCATTTAAAGCTCGAGTTATTCCACGATCGGTGAAAAATCTGGCTCACTATCTTAAAAAGTCATACATAATATTATAGTATAAGACCCTCCTTATATAATGTAATATAAGAATCCTAATTTACTCAAAATTCAAAATTACCCCAAAAATTTGAGACGGGGGCACTAGTCTCAAATTTCCGCCTAGTTACTCGAAGCTGCAAATAACAATAGATTATGTTATGCTTCTTGAGGTTCTTTTCTTCCGCTCCACACCTACGGCAGAACCCTTCACTCTAAGAACAGATTCAATCATTTTTTAAGCACTTTTACAATCACTTTTGAATCGGATACGACTTTATCAGTAAAATGCATTGAAAAATAATCCCAATTTTTTATTTACGTATTTTATTTAACATATACAGCTGTTTGCTGAAAGATTATATAGAAAAAATTGCATCAGTGTTTTTTTTTGTCTTCCAATGGTCCAATTTTTATTGCTGCCCAAAAACATGGCTATGTATACCATCTCATAAAAAGTCCACTTTCTCATTTTGACACGATGCAACGATAAAGTCAAACTTTATATACCTCTCCATTAGGCATGCACAACAGGCCGGCCTGGCCTGGCCCGGTCTGGGCCTGCCAGGCCTTGATCGTTGACCAGGCCGGGCCAGACCTTTTACTTTTGGCCTGCAGGCCGGGCCGGACCGGGCCAGACGCTAAAAAAAGGGGCCTGTTAAGGCCTGCAGGCCAGGCCAGGCCAGGCCAAGCCTTGGGCCAGGCCAGGCCAGTCCAGTCCAATCCGATTCGATCCATTTAAATAATTTTTTTAGTAATTTTAAATATTATAAAAACACCAATTAAAATTTTAAACTTAATTGTTGTATTAATTAAAAGTAATGTATTACAAGTTACAGCTTTCAAATTACAATAATGAAAATTATCTTTTTTATTATTATTTTGCAAATGACTTTCTAGTTGTTACGCTAAGTATCTATTAAAATAAAGATGCAATGAAAGATTTGTAAGAAGTGTAGGTTGCTAGCTAGGTAAGGAAAATCCTTATATATTACACTAGTCAATGTGTTTTCATGAATTTCTTTATTTGTATATAAACAAACATGCATGAATGGACGTATTAAAATACGTCAATTTTATTTTATTTATTGAATGAGTTGTTACAAAGATGAAGTTTTCGTCTACAGTGGGAGAATTGAAGTAGCAAATAAAGAAAATCTACAGAACAGATCAAGCTTTTGGTGAACAAGGCCAGGCCGGGCCAGGCCTCGGGCCAGGCCCCAGGCCAGGCCAGGCCGGACTTTTTGGAAGGCCAGACCAGGCCGGATCTGAGACAAAAAATGGTGGCCTTCAGGCCAGGCCAGGCCAGACCAGGCCTTGACCAGGCCGGGCTTTGACCAGGCCGGATCAAGGCCGGGCCGCAGGCCGCAGGCCATTTGTGCATCACTACTCTCCATACATCTGGCAAACGGGCTGAGTTAACAGCTGACTAAGCTAAAATCGGCCCAATTTTTTTGGGCCAAATTTTTTTAGCTTGTGGTCTGAACGGGTAAGTCAACCCATGAGCCATTTGATTAATTAATTAATTATTTTATTTTTTTTTTTTTATTTTTTTTCACAATTATGATACATAACATGATATTTTGATTTTGGACTATTGAGTATGTAATTTGTTTTATTCAATAAAAATGTACTTATTAACAAAAAATATTAAAAAAATTATGTTTAATTAAGAAATAATTTTAACTTTATAAACTATTGTGACTATTATTTATTTAATTAAATATGTGAAACTAATAATTGTAATTAAATATCAAGTGACTAATTTTAAAAAAATGTTAGAATAATACCACAAATACATTACACATGTATGTATTTAACTATTTATATAGTGACAATTATTTGATTATACATGTAACGTATTTTGTTATATGCAAGTATATAAAAACATAATTAATTATTATTTTTTATTAATATTTACTAATCAATAATATTTTAAATTTTTTCTTATTTAAGTTTTTTTCATATCTAATAGTCATATGTTTGGAGATAATAGTATTTTGAATAAATGAATAGAGGTTTTGTTCCATAAATTGATTTAAATGATTAATAAATTAAATTATTTTTAATATTTTATTTATGTATTGATGTATTTATTTTTAAAAAAAAAATAAAAAAAATAATTTGAGTCACGGGACTAGTCAAAAAAGGGCCAGGCCAAAATGGGCCACTTTTTTTTTGAATTGAAGAATAGAAGTTCGTAACCCACTTTTTTTAGAATAACCTAACCCACGGGCTTGGGCTCTTTTTATTAGGTCTACCTCTCCAAATTAATTTCTATAGTTTTCCTTCCTTTTATGAATTTCTCTTTAAAGGAAGTGATACGACTCCAAGTCTAATGAAAGTTTGGTAATTTGATGTGTGCAGATTACTCCCCGTACATACACTTGCAGGTGGAATGGACTATTTACAAGGGGTGATAATGGAGATTGTTTTAACATTTTCCCTATTGTTCAGTCTATGCCACTATTGTGAATCCCAAGAGGGGCTTCCTTGATGAGCTAGGCCCATTATCGACTGGGTTTGTAATAGGGGCCAACATCATGGCTGGTGGGGCATTTTCCGGGGCTTTGATGAACCCGGCAAGGTCTTTTGGGTCAGCTTTGGTCGCTGGAATCTGGACCGATCACTGGGCATATTGGGTTGGGCCACTCATTGGCGGCGGGCTTGCCGGTCTCATCTATGAGAACTTTTTCATTGTTAGGTCTCATGTTGTACTTTCAAGAGATGAAGAAAATTACCAGATATGAAATGAGCCCTTCTAAATTAATACTACATGTTTGCTGCTAATCTTGCATGTACTTTTGCATGTCAGATTATTATAAACAATATTTTGGTTAGTTTACTTTTAATTATTTTATACGTTTTGAATTATGCTGCCATTAATGGGCAAACGGAACCTTTTAAATAATTATCTAATGCTATGATTTTCTGTGAATGTGATTAGATATTGGGAGGAAAGGATCAGGTTTATGGGGGTAATCAGACTTATAGAAATGGGTTGAACACTGGATCAAATATATCAAAATCTAGTCCATTTGAAATCTTACCTCGGTGTACAATGTGTGGCAAGCCGCATTATTTATTTGCCTAGAGTTAATTAAATACTCCATGTATTTCGAATTATAAGATAATTATTGGTTTTTTATAAGTTAATTTGAGATATTTTTAAATTAACATAATTTATTTAAATTTTAAAAATAATAAATTTTATAACTAGTATTACCTTTTAGGTAATTTATTATATTCATAATTGTATTGACATAAACTAAATGAATTCATGTTAATTTTGAGTTTAAAAATATTTTAAAATTAACTTTTTATAAAATCATATTGATATTATAATTTGAAACGCAAATAATATTTTTTTTTATTTTTGTTTTGTTTTGTATCACTAAGTCATTGCTATTGCAATGTTAGCACACGTGGGAGGGAGAATGAATTCAGCACCACGGGCTGTTTGTAACAAGTTGGATTAAATTCAAAATTATCTTAGTCCAGTGTAAGCTTTAATACGCTATCTCAATAAATATTTTTTTTCATTATAGGCTCACTTAAAAAATTATGATTAAAGGGATACATAAATAATAATCCTTATATACACATTTAATTATTTTACATATTACGATATGAAATTAGGGTATTATACTGTTGGTGAAGTGGCATTATCCAATCCTTTTGAATTCGCCACTAATGTACTTATTGAGTTTTAACTTTTAATGAAAGTTTTTTCTTTGCTAATAAAAAATTAGTACTACATTCGTTTCATATTATTTGATCATTATTAATTTTTTAAAGTCAGTTTAAGAGATTTTTAAAATTAAAATTGACATATTTTTTTAAATTTTAATCAATATAAATATAATGATGAATATCGGCAAATATCTGAAAAGTATTACTCAATGTAAATTTTATTGTTTCATAATTTTTAACGAGTTATGTCAATTTTGAATTTAAAAATATCTCTATTTGACGTTCAAAAGTCAATAATAATCATATAATTTGAAACCAAAACAGTATTTGTTTTTTAATATTAATTCATACCTACTACAGGAGCATGTTTCACGGCTTGACGAATGGTAATTGTTTCAGAACAGGGAATAGGAATATTTCCCACAAATCTATCAACACCATCTCCTAAAGCAGCACCAAAGCTATCTTTAATTACAAGGTCAAATCCACAAAAACCATTGCCTTTAACAGACAATTGATTTTCACAACATGGCTACTAGGTTTACACCATTTAACAATATCAACGAGTTGAATTTGTGAAGCTGAACGTTCCAACAGTAGTTTTGCTTGGGAATAATATTCATGGAAATATTGCAAACACCTGCTGGCCAATGAGTTAAAATCCCCAAAAGAATTCCCATGCAAGACGTTATTCCTATGGTTCCAAATCTGTCAGGCAACCATCACCGCTTTACATAAATCATGCTTGCGTCCAACCTTCACCAGGGACAAATACCACTCAACAAATTCTCCTGTATCCATATTAGCACACCGAAAGCCCAAAGAGGATCCAAACCAAATAGCTACAGCTGCGGGACAGGAAACTGAAGTATGCAAAATTGTTAATTTCCTCAGCATAACCACACCTTGGGCATCTCCCCCATACCTTTCCTTTTCAAAATTTGACGAACAGGATGACGACGTACTTCCTTGTTTCTTACTAGCCCCTGACTGAACCGAATAAATCCACTTTTTGTATAATATATGCCAAACAAGTGAATCTTCCTTCCTTTTATATCCAATCGGAATTTGTAGAATAAGCTCTAGGTCCTCCTCAGCCACATTCCCTTCCAATAGGTCCAACTAATTCCACTAACGATCCCAGTCAATAAGTTCTACAACTCACTCATATTAGCCAGTGACAAACATTTGTGACTCATCAATTGAAAAGAAAGTGGTCAGGGAATCCATTTTCTGGTTGTAGCGAACATTTTATTCCCCTTACCAATCCACTATAGTAATCCTCTCTCCAATAAGGCTATATGTTATTCCCAAAGGTCATTAGAAATTATATAGAAGGGGATCAAATAGATTCTTTAAAATTTTATTTTTAAAGCTCAAGTTACTAAATTAATTAAAGTAGATTGATTTAACTTAGTTTGCACAACCGAATATGTATTGAAAACCCCTTCAAAGATTGATTAAAAATTTCAGATTCTGAATTTAGTGTATACTACAGAAACTAGTCACAGAAGCAAAACGTAGAGTAATAAATCGTAAAGTGCAAGAAAGTAAATTTGCAGAAAAGTAATGAACACAATAATTTTTAAGAGGTTATGAATATAAAAGTCTCTTAATACTCTCTTGAACTCCGCGAGTAGGGATGATCAAGTAAGAATAAGGTTACAAAAACCTAGGTTCACTTAGAACTAGTACAACTAGAGCTTCACTAATAATCAAGCTAGTCACTAAGATTAGGCTATACAAAGATCATTAAGTAGCGTAGAGTATGGTGTGGTTTGAAGTCCAAATCATAAATGAAATCGCTTATGTGTTGTTTGACAAATCCAAAATCGCACATGAAATCGCTTGTGATTGGTGCGATGCAGGTTTAAAACGTACAGTGCGGTTTCATTTGGTACGGTTTCGATTCCAAAATTAATTGAACATATACGTATTGATAAACATCTTTTTTGCTTCAAAAAGCAGTTGAACACATGATCGTAGCTATAATCACAGTACTGTAATTAACATATAAAATCTTAAGCGAATAACAAAGGTTTCGGCTAGTTGAACACATGATCATAATTATAATAGCATTCAAGGAACCACCCACCCAGTTCATATATGTTGTTAAGCACTGGGTCATACTTGTTACCGAGAGCCTATCTTCTAATATAAAAAGCAATAAGAGAAATAATGAACTTCCAAATGAAAATATAGTTCCAAGATCATAAATCCATTTTGTACAGATTTCTTCATACTATAAAAGATTTCGGAAACTATTTTAAGGAAATAACTATGGTGGCGAAGAGAATAAAGAACATCAGAGGCTAAAAGAATGTCATAACCACTAGTACTAAGTAACTAACAAATGCAACCCTTCTATTTTGATTATCTACTTTTGCAGCTGATTTTGTTTTAGGCAGTGTTGCGAAGACTCTGTCCCAAAATGATGAAGTGATACCAAATGGACTGGATACAGAAGTGATGATTCAAGTGATATCGCTGCACAAACGAACAAAATCATCAGAACCAGTTCAAAATTATAGTTCCATTTGTAGAAAATCGAAAGTTATGGTGTTTAAACTTATTCGACGGTTGGGGCATAGGATAATAAATAATAGTTGGTCTTAGTTTTTTTGTGGAAAAGAAAGTGGTGCAGCATGTATTCCAGTAATGTCCCCATAAACAACAAAATGACTTTTCACTTCATCGATCAAAAAACAGTTTCAATCTTATTGTCAAGTGTAGAATTATGCAGCAATTTCAGAGCTCATAATATATGTACACGAGCCAAAGATCAATAAGTTATGCTGAATTATGTAAAAAGTAGTTGCAGGAGAATATCAAGTATAAGAGTTCTACCAAATGAAACACAAGGCTTTGACATTGTTTTCACAAGCTTCTTCCCGTAGACAAATGCAAGAATAATAAATGGTTACAAGTTTTTTGCAAGAGCTACATGCATACACTATATCAACTCATTTGTCTAACATAAAAGAGTAGTATACAGATAGCGCTAAAATGTTTCAACCAGAACCAATGCTAACCAAAAATCTGGTTTTAAATGATCACTGCTTGTGCAAATGCTACATAGTAAAAATACTTGGTTTTGATTGTAATTAATACTTTCTGGTCTTTCCTATCCAACACGCAAATGTCTTGAATTTTCTGGAAAAAAAAAAAGAAAGCCAAGGCTTCCCCTTATAAAACTCGAAGTATCAATCAGGATGGTCCAGAGGTACCCTATTCAAACAAAATTATGTACTCTACCTTTTGTTGCTGTCCCCTCAATTTGAACTTGAATATATATACACTATAGTATCAAGGCCCCACTGTTGATTCTATCGCAGAAACCAACACTTACAAAGCAAATCTATACTTGTATCGTGGCTTAATCTGTGGTTTGTTCCAAATCATGCTTTGAAAACACATATCAGTTACAAATTCTTACTCAAGCAAATATTTTTCTCAAGTGTTTCAAAAAATATGCTAGGTTTTTAAAGGTTTTAAGTCTAAAATAAGATTTAATCGACAAAAATTAAACTATATCATGAAGTACATATAAAACCCTAAATTCACAATAAACTAAATTGAATCAAGACCATGAGACAACCCTTTTGTGCCTAGATTTGCAAGAAAATCAAGCTTCAAATTGAGTATGCAGAAGTAGCTCAATCGGTAGAAGTTTAGAACTGAGAAGAAGAGAGGTGGAGTTCTCAGAGAAGTAGATTACAGAAGATAGAAGTGTAGAATTGAATATTAGGTGATAGGTGTATATATATATATACATATATATATATATATATATATATATATATATATATATATCCAAAATGATGTCATTTTGGCCATTAGCGATGCGTGTAGTTTTGGCTGTGCGGTTTGGTCCAAAACCCGAAACTAAATCGTAGTTTCAATTTTTCAACCCTCCTAAAACCGTCATATATGCTGGAATTGTTGGTTCAATTTTATTGGTGTGGTTTGGTTGATTTTTAGGTTGGTTTTGAGGCCATTTCGGTTTCTTGCTCAGCCCTACCTCTAAGATATGTAAATCACTAAGAATTAAGTGTTGTTTAGGTCATAACTAACATTACAAAAAAAAGGCTATCAATGGCCAAAAACATTAGCATTCAAAGTCACCTAAGAGATTTGAATGAAAGACAAAAATGTTTAAAATCAATGAACAATGAAAGAATGATCGAAAGGCGGGAAAACCCTAGGGTTTGCCCCCCTAAGGTTTGGCCACCCTAGGCTTCAGCCCCCTAGGGTTGGGCCACCCTAGGTGGTTCCGCTTTGAGGCAAAATTCCGACGATCTCTTCCCAAGCGAACTTGATTTGAACTATTGAAACGAAACAAGGATGAAAGAGAAAATTGAACAAGGAAGAGACAAAAACTTAAGGCGTCCCCCTAGGGTTCAGCCACCCTATGGTCCGACCCTTTAGGGTTCGGCCCCATAGGGGTTGGCTACCCTAGGGTTTGGCCCCGTAGGGGTTGAGTCATTTTGTTTTCCCGAATGATGTTCTGAATAGGTTTTGAGCAGTGCAATGCTAAAGTCACGAACCCAAAACCAAGAAAACTTGTGAAGGCCTACAAGTCGTTTCCCTTAACTCTTCCATGACATGATAAGCTTACCATAGAATCAAGAATCAAGAAAAACGGATGAAAATTGATTAAGAAAAGCATAAACAAATAAAACGGACCGAATGAGGAGCAAAACCCTAGGATTCGGCCCCCTAGGGTGGCTTACTCTCGCTCCGTTCTGAGTTTCTTTGAGATTTTTTCAACTACGAAATTGATTGGTGCAATTTTTTGGATTAAACAACAAGAACTCTAAAAAATGTGACCTAAGAGGGGCCTTCATGAGTCCTGAAACAAAAGGCTCATGGGGGAAACCCATTCTGGGAATTGGTTAAGGGATTAGATTGACGGCTAAAAAGAACAAGACGATTTGGGCATTACTTGAGTAACTAGGGGTATTCCTGGAATTTCCTTATAACTAAGTGTATTTCTGGAATTTCTCCAGAGTCACATGCCTAGCACATGACAGTTGCCAGGAACTCTATAAATGCCCCCCTTATTTCATGAGGAAGGAACATTTTGGCAACTAAGAATTCTCTCCAGACTTGAGACATTCGAGAATACTTTTGGACCCTCAAAGTCTGGACTTGAATTCCTTCGAAACCCTTAACACGTGAAAGGCTCTTAGACACTAGCGATTATGTCGGGACCCTAAGAGTTATTCCTTATGTTAATCGAGCAGTTGCTCACCCGTTCTTCTTCCATCTTTAACTCTTCAACCGATCCTGTACTCTTCGCGGATTTCTTGCCTCCTCAATCAACTCAAAACTCAGAATCCTAATAAGGTACGAAATTCCTTGCCTACATTTTGGCGACTTTGCTGGGGAGGTGGAAAATTCGTGAAGGGTATACCCATAACTTGAAACGGATAGTTACGGGTAGAGTCTCACCGACTAGGAGTACTACTTCATTACAAATGGTTGATCAATGACTCATGAGCACCATGTAAGCAAATGTATGCAGGAGTACAAAGTGAAGAAGCCATGGAATAACAAAGGACAATAGAGGCCATACAACGGGAGATGATGAAGGCGTTGAAGGAGAATCATGAAGGGCAAGAGGTGATGATGTCCATGATGTTGGAGATGCAAAAACAGCAGGAGGAGATGATGAGTTTTCACCAATAATTAATGCAAATCCCAACTTGTAGAGCCATATTTCCAGAAAGTTCACAAGCAACGCGAGTAGGAGCGGGAAACAACAATGAGGACACTCAGAATGCGCTTCCAACAGTGGAAGCCCAACAAGTTCCAATCGTTCCTCTAGAGCCGCAAAACAGTGGTGGCAGGTCATAAACCCGAGTAGAAATAAGTCAGCCCCAACCAATAATTATTGCAATCTTCCCACCATCTTCACAAGTACAGATGCCACCTATTCCAAGTCATGCCCAATAACCTAACCAATAAGTTCTACTTGATGTAAGTGTACATCAATCCCTTTCTTTACCACATGCACCCCAATTATATCAATACATCCCGACACCTCAAAGGGTTTATACGCTAAGTCAGTATGTAACCAAGGAAGACATGATTGAGGTGATCAATTGAATCCGCAGACAGACAGCCAAACCCTCATAATTGAACTTTATCCCACCTTACCCTATTCACATCCAACGATAGCCTTATTTGGTAGGATACATTGTGTAATGACCAAGAATTTCCAATGTAATATTTTATTTAATGAAATGAAATTTTTGAAATTTATTTTGTTCAAGGATGTAATTAAATGTGTACACACACACACACACACACACACACACACACACACATATATATATATATATATATATATATATATATATATATATATATATATATATATATATATATATGTTTATTGTTTATGTGGAATAAAAAGGGAAACAATATAATTAATTTATGTAATGAGGGGTTCAATGATCTAAGTTATCAATTGATTTGATGGGGATATTAATTGGGAGGTAATTAAATTAGAAGCCCAACTTTTGTCTACATGACAAATGAATTAAGCAAATTTAGGATATCTTTAATTAATGACCACTCGGCAGCCCAAGGGGGGGGGGGGGGTGAATTTCAAGAGTATTAATTTTTAAAAAATAGTCTTGTAGCATGTAAAATATAATCATCCATAGTGTATTATAAGGAATTTAACCCAGCCCAAGTAGTATTCATTTTAAGCGTAACCATTGGCTTTATGATTGAATAAAACTAGCCCAATTAATTAATTGTCCAGCCTGTTTTGGCAGCCATAGTGACTTAATAAGGGGATAAGGTGTTATATTTGACAGCTTTGAAGTGATTGATGGGGACTATTTGACAGCCAAGAAATGTTAGCTGAGAGAGGATTGTTTAGGGGTCATATAGGGGGGAGGGGGGGGGGGGGGGGGGAGGGGAGGGGAGGAAGCTGATAAGAGGGAAGGAATACTCTTACTAATGCTCAGTTTATTCAATTACCAAGAACCTTACCTCACTTTTTCATTCTTAAGTTAAAGTAAGAAGATTGAAGGAAAGAAAAAGAGAGGTGGTTCCGACCAGTTGGAGAAGAATAATAATTATAACAATATCAAGAATCACTCACCCATATAACAATATCAAGAATCACTCACCCACCCTAATCAAAGGTTTAAAAGTCTTCTTTTAATTCGAAATTCTAAAATTCTATGTTCATAGTTTAATATGTGTTCTTCATGGTTATCCTTGTTGATTGTGGGAGTTTGGGTTGTTGTGAGAGGGTCATGAAGGACCAGGTGATACAAGGTTAATAATATGGCTGGAGTAGCATGTTTGTGTAATTTATGTGTTTATGTGTTAAGAACTTGTTGACAAATAGTGTATGCATGCTGGTGTTCGATAAAAGTTCCCAATGTAAAGTTTTCTAAGTTTTTTTTTATATTCAAAATGGTGTTTTCAAGTCAAATGATCATCTATGTGTTGTAAATTGTGAACTATGGGGAATATGTATGTTGAAAGCACATTTATGATTATCAAGAATCAAAATATAAAGTGGATTAATACTCTACTGATTAAATGATGTTGTCCATCAAAAGTATGAAAACCCGATGTATGTGTTTATAATATGAGAATAACAGGAAATAGGTTATAATCTTTGAAATGATCTACGTAGTGAATAAACATAGCATGCGTGTCAAGTGATTTTGAAACTTTTTGGAACTTAAGCTCTAAAACCTTGTTTTCCAACAAATAGCTCTCTATGTGTTATACGATTGTGGGGTTCATGGTTCGTGATTTAAGTCTTGATGATTTACAAAATAAAACCATAAGTTGAGTTGTTTGGGACCATGGTAATTCAATGATGCATGTATGCTAAAAGTGTAGAGGTTAAGGTCAGATTTCCTTCTACAGGATTTTTTTCTTTAGGAACAATAGTTCAGCGCTGCGCGGCCAGCGCTGAACTTAATTCATTTTCAGCGCTGCCAACACTGAAGTCTCTATCGTTTAGCGCGTCCAGTGCTGAACTCATTTCATTTCAACACCTTCAGCGCTGAACACTGAAAACAAATATTCTCTTTTCTAAAATTAAACCAATGTGTTCCAACCACGATGTATAAATGTTTATAAAGTTCAACATGTGTGGTTAGCATATAAATTGGGTAGTGGACTATTAAACCAATATGGGTATATGTAAAGTAAATGAAAACCTAACCTAAGTAACTAAATAACATGTAAGTTGTGTCAAGACAACAAGTGACTTAGTGTCATGTATATGAGTTAAGTGTGAGGATTATGTTTATGTGATTACATAAGTGACATGATATATGTTATTAATACACATGCTTATAGCTTAGATACTAGTGTATCGAATTTGTATATTAAATGATATGAAAGAAAGAGAAGGAAATGGAATGTGCTATAAGAATTAATCTGGAAATGCTAAAAACATTGATGATTTGATGCTATATGTGGAGTGTTATGATCATAGTTATGAAATGATGATTTAAACCAATTTGGTATGTGTTAATATGATACTAGGCATAAGTAAACTACTACTATAATGATGTTAAGTGTTGAAGTATAAGGATAACTTAAGCAACTAGCATGTTCGACTTATTGCCACACTTTCTTGAGTTCTCGATTGCTCATGATGAATGAAAGTGCAATTATCTCCATATGGGCAGCCTTCTTTGGCATAAAACTTCTTACATTGTCTCCCTTTATAAGACATCTGACTCTCTATAGGGAAAGCAGTCGACCTAAGTGATGGAATCTGGAATTCTTCTCTCGACTCAGATGATACAGCTCTTTCTTCCTCATGAGTGGCAACAATTTCTCGAAATGCCATTGACAGCTTATTTACAATTATGCCATTTGCAGAATATTACAAAATTGCCATTAACTTTTAATTCCTACAAAATAAAATATAAAATGAATAAAAATACTAAAAAAATACTAAAAATAATAAAAACACATAATGACACATAAATTACCTAAAATAAATTAAAATAATTAAAAACTCACAAATAATTAAGTCTAAAAATATTCAATAAATAGATATAAAATTCAATTATCAAATACCCCCAAACTTAACTCTTTGCTTGCCCTCAAGCAAAACAAAAATAAAAACTAAGACTTTATTAAATAAAACAAAATTAATCGACTACTTGAGTAACAAATTAATATGAAATATAAAAATTAGTCTCAAAGATTTTTTTTTAAATGATAACTTAAAGAAAATTTTAATATTATGCAATGTCCACAAATTTTAACATATTCATTAATCTTACTCTACTCAAGACCCTTCACGTATGTGTGAATCCAAATGTATCAAACTAATTAAACTTAAATAAATTCATACAATTCAAATGCCATATAAAAGATATTAAGTAATAAAGAATTACGAAACAAAACTCTATAACTCACTTTTTACACTACTTTTTGCTAATAAAGACAAATATAAATTAAATAATCAATTTTTTTTTCCGTCACGTTACGTACACTAGGATAATTTTTTTTAAGTTCACCACATTCATTTCTAAATATATTATTATATTTTTTCTTCATTCATCATAGGTGAGTGCATTTTATGCTCCATCTCACTATCTTTTTTTTTTATACCCATGAGTGCGTTTTATGCTCTATCTCATTTTCCTCACATGTTTATGAGTGAGTGCGTTTTACGCTCCATCTCGACTCACCATATGACTATTAATTAAACTAAAAAATGATCAATTCTTCAAACAATCCTTGAACAATTTACCTTAATTATCTTTCCCAAATCATATTCCGCATAATATTTCACTTCAAGTTATGATTAAATAAGTTATAGAATTCATAAATATCTATCATAAGCAATTAACCATATAAACCTTCTCTAAGTTAAAACTAACTCAACAAAAATAAATATGAGTGCATAAAAATTTATAGGATCTCAAATAAAATAATAACCAACAAATAGCTAAAATTCAGACTAACAAAAATTTATCCATTTTTCAAAAGTTATTAAATAAAAACCAATTTTTTTATTATCGGCTAAAAATTAATTCAATTAACTCATTGCCTAAGTGACTCTACCTAAAAACTAAGTTACCCTATTTTCGTAGCAAACATGATTGCACTTAGCATGTACAACAAGTCTTTAAACCCCAAGGTTACCCAAATTGGATGAGTTGTGCCTCGTGAGGGTTTGTAGTGAATATACCCACAAAATTCTAAATTTTAAACTAAAATAAAACCTATAAAAATTTACCTACATCCCAAACTTAAAAACAGACATAGTCATCAATGTATAAAATAAAGAAATTTAAAAATAAAGGACTCCCCTGAATATATAACATTTTTCTCCTCAGCTGTTAAGTCTGGATGTATTGGCACAAAAAATTAGAAACAAAAACAAAATATTAAAACAAATTACTAAATAAAAAAAACTAAAATTTACTGCAAAAAATAAAAATAAAAATAAAAATAAAATAAAATAAAAATAAAAATAAAAATAAAAATAAAAATAAAAATAAAAATAAAAATAAAAATAAAAATAAAAATAAAACTAAAAACTAAAAATAAAAATAAAACTTGGGTTGCCTCCAAATAAATGCTTGTTTTTAAGTCTCAGTCTGACTACTCCATTTTTCTTCAATCATGCTCAATCGTAAAAATTATCATTGCATGCCTCCTTTTCGTTTTTTCTTTGATTTTCATGACATCCACATGAAATTGCGAACTACCCCTAAACTTGAATTCATCCAAGTTATCAAAGTCTTCAACAAAGTCAACCTGATAGTACTACTCAGAAATTTAAATTTGTTGCACGGAAGGCACAATCGGATTTTTCTTAATACCATTCAAGCTCACAGTTTAATCATCCTCATTTTTCTTTTCCTCTTCCTAAACCTTGCTCCTTTTCTTTTTAACCTCATCATCATCTTCCTCATCCAAATGAGACATCTTTAGATTTGCTCTTTTAACCATGTGTAACTCCTTGCCCTTTTCTAATGCATCTACCTTGCGCTGCTCTTTACATTTCTCCTCAAGATTTATCTCTCTATTACTAGGTAACAAATTACGAAGGAAACTATTGACTACATTAACAAGTTGTTCTCTTCGAATCTCATCATATTACCTTTGAATCTCCATCTTACCACTTTGAATTTCCCACTCTCGCATTAATTCTTCATTGCGTTTACTACTCATCTCGATATTCTCTGTAAAGCTTGCAAGAATTTTCTCCAAATTAGATTTATGCTCTTGTTGTTGTGGAGGTGGGTATTGAAAATCCTTATTATATAATATTTCTGAAGCATATAATTGGTCTTGATTATTATTTTATGAATGATTCAGATAATCTTGCCAACCCGGATGATAATAGTTTGGGGTGTAACTATATTGCTACTGATTGTAGGCATTCTGAATAGATTGATTTCCAAGAGCGTCAATTTTTCGTTCAAGCTCCGCCAACTGTGTAGTCATTTGCTTAATTAATTCTGCCACTGATCGATCCATCCATACAGAAGACCATTGAGAATTAAATGCAACCATTGTACCTTAAAAGAAATAAAATAAAAATAAAAATATACAAGTTTAAATTAAAACTAATTTGACTAAAATTAATATTGACAAAAATTATTAAATTAATTCCCAAGCAACGATGCCAAAAACTTGTTTGCCTAATTTTAAATAGGAATTAATATGCATGTTTACGCGGCCCACAAGTAATAAAATGATTCATGTGGCATATAGATATATTCATTATATACATTATTGTACTACTTTTTTTTTAAAATAATAAACAAATTCACATGTTATCATATCCGAATCTAAACCTAAAATTCACTTTTGATTTCATATAGATTATCTCATTAATTATTTTGCAAATAATTATACGTGAACGCACAAAAATATGATAAACAATCCATATATAATTATCAATAATTAAAACAAAAACAAATTAAATTAAACTATACATTGGGTTCCATTACAATCTCAATTAAATAATTAGCCCATAACTAAATAATAAATTATCCAAAAATAATTCAACATCTCAAAATTATAAAAATAAAAGTAAAAATAAATAAATCAAATATGTGTTTTGATATCCGTCTATCACTCGGATCACAGTCTCCAATTCTCAAGTTCCGCCTTTAATTCTCGAATCATTTACATTGAATATTAACTTTTAATTCTACTCCTAACTATGTTAATCTAATTCTATTATATGTTAAATCTACTGTTAATCCCTGAAAATAAGAGTCTCATACTGTATTTATAGGAATACAATAAAAATTCTAATCAAAATTGGAATTAAAAACCAATTTGGAATAAAAAATAATGAAATTCCGCGAAAAATTCCGTTTCTGGCCAATTTTCGCACTTGCCAAACAAGGTCTTCACTAGTTGACTAGTCAACTGGCACACCGCCAACACTACGCGCATTGCACGACTGACTACATTAACCGTCCCAAAGAAATGACGTCGTTCCAACCTTTTATTGCCGCCTTCCGCATATTGTGCGGTTGGTTCCTTAACCTGATGCTATCTAGACGCAAAACGACACTGTTCTGTCAATGCTCCTGATCCTTACGCACATGACGCGCTTACTGCCATTCCACAAAATTACCGAAATGCCATTGACAGCTTATTTACAATTATGGCATTTGTAAAATATTATGAAACTGCCATTAGCTTTTAATTCCTACAAAATAAAATATAAAATGAATAAAAATATATAAAATTACTAAAAATACTAAAAATAATAAAAAAACATAATGACACATAAATTACCTAAAATAAATTAAAATACTTAAAAATTCACAAATAATTAAGCCTAAAAATATTTAATAAATAGATTTAAAATCCAATTATCACTTAGACAATTAACATGGATTATCAAGAATAAATCTCCTATAAAAGGAATGGAAAATATAAACTTAATCAAACCATTAATTGCTAATCATGTTTAACATCCCTTAGAACTGAAAATAAATAACTTAGCCTGACATAGTTGAATTTGCAAAATATCCTTGCACTTGTGAAAAATCTCCCCAAAAATTAAATTATAATAATAATATTTTTCTCTATTTATATCCCATCTAATTCTCCTAAATGTCTCCTAAACAGTTCAAAGTCTTTATTGGATTCCACTTCAGAAAGTCAAACAAATCAGCCCAACTAAGGTCGTCGAACAAGGCTCCCGCCCTCTTTTTACACTGTGAAATAGGGCCCCATCCCTTGTGTGCCAGGAATTACAAAAATGCCACTAATGCTCATTTTCCCATTTTGTCCATCCGATGCAATTTTCTACAAAAGAAACATAAAAACAAGTAACATGCTCACAAGAAGAATAATACTAAGTCCAAGAGCATATAATTCGTAGGTATAAAACTCACTCATCACCTCTTCGGTGAATTCCTTGGACTCCTTATATTCTCTGATGATGTTCTGGCGCACTTTTTGAAGAATGAGACTTGAGGTCTCAGTAGCTGAACTGCTTTATTGCCTCAATTTAGTCTTCTTTAGAAACTAGCCTTTAACAATCTTTTGGATATTGATTGTTAAGTTTTGAATCAGCTCAGTATGTTGCTGAACTTGGGCAGTCCTTTCCTGGGAAAAGGCTTCAGTATCTCTCAATTTTGCTCCAGTTCAGCTGCCTTCATTTTTTCCTCTTCGACAGTGACCTCAGTAGCCCTCATGTCGACTTCAGTTTTCTTCTATGCTGCCTCAACTTGCCTTTGCTTAGCCACAACCTTTAGAAACATATGGCATGAGTTCTTTATTTAACCTTCTAGCTCCTCAACCAGCTTCTTTACGTCAGAAGTTTCTGGAGGAGGCTTAATAACCTCGACAGTGGGAGTGGCGTTCCTAACAATCGAGGCTATGGCATTTCCCTTATGCAGCTTGGCCAACTTAAGTCTCTCTACAAGAGTTATAGGCCTTTTTGGGTCCCTTGCAACCTCCAGGACGACTTCGTTTAATTCCTTATATGGTTGATTAGCCACTACAATCACAATAAAGATCAGTCAGTATTAAAATCAAAGTGCTCAATAACAAGTTCGCCAACAAAAGCATCAATATAAGCATTATGTAGACAAAATTTAAGCACTCACAATTATGGTTAAATAACTAGTCTTGATCATTCAAAACTTTCTTGTCATCCTTGGTTGAAGGTTGCAATGACCCTAAATCCGGGTTCCATAACCTCGAGTTTGATTCTTCACTGTATAATACTAAATAACATCTAAAACATAAACTTTAATTAAACATCACGGAATAATACATAAAGTTCATTATAAAAAGGCTACAATCCCAATGTCGACTAACCTTAACATAACAGTACATATCTTAAGGAATTACAAAAGATTTACAAAAGAAATTACATAACAAGTAATTAATCTAATATGCAATAAGCTAGTTTAAGCTTTGGATTTTCCCTTACCTTTGTCCGATTTAGAGCATTCAGGCTTAGCTGAAATATAAATCATGATATAACAATGATGAGCAACTAGCTTGTTCAGCAAGTTTAAGAACAGTTAAAATAAAATATATCATGATGGAATGAGAAATAACATCAATGGTTTCAACAATAGATAACAATTGTGAAAGAACAAGAATCAATTTTCAATGTAAAAGAAATGATTGAATCTCTACTGTTAAGTGGTCTTAACTGCTGCTAAAGGTAAGACAAATATAGATCTGCCACCTTGATATTTTGGTACGCGAGGGGATCAGCCTCTTGTACCCTCTTGTACCCTATGTATATGCATAACATTCAGACATCTTGCACAAGTTCGGTTTCTCGAATATAAAAATCCCCTTAATTAGGGTTGTTCATTCTCAGTCTTACTATAAGAATCCGCACCAACCAATGGTTTGGATAAGCTTTTAAAATATTCAATTTGATAAATTTAAACATGCATTGTCTAGCCGAAACAATTAGCTTAGACATTCTTAAACAGTTCTTGAACTAATGAGCTATAACACTTGCAAATGCACTATGTGCGAATACAATAACAATAATGATGTGGAATAACTTTAAATAATTAAACCACTTAAAGCTCTGACAAATAAATACGAGTGTAGATACTTGCTCAACAATAATTGAATAGGTTTAAAGAACTTGCTTTATATAAATTTGAGTAAGGATAATGAAAACTTGTTTCGTGTGTAGATTATCGCTAACCAATTCAATTTAATTCTCTCTGAATAGATCTAAAAATTAATCAAGTTGATCTTTAAATTAGTATCATATATACATTCATATGATATCATCTATACATCTTACACCTTTAACACTTCACAAAATAATTATATAGTTAAGGGTATATAAATACTTAGAAAATATTATCATCACTTGATAATATTTTAATCACATAAAACCTATATTAATTATTTAATATAGTTCAAACTCTTATATAATATTATTAATAATCTTATAATATTTAATTAGTCTTATAATATTATTAATTATTTAATAATATTTTATTAACATTCTAATATTATTAATCATTTAATAATATTTTATTTACCGTCAAATATTATTAATCATTTAATAATATTTTATTTACTTTATAATATTATTAATTATTTAATAATATTTTATTCATATTTTAATATTATTATTCATTTAATAATATTTTATTTACCTTCTAATATTATTAATCATTTAATAATATTTTATTTACTATCTAATATTATTAATCATTTAATAATATTTTATTCATTATCTAATATTATTAATCATTTAGCAATATTTTATTCATTATCTAATAGTATTACTTATTCAATAATATTTTATTGACTTATCAATATTATTACCCATTTAATAATATTTTAATCATTTACAAATGTTATTAATCATTTAACAACCTTTTAATTACATATTAATATTATTCACCACTTGATAATATTTTATTTCAAACAATACCAATGGTTAATTTTTTAATTGTGTTAACGTTAGTCTTTATTTTAAACATTTAGCTACCAATTAGTTACAAATAAACTCCATATATTGGTTTATTATACAAACACTTTCATTTTATATTTATTTCAACTTAAATTTTCAAAGAAAATTCGACCCGGGCCGACCCGACCCGAACCGACCCGGACAATTTAAACTTTCTGTTTTCAAAGTCGGGACGCTCAAAATAGGTTAATCTGGGCGCCGGGGCGCTCAACACGGAATACAAAACCTTAATTTGGACTGCCCGACCCTCAGTCACTTCGACAGCTATAACTTCCTCATTTCAAAATATTTTGGGTTGATTCTTGAGTCTATTCTCATCAGAATTTCCCCTATACAATTCCTCTTTAGATCACAAATCCAAATTCCAAACTTAAATAGCCGTAAAATCGCTTACAAGGAAAGATTGAAAACTCTAAGGTTTCAAAACACCATGTTTTGCGGTAAGAACTATAACTTCTTCATTTTTCCATATTTTTGAAAGATTCAAGTTGGTTTTTCTTTATAACTCATATATGTAACTTTATAGGCATAGAAATTTCCAACTTGTACATTTCAAATTAAAACATTAAATAACACATGATCAACTAGGTTTTTTTTCCCGGTAAAGTTCAGTATAGACTTTTCTTCTGTTTATATGCATACCACATATACCAAAACACGATTTAAACATATCAAATCTTGAATATACCAATATAACATGGTTTTAGACTTCTAGATCATCAAAACAAGTTTTGATCGGTTAAAAAAATAATTTTGACCACTTAACACATATATAGACCATAAAATGAACTAAGGAAGAGTTGGAACACTTTTTAACCTTATGAACTTATGTGCTCTTCTTCTTCTTCTTCCAAAGTAAGATATGAGACTTTGTGACATCTACCAAGATCCTCCTCTAGCACTATCTTCCACACCAAAAGTGTTTCTCTCTTAAAATGCTCTTTCTTTTCTCTCTTGTGCTTTAACAAATGACTAACCAACATAAAGCATTGATGGATCACTCTATATATAACCCTTATCTAATCCTTCATCAACTCTCCTAATCCCCTAGTGTTGGTCAAATTAGAGCTAATTAGGATTATTATTTGCTTGAATGACAATGTGATGGACAAGGTGATTGATTAGGTTTGGTGAGCAACTATGGAAAGATGTGTGGAAGAAGCAATATGAATAAATCAAGCCACCCATTGTGGGTCCCTCCATGTGCTGGTCAAATGGGGATTTCCCCCCATTTTTGGTTTAATTTTAATTGCTTTAATTACATATATATATATATATATATATATATATATATATATATATATATATATATATATATAAATGTTGACCAACAATTTGACTTCCTATTGGGATCCACATTGGACTTAAGAATTAAATAAGTTGGGCTCATTCATTTAATTTGTTTGGGCTCAATTTATTTATCCCATTGGGCTAACATTAAATAACCTATGTTACATTTAATTAAATCAAGCATTGAACTAGTTTAATTATTACATAGATCAATATTTAATTAATTACATGGACTATTAGGTTAATTAATTTGACCTAGTTTAATACCTCATTTGAATTTAAAATATTATCCAATTAGACTTGCTTTAATTAATTATAACACATTGTTTTATTACTTTAAATAAATATACATATACATAAGTATATTCATTCAATTATTAAATGCACAATTAATTAGTATAAACATTTTAATTCATTGCTTATTATTTAAGAATTATAATTACAATGACATATAAAATTCGTGATCATTACATGCTCCCCCCTTATAAAAAATTTGTTCCCGAAATTACAAATTTAGACTACTCAAAAAGATTCGGATAGTTAGTCATCATCTTTTTTTCAAGTTCCTACGTAGCTTCTTCAGCGTTGTCGTTCCTCTAGAGGACTTTGACAGAATGTATAACCTTATTTCGTAATTTTTGCTTTTTCCTATATAATATCTAGACAGGAATCTCTTCGTATGATAAATCTTTCTCAACTTGTATTGGCTCATAGGATATAACGTGCTTGTAATCAGGCTTGTAGGGTCGTAACACTGACACGTGAAACACATTGTGAATATGCTCCAGCTTAGGAGGTAGAGCTACATCGTACGCCACTTCACCCACTTTCTTTAATATTTCGAACGGTCCTATGAACCTCGGACTTAATTTCTCCTTCTTCCCAAATCTGATCTTCCCTTTCCAGGGAGATATTTTCATGAACACAAAACTCACTACTTTAAAATCTCGCTTTTGTCGATTTAGATCTTCATATTTCTTTTGGCGATCTTGAGCTGCTACTAACCGACCTCTTATTACTCTGATAATTTTTACAGTCTGTTAAACCAATTTTGGCCCCAACAGTTGACGTTCTCCTACCTCGTCCCAATAGAGAGGTGTTCTACATTTCCTCCTATATAAAGCTTCGTAAGGCGGCATGCCTATGCTCGCATGATAACTATTATTATATGCAAACTCAACTAATGGTAGATGGTCTTCCCAACTGCCCTTAAAATCCCACTACTAGAAAAATAAGAATACATGACGGAATTTTGTGACAGTTTTTAAAAACAATCACAAAATATAGTAATTTGTGATGAACTTTTTGAGCAATCACAAAATAATAGTATATATGATGGCTCTTAGTGATGGCTAATTTTGCCATCAATAAATTATAATTGTGATGGTCATGTTAATCACCAAAATTTTCACGCAAAATAAAATTTCTTTTTATGACGCATTAAGCCATCACTTATTGATATACCCTTTTCATGATTGCATTTAAGCCATTACCAATATTTTAATGAAAGAAATAATCAAAACAATATTTTATGACGGCCATGACAATCATTAAAAAAGATAAATTTTTGTGACGAAGTTTATTTGCAATTACAAAAAGAAGGTATTTTGTGATGGAATTTTCAAGCAGTCACAAAACAATAAAATACATGATGGCTCTCAGTGATGACTAATTTTTCCATCATTATAGAGTATTTGTGATTGCCATTACAATCACCAAATCTTATGTGAAACTAATTTTGTTTAGTAAGCCAACTCACATATGTTTCATTTTATATATTTTTTTAAAATTATAACCATGATCTGGGCTTTGGTGTAGTGGTAATACTCGTTATTTAGTTTGCAAATGGGGTAAGATTTCGAATCCTACAAGTATCATTTGATACACTTAATATATATAGTGAAATAAATTGTCCGTAAAAGAAGATTCACGTTCTTACTTTTGATTCCTAAAGTCATGTGTTTTTCTGTGATGGCTTTGACAATCACAATAGATCAATAGATTACTTGTTAATGTGATTGTATTAATCATCACAAAAACACTAAGTGTTTGTGTGATTGTCAAAACCGTCATAAAAGACTTTTATGATGAGGGTATACAAGACGGCCTCCGTAACGACTAAAGTCATCACAAAAGTTTTTTGTGATGATTTTTTGAATATATGTGATGGATTTGAGCCATCACAAAAGGCCATTTTTTTTGTAGTGTCCATCACACAGGCTCTTAGCATATCTTTCAATGTCTGAATTGTTCTCTCGCTTTGCCCATCAGTCTGTGGATGATACGCTGTACTCATTCTTAACTGCGTCCCCATTCTTTCCTGAAGACTCCTCCAAAATTTTGATGTGAAGTGCGGATCTTTGTCTGACACAATTGATATCAGCATCCATGTCTTGAAACTATCTCTTTAATATACAACTTGGCTAACTGACCTAAACTAAATTTAATCTTGATCGGCAAAAAGTGCGCTGAATTTGTTAGTCGATCTACAATCACCCATATAGCGTCGTATCCCTTCTGTGTTGCTAGAAGTCCTACCATAAAATCCATCGTGATATGCTCCCATTTCCATTCAGGAATCTTTAACGACTGTAATAATCCACTTGGCCTCTGATGTTCTGCCTTTACCCTCTAACAAGTTAGACATCGACTGACACATTCTACAACCTCTCTTTTCATATTTGGCCACCAAAAATGCTGACGTATATCTTGATACATTTTTGTACTTTTCGGATGTATCGAGTATCTCGTACTGTGAGCCTCTTGCAAAATCTCCTCTCGTAATTCAGGTACTAACGGTACCTAAACACGATTTTCAAATCTTAGCAATCCTTTGCTATCCACTTTGAATTTGACCTCTTTCCCATCGGTCATCCTCTTTCTTATTCTGTCACATTCTTCATCTTTGCCTTGAGCCTCCTCACCTTATCTAACAAGGTTGGGCTTGCTTCCATTTCTATCGACTCCTTCGAATTTTTTACCTCCAATTCCATTCGAGATATTTCTCTCACCAGTTCTTCATGTTCTGTCAATACAAATAATTTCTCTTTGCTCTTTCTACTTAGAGCGTCTGCTACTACATTGGCTTTTCCTGGATGATATAGAATTTCGCAATCGTAATCTTTGATCAATTCCAACCATCTCCGCTGCCTCATATAGAACTCCTTCTGCGTGAAGATATACTTCAGACTTTTATGGTATGTGAATATCTCACATTTTTCTCCATATAAATAATGCCTCCATATCTTTAGGGCAAACACTACTGCTGCCAGCTCCAAGTCGTGGGTAGGGTATCCCTTCTCATAATCATTTAATTGTCTCGACGCATACACAATGACCTTGTCGTTCTGCATAAGCATACAGCCTAGTCCCTTGTGCGATGCATCACTATAAACCGTAAAACTTCTTATATAGTCTGGTAAAGTCAACATAGGTGCTTCACTAAGTCTTTTATTAAACTCCTGAAAACACTCATCACACTTCTCCGTCCATACATATTTCATTGTTTTCCTTGTCAAATTGGTTAACGACATTGCTATCTTCGAAAAGTCCTTGATAAATCTCCGATAATAACCCGCTAACCTAAGAAACTCCTAACCTCCATCTGCGTTCTTGGTTGTTCCCAATTCATCACCGCTTCCACCTTTACTGGATCTACTGAAACTCCCTCCTTGTCGATAACGTGACCTAAAAATTGAACTCTCTCCAACCAGAATTCACACTTTGAGAATTTGGCATACAACTGCTCCTTCCTTAATATCTCCAACACCAATCTTAGATGTTCCACATGCTCCTCCTTTGTTTTGGAATAAACCAAAATGTCGTTAATGAACATATTTATCTAAGTACTGCTTGAATATTCTATGCATCATGTCCATAAATGTTGCTGGCGCATTTGTTAGTCCAAACGACATCACTAGAAACTCATAATGGCCGTAACGAGTTCTGAATGTCGTCTTGGGTACGTTTTCCTTTCTGACTTTTAACTGATGATAACCAGTCCTTAAGTCAATCTTTGAAAAGTACTTTGCCCCTTTTAGTTGATCAAACAGATCGTCAATTCTTGGCAATGGGTACTTATTCTTAATCGTTACTTTGTTTAACTCTCTATAGTCCATGCAAGTCTCATCGATCCATCATTCTTCTTTACAAACAGCACTGATGCTCCCTATGGAGAAACACTCGGCTGAATGTACTTCCTATCCAACAAATCTTGCAATTGAACCATTAACTCCCTCATTGCTACCAGAGCCATTCTATATGGTGCCTTTGATAACGATGATATCCTCGGTACTAAATTAATCACGAATTCTATCTCTCTATCTGGCGAAAGACCCGACAGTTCATCTGGAAAAATATCCATGAACTCCTTAACTACTGGTATTTGTTCTATCTCAGGATTTACCATTTGAGATATCCTACACATCATTTCCTTAATAGCTTCTTGGCCTGCATCATCGCCAGACAACAAGATTGTTTTGGCAACTTGTTGTCATAAAATACAACCTTAGACTTATTTGGTGTCCTAAGGTGTATACACTTCTTCTAACAATCAATTACCACTCCGTGGTTAAACAACCAATCCATTCCCAGTATAACATCAAACTCCCCTAAACGTATTAGAATTAGATTCACATTTAACTCCTGACCCCTGATTTTAGCACAACAATTTCTATGTATATACTCTACATGAATCACTTCTTTATTAGCAACTTCTATGTTCATAGAGTTTTCTAATTTTTCCCTAGGCAATTCTAACTATTTAGCAAAATCATCAGACATAAATGAACAGGTAGCACTCGAATCAAATAATACATAAACATTTATATCATTTATCGGAATAATACATGACACCACATCTTTAGATTCCACGGTGTCTTGCACCGTCATGTTGAAAGTCCGTGCTATTGGTTTATTCTGTTGCACCGACCCTCCAATGGTAAGCTTACTGTTGTTTCCTCTGTATTCGTTTTCTCCATCATTCTTCTTCATTGGACAATCCTTGATCTGATGGTCCATGCCTCCACATATAAAACAATCCCCCTTCTTAGGTTTGGGACAATTAGGATCGATGTGCCCTTCATGCCCACAATTGTAGCAGACGTTCTTTCCCTTCACACACTTTCCTAAGTGATTCTTTCCACACTTACTGCATTTGTTTCCTCTCTTCTGATTGCTTCCCTGGGATATCCCTGAACTGTTGTTGTTCCGCTTGCGTTTGTTGTTATTGCTGCTGCTTCCACTGTTATTGTTCTTATTTCCATTCTCACTCCTCTTTTTGTTCCTTTCTTGATTATATTTAGATAACGTCTCGTTTCCTCCCTCAGCTATGATTGATTTCTCTAGTAAAGTGAAGAACGAATCAATCTGTAGCACTGCTACCTTGTTGAATATCCATGGTTTCAAACCATTCTCAAATTTCCTGGCCTTGTGTTCCTCTGTGTCAACCATATGCGGAGCAAATCTGGCCAATTTGTTAAATTTTGCCGCGTACTCGGGTACCGACATATTCTCTTGCTTCAACTCCAGAAATCTTACCTCCATCCTACTCTTCATACTTTTCGAAAAATAATTCTCATCGAATATTTCCTTAAACCTTGCCCAAGACACCACCCCTTCATTAGCCCTATTCTGATTAGCTTCCCACCAAAAATTGTCTTCTCCTTTCATCATGTAGGTAGCAAAAATAGTCTTTTGCTCATCCGTCACTCTCAAAATGACAAACGCTTTTTCTATTTTCTTAATCCATGACTGGGCTTCTTTTGGGTCTGTCGTTCCCCTAAACTCTGGCGGTTCGACCGCTTTGAAGTCTTTAAAGTTTGCCAATTGATTCTGCGGTGGTAGCGGATTGGCAACTACTGGGTGACGATTTTGCATTGCCTCGGCTAGTATGTCGACGAAGTTCTGCATTGGGTCTACATTGCGTCCCTCCTCGTCGTTGTTAACCAATTCTTCTTCTCCTTGGTTTCTCGGTGGTTGTCTACGTGGCTGCATTTTCTATTATAAATAAAAATTGAATTTATTATACTTGTTTCCTCTTTTCTCTTTTGTCTTTCCTCTTAAGCAATTTTTTATAGCTAAAATACAAGTAACCATATCACACATATAAACATAAACCTGAATGCATTTATATTCATATGCTAAAACAATAGTGCAGAGCACTTTACATTATAAGCTTACTGCTATAAATGCCTATGTCCTTAAAAGGCTACAGAAGATGGGATCTTACTAAACATATCCTATAACTTCATATAGTTGGGATACATAGACATATTAACCCTCTGATAAAATAAAAGTTGGGTTCTACTGCATCTATATACATACAACATAAATAAAGAAACTACTACTACTGACTACGCATCCCTCGACGAATCACATCATCATACTCCTCATCCCCTATAGCCATCACCATGCCCCTACTGATAATGTGCATGGACTGGTCCTCCTTAGCTGGGTAGTAGTGTACCCTACTCTGAAATCTGCCAAAATAAGAACGATAGACATAACTAAGTCTATCGATCCTCACCCTCTTCTCTCGAACCTCGTCATCCAACTCCAGCATTTGCCCATGTGTTGCATCTCGCTGGATCTCCATATCTATCCTAGCATCTACTGTCTGCTGCCACTGGCCTCTAATGGCCTCCTTATCTGCCTGTGTTTACTGAATCTTCAGCTCAGCTTTTGTCAATCTAGCCTCCATCTTTGCCATCTTCTCCTTCAGCTTCGTGTTCTCGCCAGAGAACTGATAAACTGCATCCTTATACTGATCCTCCATATACTGGTGAGTCAGGTTCTCCACCTCTAAATACTGAACCCTATTCTCCAGCTCCTCGTTCCTCGTAGTCAGCTCCTCGATGATGTCATTGGCAGTGGTGCCCATTCCATCAACGTACTTAGCTGGCTCTTCCTCCTCAGACTCCTTAGACTCGGCCTCATCCTTGCTGTATGGCCTCATCATTCCACCCCTAACTGGCTCCTTTCGATCACCCTCATCTGGATCAGACTCCGTATCCTCTATTGGTGCAACCACCAGCGGTTGTGCAGTATCCATATAGATATCAATGAAATCCTCCTCAACAACATGACTAGACTGTCCAATCTCAGGCATCCTATATCATAAAAATAATATATGTCACTACAGCAATAAAATATATTCATTGATGAGATGAAATGATATTTTATCATGTACATCTCAGCTCGATGGATTTTCTCAATCCACCTCCAAAAATACACAACATGATGAATCTCCTCGATTCATCTCCTAACGCGCTCGATATGAGTTTAATACTAAGGTTATAACCTAGGTTTCATAATTCCTAACGTTTATAACCTATAGCTCTGATACCAACCTATGACGACCCCAAATCCGCGTTCCATAACCTCGGGTTTGGTTCCTCACTGTACAATACTAAATAACATCTAAAACATAAACTTTAATTAAACATAGTGGAATAATACATAAAGTTCCTTATAAAAATGCTACAATCCCAAAGTCGACTAACCTTAACATAACAGTACATATATTAAGGAATTACAAAAGATTTACAAAAGAAATTACATAACAAGTAATTAATCTAATATGCAATAAGCTAGTCTAAGCTTTGTATTTTTTCTTACATTTTTTCGATTTAGAGTATTCGGGCTTAGCTGAAATATAAATCATGATATAGCAAGGATGGGCAACTAACTTGCTCAGCAAGTTTAAAAATAGTTAAAATAAGATATATCATGATGGAATGAGAAATGACATCAATGGTTTCAACAATAGATAACAATTGTGAAAGAACAAGAATCAATTTTTAATGTAAAAGAAATGATTGAATCTTTACTGCTGAGTGGTCTTTCAGGACCATGAACTGCTACTAAAGGTAAGACAGATATAGATCTGCCACCTTGATATTTTGGAACGCGAGGGGATCAACCTCTTGTACCCTATGTATATGCATAACATTTAGACATCTTAAGCAAGTTCGGTTTCCCGAATATAAAAATCCCCTTAATTAAGGTTATTCATTCTCAGTTTTACTATAAGAATCCGCACCAACCAATGGTTTGGATAAGCTTTTAAAATATTCAATTTGATGAATTTAAACATGCATTGTCTAGCCGAAACAATTAGCTTAGACATTCTTAAACAGTTCTTGAATTAATGAACTACAACATTTGCAAATGCACTATGTGCGAATACAATAACAATAATGATGTGGAATAACTTTAAATAATTAAATCACTTAAAGCTCTGACAAATAAATACGAGTGTAGATACTTGCTCAATAATAATTGAATAGGTTTAAAGAACTTGCTCAATATAAAATTTGAGTAAGGATAAAGAAAACTTGTCTCGTGTGTAGATTACCGCTAACCAATTCAATTTAATTATCTCTAAATATACCTAACAATGAATCAAGTTGATCTTTAAATTAGTATCATATATACATTCATATGATAGTCTCTATACATCTTACACCTCTAACACTGAATAAAATAATTATATAGTTAAGGGTATATAAACACATAGAAAATATTATCATCACTTGATAATATTTTAATCACATAAAACCTATATTAATTATTTAATATAGTTCAAACTCTTATCAAATATTATTAATAATCTAATAATATTTAATTAGTCTTATAATATTATTAATCATTTAATAATATTTTATTAACCTTTCAATATTATTAATTATTTAATAATATTTTATTTACTGTCTAATATTATTAATCATTTAATAATATTTTATTTACATAAACTGATATAAATTTTCTTGTGAGAAATAAATATGTCATCCTGAAGAAATAATATGTCATTTTATATCATGGCTTGTGAGAAATAAATATGTCATCCTGATATCAGTTTAACAATATGTCATCCTGAAGAAATATATTTCTTGTGAGAAATAAATTTTTTGTGCCATGACAAAAATTGAGCAATATATTTATTATAAGAAATAAAATCCTCATACGCAACTAACACGGTTTATTTGTCGAATCGTTGTCCCGAAGGAATACATTTTGTATAAAAATAAAATCCTCGGATACGAAAATGTTATTATGACAAAAACACTCGTAAAAAATGATCCTACCAAAGGACGCTTTCAACAGAATTTCGAGCGAAAAATATTGGCTAACTAAAAAATATACGAACACATGAGATTTATCATAAACTCAGATTTTATGTCATATTTTTGGTGATGTTGCACCCAAAAACTTAATATGACATTTCTACAACCTGTAACTATCCGAGGAACATGTTCTTACTTAAAAATTCGTATCGGACAACTAAGACATTATACCATCTACAAATGCTTTTGATAAATATCTCCAATTGCATAAAAAAATTGGTTACATTATTACAAAACTCTCACTACCCGCCCATCTCACTAAAGTGAAATTAAGGAAGGAAGGAAGGAAGAGAGGGAGGGTGGGAGGGGCGCTTTGTTAAGGATAGCTTTGACGAGGCCTAATAATACCCAAATCTTAAAAGACAATCCCAAGTATCCTACAAGTTAAAATAGGGGAATTAATGGGTATTTGTCCAAACTAAACCCAGTAGGCCCAAAAGATGGTCATGGGTTAAAATTCTCCTCCATATAAAGGATTAGACAACAAAGGCAGGGGCTAAGCTCTGTAAGCTTTCTACACTCTATGCTCTCTAGACTAAAAAATTACCCCCACATACACTGTTGAGTGTCTTAAGACCACGTACTGATTCTTACATTAGAGAGGTTTTCTGATGGCTCCAATAGTCGATCACGGTGTGTTTTTTGTGTGTAGGTCTTCAAGTCCGGCGATACCTTATGGCAAAAATTCAACATCAACAAATATTAATAAAAGTCCAACAAAAGTACACTTTTTATTCTTCTAGAAATTAAATAAAAGAAGAAAAGAAAGAGCAACAAAAGTCCAAATAAAATGCTCCTTTGATTTCTTGGAAGCACACAAAAGCAAAAAAAAAAGAAAAGTAAGAGATAAGTAGGCTAGCAGCCCTGAAAAAATAAATGTAATTCGTTATGTAAATTTTACCTGACGTGTGCAGACGAGGTAAGATCCTCAAAAGACTTAATAATCGAAAAATCATGAACTCTTTTTCTGTTATCAAAAAAGTATATGAATTAATTATTATTTTTACAACATAAAAATTGAACTTTCAAATATTGATAAAAATGCACAAGATTTGATCACATTATATGTACACGTTAGAAGACACCTTAAGTCATATGATCAAATTTTAAGTATTTTTGATATAATTATTTAAAAATTCAATACTTTTAGTGCAAAAATATAATTTATACTCTCTCCATTCTATATTATAAGATTATTATTGAGTTTTTGAAATCAACTTAAGATATTTTTAAATTCAAAATTGATATAATTTTTTTTTAATTTAAAAAAGTATTACTCATTGTAAACTTGATTATTTAATAATTTTTAATGAATTATCTCAATTTTGAGTTTTAAAATATCTTAATTAATTTTTAAAAATTAATACTCCATCTATCCCATAATAAACGTTTTAGTTTCACTTTTATGGTCAAATTAACAATTTTTAAAATTAATAAATCTGTAAGAAAATTCAAGATATATACCAAAAAATTATAATCATAATAAATTACGAATAATATACTATTAATGTAAAGTTTCCTAATTTAAAAATTATATATAAATATTTTTAATTATTTATATTAAAATTAATTAATTTAATTATTAAAATTAAAATTTAATATTTATTATGGGAGAGGGAGTAATAAATTTATAATTTAAAATGTCGGGAGCATATGTTTTGATAAGTTGACTGAGTTTAATGATTATTTCAATCGATGAGTGCCGCAAAAAGAGACTAGTCGACACTTGTTTACACGGAGCACGATGACCTCCAAATGACCATAAAAAAGAAAAAGAAAAGAAAGAAAATTCTCACACGTTTGATAAAAACATCACGTGAACTTTCCCGGTTGCTGCAGCTGTGGAAAAAAAATGCACACTCCCTCCCGATAAATTTCTTCCATTATTGGCCATAATTAACTCAAAAATTCACATCCCAATTATTCTTTCCACACAGCTAAAAAAATGGACAGAATCCTCCAAGAGACAATCGCAAAGGGCGATGTACCACACTTTCTCAAACTCATTACCAAAAACCCTAATTTCATCAAACAAACCGTCACCGGATCATCAAACACCATATTACACTTGGCTGCAAGATTCGGACACGTAGAATTGGCTTCCGAAATACTAAAATTATGTCCCGAAATGATGTTCTTGGAGAATAAAGACTTGGAGACGCCTTTGCACGAGGCATGTAGAGAAGGGCAAGTTGAAATGATGAGCCTCTTGCTAAAGAATGATCCATTGGTTGCTTATAAGGTGAATTTTCGCGGCGAGAGCGCGCTTTTCGTGGCCGCTGAGAGGGGGAGAGTTGATGTGGTGAAGTGTTTGCTGGAGTTTTCAGGACTACTGATGTTGGAGGTGGATGTGTTGACTAGTACTTCACTTCATGTTGCTGCTTCAGCTGGACATACAAGTAATTTTAGTAATTCCCAAGTTTTTATATATTTTTTTAATTATTTGCAGGGTCTTTTTTTTATTTTTAAAACTTAATTATTGGTTAGAAATGCCTATTTATAGTTTAGCATTACATTCTATAAGTATTTTGGATTCTAGGAAGCACCGCTACTTCGACCTTGATTTGGTGAAGTGCGAAGTTTTTGGTGAAGAGTTGTATCTGTATAGTACAAAATTACATTTTCCTTAAAATGTTTAGTATTATGGGGATCTGATTATGGTAAAATTAACTTCACCGTAAGTTAGTCTAGAGACAAATAAAGTATTGACACACAGGCCGGGATATAATCTCTCTGCATGCATGTCAACACTTTATTAATCCTTAGACCAACTTACGCTAAAGTTAACTTCACCTTAACCGCCACATCCGTATTATGGGCTACTTTGAACCATGCAAGTGCAACTTTTTGCTATAAACATTACAATGAATTGATCGAATGCCAACTTCACCGAATCTAGAATCTTCATTATTGCGGAGACCTTGAATATTTAGATATATACTTCTTTCATACTTTGTTTGAATTTTTTTTAAATATTTAAAAATCAAATTTATAATTTTTAGATTTTCAGTACATATATGATACTTAATTCTTGAATATTTGGTAAAGTAAATTTAGGTAGTAAAATACATATGCAGTTACCAAAAGAAAAGTAAGTATATATATTAAGTAAAAGAAATAAATATGCTCAAAAAATAAAAATGGAAAGAAAAAAAGTAAAATAAGTACAATTTTTTTGTGAAATAATTATTACTTACATATGGATGAAAAGAGATATTGTAACTCCATTAGTCCATATAATGTATGGTAGGACTTCGTCCATATAATGTATGGTAGGCCAAAATATAATGGATAACAAACAAAAAGTAGTTGCATCGGCTACTTCTGCCCACATAAAGAGAGGCAGTACGTTTAGTGGGCTAGCCATTTCTCTCGTGGCCAAGAGAGAATATACTTTCCCCAATTATTAATTATTAATTATACTTATTTATAAAGAGAGGCAGTACGTTTAGTGGGCTTATATATACTAATTATTAATTATACTTATTTATATTCTAATTTTGATGCTGACATTTTGGGATTAAGGTATTATATGGAACTTTCTTAGAAAGAAGCAAGTGATTTCTCACAATGTTATTAGTATTGCACTTGTCGTGCTGTATCACTTTAGTTTATTGTGTTCATACAGAAAAGTCTATGGCTGTCCCCAGCTAGACTTTAATTAAAAAGTGGTTAGTTTGTCTTCTTACGGAAAATAATTGGCATGAGGCTACATAAGGTGGTCCATCTGGATGACTCCATTTACTTTTATTATTTAACGAAATTGATTTTTAGGCAGACTTTGTTGATCACTTGGAGCTACACTAATTCAACAATCGATCTTGCGTCAACCAAGAGTGATATATCTAATAATTATGGGCCAATTACGTGAATAATTTATATTATATTATGGGAATTGTACGGATGTATTACTTTTTTAAGTTATGTTTTAGGAGTAAATACATAGACTAAAAAGATATAATTATTGTTTAATTTAGTTGATTAAATTGGGTATTAAAAATCCATAATATTGACTGACTAAAATTCATTATAAAGTTGAGACAGAAAAAAGAAAAAGTTATCTCTTAGGACTAAATTTGTTGAACACGTGATAGTGAAAGAAATTTATGTTAAATGTTCTGATAAAATGGGAATTAAGTAATTGATTTTCCTTTGAAATTTATAAAAGAAATTTTTTAAATAAAATTCTTTTTTTTTTCTCTTTAAAAAGTTTATTAAGAAAATAAAAAAATCCAAATGAAAAATAGTGCCTTAACTATATAATGGGTAGACTTTGGTTACTCTCAAATATAATTCTTGCGGTTGAGATTAGTTTGTTTTTATTCTCTTGTTTTTTTATGGGATGGGGACCCTTCTATCAAATTCAATCAAATTTCTCCAACTATATGCTTAGTAACAAAAAAAAAATTATATTTGCTGACATATTCCTATTCAACTTAAATAATTATATTATTAATATTACTTTTAAAAATAATAAAAAATTAAAGTTAAAATTAACAAACTGACATCGTATATATAAATAGTATTAAAATTATATCACATCACTAAAATAAAAATAATTTTTAAAAATACAATTACTTCATGATCATTACAATTTTGTTACTATTGCTACAAAATAAAAAATATTCATTATAATGGAGATTATATAACAGTGTATTCGTCTCTTCACACAATTCCTGTGAGAGAAATGGTCAAAAAATAATAAATGTCTTTTAAATCTTAAGATGACGTCTGGTTCAAATTAATGTAATAATTTCGTTATATAATATTATATTAATGTTATAATTATTATTTTTATTTCACTTATTATATATATTAGTTCATTATAAACATAATGCTATTATATTAATTTTTAAATCTTTTTATTACATCCTCCACTTGTGGCTCATTACGTCCGTAAATTCAATAGGTCAAAAAATAAAAAAATAATGATTATAATTGACTTGATATTTTAATTTATAATTTACTTTATTAATTATATATAATCATATAATTTAGTGAACCAAACACAATTTTAAATATAATAATATTACAATTATTATACAAATATCAAAAATCAACCAAGCAAATTAATATATCCTAATAACATATTATCATTACATTATAACTCTATTATATTATATTAATTATTGCATTATAACAATTTTTTATTCGGCAAATCAAACCTCACCTATTTGTCGTTAAAATAATTATAAAAATATAGTTAAATATCCATTTTCTTATTTTCTCATTTTGTTCCGACAGAAATAGTGAAGGAAATACTGAGCCTACGGCCCGATTTCGCAAGAAAAATAACGGCGGATGGATGGTCACCACTGCATCTTGCTTGTAGCAAAGGGCATTTAGAGACAACAAGGGAACTCCTAAGCTTAGACCCTGACCTCTCTTTCTTACAAGACCAAGAAGGCAAAACGCCCCTCCATTGGGCTGTAACCAAAGGGCGAGTAAACGTTATCGACGAAATTTTATCAACCAGCCTTGAATCTTCCGAGATGTTAACAAGAAATGGGGAAACAGTTCTTCATTTGGCAGTGAAAAATAACCAATATGATGCGGTGAGGTTCTTGATGGAGACACTTAATATCACAAAGTTGATGAATATGCCGGATAATGATGGAAATACTATCTTGCATCTTGCTGCTGCCGGAAAACTCAGAACTGTAAGAATTCTTGCTCTGGGATTTTTAATTTTCATATAATTATGTCTCATCTGCATTCGAGACTTCAATTCCCATTTGTTTTTTTTTTTGAAAATAAAATAATAATAAAATAAAATAAAATTGGCTGATCTGACCATATAACTATATTTAATTAATTTCTAAGCAAGTTATAGATTACTCAATTCCGCTTTGAAATATAATTGCAAAGTTTGATTTTTTTATTTTTTTTAAAGTCAACAAAAGATATTTATAAATTCAAAATTTATGTGATTTATTTGAGTTTTGAAAAAAAATAAAATTTAAAATTAATAGTATTTTTAAGATATCATTCAATTTTTCATAATTTTATCTTTTGAAATTAAATAAATTAATATTAATTTTAAACTTAATATATAAAATTGACTTTAAAAGTCAAATTGATTTATATTATGAAAGGGAGGAAGTATTTTGGTTTTATGCACCTAAATCTCGATGCGACTTTTTCCTGTATACTCCTAATATACCAAATAATTGCATCGATCAGACAAGAACTTATTTTTATTCAATACTACAAATGCAACTCTCCGTTATACTGTTTTATAGAAATAGATATATCCTTTATAGAATAGACGTAATCCGCAGTTTTTCAGCGATTTTTATCCGGTGTCCATATCTTTATTGTCTGTTTTTTGTAGTAATTTTGCAGCCTCAAAGCTAAAGTCTTACTTCTCTTGTCTATATATATTTGTCTTGAAAACAGATGGTCATCTATCTACTTAAGCTTGGTGTGGAAGTAAATGCAATAAACCGCAAGGGCTATACAGTTCTAGATGTGGTAGAATCTGATGCTAGTAACTCCGGTGCTATTGCAATTGTACGTGCATTACTAGAAGCAGGCGCCAAGCGGTGTGACCAATTACCCCCTAGATCACAAGACATCCAACAAATCCCCTCACCCGAAATATTCCTACAATGGAGAAACCCTAATCCTTCACAATCTCCCCCAAAATCCCATCATCGCAAGCACGTTCATCAAAGATCAAAGCAAATTGAGCTCCAAAATGAAGGCCTAAAAAATGCACGAAACACTATAATAATTGTCGCGGTTTTAATAGCAACTGTTACATTTGCTGCTGGCATAAACCCTCCTGGAGGGTTTCGCCAAGACACAGGAAAGGCAATAATGGGAAGGGGTAAACCCTTTAAGGTCTTTATGGTATGTAACATTGTTGCATTATTTTTGTCCCTAGGCATTGTGAATGTTCTTGTTAGTGTTGTGCCTTTTAGGCGAAAATCGATGATGAGGCTATTGGTAATGACTCATAAGGTCATGTGGGTGTCCACATTGTTCATGGTGTCGGCTTATATTGCTGCGGTGTGGACGATTTTGCCACATGTGACGGGGACGAGTTGGGTTCTGGCGGAGTTGGTGGCGGTTGGGGGCGGATTGACTGTGGTGGTGTTTTTAGGGTTGGGAGTTTTGTTCGCTAGGCAGTGGGGTAAAAAGAGGGAGTGGAGGACAAGGAAAGAGACTAGGAAAAAGGATGGGAGTCCAAATAGTAGTATTAATAGTCAAGTTAGGGAAATGATCAATGTTAAGAAAAGTAGGGAGTCTAGTAGTAATTCGGATGTTGATAGCTCCGATCATGGTTTTCATGTATTTTAAGCCATTAGTTGCCGTTCTTGTCAAGGTTTCAAGTTTATATATTTAGATTCCCCACCTTACAAATAAAACCTTTTTATACTATCTATGTTTGAGTTGAAAGCTATATTGACTTTTTTGAATTCAATTTGTGAAATCTTAAAATTCAAAATTAATATAAATTCATTTATTTTTTTAAAAAAAAAACTAATTTCTCTGAAAACAAGTCATTTGGAAAGTATATACCACATCTTGTTCGTATATTTTCAACTTGTGAGATGACATGGATCGAACTTGTACCTGCAAAGAGGACAACTAGAGTGGCTTTCTTGCCGGCCACTTGACAATGTAGTTCTAGTCATGATATATTTTACGACAAAATATTGGGACTAGATATAATGATACACTATATATGCATGTATGATATTAATTTATACAATTACACAATAATTATATACTACAATGAACTAATTACTAATATAACCATAAGAACAACTATAGTTTATAGAAATTTTACAATGCTACATTTTCTTAGATGAAACAGCGCTTTGGAGATATTGTACTCATAGAATTCATAGACTGGTCGAGCCGCCCTATACTAGTGAAAATTGACAATTTTTAACAAAAAAATTATAACAAGATCAAACATTTGATGTTTGTCCTTTACTCTCTGACTCTTGTGAAGTTCTCTCTTGGCCTGCAAACCATTGAACTGTTCTTCTTGCTATAGGCAACCAAACTCTCCTCATCTTCTCTTCCCGTGTACTTTTTCTTTTGCTGGATTCTGAGAATCTTGAAAGATTAAATATCTTTGACATTGATCTTTTATCTGACGATTTCAATGATCTTGAGGTAATTGAATGTTCGTAATTTGCTTCAAAGTTTGAAGTAGAACAAGAAAGTGTATGACTTCTTGTAATTTTACTAACCCTAGACTCATACAACCTTTTCCTCTCCATATCCTCTTTAATTTTCAAAATATGTTCATCCCTTGAAAATCTCTCACTACTAATCTCCAAGGGAGAGAATCTTTTAACGGACAAAACATCAAACATCTCTGAATTCAATGATATCAAATCCGAAGAATTAACATCACTCCATCGACTCTTGCAAATGATATCCGAGACAACAATCTTGTGCTTAAACTAATGCAAGAGTTCTTTTTCATTGCAAGTACTATTGTGATCTTGGTCTAAAAGCTCTTCATATCTCTTGGCACTTTTACTAAATTTTCGTAACCTTGACAATTGTTGAATATGGCTTTAATTCTTGGTAGTTGGTAGTAGTTGGAAGGATGACATTTATGATGACCATTGGTTGTTAGTGGTTGGGGGATGACATTCAAGGCCATTTTTCTCCTATAAAAGGAAGCTTTGGTTCCTTAGTTGAGACACACCACAATTGAGAGCAATTGTCTAAGAGAGGAAAAAAGCTCAATAGTTCTTAGAGAGAAGCTTAGTGAGTGTGAGAGAGTAGAGAGAAAATAAACAGTTAGTTTATTTCTCAGTTGAGAGCTTGTATTCTCTATATTTATTTCATAGTGGATTTCTGAGATCTCTCCCCGTGGTTTTTCCCAGTTGGGTTTCCACGTAAAATACTTGTGTGTTCTTGTTCGTATCTCATACAATTGTGTGCGTATTATCTTAGTGTTTGTGTGCTTGATTTCTCAACAATTGGTATCAAGAGCTTTGGTTCACGCTGTTGGTGTCTAGGAAAGTGGTTCGAAAGGCAAACGCCTAAAGTACGTGTGGTTCCTTAATTAGTCACCGTTGCAAAGCACGGAGAGACTCCCACCGGACTTACACTTTCCTGGCCAACTGGTACGATCCATTATTTAAGAAATCTCGCAAATCACAAATACGAAGATGACAAGCACGAGTTTGAGGTACGATGTTGAACCATTTGATGGTAAGTCAAATTTCAGTATTTGGCAGACTACGATCAAAGTTGTATTGGTTCAACAGGGTTTGTCGAAGGCACTGGAAGGGAAAGAAAAGAAACCAGCGAATGTGACAGAAGACAAATGGGCAGAACTTGAAGCAAAAGCTGTGGCAACAATCAGATTGAGTTTGGCGCCATAGATTAAATATCAAGTTTTGACAGAAACCTCTCCGAAAGACTTGTGAGAGAAACTTGAGAAAGTTTACAAGTCGAAGTCTCTGTCAAACCGGTTATATTTAAAGAAGGAATTGTACCGGCTTCGGATGGAAGAAGGGTCAGATTTGACCAATCATATTAATGAGTTTAATAGATTGGTGACCCAATTGACCAGTATCGATGTAACGCTGGATGAAGAAAATAAAGCCTTATTGCTTCTTGTTTCTCTACCAGATTCATACTCAACTCTCCAGACTACTCTCCTTGTAGGGAAGGAAAAACTTGCAGTTGATGATGTGATGTCTGCAGTCCTGGACCAGGATAAGTTCAGGGGCACTACTTCCAGAGATCAAGGAGATAGTCTTATTGCATTTTCAAATGGGCGTGACAGGGGTCCCAATCGGAAGAAGAATTTCGGTAAGGAACGAGGAAGGTCTCAGTCGAGACCAGGCAAGAAGGATATATCTCAAGTTGAGTGTTATCATTGCCATGAGAAGGGTCACTTCAAAAATAAGTGTCCATTGTTGAAAAAGGAGGAAAAAAAGAAAGGTAAGTAGATTGAAAATTCTGCTAATGTTGTTGAGAAAACAGATGTCTGCAGCGACAGAGAGCTGTACACAGTGGCAAAAAATGAAGCTTCACGAGGTGATCTCTTATCCGTTAGAGACAGTAGCAGCCTTACAGATTGGTACATGGATTCCGGTTGTTCTTTTCATGTGTCCCCTTACAGGGATTGGTTTGATACTTTTACATCCTGCAATGGTGGTTCTGTGATATTGGGTAACAATGCAATCTGCAAAGTTACTGAGATAGGCACCATCAAAGTTAAAATGTTTGATGGGGTCGTCAGAACATTGGGTGATGTAAGGTATATTCCAGAATTGAAAAAGAGCTTGATATCGGTTGGGGTACTTGACTCTATAGGCTGTAGTATCTCAGTCAGAGATGGTGTCATGAAAATTATCAAGGGTTCAATGGTAATTATGAAGGGTCAGAAAAAGGGCACCCTCTACAAGTTGATAGGGGACACAGTTATTAGTGGAGCAGCGGTTTTTGTGCAGGATAATTCCAACAGTGATTGCACAGAATTATGACACATGCGACTTGGTCACTTGAGTGAAGGTGGAATGAAAGAACTTCACAAAATGCAGTTCCTGAAAGGTGTCAAAACGTGCAGTTTGGAATTTTGCAAGTATTGTTTGTACGGCAAACAACGAAGGGTCATCTTTAAGGCAGGAGCACATACCAGTAAGAATGTACTTTATGTACATTCAGATGTTTGGGGCCCGATCAAAGATACGTCAATGGGTGGAGCTCATTATTTTGTCAGCTTCATAGATGACTACTCCAGAAAGGTGTGGGTGTATTTTATGAAGCAGAAGTCCGAGGTTTTCAGAATCTTTAAGCAATGGAAAGCTAAAGTAGAAAATCAGACCGGAAAGAAGCTGAAGTATTTCAGATCAGATAATGGCATGGAATACAAGGACAAGTCATTCATACAGTTCTGTCAGGATGAAGGTATCACCAGGCACTTCTTAGTTAAAAGAACTCCAGAGCAAAATGGGGTTGCAGAGAGGATGAACAAAACTCTATTGGAACGCGCCAGATGTATGAGGTTGAATGCAGGTTTGCCCAAGTATTTCTGGGCTGAGGCAGTCAACACAGTCTGTTATCTGATAAATCGATCCCCTTCAACTGGAATTGATTACAAAATCCCTGAGGAGGATGGACTAGGAAACCAGTTGATTTTTCTGTAATGAAAATCTTTGGTTGTCCAGCTTATGTTCATTTGCCGGTTGAGGAGCGACAGTCCAAACTTGATCCAAGGTCAAAGGAGTGAATTTTCCTTAGATATGAAGATGGAGTCAAGGGATACAGGTTATGGGATCCAGTATCCAAGAAGAAGGTTGTTAGCAGAGATGTGGTGTTTAATGAGAAACACCCATTTGAGGTGGAGCTTCCTGAAGGGAACAAAGAAGCTGAATAGATTGAAGATGATCATCCTTCAGATCCCCAAGAGAGGTCCTATAATCTTGTTAGAGATCGGGAAAGGCGAGTCAGCAAACCAGTGCAGAGATATGAGTTTGAAGATATGGTTGTTTTTGCCTTGATTGCAGGTAGTGGAGATCCAACTAGCTATCAGGATGCTATTCAGTCCAAGGAAAATGATAAATGGGCAATAGCGATGGCAGAAGAGATGGAGTCTTTACAGAAGAACAAGACTTGGGAGTTAGTTCAACTTCCAAAAGGATCAAAGGCTATAGGATGCAAGTGGGTGTTCAGGAAAAAGGAAGCTCTGTCCGATAAAGAAGGTGAAAGATTCAAAGCCAGATTGGTAGCAAAGGGATTCTCTCAGAGAGAAGGAATCGACTACAATGAGATCTTCTCACCAGTTGTGAAACACACATCGATTCGGTTGATCTTGTCTATCGTAGCATCACAGGATATGGAGTTAGAGCAGCTTGATGTGAAAACAGCTTTTCTCCATGGTGATTTAGAAGAAAAGATCTACATGAAGCAACCAGAGGGGTTTATTGAACCAGGGAAAGCGGGCTTAGTTTGTAGCTTGAAAAAGTCTCTCTATGGTTTGAAGCAGTCCCCGAGACAGTGGTACATGCGGTTTGATAGCTTCATGGTGTCTAATAGATACTCTCGTTCTGAGTATGATCCATGTGTATATTTTAGATCGCTGGATGATGGTTCTCTAGTACTGCTGACGTTATATGTCGATAACATGTTAATAGCAGCAAAGAGGATGGCAGATATTCTTCAGTTGAAGAATTTATTGAGCAGTGAATTTGAAATAAAGGATCTTGGGTCAGCCAAGAAGATCCTAGGCATGGAAATTCACAGAGAACATCAGGTAGGAAATTTGTGGTTAACTCAGAAAGTATATGTGCAGAAGGTCTTAGAGAGGTTTAACATGCATAATGCTAAACCAATTAGCACTCCGTTGGCAGCACATTTCAAGTTATCTTCATAGTTGGGCCCACAGACAAATGATGAGGTGGAGTCTATGTCCAAAGTACCATATACAAATGCAGTGGGTTGTCTCATGTATGCCATGGTATGTACAAGACCAAATATCTCACATGCAGTTAGTGTGGTGAGCAGATATATGGCAAATCCAGGGAAAGAGCATTGGAATGTTGTTAAATGGATTTTTCGTTATCTAGCTGGTACAACCAATTACGGTCTTATGTTTGATCGTGATACTGCGAGAAGTGAGGTTACAGGGTTTGTTGATTCGGATTATGCTGGAGACCTAGATTCAAGGAGATCTACGACCGGATTTGTATACACCTTTTGTGGAGGATGTATATGTTGGAGGTCAATGTTGCAGTCTACAGTAGCGTTATCAACAACAGAAGCTGAATATATGGCGTTGACAGAGGCAGGCAAGGAGGCTTTGTGGCTAAAGGGGCTAGTTGAAGAACTAGGTTTCATGCAGGGCAGTATCCAGATACAGTGTGATAGTCAAAGTGCTATTCATTTAGTGAAGAACCAAGTGTTCAACGCTAGGACCAAACATATAGATGTTCGGTATCACAAGATTCGTGAGTGGCTGAATAGTGGTGACATTGCAGTTCACAAAGTCCACACAAAGGAGAATGTTGCGGATATGCTCACAAAGTCAGTTACGGCAGAAAAGTTCAAGCATTGCTTGGACTTAATTCATTTTGTTGAATGCTGAGTTCGTGGTGGAGTATCCGGGGAGAGGGATACATCTACAGTAAAAAGAAATTCAGAGTATACAGTATTCAGAGAATATAAAGCCAAGGTGGAGATTGTTGAATATGGCTTTAATTCTTGGTAGTTGGTAGTAGTTGGAAGGATGACATTTATGATGGCCATTGGTTGTTAGTGGTTGGGGGATGACATTCAAGGCCATTTTTCTCCTATAAAAGGAAGCTTTGATTCCTTAGTTGAGACATACCACAATTGAGAGCAATTGTCTAAGAGAGGAAAAAAGCTCAATAGTTCTTAGAGAGAAACTTAGTGAGTGTGAGAGAGCAGAGAGAAAATAAACAGTTAGTTTATTTCTCAGTTGAGAGCTTGTATTCTCTATATTTATTTCATAGTGGATTTCTGAGATCTCTCCCCGTGGTTTTTCCCAGTTGGGTTTCCACGTAAAATACTTGTGTGTTCTTGTTCGTATCTCATACAACTGTGTGCGTATTATCTTAGTGTTTGTGTGCTTGATTTCTCAACAACAATCTTTGGTGATGATCTTGTTTCCTTTGCACGAAGAGCTTGAGACTTTGAGAAAGTCTCCTCCATAAGAGTGGAGGAGTTTTGAGAACATCTCAAACTATTTGAGAAAGTGTAACTTGTTATGTCTCCTACATTGAACTTCTACCTACAAATTGGACAGCTAGAATGGCCTTCAGTTAGAATGAGAGAATAATATGGCAAATACAAGAGATAAGTCTAAATATATCTAAACTACTGCAGCTACCTAATCTCTATACATTTGAAACTCAGTTGAGCAGATAACTTTGCTGCCGAAAGTACCAGATGGTTAATACCCCCGTCAAGCGGATGGTGGTGGAATGACCTTCAGCTTGCTGCACAGAAACTCAAACCGATTGATACCCAATGGCTTTGTAAAAATATTGGCAACCTGATCATTCGTTGAAATAAAACGGACATTAAGATCACGGATGTGCAACTTCCTTACGAACAAAATGAAAATCAACTTCCACATGTTTTGTGCGTGAATGGAAAATAGGATTAGCCGACAAGTAAGTTGCACCGATGTTATCACACCACAACACAGGTGGTTCGGACAGGAAGATTCCTAACTCATAAAACAAAGATTGAAGCCATGTTAACTTAGCTGCTGTATCGGCTAAACATTTATACTCTGCCTCCGTAGATGAACGAGCTATTGTACGTTGTTTACCAGACTTCCATGAAATAAGATTTGGTCCCATGAAGATGGAAAAACCTGTTGTTGAGCGTTGGTCCTGTTGACAACTAGCCCAGTCAGAGTCACAAAATGCTTGCAATACGAATGGCTTCTTAGATGGTAAGACCGATAGACCATAATGAGATGTATATTATAGGTAACGAATGATCCTCTTTACAGTAACCCAGTCCAAATCAGTAGGTGAATGCATTGATTTACATGCCTTATTCACAGCAAATGAAATGTCTGGACAAGTTAACGTAATATACTGAAATGGGCCAACTATTTGGCGAAAAAATCGAACATCAATTTGAGAAGTTGTTGGAGAAACCAAAGATGAGTGATGGGTGGGCGATGGTGTTCGAACTGGTTTGCAAGAAGTCATGTTGGCCCGTGCAATAACATAATGAATATACTTTTTTGTGGGACAATAATAAATCGCGTGGAGTGCAAATTGCCTCAACACCCAAGAAGAAACTGAGAGGCACTATAAGAAAAAGGCTCAATTCCGACGGAATTATCTCCGACGGAATTAATTTCGTCGAGAATAACATAATTACGACGAAATAGTCCATCATATTTAATTCCGTCGATAATAAGTTATAGTCGATGGAATTCCGTCGATATTGTAGATCCTTGTTGGCGCCAAAATTCCCGCGTCCAGACAATATAAGTTCGACGGAATAAAACATATAATCGACCGAATATCAGTCGATTTTATTTTATTTTCGACGGACCTAATGTCGACGGAATATTTCGTCGAAAATAACTTAAAACCCTTTTCATCGCCTTTTTCCCCCCAGCCGCTTCAGTTTTTATTTTTCTCTCTCTCTTCCTGTCACGCTCTCTCTCTCTCTCTCTCAACGTTGTCTCTCTCCCTTTCGGCCCCTCCGACCGACCTCACATCACCTCCGGCCCACCCTTCCATCCGTTGCCGCCGCCGATTGTTGCTGTCGTCCGTTGCCCCTTCGTCGCCGACGTCCGTAGCATCCTAAGGTATATATATATATATATATATATATATATATATATATATATATATATATATATATATATATATATTCTGAAATTAATTTATGGCAGTATGTGGTATTTCCTTGATGGTTATTATTTTGTGTATTTCTGACGAAATTTCTGTTAAAATTGTTCAAGTGCAATATTTGTGGGCCTTACATCTATTTATGTATTTTCCTAATTTGTCAATATTAAAATAAGCTTAGTATTTACTTAGTTTTGTAATAATAACATAAAATGAAATGAACTAACATAAAAATATAATTAAATTAATTAAATAAAATTAAGTTAAATTAAATATACTTAAAATAAATTAAATTCATCAAACTAAATAAAATAAATTAATAAAATAAAATGAAGAGAAATTAAATAAAATTAAATGAAGTTAAATATAATTCAGAAAAAATAAATTAAATTACGTAAAATAAAATAAACTCAAATAAAATATAATTAAATTAATTTATTATAATAAAATTAGTGTAATATAATTAAATTAAATTAAGGTAAATTATAATAAAATTAATGTAATATAATTAAATTAAGTTAAGTTAAATTTAATATAATTAAAATAAAATAAAATAAATAAAGTCAAATAAAATAAAATAAAATAATTACATTTAAATTAAATTAAACTAAGTTAAATTAAATACAATTAAAATAAACTACAATAAAATATAATTTAATTAATTTAATATAATAAAATCGTATCATGTATAATTAATTTACATTAAATTAAGTTAAATTTAATATAATTAAAATAAAATAAAATAAATTAAGTAAAATAAAAAATAATAAAATAAATTAAGTTAATATAATTAAACAAAATTAAATTAAGTTAAATTAAATAAAATTAAGTGAAATTAAATATAATTCAGAAAAAATAAATTAAATTAAGTAAAATAAAATAAACTAAATAAAATTAATTAATTTAAATAAGACTAAGTTAAATTAAATAAAATGAAAATAAAGTAAATTAAGTAAAACAAAACAAAATAAAATAAAATAACATTAATTTAACGTTCCTCGCTTGAAATTCACACGTAACGGGTGAATATGGAATACTCTCAATTTAATCAAATCAGTTGTACATGCAATTTCGTCACGATTTTAGAAATTCAATTGCGCTGTACCCAAAAAATTCATTTAATAAATTCAATCACTTGTGCATGTAATTTGGTTAGGAGCTTAGAAACCCGTTTGACATTCACTCACTAGGAGTGAATGCCAAATAGTCCCCCGTTTTGGACTGTTGCTAGGTGTTATGTCTCTCACTTAGGTTTGTGCCAACAATTTGAGTACGTTTTATTTGTTTTGGGGATTTTTCGTTAACATCTCTACATGTTCTCTGAGTACATACTTAGCCTACGTTGACGTGGTTTATTTCGTGTACTTAGAGACCATGGGGAGGTGCTGTCAAAATTTCTATGAAACAGAAAAAATGTGCTCACGGTGTTGGCACAAGTGAGGAGACGCATCTAGGAACGGGATAGAAGCCTGACCCGTATACTTAGAAGGTGAAGTCATGCAGGAATCATGAATGCACACACATACGCTAAGCACCATGGTTAATTTGATACATCGTATTGTTCAGTTAAATATATCAGACGACCGGAGCTGGATGTACCGTAGAATACCGGTTGATGGTAGAGGATTACTGCCTGAGTACCGTGATGGGGTGTCCAAAATTTTAAATTTTGCCAATGAACACGCTGATAATTCTAACAGAAAAATGAGATGCCCGTGTTTCAAATGTAAAAACCTAATTTGGAAGAAAGCCGACAACATTAAGTACGATTTGTATTCGCGTGGGTTTGTAGATGGGTATTCTCTATGGATTCATCACGGAGAGTCAACTGAGTTCAGCGAAATAAGTGACAGTATAGGTCAACCAATTCACTGCGATCGATACGATGATAGTTATGATGCCGTGGAGATGTTGGTTGATGCGTATGGCCCTAACAATATTGATTGGGGTGCAAATGAGCAGTCGTCAATAACTGGTCATCAAGAACCAAAGGACACAACAACAACCTTTTACAATATACTATCCGAATCTGCTGTCCCATTGTACGATGGAAATGATAAACACACCAGGCTATCTGCAGTGACGAAGCTCTTACACTTCAAGAATGAGCATGGCTGCAGTGAGAGAGGTTTCAATGAGTTGCTTAGGCTTATTAATGAGTTCTTACCAAAGGGTCACATTCTGCCCTCAAGTTATTATGAAGTTAAAAAGATTGTAAAGGGTTTAAATTTGGGGTATACAAAGATCGATGCTTGTGAGCAGGATTGCATGTTATATTATGGGGCTGACATAGATAAACTGCAGTGTGACATTTGCAACCTGCCTCTTTACAAGACAACTAAACGTGGGGGGAAAACTAAGCGTGTGCCTAAAAAAATCTTAAGGTACTTTCCACTTGCCTCGAGACTTCAACGTCTATTCATGTCGACTCACATTGCAGTGCATATGACTTGGCATAAAACAAGGGATGTCGTGCCTGGTCAGTTGTCTAACCCCGCAGATGGAGATGAATGGAAGAAGTTTAATGCAAATTTTCCTCAATTTGCTGAGGAAAGTAGGAATGTCAGGCTTGGCATGGCTACGGATGAGTTTTGTCCATTTAATAATTTTAGTCAACCATACTCTGTGTGGCCAGTGATCATGGTAGCTTACAATCTTCCACCGTCAATGTGCATGAAGGATCCGTATCTGTTCTTGACTTTACTCATACCGGGAAATAAGAGTCCTGCAAAGGACATAAACGTGTATCTTAGGCCATTAGTCGATGAACTTAAGATGTTGTGGGAGACGAGGGTGCAGACTTATGACAAATCAATAAAGCAAAATTTTTTGATGAAGGCAGCTTTGTTGTGGACTATCACTAATTTTTCGGCACTTGGGATGATCAGTGGGTGGTCGACTCACGGGAAGTTGTCATGTCCAGTTTGTGTGGGGGATGTACAAGGCACACATCTAAAACATGAGCGAAAAATTAGTTTCTTTGGTACTGCTCGTAGATTTTTGCCTGCTGATCACAGTTATAGAAAGATGTCGACACAGTTTAATAGAAAAATAGAGAAAAATGGGTTGTCGGTCGATTGTCAGGCAACGAGGTTTTCGGTTGGCTGAACGATCTTAACTTTCCACCACCAGGGAAGGAGCACAGTAAATATTGGGCCCAAGGTTACGGCAAGGCTCATAACTGGATGCATTTGCCCATGTTCTTCGAGTTGCCGTACTGGGAGTCGCTTTCAGTCCGTCACTGTATAGATGTAATGCATACAGAAAAGAATGTGTTTGAGAACTTGTTTTACACCGTGCTAGATGCGAGTGTTAAAACAAAAGACAACGACAATGCATGGAAAGATCTAGAGGCACTTAACATATGGCTTGATTTGTGGCTTCGACATAACAACTCAAAACCTAAAGCTCCATTCTGTTTAACCAAACAACAAGTTGAAGACATCTGTAAATGGATAAGTGCGTTGAAGCTCCCAGATGGATATGCTTCTAATATATGTCGTTGTAGTAAGGTTGAACAGTTGAAAATTACTGGGTTCAAAAGTCATGATTGTCATGTATTCATGTAGAAGTTGATGCCAATTGCATTTCGCGAGATGTTACCCAGAAAAATTGTAGATGCCTTAACCGAACTTTCAAATTTCTTTCGAGATCTATGTTCAACGGTTATAAGGTATATTGACGTGGAGCAAATGGAGAAAAATATAGTCCTGACAATGTGCAAGTTAGAAATGATATTTCCTCCGGGGGTTTTTGACTCGATGGAGCATTTGCCTATTCATCTGCCATATGAACTTAAGCATGGAGGACCTGTGCAATATCGATGGATGTATCCGTTTGAGAGGTATTATCGTCTACATTTCTTTTTTGATGATATTCATAACTCATATTCGTAATGTTTGTGAACTTAATTAATGTATTTTAGGTACATGCGTCGTTTAAAGCAGAAAGTAAAGAATAAAGCTCGTGTTGAGGGTTCTACTACTGAACGGTACACGGAGGAAGAGCTTGTCAACTTCAGCTCATTGTATTTTGAAGATGTTGTCACAATGAAACACAATCGTTTAAGTCAAAATGAGGTCGTCGGAGTCCAATCATGTGTTGATGAGTTAGCTGTATTTTCTTATCCAGCTAAACCATTTGGCCATGAGACGATGACATACTTAAGCGAAAAAGATTTAAAAATTGTGTCTACATATGTGCTTCTAAATATGCCCGAAGTATCGTCATACATAACGTAAGTACATATTATTTATAAAATTTTAATTTTTAATAGCCTAACCTAAAATTAAATCGTGTTATAACTGTTTCAGTGCATTTGAAGACGAAGCACGTGCTTTAAACCCGAGCTTAAATGCAGTACAGTTGGAATCATTCACGACTACAAATTTTCAACAATGGTTTAAGAGAAGGGTTGCAGAAGACAACAATTATGTGCGTTTTAAAGATGTCATCGAAGGACCTTACAAATTTATTAGTTCATTTCCCGGCTGTATCGTCAATGGGTATAGATTTAATGTCGATGACATAAATGAACCGACTTCATTCAATTATGGTATTATCGTGTTGGGCAGTTGTTACCATGATTCGGAGTCCAATTATTATGGACGTTTAGAGGAAGTAATTACGTTCAATTATCCCGGGGGTAAAAATGTAGTTACATTTAAATGTTGCTGGTTTGATACTGAGAAGGGTGTTAAAGTTGATCGTAACAGAATCGTCACAGTAAATATAAAGTCAAAGTTACATTCTGCTGATGTATTCGTATTAGCCAGTCAAGCGACTCAAGTTTATTACGCATCTAATGTAGTAAATTGTAAAAGTCCCTAGTATACAGTTGTCACAACAAAGAGTCGTCCATTTGATGATACTAATATGTCTGGGATAGATGAGCCATTGCAGGATGATATTAGCAAATCCAGTCAGGTAGTCCTACATAACGACGATTTGTTGGTAGATGTCATTGACGTATCCGATAATGACGATGTCGAGGAAGACGTGGTTGACGATAAAGTTGAGGAAGACGTACCCGATAATGATGAAGTCGAGGAAGACGTGGTTGACGACGAAACTGATAATGAAGAAGTTGTGTCAGAACCCGAGGATAACTATGAAAATGATTCTGATGGGTTTGACGACGTATTACATATAAACTTAAGAAGTATATTTTATTTAATTAAATTAATTAACTGCATATTAATTGCATTTTATTTTTATATTTCAGTAGTACAATTTATGGCTAGGCATAGTGGTAGCGGTCGGCGCGGTGGTGGTCGTGCAGGATCCTCTGACGGAACTCAAGGCGGGTCATCATCGTCAAGTAGTAGATTTTCTTAAATATTAATTTGTTTTGCTTACTATTTGTAGGTTATGTTTTGGGAATTGATTTATTAACTTTAATTATTCAATTTTACTTACAGATACTGCTCGATGACGTCCTCGAGGGACGAACCTCGGGTTATTTGGTCGCCCGCCAACTGTTGCACATATTGTCCACGTAGATGTCGGCTCTGCGCAGTAAGTGTAAAATAGCGTTATGTTAAATTGAATTAATTTATTTTGTAAAACAATAAACATAACTTTGCGTTCTTTGTTTTGTTTTGTAGTATTATGGATCCTGTGGCTAAAGCCACTTTACACGCCATATGTCTGACACACCTCCCCATTGGCTGCATGCGATTTACGCAGTACGCGCAACATGATGCCTCCTTCATGAATACCGTGTGACGTGCATTTCATGTAAGTTATTTTAAATAATTTAAACTGTATACGTACATACTACTTACACATTCAATTTAGTTTTTCTGATAAGTTAGTTCGTTTTCTTAGATTTATTTTAGATATGAGGAGGGCATCTCTCAGGCGACAGGCGACGGTGTTATTATTGCGAAGAACTACGCCGGCTGGTTGTACGAGATGAGATATAGGGCTGCCCGGGCAGTTGTAGATCAACCCGGGACTACTATTCGAGACCATCACCCCCTATTGTCTCAGATACAGCATGAGAGGTCATGTGTACTCATTGGGATGCTGACGACTTCAAAAAAAAATCAGAACAAGTGAAAAAAAATCGTAGCCAGCTCCAAGTAGTACATACTACGGGTTCACGGTCATTTGAAGAAGTAAAATTGGTATGTATATATTTAGTTTACTTTAATATTCTCATAAATATATGTACTAAATAAATGATAAATTAAATTTTTATTTGTTAGGTCATGGGCGGTGAGTTGGGACGACCTCCCACCATGATCGAGTTCTGGAATAGAGTCCACACGCCAAAGAAATGTAGTATGTCACAGGCAGCTGCAGCTATACGGGTAAGAGTTTTTATAAAGTTATGTAATAATTAGTATGATGTACTTAATTAAATGAGTCAATAAACTACCATATACATAATAAATTGCAGGACCGATTTCAGAGCCTTCGGGACGAGTGTGTAGCTGAGTTGCAGGCTGCTAGGGGAGATTCTACCATCCCTCCGTCCGACGTTAGCTTATCTAGGGATGAGGAGATGGCTATTTGGGTCGCGTCTTAAGATCCCCCTAGTAGCACTACGAGCAGATATCGAGTGTTGGGGCTGCCGAGGGTGCCGGCATATACATTGACCGAAGGTATTTATTGTAGTATGTTGCTCGTTAATTCAAAATTTATATTGATATTTCATTTTTTTTGTGTTATATTTAATGTTGCAGGTTCTAGCCAGCGTTTGAAAGGACATGTTGGACAATCTCATACGGGCACTGGCTTAGACGACGCGTTGTTCCAGCAGGTTATGGCGGCGGTGTCGAAGATGTTTCGTACGGATCCGATATTCTGTAGTTAGAGCCTACCTACCAGTGCTTGTCTTCACCAGCTTGCTTAGGACGTTGCGGCAGGGGCCAGTGTCAAGAGTACGGGCATATCTCCGGAGCAGTTCGCCGCGATACGAGATGAGGTGATTCGGATGGTGACTACCCTGTTGTTGGAGGCTTTTGGCCCGATGCTGACTCAGTGCCCGACTGCACAGGTATTTTATTCAATTTAAGTTGTATATTCTGTATGTTCTGCAATAATTATTTAACTATGAATTTTTGTCTCAAGTACGGACTAATGACTGATATTTGTAATTGTATTAACAGGATGACAATTTTGAGCATGCTGGCGATGCCGATCGCGACCGGGGGGGGGGGGGGGTGACAACGATGATTTTCATACACCACAGCAGAACCGTCATTCTCCGGGCGACGATTCTTTGTAGATTATAATTTAGTTGTACTTACTTTAATTTAACTTAATTGATTGTAATTCATCGTAATTTTGTTTAGTTTTGTAAAGTACGATAATTTATTTTATAATGTATCGTCGTTTATATTTATATCAAGTGTGTGAACATAAAAAATGGATTGTTGTTGTGCTGTTGGGATAAAGCAGGTTTGCAGGTACAAAAAATGTGGTTTTAAAACCTGGCATTGAAAAAAACAAAAAGAACCTTTAAAAAAAATCTTGTATTTCCGACGGAATTAGGTATTTACGACGGAATTTCCGTCAGAATTATTGCATTAAATTATTAATTTCCTAATTATCGGAAGGACTATTACCGACGGAATAAAATTATTACGACGGAATTTTCGTCGAAATTAAGTACTTATATTCGACATATGGGTTGATTTTCTGACGAAATTTTCGTCGAAGATATAAATTAAAATGCCGATGGAATTATTTATTTTTGACGGAATTTATTCTGTCGGACATATGTGAATTTCGACAAAAACTCCGATGGGAAAAATACGTCGGGGATTATTTATTTTCGACCGAATGTTCGACGAAATTAATTCCGACGCGGTTATTTTCGTCCGAATCATCGACCGAACTTTCCGTTGGTAATATTATAATTCCGACGGAATAGGTTTATTTCCAACGAAAATTTCCGTCGGAATTGAGCCTTTTTCTTGTAGTGAGGGCCGAGATCTTTTAACGCAAATTCAACACCAGGAGACTTCATCAAGCTGTTAATTGCTGTCGAAGAGTTACTCGTGATGATAATATCATCCACATAAACTAACAATATCAATTTGTCCATGCCAGTCGACTTATAGAACATTGATCTATCTGAACTGGAAATAGAAAAATCCAATTCTAGGAGAAATTCACTTAGCCATTGATACTAAGCCCGAGGGGCTTGTTTGAGTCCATACAAAGCCTTACGAAGGCGACAAACATGATTAGGGAAATTCTTGTCCTTGTAACCTCGAGGTTGAGCCATATAAACTGTTTCCTCTAACCTTCCATTTAAGAAAGCATTGTTGACATCAAGTTGATGAATATGCCATGATTGGGAGACGGCTAGAGAGAGAACGACCGGTATGGTTGTGGGCTTAACAACAGGACTAAAAGTCTCTGCAAAATCAATACCAGCTTCTTGATTAAAACCCTTGGCAATGAGGCGCGCCTTATAGCTGTCAATCTCTCCATTGGGTTTTCCTTTAATGCGATAAACCCATTTACAACCAACAATATTCATATGAGGAGGTTGTGGAACAAGAACCCATGTACCTTGCGAAATTAGAGCATTAATCTCTAAATCCATAACATCACGCCATTTGCCATTTATTAAATTTAACAGTATGCGAGTAACATGAAGGTTCAACATTAGGAATCTTTTCAATAGCTATAGTGAGGGCCTTTGCTGTGGATTAATTCATTTTTCACAACATTGCTCGAGTCACCACACCAGTTTGTTGAGGATTGCCTTGCAAAGAGTTCGTTGCAGTCGGGGCAGAGTGTCTGAGATTAGAAACAAGTTGTAAGCCAGGAGAAAATATAGGAGAGGATGAGTGAATAGGTGAATCACCAGAACTTGAATGAACTGGAGGAGTGGTTGACTAAGAGGAATCAATGGGTGGTAGCACTGTTGTTGTCCGATAAAGACTGGAAATGGATTTTTCTTTTGGAGGAGGAGGAGAAACAAAGGAGATCGATGGAGAGAAGTTGTTGGTAGAAGGGCACATATGAAGACTCCTAGGCTGGAAAAGAGGTGCCACGGCCCAAGCATGTAATTGATGCATGGAGGGAACAACCTAGTGTACTGACTGTAAAGGAAAAAAATTCTTCATTAAATTACATATGACGTGCCACATACAACCTATTTGTGTTAAGGTCAAGAATCTGTAACCCATATGAAGTGAACTATATCCCAAAAAAAGACATGGTTGAGATTGAAAATTGATTTTGTGAGTATTATACGGACAAAGATAAGGAAAACAGAGACATTCGAAAGTTTTTGGAAATGAGTAATCAGTTGGACGACCTACAACACATTCAAAAGGTGACTTGCCATTAGAAGCAAAGGAAGGAAGGCGATTAATTAAGAAAATGGCTGTGTCAAAGACATATTGCCAATACTTGAATGACATGTGGGAAGATGCTAAAAGGGTAAGGCCAGTCTCAACAATATGTCGATGTCTACGTTTAACCATACCATTTTGTTCATGTGTGTGGGGGCAAATCAAACGATGATTAATACCAATTGAGGAATTTTTTTTATGTAAATGACGAAATTCCCCACCCCAGTCTGTTTGAACATATTTTATTTTTGCACTATATTGACGCTCAACAAGTGTTTGGAATGACTTAAAAATGTGAAAGACATCAGACTTTGCTTGCATAGGATTAAACCAGATGAATTTAGTGAAAGCATCCACAAAAATTATAAAATAACGATGACCTTCACTAGAAAGAATGGGAGAAGGACCCTACACATCATTGTAAATTAATTCAAGGATAGAGGAAACATTATGCTTGGTGACAGATAAATGAAGTCTAGAGGCTTTGCTTAGTTGATAGGCATTACAAAATTTAATTGTCAAATTTGAAACTGGTAGCTTATTGCTAGAAATGACTTGATTCAAAATTTCTAAATGCGGATGACCTAAACGACTATGCCAACATGCAGAGGAAGCTTTGGTGGCAAAAAGAGATGTAGTCTGTTTATTTGCAAAAGAAGTAGAAATAGGTAGAGAGTAGAGTCCTCTTTCACTTGGCCCGGACAACAACGTTCTCTTCGTCTTGTGATCCTTAAAAAAAAAAAAAAAAAGTAGGGTGAAACTCAAAGAATACATCATTATCAGTTGTAAATTTGGTAACGAAAAGCAATGACTTTGTGAGATGAGGACCATGTAAAATGTCATGCAAAACAAATGAATTATTCTCAAACTGTAAATTAGATGAACCCATATTAGCTATATTAAGGCCTTTACCATTACCCACTTAGAGAGTGTCAGATCCATTGTATGCAACTAAGTGATCTAAATGTTGAAGATCGGGAGTGGAATGATGAGTAACCCCTGTGTCTGGGAACCACGCATCAGTGTAGTTGTCAAGGTAAAAAGAAACTGTGTTTGCACTCGGCTGATGCGTATGATTATAGCGCTGGCGGCAAGTTGTTGCAGTATGGTTGTACCGATGACAAATTTGACATTGAGGAGCATGAGTAGGCTGTCCGGAATTTGGGCGACCATTGTTGTAGTGCCTATTATCTTGATAATTACGTGATCGATTATTAGAGTTCTGGTTGTTCTCATTCCGAGGATTACGAGTATAATAGCCATTACCATTCCTTGGATTTGATGTTCGCTGAACCAAATTAGTAGATGGTGGGACGTAAGTGACTGCAATAGGAATTTTTGAGGGACAGACCTGGCTTAGAAGAGATGTAGAAGCACCGAAAAAATGTTGGGTGAGCAACTTATGATTCATAAGATTGCTGTGAAGATTAGTAAAGGAAATAGGTTCTATCCGATTTGTGATAGAAGGAATTACACTATGAAATTCCTGTCGTAGTCTTTTGAGAATTATGCAAGTAAATTCTGACACACACATGGGTTGTCCTGCAGCTGGGAGTTGGTCGTTGATTGCTTTTGCTCGATAAAGATAATTAGAGATAGAATCATCATTTTGCTTGATTTCCGGAAGGTTAAGACAAAGACTCATAAGTCTTATTGTAGAAGGTGATGCATATGCAGACTCAAGCATTGTCCATAACTCACGGGAGGACTGTGCATCAAGAAGTAATGGAACGATGTCCTCTCAAAGAGATGAGATCAATAAACTAAGTAGGTTTTGGTCCTGCTGATACCAGATCAAGTAATTTGGGTTATCAATGGGTGCCACACCCGTGACAGTGGCAGGGATTTTTTCCCGGTGGTGATACAGTTGTTCCATCAATGAATCGCTTCAAGTTATTCCCTCATAAAAAAGGCAAGAGTTGAGCCTTCCATGAAAGGTAGTTACCTGGGTGAAGTTTCATCACCAGTGTTTAAGTTGGATTAGTTAAATTGAGCGGTGACGTGAGAGTGTTCACCATGAGTTGTTGTTAGGAACCAATAGAGGAGAATCCGGATGATGACATGATGTCAGTTTGGCAGCTCTAATACCAAGTTAGAATGAGAGAATAATATGAATTCTAGAATTTGAAAATTGTATTTTCTAAATATTGTTTAACAACCGGATGCACCCAGCTATATACATATGTTTGTTATACAAGATAAGATGGCAAATACAAGAGATAAGTCTAAATATATCTAAACTACTGCAGCTACCTAATCTCTATACATTTGAAACTCAGTTGAGCAGATAACCTTGCTGCCGAAAGTACCGGATGGTTAATACCTTCTAGCCATTTATCAATGCAGGTCTTGCGGAATGTGTGCTTACATTTGGGCAATAATCGAAGAATTTTAGTTTCTTCGAATTTAGACAAGCAAACTACACATTATAGGCCTTGTTTTGATCCTTTGAGTGAAGAGAATCTAAAAAAAGGTAACGATTCAATCATCTTTTTATCGATTCTTGAAAATCTAGACCTTAATCGATGAAGCCCGGTAGGTTTTGCTCATGGATTAGGTGATCACTCTCAATTGTGTTGCAAAACTTAGCATAAGCAAGTATGAGAAGAGTTAAGGAAAACAAAACTGAGAGGATACCGATACCAATTGCAATGCTCGGATGAAGGGAATGGAGAATTCGTTATCTTGAATCTTTTGATTTTTCTTGTGCTTTGGCATGAAACAAGAGGAAAATAATTGAAAAGAGAACTAAAGTCTTGTCCATTAAAAAATGGCACATATGCTTCTCGTGTGAATCTCTTAGTGAAGTTTGGAGTATAAATGTCTACTTAAGTTAGTTGCTTTTGTCATGTACAGACATTTTTACAAGTCAAATATGTTCCTTAGTCAATTTCCCTTTTTGTTTGTCTTAATTTGAGTACTAATTAAATAGATTAGTAGCAATGGTATCTGCTAGTGTTTGTTTGATATTGAAAACTACTAATAACATGAAGCCAAATGAGTAACTTACATGCCTCTTAGATAGTCAAATTTGTCGGATTGTGAGCTTATTGGAAAGAAAATATTTCAACTTATCGAACGGGAGATATTAGCTTAGACCTTTATAAGTAAGGACACAACTATATATAACCTTTAAACATGCATGCATGGAAGCCTGGGAATAAAATATGATTTGGGAAAATTTTGTTTAGGCCTCACCTAACTTTTATATGACCTAAATTTTTATTAGGCTTTAATTTTCTACTTTTGAGAGAAATGAAAATATAATGGAAGAACATATAATAACTCTTGGTATACTGCTATATCCGAATTTAATTTATGAGTCCTAAATTTTGGGAATTTTGCAAAAAGGATAATGTCTACTTTGAAGGTTACGTAAACACTTTTACCAGTCACTTTCTACAAGTTTTGGTCTTGGATTGTTGTTATGGAGCTTTTTTTAATGTTTAGAATTACTTTTTAATGTCTTATTTCAAGGATTCTTCTTTAGCTGTCATCGTGTGTCTTAATCAGGTAACAAAATACATGAGCAATATATTTCATGTTCAGGGTATTTCTTTACCAAATTAATGTTGGGCAAAAAAACTGAAGTCAAAATTAACAAGTTTCACTTCCCAAAAAAGAGAGCATATTTTCTTCCACTATTGACATTAAATACAATGCTTTGTTACTATTAAAAAATAATAACGCAACGAAACTAATACTAAAGAAAAATTTTTAAAAAAAAAAGGAAAAAAAGAGAGGAGACAATTACTTGCAAGACTCAAAATATGTGTGATTTGCTCAAAAGTTGACCTACTCCACGGCCGAAAACAAATCAGTCTTATTCAAGGGTGGATGCAAGACTGGACCAAAGGGGTCAAGAAATTTTGGTGATTTTCCTATTATATCAAGCATTTGCTAACTTTTAGGGATCAATGCGTAGCTAATTAAGAGGCTAAATTTAATTTAGTACATGAATTTATTATTACGCACATTTGAATAATTGATATTGTATATTACTTCATTCGTTTTAAAATTAGATATATATTTTTTCTTTTTGTCTGTTCTAAAATTAAAAATATAATTCTAATTATAGACTATAAAAAAAATGAATTTCATGTTTTGCTATTACTTATTCTATGTAGATTGAATAATATCGTATTACCACCATTACATGTAAGCTAATGTTATAGAAATGTATCTTCTATTTTAAAAATAAATGCATAAGAATATATAATTAATTGCTCCACATCAAAAATTAAATAAATACTATTATCTGTGTTCTACAAAAAGAGTCTCATTTTGACTTTTTAAAATCAAATGACGGTATTTAAAACTTCAAAATTGACGTGAATTCCATTAATTTTAGTTGATAAAAGTATTATAATTCTATAGTTTGTTAAAAGTACCACTAATCATAAAATTTGTTATTTTCTAAAATTTCATGTATAACATCAATTTTAAAGGTTAATATGTCATCAATTGATTTTCATAAGTTAAAATGGGACTCCTTTTGTGGAACGAAAAGAGTATTATTTAGTCCCCCACTAGAGGAAATTTTTCTGTCCGCCACTGGTGTTATTATCACTTAATATCATACATAATATTTACTACAAGAAAATGGTCTAACAATGACCAAACTTATCAGCGACCAATTGTGGTGGTCGCTAATAGTGTTATTAGCGACCGATGTACGGTTGCTAATAGAATTATCTCGCCAATAATTTGGCACTAGGGGGTGACGAAAATATTTTCTACGACGAAATAATAGCAGCGGCTGTATGTCGGTCGCTAAAACTGTCGTGTTAGTTTTATCAGCAATTGAAAGCGGTCGCGGATATCAGTCGTTGATAATATTTAATCTGATTGTTTCGGTGACCACCTGCAATCGTAGATAGTGGTCGCTGATGCATTTAAGATACATCAGACTCGCAGAAACCCATCAGACGCAGAAAGAAAGAAGAAGAGGAAGAAGAAGAGAGAAAAGGAGAAAGAGAGAAGGAACCCATGCCGTCGCTCCCGTCGCTCCCCTCCGCGGTCGCAACCTCCTGCCACCGCCACAGCTCAGTTCTCAGTCTATTCATCTGTGAGGTGAAGTTATCTCCTTAGCATAAAATCAATGAACTATATGCTCAAAACCCAATGACCAACCTTCAAATTTAGTGTATTGGTGTTTTGATTATGTATGCTTCAATTTTGTTGCCGATTGGGGATTTTATTTTATGCAGTGCTCTTTAATCTCTAGTTTCGTAGGAACGTGTCGTTTTCATTATGTCTCTGTGTCATTCCAAGTCACATTCGATCAGAATTTCTGAAGCTTTGATTATTAAATTATGTTTACTGATCTATAGTTGCTTCTATATGTGTTTTGTATGTTTGCGGTATTTGTGTGTATATGTTTTTGTTGCTGGTAATTCAATCTTGATCGTGTAGTACATGCTTTGACTTTAGCTCCATTGATTGTATTTGTAAATATAACTGTATATATGTATAATGTAGCTTAACTGTGTTTGATTGCAGTTAAATTATCTCTTCATAAATATTTGATTTGAAAATTTGAAACTCAATGTAAACATACACACATGACATTTATGAATAGGTAATTGTGTCTTTAGGCTTCTTCTTTTCTCAGCTTATTTTTTTCCAGAAATTTAGCAAATACTTGTTTGATTAATTTGTGTGTTGTATTTGCTCATAATCGATGTGAATCTTTGGAACTGCAAGGCTGTTCGTAACTATGAATTTGTTTTTGCTTATGTATGTACGACAATATTTTAACCTCAATTCTTTATATTTTTATGTTCTTACTCGTTTGAGCAAAAATTATGTCTCTCTGTTTTTAACTTTTCTTATGAATTTCATATTTAATCCCACGCCTGAAGTTTGAAAGAAAATGTTAGGTACACTCGAATTTTCTTATGTGCAAAAGTATGTTGAAAATTGAAGAGTTAATTAAGCCCCATTGCTTGAGACATGACATAATTACATTCCCCTTTTCAGTGTAGATTTATACAGTTCAGCAACACTTGATGAGAGTCAATGAAGTTGTTGATCGGGTGGATGATATGATACATAATGTGATAAAGTGCACGTAAGTATTGGGTTATAAAATACGTAATATCATATTATATTATATACAATAATATAATATAATTAAAATGAAAGAAAAAAATATAAATAATATAATATAACATGATATAATTTTAAATAAAATAAAATAATATTATTTAAAATAAAATAAAAGAATGCAATCTAATTTAATTTAAAATATAATATAATATAATATAATTAAAATGATATAAAAAATAAAAAAAAATACAAATAATAAAATATAATATAATTTAAAATAAAATAAAATAAAATAATTTAATTTAAAATAAAATAAAATAATATAATATAATTTAAAAAAAATAATAAAATAAAATTAAAATAAAATAATTTAATTTTAAATGTCATATGATATTTTATACAATAATATAATATAATATAATTAAATTGAAAGAAAAAATAAAGCAATACGAATAATATAATATGATATAATTAAATTAAAAATAAAATAATATAATCTAATTTAATTTTAAATATCATATGATATTTTATATAATAATATAATAAAATTACAATGAAAGAAAAAATAAATAAAAAATACAATTAATATAACATGTAGCGGATTCTCATATTAGTTAAGACTGTTGCATGTATAAGATCATGTTCAACTTAGAGACCCGTTTAAATTATATCATTGACAGAGATATCATTCTAACGGTTTGAGTTCAGGCAATCTTGGACGAAGTGCCCCTCCTCCTCACGGTAGAGGTGGTTGCTACAATTGAGGAGAGGACGGACACTTCGTCTGAAATTACCCTAGCTCGAACCGTTATAATGAGGTCTGTGTCAATGATATAATTTAAAATAATATAATATGCTTAGCTTAGAAACTCGTTCAAAATTCACTTATTAGGAGTGAATTTTTAATAGTTTCTTAATGACAGAATGATTCCTTCAAATGTATAAGTCCTAGCTATGGGCCCAGACAAGGACTAAGTCAGTCGCAATAGTTATAAAGTAAATAGTTGTGACTTTCATACAAAGACATGCCCGCGGTAAAAGAACAACTAACACTAGAGTGCGTGTTCATAAATATTGTTACAATGAGATTGGTCGTGCTTTTTATGGGGAGTTGGGGGAAATCATTGGGTTGTCGTACAAGGGTCCTCAATTTGTTCAAGTGTCATTGGTTTGATCTAGAAAAAGAGATACATGTCGATTGACATAGAATCGTCGATATTGACCTCCATAGGTCCACGTACGTCAACGCATCATTTGTGTTACAAACTCAAACACTACAAGTATGTTACACTTATAGTCCTATTAGGAAAAGGGATAGACCACATGCACACTGACAAGTTGTAATTCATACTCCCGCGCGTAGTCGTGTCTAATTAGTAGGCGAGGAGTTCTAATAGGAGATGTTACATAAACCTCCTATAATAAATTTGGACGACAACAGTGAACTAAACCAGTTAGAGGGTGGAGATGAATCTGATCCTAAATCAGTACTTGTGCCAGATGACATTGATAATGAAGAGGAATAGTTATTGACTGACACTGAATTAGATTAAGATACTGATTATGAATCTCAACATAATGTTCAAAATGATTTTGAATTAGACAACGATTTTCATTAAACTGTATGTTTAGTTTTACTTGTATTACGTATAGTTCTCTATATACTTGTCATATTCATGTACCTTTCATTTATAGTTGTCACAGTTAACTATTGCAAACAATTACATGTTATTATTGTCATTTTATTTGTGTATGTATTATCATATAAGTCATAATAATATCCTAAAATTTTATTTATATAGATGTCTTCTTTAGAAGCGTCATGAAAGTGGGGCTTGGGTCAAAGGTCCGAATCATATCCCGAAGGCTCCGACTAATCCTAACGAGCGGATTCTCATACAGATTCAACTTCCTCCCGACAACACGTAAGTTATCTAGCTATCATATTATATATTTATGTGATATTAGCATCGTTGTAGATAATAATGTAAATTGCTTTAAATATTAAAATAAAATTACTTATCTTTAATGTACATTCTTGTATATTTTAGTGATTTTATAGATAGCAAGATTGTGAAATGCATTTCATAGATGTGCTTACAGAACTAGCCTACGCTAGTGATTACGTGGGCGAGCACAAAGATGCAGTTTGGGTTGAATTTTAAGTATTTTTTTTTAATTCTATAAGATAATATAATTAATGAACTAATATTGTTTACTAGTGTTGGATTATATTATCACCGTTTTAACATTATTATTGTATTTTTATTTATAGAAAATGTATAGATGGGACGACGCGCATACATCAATAATACAGACACTTTTTTAGCAAAAGTGCGTCGTCCGAACAAAAGACAATTTGAACAAAGAATGACAAAAAGACGTGCAGAATGCTGAAATCGACCATCTAAGGTAGCCTGAGCAATATATATATGCACGAGTATAGCCCCTGGTGGTGCGCACAACCCATATGGGCTAACATGTGTGAGTAGTGGAAATTTAAGAGCTAGGTTAAGAAATGCATGACTGCCACCATGAACAAAGCCTCAGGTGCACCTAAAGGTGACAAGGCAAAAGACACTTATAGGGGCGACATTATATCACATTTGCAACATATTGCTACCAGGTATGTATTTTGCAATTTTTTTTTTTTTATGTTTACAGTCATAGTATCAGTATGAGAGCATGTGATTAATAAATGTACATATGTATGGATCCCGAGTCATATTTGTAGAAGCTAGGTCCTAGTGCCTATCAATTGGTTAAAAGTGTATGCGGCCACCCGCGATGGTCTGCCTGAGGCTGTCCAGATAGCTGTAAGTTTTTATAACTTGGATATATTTTTTATAATTTTTAACGCCAGTCATTCTTTAGCGAAATGATTTATTTATACCTTATTTAATTTTTAACCTGATGACAGTAGACTTATAACACATTACTAGACGAGCGCTATCCTGGGGCTGCCGATGGATCAAGAATTGTAGGAGAGGGTGTCAGTTGTAAAGAAGAACTACGTCAAAGGCCAAGAACAATGACGCTGACCGACTATCAAGGCACAGACAGCTTTACTAGCAAGCCTACTCAGTCATCATGGCAACCGACGCCGCATACTGCTGTTAACTGGGTGAAAGCGATCTTTCAAGATCGTGATCTTCTTCGTACATTGGGCGTGCATCTGTAGTCTCTGAATCCTAATTAGTTAGCAGACGCACTGGTGATAGCAGCACAGTAGCAGGATGACGACAAGGTAATCTTACTACTTAGTATAATTAAATTAATCACTTATATATATATTATTCTTTTGTTATTGGAACATTTGGACGATGATACGTGAGAAGGCATTTTTGTATTCTTTTGATCTTATTCTACCTTTGTATTAATTTTCTTTTTTTAACGACTGTATGCATTGATGCTTATTACGATGACATTGTATATAGATTTTACTTTGGTTTATTTATATTTCAATTCGAATTAATTATATTATATATTTAGATATATTGAATGAAGTTGATATTAACACGTGTGTTGGAGTTGCTTTATATACATGAACTACTATGTGTTGGGACATAAAAAAGATTAAAAAAAATTAGAAATCCATAAACAGAAAAAAAATTATTTATTATCAGCGACGGACTGTCCTCGCTGATATTGTGACGCCCCCAAATCCGGGTCTCTCGAACCTTGGGTTCAGTGCTCACTATTCATCACTTGACAAACATTCATAACTAAATCTTCAATAACTCGTGGAAAATATACATAAATTCATTACAAAACGTACCATCAATCCCAAATTCCACTAACCTTAAATACATCACTATTACCTCATAATACAAAAGGTTTACAACAGAAAATAAAAAATAATTACTTTTACTCATTCACCTTTCCTTTGCCTTTGTACTCATTAGATAACTTGAGCTTAGCTGAAAAATAGTTCATAATATAGCAAGGGTGAGCAACTACTTTTCTCAGCAAGTTTAAATAAACAATAAAGGATATATATATCATGAATGAAAAATAATTAACTTTTGGAACTTCAACAATATACAATAATTGTGAAGACATACAACTTTGAATAACAACTTTCAATTGATTTAACATACTGCTTCCTCATGCTGAAAGGTCACAAGACCTTGAACATATGTTTTGAGTATATATAATACCCTATAGACATCAGACTGTCATTTCATTTTGAATATTAACAACCATTTTAATTATAATATCTAAAGATGGGTACTCTAGGTGATCAACCTATTGTACGTATATATTGTGCACATTATAACCATCTAATTTTGTTTTGACCGGAATTATTCCATCCGACCGTAATTTTATCCTCTCATAATGATTTGTTTATTTTAGCTTTTCCCATCAGATTCCGCATCTCAACAATATGATTTGGACTACCTTTAACAATATTCAAATTTATGAATTTAATACATACATGGACTTGCCGAAATAATTGGCATAGATCTTTCTCTTTTATTAGTTCATAACAAGAACAGTCATACAAATACACATGCAATATCTAGCCGAAACAATTGGCATAGGTCTTTCTCTTTAAACAGTCATAATGAGAATAATCATGCGAATGCACATAAGTGCGAATACCAATGACAATATAAATATGAAATAATTCTTAATAATTATTTCATCATGCATTTCAAAACTAATTTCAACTTTTAGAAACTTATCATAATAAAAATAAGTATATGAAACTTGCATAATGAAACGAATTTGAGTTTCAGAATAACTTGCCAAATAAATACAAGTTAAGGTTCAGAGAACTTGCCTGTTCCGCTGACTATTACTATTCAACTTAAAATAACTTCCTTTGAATGACCTAACATTCAACAACATTGATCTACCAATCAACATATTATATAACTGTATTATACAGTACTTAAATTATCTAACACTTAATCATAACCTTTAATCACTTAATAATATTATCAACCATTGATAATATTTTAATCTCATAAGTATCATTTAAGAACATATCAATCATTTCCTAATATTATCACCATTGATAATATATTATCCTCAAACAAATATTATTATCTATTTAATAATATTTTAATCGTTTACGAATACTATTAACCATTTTAATAATATTTTATTCAATCATCAATATTATTAATCATTTAATAACATCTTAATCACATATTAACATCATTAATAATTTAATAATGTATTACTCTTTCTAATAATAATATCTTAAATTATTTATAAATATTATTAATCATTTAATAATATTTTATTCATTTATTAATATTATTAATCATTTAATAATATTTTATTAACTTTCTAATATTATTATCCATTTAATAATATTTTAATCCTTTACTAATATTATTAATCATTTATTAATATTTTATTCACTTATTAATATTATTAACCATTTAATAATATTTTATTCACATAATAATATTATTAACCATTTAATAATATTTTAATCATTTCTTAATATTATTAATTATTTAATAATATTTTATTCATTTATTAATATTATTCATCATTTAATAATATTTTATTTACATACTAATATTATTAATTATTTAATAATATTATAATCATTTACATCTATAACATTTAAATTATATTATTTGTATCCTATATTAATATTATTAATTTTATAACATTTTAACACTTTCTGACCCGACCCGAACTTCCAGAACCCGGCCCGACTCGACTCGGTCCGAAAACAACATTTTTTTGAAAAATAGCACTGTGCCCGGTGCAGTTTGGCAGAATACATTTTTAAAATTTTCAGATTTTCTAATTTTGACACTTTTGATTCAAATTTGCGTAAAATAAAATTTACACATCCAAATGACACCAAATTGGTCTTGTTAGCTTCGTAACCTAATAATATACAATATTTCATGGATCAATCATATTTTTGAAATTGTTTTTGACACAAAATTTAGGATCGATTGACTAAGGTTTCCAAAATAACCTATTTTAGAAAAAGGACCATAACTTGTTCATTTCTTCATATTTTTCAATTGTTCAAGTTGGGTTATCTTCATAACACATAGACCTATCATTCAAGACTCATAGATCATAAAAATAACTTACACATCTCAAATTATAAAGCATCAACCTAGACATTTAACTAGGGTTTTTACATAAAACATGTTCATCTTCATCTTTCACCTATCTTTTCACATACAAACCATATCAAAACACTTCTCATGCATTTTTAACCATAAATCTTTTTCACATAGATCCTTCCATAACCAAGCTTGATTAAACTCATACATAAAGAAAATCATAACTAAAGTGATGGAATCCTCTTCTTGGAAATAGTTGGAACTCCTTCTTGATCTTCTTGTATGGACCAAAAATCACCCACACTTAGTAACACTCAAAGTGTTTGGTTCTATAGAACTCTTACAAATACTTTAGCTTCTCTCTACAACTTTCTCTCTCTAAATTTTAGTGAATGGAGCAAATGAACAAATATTTGCACAAGTGTTGGACATTTTTATTTATAGAACTCTAGGATTTACCATTAGTTCTCCTAATCAAGTAACATTAGTTCATTAAGGCTCTAATCTTGCTTACTATTGCTTGAAATGACAACTTGAGTGATATTTTGAATGACCATATGAATGACTAGGGTTAGTGGGGAGTTGTTAAGCAATTTTGTATCCAAAATCACCAAACAAGCAAGTTTCCCATCCACGTGGGGCCAAATATTCGGGAATAGTATTATAATTCCTCCAATTTGGCTTTATTTTTATGTCCTATATAATTATATAAGCATCCATATATATATACACACCAATAGATGTATACATATTCACCTATACATACACATTGGGCCCCACTTTGGATCTTTGAATTAATTTTATTTGGACTTTGAATTACAATTATTTGGGCTCAACAATTTAATTCATTTGACTACTACATTCATTCATTTAAGTCATCAACATTTGGGCTCCCAACAATTAAATCAATTGGGCTAACTATGACACTTGAAATAAAAACAAGTATTGGGATAGTTTAAATTAATTTAGACTCACCATATATTTTATATATGGTTCATTAATTAAATCCTATAAGGCTACTACATTAGGCTCATTAAATAAACACAATAGTTTAATTACATAATCCAATTAGACTTGTTATTTATAAGTCCATTGGACTACTTAATTGAGTTATCTTACCAAACACTATTAATTACAAATTCTTGAGTTTGTTTTAATGAAATCCTAATACATATTAATACAAGTACTTCGACTTTATTAACTTTAATTCATTAGCTACCTCTTTCATCAACTTGGGTTTATAATATAGTTACCCATACACACACAATTATTCTCACATTGGGTTATCTTTAATAATTCACTTATTTCTTCTTTGTCATTATTCATATAAGTAATTCACCTGTTCATTATTAATCTTCTTATTTTCCATTCAAGGCTAACATTCAAGCTTTGTGTTTTCATCATATAAGTTTCTCTTGCATTCATTTTCCTTATTTAGTTAATTCAAATAAATTTAATTTACTAACTTACTACATCTCATCGTACAACATAAAAACATACACATATACTTCATACATCATATTTTCTCATGAATATAAATAAATAAAAAAAATTTAAAGTTCGTAATTTTCCTAGTTATTATATTTACCCCTCCTTATAAGGATTTTGTCCCCAGAATCACCGCTACAAGGTTACTTAAAAATTTCTTATAATCTATTTTTTTCTTGTCTCTTTTTCTCGTATATCCGAATTAATTTTATGGATAACTTACGCTTCATCTTTCTTACACAACCCTTCAATTTAATACTAGATAGGTGCTACTCAATTCCTTGCGACCTCTATATTAAGGTACTTATTCTCTTTTCTAAATAATTCTAATCATTTAGTGAAATCATCAGACAGATAGTACCCGAATCAAATAATACCTAAACAATTATATTATTGATCGGAATAATATCTGTCACCATGTCTCCTTACTTCCTTGATATTATTTCCCTTGATTCCGTTTCCCACCTTGCTTTCTTCTTCGGACAGTTCTTAAATGGATGACCCATTCTTCCACAAATAAAACACTTTCTATTCTTTCTTGGATCAGGACAGTTCAAAGCAATGTGTCCCTGGTCTCTACACCTCGCTATAACAATTATTTTTCCCTTTTAGACACACTCCCAAGTGGTTCTTTCTACATCTTTCACAAGTTTCTATTTTTCGCTTGATTTTTCTCTGCCCATCCTCCCTATTTCTATGGTTTACTTTCGTTTCTGCATGTTATTACCTCTGCTACTACCTTTTCTATTTCCCTCTTCACTCTTCTTTCCTTTCCTCTTTTCTTATATTTTAACAAAGTTTCACTCCCGCCTTCCGCTATGATTGCATTTTCTAACATTGTTGAAAACGTGTTAATCTGAAGAATCGAAACTTTACTGTAGATCCATGGATTTAATCCTTGTTCAAACCTCCTTGCCTTTCGTTCTTCCGTGTCCACTTGATGTGGAGCAAATCTCGCTAGTTCATTGAACTTGGCGGCATATTCTGCTACCATAATGTTTCCCTATTTGTGTTCCAAAAATTTCACATCCATTCTTGTTTGTGTACTATTTGAAAAATAGTTTTCAAATAATAATTACTTGAAACGAGTCCATGTAACCATTCATTCCCCTGCTCGACTTTTGTTAGCCTTCCACCAATAATTGGCCTCTTCCTTCAACATGAAGGTGGCAAATGTTGTCTTCTGTTCTTCCGCAACACGTGCAACTTCGAACACTTTCTCCATCTCTTCCATCCATGTCTGAGCTTCGATTAGATCTATCATTTCTCGGAACTCTGGTGGTCCTACTATTTTAAAATCCTTAAAGTTTGCCAACCGATTTTTCGGTGGACTTCCTACTGCTGGAGTTTAATTTTGTATTCCTTCTGTTAACATATTAACAAAAGTTTGCATCGGGTCTACTTGACCTCCTTTATTATTAACTGATTCTTCTCCTCTCGGGTTTCAGGGTTGTCTATGCGGCGACATTGTCTGTTTTTAAGATAAAACTTACATTATTATCATATTTTTTGTTTATTACTTTCATTCTTATATCATTTAATATTTAATGCTCACATTAATCACTTCAAAGCATATAAACATAACACATTTATATGTATACGCAAAACAGTAGTGTCTTAGCATATTACATTTTGAAAAATACATAAATAAATGATCATATCCCATAAGGACCACAAAAGTCGGGAGTTAACCTAACCACATAACCCACATACTCCTAGAGTTGGGATTTACAAATACATGATATCCCTTAATTGTGACACCCCAAAAATCTCTACACCTCCTGTAGCAGATTATGGTGCTCACGCTGACTAATCAACTATAAATATTCTATCAATCCCAGGTTCACAGTATCTCATAACAGGTAGTAGTTCTCGTCAGAACAATTACTGTGTTTGGATACCCTAACTTGGATGTATAGATTCATGTCTTATGAATATCTCTTTGATATCAATAATTCCTATCTATCTAAAATTCACAGTATTAGATGATAAGTTTGTTCCTGGAACAGAGGAGAACTCTCTGTTCTTATAGAACTCCTTAAAATCATTTCACACCCTCATTCAGATGTATAGTTCATATAAATACTATACTAAATCAGCACAACATTCTAAAAATCTAAAAATATAAGTATCAAAAGATGATAATATATTTCATAACTTTGATTTCGGTTACATAGATTTCCAAACAACGTATTATTATTACATCAAAGTCTTAAAAGACTTAAATAGTACAAGTAAAAGCAATAAACCTAATCTAACAACGTCTCTTTCCATCTGACTTCATAATCGAATGATATGGATTATCTTTCAATACTGCAAATGAAATAATATTTGCAAGGATGAGCTACAAATGCTCATCAAGTTTCAAATAAAATGAATAGACTACTCACACTGTGTTTAAATTCGAAAGAACCTTTAGTTCAAAAATTTCCATTTATATATACTGAGGTTTGTTTGTCAAACCACACATATTATGGTTTCTGTCAATCAAAAAGACTTAGAAATCGTAGGTTGATCTGTTCAACCGGACTTAATAATCATTCCAAGAGGTCATGTAGACTTAGGAATCATTAATTCAATTATTTAATAGGGGATCAGCCTATTTATAACCTAGGAGTATGCATATCATCCTACCAGTGTTCTAGACACACTGAGGCCAGTCCATTTGATTGCCTAAACCACGGGTCAGTGTGCAATTGCCCGGTAACCACTCTTATATAAAGAGAAAAAGTTTCAGTATATATATTTGGTACCAAAGAATATTGATTTTCATTGATATCTTATCAAGTCAATTTCACGCGAAGAATAGCTCAACACTTTAAATTATGCTTGAACAATAAGCAATAACTTCCTGATAATAGATAACACGAACAATATAATTTAATAAATTCAAAAATTGAATAATAAGTTTGTACATAAATGTACAAAGAATAAAATACTTTCTTAAAAATAAACAAGATCAAAAAGAATTGTTACAACAAATATTTCACACAATTAAGAATTTCATAAGTCAAATGATGCACGGTGTACAACAGATAATAAAATTACTCAATGAAATGAGTTTGAGTCGGAAAACTTGCTCAATGAAAATAAATTCAAAATAGAAAACTTGCACTCTGTGTGAATGTCAAGAATTGATGTGGAATAATTTACAATAATTAAACCACTTAGCATATATTTGAAATATAATTCAAGTTTGAGTTTAGAAAACTTGCCTGGTAATCGTACGTGGTATTTAGACTTGTATTTATAGCCTAAATATATTTATTAGATAATAACAATAATTGTTAAAATATATAAAATTATATATTCAATTTAATTAATTAAATACGTTTATGATTTGGTGTCGATTTGTCACTTTAATTGTTGTATTAGATGTTATATAGTGTTTATATATTTTATCCATCGCTAATTAATTTATTAAAGGCTTATATTTTAATTTTATAAAGCTCGTCTGTCGCTAAAAGTCAATTTAGAAGCACCCTAGATTGATTTTTAGTTAATTAACACTATATCCGTCCCTAAAAATATTTTAATTATTTTTATTATTAAAGTTTATTAAATTTATGATTTATTGATATAGTTACGGATCCAATCCGTCGCTATATGTAATTTATAAAGAATTTATAAAACTCTGTCACTAAGTCTGTCGCTAAATGTATTTTATTTTTAATTTTCCTAATAAATCTGCCACAGAGCTATAGCGACGGTTTTGTTCGTCGCTATGGGGCTGTTCTTAGTGTTTTTGGCTGGCCAGAAGGAGATCGTCGTTATAGGTCTATAGCGACAGGCAGTCCGTCGCTATAGCCTTGCATGTTCATAAGCTACCCAGAATTCTGGTCAACGTCGATGCGCAGTTTTGACCTCAAATTAATCCTATATCATGATCTGTTTTGGAAACCTAATTATTTATAGGTGTAGTATGTATGTTAGTGTACACTTAAAGTCCTTTTATTAATCAATATAGCATCATAATAGAAAGTTATGATTCGGTCAAACAAGCATGCAAGCCCATTCTTAAAGTTTATGGGCAACCCAGAAAGACCAAGTTTTAATCTCAGGATTTGCATGATTTGTGTATCTAATTCGTTCTAGATTATATAATACATGTAATAATAGACCTATATGTAAATTTATAGCTCAAAAAACAACACAATAGGAAGATCTAGGTCGGTCAATTCTCTGTCAGACTCCGTCAGATATTCATACATTTTCTGGAATTTCTAGAAAACATAAACCGTGATCGGTCAAAGCATTTTGACCAACATTTTCTCACAGCACGGTGATTCGATGAGTGTTTGGTTTGTTTTTGTGTATACCCTACATGACAAGGTACAACTACAAACATTAAAACACATCATCCAACCAACAGGATTGAATCAAACAGTCTGACAATATGCCTTGTCAGACTGTTCTTCATTTTTTGGAATTTCCAGAAACTAAAAACGTGATCAGTCAAGGGGTTTTGACCATCAATTCCTAACAGCACAGTGGTCCGATTCATGTGTGGTTTGTTTCTGTGTATACCCTATATGGCAAATTATAACTACTAACATTAAAAGTTAACATAAAACTAACAGGATCGGATTAAACCATCTGACAAGGAGCCTTGTCAGACTGTTCTTCATTTTTCTGGGTTTCCCAGAAAATTCTGGGCAGGAATTTATGATCGACTAGGCACTTTCTAGGCCTTATATCTCACGGACCCGTGATCTGATTGAGGTGATTAAGGTCTCTATCTCTTAAGATCATGGCATACAACAACTACAAACTATATAAAACAACAAACTCAAAAAGTCTGACAAACTAGCTAGTCAGACAACCTTTCCTGGGTAGTTTGGACAGAGAGCTAAATTCTATTATTTTATGCATCTAAATGTTATGGATCCATGATTACACAAACCAGATATCTTATATACATAATATCAGTCATTCCTAAACATTATAACATAAAATTTAACAAAGCATTAAAGATCTATACTAAAATTAGGGTTTATAACTCTTGAAGCAATTTTTGCTAAAATCCTTCTAGATTATGATCTAAAGAAGATCTGAGGCTTATGGGGATTGATTTATGACTGATTTTGGTTGTGGATTTCGTGGGTTTCATCAATGGGAGTGCTCTCTATTTATAGAAGGGCAAAGGCTAGGGTTTTATGGTCTTTAAACTATTTTTCTTGCTTGCTAAGTTTGATCTTGTAATGATGAAGCTATGGTCTGTTTGCAGAGCTTAGAGTAGCCAGATATTGATCAATTAATGTTATGAATCATTGCAATTGGTGACTCATTCACTTCCAAATTCATGTGGACAAGAATGACTTCCATTTTGCTTTAAGGAACAATGATTCCATTTTGCTTGCTTGATTACTTGTGAATGAGATTGTGAGGGTGTTTTTGTCATTTCACAAGTATCTTTAGGGTTTAGGGTTTAACCTTTAGGATTTGGCCATTAGGGTTTGCCACTTAGGGTTAGGGTTTCATAATTAGGATTAGGGTTTTATAATTTTAGATTAGGGTTTCCTAATTAGGTTTAGGATGATCAAATTATGTTTCAATAATTTAATTTTAAAATGTCTTATTTCATTTGTTAATATATAACAACACACAAAATTAATTACATAATGTAATTAGACATAATATTAAATACAAATATATTTATTTGTATTATTTTAAAAAAAATTCTTAAAATTTCTTATAAAAATTTGGATTGTTACATTAATTCTCTTATTTACTTCTTCTCCCTTTTATACAACGTATTTTACATTTTTTACCAAGGAACTTAATCACTCGAATGCCATTTTCTTCTTATGTTCCTTGCACATATTTGATTGTGGAGTAGTGTATCACTATTCTCCTTTAATTTCTCTTCATCTAGTAAAATTTACTACCATGCTAAACCTTGTCGTTTATTCCTCAACATATCATTCATTAAGTTTATTCATATCCATCAACATATCTCCGTACTCTCGATAATTTCTCATGCTGTTTATCAGTTTCTTCTCTACTAATTTTACTTAAATTGATTTTCTTTAGAATTTGGTAACTATGATGCCACATATGCGATCACCTACCTTATGTTTCTTTAAATCATAGCATAATCCTCAATGCAAAGCATCAAAATATATTACAACTTACTAGTAGTATTTAGAAAAATAATACTGGGTCGTACACAATTCCTGTTAATGTTCTCAAATCAATGAGAACTCTTAAATCTTTATCTATGACATTCTTCTTAACTCCATCACATATTGTTCATCGAACTTACCACACAATATGAGTTCAGGAACTTACCATAATCATATGGGTTGAAGAACTTGTAATATCCAGAATATTATGACGTGTAAAAAGTTTAAATAAATAAAATATGTGTATTTTAATTATTTAAACTAGGTAGGTAATGTAAATTGTGTAAATTACTTATGTATATTTATACTTTATTGTACGGTTACTAATTTAATGAATTGTGTCAATAAAATGGGAATTAATATTGGAAATTAATCCTAAATTAAGTTAAAAGTTAATGAGAGAATTAACAAGGTCAAAATTATTGATTATAGATTAATAAATTATTATGGAGAATTTTAGAAATTATTAAGAAGAGTAACTACTTATATAAAATATATAGTAACAAATTATATATTTTATATAAGGAAATATAATTAAATATAAAGGAATTTATAATTATATAAATTATATAAGAGTAAATATATAATTTATACAAGAAAATAAATTTGTTAAGGAAAAGGTAATAATACAATATTGTATGGTATAATTTATATAAAATAAATAAAATAGTGAAAAAGAATAATAAATAAATATGAATAATTCTTATTTTTAATAAGATAAATTGTGTTCATGTAAAATAGAATTATTTCTATTTTTATGAGATTTAATATTTTTGTGAATGAAATATGTGAAAGAAATTATTATAATACATAATATATACACACACACACACACACACACACACACACACACACACATATATATATATATATATATATATATATATATATATATATATATATATATGTATATATTATGTAGTAATAGAAAATACATGGATGTTTATGTAATGTATATGTAGCAAAGTTGAAACATGAAAAAATTTAATTTTATTAAGTTATGTGTGTTATTTTATTAATTTTGGGTGTATTAAGTACTTCATATAATTACATGCATGTAATTATGCGTGTACAAAATTTATCAAATATGGTACCCTAAAAATATATAAATATTATTTATAAATTATTTTATGAATTTTGGTAAATTAAAATAAATATTTTATATACATTATATAAAATATTTATTACACGAAATAACTACGTAATGTATTAAATTAGGGGGTATGCATGATATTTTCTACCAATTCACTCCTAAGTCAGTGGACTTGGAGTGAGTCTTAAAAATAATTTACACAATTAAGCCATACATGGGGTAATAATAATAATAATGATAAAAATAAACAATTACTTAACAGTCACCAACAATAACCATCTTCCTTAGCTTTCTTTTTCTCCCACCACCAAGAGGAGAATTTTTGTGCCAACAAGGGGTTTATCAAGCTTCATTAAATAATTATCAAGCTTTGGAAGGTATAAAACTCTTTTAATTGAATTATTTTGGTATTTATTGTGATAAAATAATTTTGTGAAAATTAGTAAATAATTAGGATAATTGTTCTATATAATTTGTAGGTGTGTATTTATGGATTATATGATATTTAGAGTATTTTTGTGGTGAAAAGTATGATCAAAATGGTATAAAATTATCATGTTGATTTACTGTTAACGTAGAAAAAAAAATCATGGTCGCCAACGCATTGCGCAGCGGGCATTTTTTTTTTGCGGAACCGGGTATTAAATGGAGGCGTTTTGGGGGAAAGGAGGACTGGGTCGCGCCATGCGTGGTGGCCAATTTTTTCGGACGGAGAGGTCAAACGACGTTGTTTAGGTGGCAGGGGGGACGCGCGCCATACACGGCCAAGAATTTTTTGTGTAATTACGGTTTTGCCACCGGTTTCGATTTTCAGAATAATTACAGGATTGTCATTGTAATTGAATTTAATTAAAATAAATGTTTACAAATTGAGAAAAATTATATAAAATCAGAAAAATATATAAAAATGTTTTATAAATTAAATTTAACAATTTTTCAATTTTGAGAAATAATTCCAATTAATAATTAAGTGCTTCATATATGAAGACAAAAAAAGGACACGATTAAATTAAACAACCAAATTAGATTATAATTAATTGTAAATACCAATATAGATCCGATGGGTAGAATAATTATGTTGTAAGTGATATTAATTACATAAATTAATATCATAGGTTACTAAATTATTATTATTATTTGATTATGTTATTATTATAGGTTGTCCAAGAAAGGATAATTAGCCGTTAAATTAATAATGAGAGATCGAGGCAAGTTCCTAAACCCTAATCTTGACCCATTAATCATATGTTGGATATTAAAGCTTTAATTGTGTTCCATTTCTTAAGTTTTATCATTATTCCATATTCTGGAATATTGATCTCGGATGCTTTAAATTCCGATCCCCCGCGATATGCGGTAATATGGTGTGCATAATCATAGGTACGGGAGGCTGATCACCTCGAGTACGGGTTTAAGGTTTTATGGTCTTTATGACATATACACGTTATCAGTATTATTATTGATTAACCTATGTTCCATGGTCTTGTGACCCTCAGTATAATTCTCATTTATCATGTTTCAAAGGATAATTTCCTCAGTTATTTTCTTTCATTTGAAATGAGATCATATTACGTTATTGTTACAAAATTCTTTTCCTCATGTTACATTGTTATTCAATTCATTAGACTTGCTGAGCACTTCGGTTACTCATTCTTGCCTGATTAATGTGACGCAGACAAAGATGTTAAGTCTGAGAGTATAAATAAGAAAGTCAAAGGCAAATGAAAGATGTCGGAATGAAGAAATGATGAATTCTCCCCTGCTGGTAGTTATAAATCCATTTTGTGGCTATAGATGTGGAATATTTATCCTAGTAACGCTGTATGTATGTAAAGGTTGATGACCCTGGGGGTTTGGTAGGTATATTTTGTATTAATTTGAATGTTAATGGATGTAATATTAATTAGTAGAAATTTTGAGTAGCGGTAAATGAAAGTAGAATGTATGAATAGTTAGCACCAAATTCGAGGTTCAAGGAACTTGAATTTGGGGGCGTCATAGAACTTATCCTAGTCAGACCAAAATCTTCAATTCGCTAAGGGGCTCCACCATATGATTATGAGTCACGAACTTACTATAAGTATGAGTTTTAAGAACACAACCCTACCTTAACATCCTCTACCTATCCGTTATACACCTGAGAAAAGAAGAATCTTTTCGCCATATATATAACAATTAACGCGACACAAAATTTCAACGATTATCAATATAGGAAGCAAAGTGGTTATTAAACCAAACACAATCTTTGTCCATATAAGAAATTGGTCAACTTGGCACCAAGAATAAATTCCCTTCCCATACAAAGGACTGTTCAACTCTACCACTATATTAATATAGGAAGCTAAGTGACTCTAAAACCAAGCACAAATTCTCCGCCCATACAAGGAATCGTACAATTCAGCCACTAACATGAGTTCTCATTTGAAATCAACAAACCTCTAATTAATTTTTTTTTCTTAGCTTAATATGAATTCTCTTAATTCATACTTTAGCACATAATTCCTTACGAGTTCATCTTTTTAGATCATTCCATAATCTTATTATCATTCTTTATACTCCTCAAAAATCTTATTGTAAGATGTCTTCTATCATTTCTTTAATATCCTCTTTCAGATTTCGCTTATAAATATTTTAATTTTTACCTCTGAATTTTCTAAATTCATTGATTCATTCCTCAAAAGCGTCAACTATTAGACTCGCCTATTATCTATACGGAATCCTGATCTAATTCCTTAACTTTCTTCCCTATTGTCTAAGGTACTCGTTCTTAAGATTTTTCTCTTGATATTTTCGTTTAACATAATACGGTAGTATTACTACCCCTCTATTGATTTTAAGCATGTACTATTAATGACAACACATAATCAATCTTAAAACATATAAAATCTATTAACATGTTCTCCCTTAGTACATAGTACACCATCATTTATATTGATACGTCATTTTAAGCATTCTTTTGCCTACTATCCATATGCACAATTTATTAGTCACGTATCCTCTATTCGTTTGATGGCTTATTCGCTATACCACGATCCTCTACATTATTTTAAACATTCATTCTATCATCATCTTGTCTTTCTATCATCACATTACATATTTAATAAATTTTTTGTTTTAATATGCTTCACATTACTACCTAATACTATAATTTTCTTAGCATCATGCTAAATACATAACATATCTCGTACTTACCTCCAAAGTTGAGATTTTTAAAATTTTAGAACTTCTATCAACATTCTCATCTATATATTTCAACTTACATAGATTAGAAAATCATCCGATTTTTGATCTTCTAAAAATAACTTCCGAAAACGTACTCCTTAAAACACATTCTATAAAGTCAAACTCCCGAAGATATATACTTCCAAAATCAGACTACTCAACATACACTATTATCATTCATATGTAGTTCTTCATAATGCTTATCTCCTTCTACGATCATTTTACTTTTCCTCAATCACTTTATTAATCTCTAGTTTTATGATTAACTCCATAATCTTCCCATTCTTCTATAATTCTTTAACTCTCCAACTTTTTTTTAACAACTTATCTATTTATCCAATCATTTCATCTATATATTTACTCCGATCATCTTTACTACTACCGATCTATATAGATCAATCTTCTTAATATATCATCTATATCATCAAAATCATTACTTTATACCTTAACATCATCTCATTTTATTTAACCTTACCCACATTTATTCTTTTTCTATATATTCTATGGATTAAGTATCTTTCATTTTTTTTTCTCCATTCTTCTTTTCTAAATCATTGCTCAACTTTTCCTTTAAACTTACTTTCGGATCATCTTTCGAATTCCTCACTCTTACGATCCTAATATAAGGTCTTTTCTTACATACACATAACTTTTCCTACCTGATGAATTTTCACAATCCATCTCCTAAACTCTTTATGAGTTTTCTTATCTTCTCTACGGTCATAATCCTAAGGTTTTTCCCCCACCTAAGGTTTATAACCTATAGCTCTAATACCAACCTGTGATGCCCCCAAATTCGGGTCCTTCGAACCTCAGGTTCAGTGCTCACTATTCATCACTTGACAAACATTCATAACTAAATCTTCAATAACTCGCAAAAAATATACATAAATTCATTACAAAAAGTACCATCAATCCCAGGTTCAACTAACCTTAAACACATAACTATTACCTTATAATACCAAAGGTTTACAACATAAAATAAAAATAAATTACTTCAACTCATTCACATTTCCTTTGTTATTGTACTCCTTAGATAACTCGAGCTTAGCTAAAAAATAGTTCATGATATAGCAAGGGTAAGTAACTACTTTGCTCAACAAGTTTAGATAAATAATAAAGGATATATCATGAATGAAAAAGAATTAACTCTTGGAACTTCAACAATATATAATAATTGTGAAGACATGCAACTTTGAATAACAACTTTCAATTGATTTAACATACTGCTTCTTCATGCTAAAAGGTCACAAGACCTTGAACATATGTTTTGAGTATTTATAATACCCTGTAGACATCAGACTGTCATTTCGTTTTGAATATTAGCAACCATTTATAATATTTTAATCACATAATTATCATTTAAAAATATATCAATCATTTCCTAATATGATCACCGTTGATAATATATTATCCTCAAACAAATATTATTATCCATTTAATAATATTTTAATCGTTTACGAATACTATTAACCATTTTAATAATATTTTATTCAATCATCAATATTATTAATCATTTAATAACATTTTAATCACATATTAACATTATTAATAATGTCTTACTCTTTCTAATAATAATATCTTAAATCATTTATAAATATTATAAACCATTTAATAATATTTTATTCACATACTAATATTATTAACCATTTAATAATATTTTATTCCTTTATTAATATTATTAATCATTTAATAATATTTTATTAACTTTCTAATATTATTATCCATTTAATAATATTTTAATCCTTTACTAATATTATTAATCATTTACTAATATTTTATTCACTTATTAATATCATTAACCATTTAATAATATTTTATTCACATAGTAATATTATTAACCATTTAATAATATTTTAATCATTTATTAATATTATTAATTATTTAATAATATTTTATTAACTTTCTAATATTATTATCCATTTAATAATATTTTAATCATTTCTTAATATTATTAACCATTTAATAATATTTTATTCATTTATTAATATTATTCATCATTTAATAATATTTTATTTACATACTAATATTACTATTCATTTAATAATATTATAATCATTTACTTATTTAATTAAACATCTACAACATTTAAATTACATTATTTATATCCCATATTAATACTATTAATTTTAGAACATTTTAACACTTTCTGACCCGAACCGCCAAAACCCGGCCCGATGCGCCCCGTTACCGAAAAATTATTTTTTTGAAAAATAGCACTGTGCCCCAGCACAGTTCGACATAATACATTTTCAGATTTTCCAATTTTGACAATTTTGATTCAAACTTTCATAAAATGAAATCTACACATCCAAAAGACACCAAATTGGTCTTGTTAGCTTCGTAACTTAATAATATACAATATTTCATAGATCGATCATATTTTGGAAATCGTTTTTAACATAAAATTTAGGATCGATCGACTAGGGTTTTCTGAATAACCTCTTTTAGAAAAAGGACCATAACTTGTTCATTTCTTCATATTTTTCAATCGTTCAAGTTGGGTTATCTTCACAACACATAGAACTATCATTCAATACTCATAGATCATAAAAATAACTTACACATTTCAAATCATATATCATCAACCTAGACATTTAACTAGAATTTTTACATAAAACATGCTCATCTTCATCTTTCACCTATCTTTTCACATACTAACCATATCAAAACACTTATCATGTTTTTTTAACCATAAATCTTCTTCACATAGATTCTTCCATAACCAAGCTTGATTAAACTCATATATAAAGAAAATCATAACTAAAGTTTTAGAAACTTTTAAACCTTCGATGAAAATCTTCTTCTTGAAAATGGTTGGAACTCCTTCTTGATCTTCTTGTATGGACCAAAAAACACCCACACTTAGTAACACTAAAAGTGTTTGCTTCTCTAGAACTATTACAAATGCTCTAACTTCTCTCTACAACTTTCTCTCTCTAAATTTTAATGAATGAAGCAAATGAACCAACATTTGCAAAAGTGTTGGACATTTCTATTTATAGAACTCTAGGATTTCACCATTAGCTCTCTTAATCAACTAACATTAGTTCATTAAGACTCTAATCTTGCTTACTATTGCTTAGAATGACAACTTGAGTGATATTTTGAATGACCGTATGAATGACTAGGGTTGGTGGGGAGTTGTACCCAAAATCACCAAACAAGCAAGCTTCCCATCCATGTAGGGCCCAAATTCAAGAATAGTATTATAATTCCTCCAATTTGGCTTTATTTTTGTGTCCTATATAATTATATAAGAATCTATATATATATATACGCCAATATATGTATACATAATCACCTATACATGCACACTGAGCTCCACTTTGGATCTTTAAATTAATTTTATTTGGACTTTGAATTACAATTGTTTGGGCTCAACAAATTAATTCATTTGGCTATTACATTCATTCATTTAAGTCATCAACACTTGGGCTCCCAACAATTAAATCAATTGGGCTAACTATGACACTTGAAATAAAAACAAGTATTGGGATAGTTTAAATTAATTTGGACTCACCATATATTTTATATATGGTTCATTAATTAAATCCTATAAGGATATTACACTGGGCTCATTAAATAAACATAATAGTCTAATTACATAATCCAATTAGACTTGTTATTTATAAGTCCATTAGACTACTTAATTGAGTTATCTTACCAAACACTATTACTTACAAATTCTTGGGTTTATTTTAATGAAACCCTAATACATATTAATACAAGTACTTTGACTTTATTAACTTTAATTCATTAGCTACCTCTGTCATCAATTTGGGTTTATAATATAGTTACCCATACACACACAATCATTCCCACATTGGGTTATCTTTAATAATTCACTTATTTCTTCTTTGTCATTATTCATACAAGTAATTCACTTGTTCATTATTAATCTTCTTACTTGCCATTTAAGGCCAATATTCAAGTTTTGTGTTTTCATCACATAAGCTTCTCTTGCATTCCTTTTTCTTCTTTAGTTAATTCAAATAAATTTAATTTACTAACTTACTACATCTCATCATACAACATAAACACATACAAACATACTTCATACATCATATTTTCTCATGAATATAAATAAATAAATAAATAAAAATTTAAGTTCATAATTTTCCTGGTTATTACAAATACCATTAGTGATTGACATTATCAGCGACCGCAACGGTCTCGCTGACACGTGATATCACGTCACTCCAAAAACTGATTCATGCTAACGACGGTCGTTAATATCGGTCCACGACATCCATCTGGTGACCATATAATTTGCGACCGCTAGTAGTGGCTACAGTCGCACTACAAGAAAATCTGCTAGTCCCGACGGAATTATTCTTGACGGAAGTAATTTCGTCGAAATTACAATTATCTCAATGGAATATTATGTCGTATTTAATTCTCTCGGAAATAAAATAAGCTCGACGGAATTCCGTCGGTTCTGTAGTCCTTCCATTGGCGCGAAAGTTCTCGCCTGGACCAAATACAATCTCGACGAAATATTACCAATCCTCGACCAAATATCCGTCGATATTAAAATTAATTTCGACAGACTTAATATCGACGGATGTTCCGTCGAAAATACGTTATAAAAAACCTATTCAGCGTCTTTTCCCCCACCCGACCTCTATTAAGAATTTTTTTTCTCTCTCTCACATCGATCTCTGATCTCTCTTTCTCTCTCCCTCTGAGCTCACATCTCCGGCTGACCTCACACTCCGGCAGACTTCACAGCTCCGTCCGACGTCATCGTCCATTACAACCTCCGCTCATATCACCGTCCGTTGCAAGCTCCTTCAATTGGCACCTCCGATCGTAAGGTATATATATATATATTGTGATATATCTATATATTTTTGGTGAAATTGATGAAATTGGAAATTAATTTGAACTTCAATGATGAAATTGGAAACTAATTTGTGTTCTGAAATTGTTATGGAATTGTTCTAAAATTTATTTTAGTATGTTTCTCATTAATTCAAAATTTATATTGATATTCAATATTTTTTTTAAGTTATATTTCATTTTGCAAGTTCTAGCCAGCGTTCGAGAGGACATGTTGGACAATCTCATACGGGCACTGGCTTGGATGACGAGTTGTTCCAGCGGGTTATGGCGGCGGTGTCGGAGATGTTACGTACGGATCCGATATTCCGTAGTCTGAGCCTACCTACTAGTACTCGGCTTCACCAGCTTGCTCAGGATGTTGTAGCAAGGCCCAGTGTCAAGAGTACGGGCATATCTCCGGAGTAGTTCGCCACGATACGAGACGAGGTGATTCGGATGTGACTACCCTACTGTTGGAGGCTTTTGGCCCGATGATGACTCAACGCCCGACTGCACAGGTATTGTATTCAATTTAAGTTGTATATTCTGCATGTTTTGTGATAATTATTTAGCTGTGATTTTTTGTCTTATGTACGGACTAATGACTGATAATTGTAATTGTATTAACAGGATGGCAATTCCGAGCATACTGATGATGTCGATCGCGATCGCGATCGCGGGGAGGGGGGTGACGACGATAATTTTCATACACCACAGCAGAACCGTCGATCCCCGGGCGATGATTCTTTGCAGACAGCTAGTAGTACTAGTTTCATTTAGTTTTATATATTATAATTTAGTTTAATTGATTGTAATTAATCGCAATTTTGTTGAGTTTTGTAAAGTATTGTACTTTTAAACGATGATTTATTTTATAATGTGTCGTTATTAATATGAAGAAATATGTTGTGTGTGAACATAAATAATGGATTGTTGTTGTGTTGTTGGGATAAAGTAAGTTTGTAGGTAAAAAAATGTGGTTTTAAAACCTGGCATTGAAAAAGCAAAAACCATATTAAAAAAAAAGCCTCTTATTTTCGACGGAATTAAATATTTCCTACTAATTTTTCGTCAGAATTAAAGGCTTATTTTCGACGAAAAAAACAATATTCCGAGGGATTTCTCGTCGCAAAAACATGGGAATGGCCGATGGAATATTATCGACAGAATATATTTCGTCGTAGTCACAAAGTTTTTCGACGGAATTCCCGATGACAAAAATCCGTCGAAAAAATATATTTTCGACCGAATTTTCAACGAGAAGAATCCTGACGTGTTTATTTCCGGTCGAATCTACGACTGAATATTCCGTCGGAAAGATTTTATTTTCGACGAAATAACACTAAATACGACGGAATATTCCGTCAGGATTGACCGTTTTTCTTGTAGTGTCGGCCGCTAATATTTATCAGCGACTAGTAACGGTCGCTGATAGACGGTCCTAGTTAGGTTCTTTTTTCCAAGTTTTGGTCTTTGATTGTGGTTTTTTTCAAGTTTTGGTCTTTGATTGTTGTTCTAGAGCTATTTTTTATGTTTAGAATTACCTTTTAATGTCTTATTTCAAGGATTATTCTTTAGGTGTCTTTGTGTGTCTTAATCAGGTAACAAAATATATGAGCAATATATTATGTTCAATGTATTTCTTTACCAAATGTTGGGCAAAAACATTTAAGTCAAAATTAACAAGTTTCACTGCCTAAAAAAAAGAGCATATTTTCTTCCACTATTGACATTAAATACAATACTTTGCTACTATTGTAAAATAATAACGCAACGAAACTAATACTAAAGCAAAATTTTTAAAAAAAAAAAAAAGACAATTACACGCAAGACTCAAAATATGTGTGATTTGCTCAAAGGTTGACTTACTCTGGAGTTGAAAGCAAACCAATCTTATTTAGGGGCAGATGCAAGAATGGACCAAAGGGGTCTTGAAATTTTGGTGATTTTCATTTCATATCAAGTATTTGCAAACTTTTAGGGATTATGCGTAGTTAATTAAGGGGCTAAATTTAATTTAGTACATGGATTTATTATTACTCACATTTAAATAATTGATATTGTATATTACTCCCTCCGTTTTAAAATTAGACATACATTTTTTTTTTTGTCTGTTCCAAAATTAAAAATATATTTCTAATTATAGACTATAAAAAATATGAAGTTCATGTGCTGCTATTACTTATTCTAAGTTGATTGAACAATGTCGTATTATCACTATTCCATGTAAGCTAATGTTAGAAATGTATCTTTTATTTTAAAAATAACTGCATAAGAATATATAATTAATTGCCCCACATCAAAAATTAAATAAATATTATTCTCTTTGTTCTATAAAAAGAGTCTCATTTTGACTTTTTAAAATCAAATGAAGGTATTTAAAACTTCAAAATTGATGTAAATTCCATTAATTTTAGTTGATAAAAGTATTATAATTCTATTGTTTGTTAAAAGTACCACTAATCCCAAAATTTGTTATTTTCTAAAATTTCATGTATAACATCAATTTTAAAGGTTAATATGCCATCAATTGACTTTCATAAGTTAAAATGGGACTCCTTTTGTGGAACGGATAAAGTATTATTTAGCTCCCCACTAAAGGAAAATTTTGCATCCGCCATTGGTCTTATTATCCCTTAATATCATACATAATATATATGCTCCGGATCTACCAACCCTCTTTTCCCTTTGCTACTTAGAGAATATATAATAACGCAACGAAAACAATAGCAAAGAAAAATCGAAAGAAAATAATTATACACAAGACACAAAATATGTGTAGTTCGTCCAAAGGTTGGGTGACTCTATGGTCGATAAACAAATCAGTCTCACTTTCTCGAAATATCATATATAATATTCGCTCCAATCCTAGCTACCAGTCCTATATTCTAGGAACAAGTTCAATCACCTTTTGAACAACTTTACAATCTTTCTAAAGTTAAAGTCAAATCAGGCGTCATCAACAATAGCTACGTAGTAGGTTTATAAACGAGCAAAAATGAGTTTTAACTTATCATATTTGAGTTAAACAAGACATAACTCGAGCTCAACTCATTAACTGAACTTAAGCCTGCTTAATAGAGCTGACCAAGTCGACTTACATGACACAACTCTAACTTGGCTCATTACACAACTAAAAGTAAAATGAAGGGGACGTACTACTGGCTTACCTTTTGAGTGTATTAACTTGTTAACAGAATAATTTATAAAAAATCAAAATCAAAATAAAATAAATAAAATTGCTTCAAATTAAAGTATACTGAATTATCTAGGCTAGTAATTTTTACATGATCCTTATGCTTCTACCCTCATATTGCCCATGTTTAATTCTAATTATGTTATTTAATTTTTTTTTCATTCATAATTTTTGGAAATTTACTACTACTGACCATAACTATACATATCAATACCCATCATGTACTATTTACTATATTTGCCAAATGCTACGAAATGCTCGTATCCCAGAGCTTCTCCAATTAATCTTCTTAAAGATAGGACGGTATTTCCATGAAAGCTCCATGAAAACCATATGGAACTCTACTAGGTAATGTAATTATCGCCACAGGCGTATCCAAAAATCTCTTCGGGTCAATTATATAAACCTGAAATGGAAAAAGCACAACATAATTTAACAAATCCACAATATATAGTAACACAAAAACATTAGCTATTGATCATTACTAGGAAATTTACCTGAGAAATGTTACTCTTTTCATTATGCATAAATGTGACTATCCAACCATCATCTTCTTCAATGCCTTTAACCTTTGAGACAAATGTAGCGCCTGAGCAAAAGGTGTTTTCTGGAAAGGCATGATACTCAACCTTTATCCCCTCCTTAATTTTGTCAACTTTTAGTTCTTCAAAATATAGCTTTGCTAATCCTCCATATTTACCCATACCTTAAAAAAATTAGTAGCCAGTCAATATTTAAGTTACAATGTCACAAATATACTAAGCTAGATAAATTAATTATTTGATTAACATATTCTTTTTTATTTTGCTGAATTATAAACCCGTCCCTCTAAGTTATGAGAAGGTTTTATTGGGCTGCATATTTACTAATGCAAATGGGCTACGTATATTGGGCCTTACCCACATAGTCCATTAGACCCAATGCGCTCACATAGAACTTTTAAGTCCAATTATAAGCTTGGGCTCACTGCCTTTCCACTTAAGGCACTAACTAGTTACCGTATCTAATATTACTTTCTACGATAATTGTCTTTTCTAATATGATCTTTACTATACAATTCTTATTAGGAATTGTAATCCTATTGAGAAAATATGACTACTATATATATAAGGTGAACAATAGAGATACAGAATATGATATTCTAGCCTACTAAATACTTCTTACATACCTCCATTGTTAACATATCTTGAAGCATATTCGTACTCTCACACTGAAGGTATCCCTAGTGCCTCAAGCCATCAAGTACTTTCTGGTAGTTCTTTTTGTGCAGGTTTACATCTAAACTAGTGGTTGAACGAGTAGAAAAATTCAAACCTTAACATTGATGCTAAAAGGAAGGTTTTCTAATGTTTAACTTTTTGGAAAAACTTTCATAGCAACACCACCACCGTCACCAAGCCACCACAACAATTCTCATGGAGAAACATGCTTATACTCAAGTCAACCAACATTTACTGATAGGCACCGTTGTTTCTGGGAAGTCCAAGATAAAAGAAGATCTTGACAAGAAATTTACATATCTACTGAGAGCTGAAGACACCCTGATACGCAAATGGGGAACATATTCCCAATTAGGAAGCTACGGCTCTCACCGTACTTGCATGTCTTCTTTTTTTTTGATAAAAGTAGTAGCATTCAGTCATCCAATTCGAACAGACACAAAAAAGAAGAATAAGTTCCCCTTTACAGCATAGAAATGATGATCAATACTGAAAACAACCCTGAAGCCGCGATAGTTTTTTTAAAAAAATGTCTCCCCAGTGATCCTTTGATGGACACGCTAAAGTCAAAGATAGCAAGTCATACACATCTCCTTTCACTAAGAATCTTGATGAAGTTAGGATTGATAGATCCTTCAAAGTCCCCGTACTTGGAAACATATCATGTGATCTTTATGACCATACTTATTCTCATGTACGTTTTATGTGCTTCTATGGTCATAACGGTGCAGGAAAGTGTCATCTTTTCATCTCTACCCTGAAGAAAACTGCTAGGAAATGGATGGTCACACTTCCTCCTTATTCTATTGGCTTATGGGAAGAACTAAAAGAATAATTCCACACACACTTTGGCAGCAACATGAAACGTGGAAAGAGAACGACTTCAGTGATTTAGGTGAGACACAAGTTAAACGAAATCTCTCAAGCAGTAAATCAAGAGATTTTATCAAGAAATGGCCTAGATCCCCACCCTAGATCCATCTTAGGCTATACAATTCCTCACATTAGATTTGAACCTTGATAAATCCATATGCCTGATTGAGGAAATTATCTCCAAAGCCTCTTAAAATCTTACTCAGACATATGATAAGGTTGAAAACTTTATAAAGATGGAAGGATCCATTGACAGCCTTTGAGGTCCTTTGAAAAATAACAATGTCTACCATCAAAAAAGAAATCTCAAGGTCAATAGGTCTAACAGAAGAGATTATGAAAGAAAATTTTGTACGGGTGATTGAAAAGAAAAGGACAATAGCTCTAGGGACAAGAGGCAAAAACAAATACAAAGACTCTTTGGACAAAAACTACACCCCTTTAAATTCTAGTAAAACTAAAATTGTTTGTGAAATCAAGAATGAACCCTTCTTCGAGTGACCTTCAAATATTAAAGTCTTTGCTAAACTGAGAAAAAGTGGTAAATGTTACTCTTACCATGAGAAAAAGGATCATGACATAAAAGAATGTTACTAGTTGAAGCACTTCCTTGAAAGCCGGGTGTAAAAAGAAAACCTAAATTATTGCATGACAGATAAAATCAGACAATCAATATTTGATCTAATTGTGTCACCTCCTTCTTTTACAACACTAATGGGGCATTGTCAATGTTATTTCTGGTGGCTTGGTAACAGCCATGTCCAATAGGCAGAGGAAAGCTTCTGCCCAAGTTGTCTACTAAGTGTTCGGACAACCAAGGAATATCAAAACTGACGCCATCACTTTCACATATGAAGATTATCATCCAGGTATGGTCACACCTTATGATGATGCACTTATCATAATTGCACGAGTAGGTACCATAAATATTTGGCGAATACTCATCGATGATGGAAGTTCAGTCGATGTACTTTATAGGCATGCGTACAATCGACTAAACTTGGGGGGCAGGAAGATATAATTTTGTAACAAGTCACCTCTCTACGACTTCGATAACGCTTTTGTCCCAATAGCATGAGCAATCAAGTTGCCAGTAATCTTCGGCACAGCTCCATAGTAGTCTTCTTTTATTATGAAATTATATGTGGTTCATGTTAACAATAACTATAATGTCATCTTAAGGAGAATTTTTTTTATCAACGCTTAAGTAACTACTTTTATCCCCCGCTTGAAGATTAAATTTTTACTCGAATATGGAGTTGGAGAAGTTGTTGAAGATGAGGATATGTCCAAAAAGTATATTATGCCCAAACTCTTCAGGCTACCTTTGTAGCAAACAAAAAAAAATCATGAAACTTGAGATGGAACCCTTCACTGAAGGTGGTACTGAATCGCTAGCTACACCAACCGAAGAAACATAAGAGATAGTGTTGTTTCTGGACAACAATGAAAAAACAATACGGATAGGGCCCAAACTGCAGGAAAGTTTTTGAAACTTCCTGATCGTCCTTCTATGGAACTACTCAGATATTTTTTCAGGCCAACTAAAATTCTTGGGTTAGATGAAAGTATCATGATCCATAAGCTAAGCGTTAATCCTTATATAAAACCTGTGAAGTAGAAACGCCAAAATATAGCTCTTGAAAGACCAAAGATAATTAACAAAAAGATTTATAAACTCCTGTCAACAAGTTTTATATTTGAAATTGATTGTCCAGAATGGCTCACCATGTGGTACTTTTTAAGAAATATAACAAGAAGTGAAGGATGTGCGTAGACTACACTAATCTGAACAAAGTCTGTGCGAAGGATTGCTATCCCCTTTTAGGCATCGATTAGTTGATAGATTCTACCTCTGGTCATGTTATACTCAATTTTCTTATTGCGTTTTCCAGTTATAACCAGATTAGGATGTGGGCTAAAAATATTTTAAAGACAGCCTTCATCACCTACAGAGTCATATATGCTTATAGAGTCATGCCCTTCAGCCTTATCGACGCCAAAACCATTTACCAGTATGATAAATAAAGCATTCAGGAATCAAATCGACATAAACATATAAGTTTATATAGATAAGACGATTGTCAAGAGCATGGAAACTAAAAACCATTTGGTTGATCCTAGAAAATGTTTCTAGAACTTAAGGCAACACAAAATGAGGTTGAATTTGGCTAAATGCACCTTTGACTTTGGAGCATACAAGTTTTTGGCCGGCTACATGGTCAGTATAAGAGGGATTGAAGTAAATCCTAAAAATATATTGCTCGTACTTAACATGCAGTCCCCAAAGAATTTTAAAGAAGTACAAAGACTAACATAAAAAGTAGTAGTTTTTGGCGTTTTGTGGCCAGATCAGATGAAAAGTGTTTCCCATTCTTCAACACTTTGAAGGAAGCCCAAAATCAAAAGACTTTTCATTCCTCCGATATTGACTAAAGCCTGAAAAGGATTTATACTTTTATATATCGGCAAGTCCCCTAACCATTGGTTCAGCTTTAGTCCGAGAAGATTCTAAAGGATAAAAGACAGTATACTATATTAGTCATTCCTTTCGAGATGCCAAGACTATGTATTTAAATCTTGAGAAGTTTACATATGCACTGGGTATCTTTAGTAGAAAGCTTCGACGGTACTTCTAGAGAAGGATCATTATTGTTTTGACTGACTAGCCCCTTAGACAGGTCCTCTATCAGCCTAATCTATCCGAAAGATTAACAGCATGAGCAATTAAACTCACCAAATTTAATTTGGAGTTTTGCCCTTGAAGAACTATCAAAGTGCAAGCCTTTACTATTTAACATTATCACGAAATATTCCTTCCCTGATAATATGGAGATTGATTAGTCCATAAAGGAAGTTCATGTTTCAAATGAAGGACAACCATCTAAAGACCCTACCTAAATTCTATTTGCAGATAGATCTTCTACCAGCTTGAGGAATGGAGTTAGCGTAATCCTTACCTCATCAAAAGGGTTTAGGGTGTAATAAGTCATACGATTCAATTTTGTGGCTACCAATAATATCACAGAATATAAAGCTCTTCTGGCAGGACTAAGGCTAGCGCGAAGCTTGGAGGTAAAAAATTTAATCATATATATACAATGACTTTCAGTTGGTTGTTAAGCATGTATTAGGAGAATATGAAACTTGAGAAGCCCACCTACAAGCTTATCTTCATCTTGTCAATTGCCTTCTTACCAATTTTCTAAAGTACCAGATCATCGGTGTAGTCAAGGCGCATAACGTTATAGCTAATACTCTATCTAAATTGGCAACCACTGATCAGGAATCTCTTGAAAACTCAGTTTACCCAAAGATTTTTCGACAACCAAATACTATGATTCGAGAAGTCATGGGCGTTGATCAAAAAGTTTCTTAGATGATAACTATTATCAACTTTTGGAGAAATTATGTCCCTCCTGAAGACAAAATCCAAGCTCAAAAGATCATACATAAATCTACCAAATATTGCATTATTGATAATTAGCTCTATGGAATGTCTTATTCTTCTCCACTTCTTATCTGTGTGGGTATGTTGATTATGCCCTTCGGGAAGTATATGAAAGAATTTGTGTAAATCACGTTGGGATGAGGACATTGGCGCATAAGATCTGCGGCAAGGGTATTACTGACCAACAATGATACAAGATACTAAGGACTTTATCAAAAAATGTCATAAATATCAATTATTCACCTCAGTTGTTTATCCACCTCCTTAAGAGCTTACTATACTTTTATCCCCGATCCTTTTTGCCATCTAGAGAATCGACTTATTGTGACCACCCCAATAGGGGAAATGGCAATTGAAATTTGTGATTGTGGTCATCGATTACTTAAGTAAATGGGTCGAAGCCAAGCCCCTAGCTCGTATTACCGAAAAGACTTATCTTTAATTTTTTAAGGAATAAGTGGTCTGTTGCTTCAACATCTTCATGGTCTTGATATCTGATAACGTATTACAATTTGCCGGACAAAAATTTAAAGGATTCCTACAAGAATTACACATTCAACACCGTCGAATCTCTATTGGTCATCCACAAGCCAATGGCCAAGTTAAAGTTACTAACATGACTTTCCTTAACGAAATTTAATGGAGGTTGGAGGATGCTAAACGTAGGTGGCCTAAAGATATCTAGCATGTCTTATGGGCCTATCGAACCACTCCTTCGACCACTACAGGAGAGACTCTTTTCAAGCACTATAGGAGAGACTCTTTTCAAGCTAGCTTATGGGAATCGAAGCCCTAATCCTTGTTAAAATTGAGACTCCTACACTTAGAGTTTAAAATTTTGATGAGCTTCCCAAAGATGAAGGCCTTTGGCTAAACCTCGATCTGCTTAAAGAAGGTCATGATGCTACAGTCCTTAGACTTGCACCGTATCAGTAATACACAACACGATCCTTCAATAAAAAGGTCAAAATACAACCTTTAAAGTAGGAGATATAGTCATTCAGCAAACTGAAGCTTCTACACCTCAGGACATAAGAAAACTAATGCTTACCTAGGAAGGTCCATTTATGATTACTGAAGTACTAAATCCTAGCACATATAAGCTCGAAACCATGGAAAGAAAACCTATCCCTAATATATGGCATGTTATTTAGCTTTAGCGATACTATCAATAGTCAGTTCTTCTATTAAGTTACTTATCCTTAGTGTTTTCGAGGTCATTTCAACCGATATGTGTTACTCCTTCAAATTAATAAAATAATGATTATGTCTTAATATTATTGTTCTCCCGGACTAACTATTTGACATACTCAAAATCTTCATTGAACACATTAGCCACCTTTATGTTGACCTCTTCGGCGAACTCCTCTAATTCCTTGTATTATTGGATGATTTGTCGACACGCTTTCGGGAGAACAAGACTCGAAGAATCAGGAGCTGAACTATTTTTCCTCCACTCAGCCTCCTTTGCAGAGCAATCCTTAACAACCTTTTTAATATTGGTCGTTAAATTATGAATCTACTTAATCTATTGCTGGACTTAAGCAGTCTTTTTCTCAATCTCTACTCTAATTCAGTTACTTTTGTCCTCTCTATTTTGGCAGCAACCTTAACAACATTCAGGTCAGCTTCAACTTTCTTTTGAGTATCTTTAATATTCCTTCATTCAGCTTCGGCTTGTCAAAACATGTTGTGGCAAGTCTTCAAAAAGTTTTCCCTGTCCTCAACTAGTTTTTTCGCATCAGAAGCTTCTATTTCTAATTGACTAAGATGGTTTTCCACCTACTCATAATGATTGGTGAGTTTGTGATAAACTCCAATTATGCATGAGTAAGTGGCGTTGGCCTGTTCAAAATTAATTACCAATCAATTATCATAGAAAAAGGAATTAAGATGAATAAAAAAATGACCAGATAAGGGCAAGTATACTTGGCCAAGTTGCTACCCTTGTAGAACGATGAGTCTTTAGATCCATCTCCTCATATCTTAGCTCGTCAACTAGAAGCTTGAAGCCTTGGTATAAGTCGATGAGAAATCCCGCAAATTCTACAAAGTATGAGGAATCGGCTTTGACCTTTTATTAAGGCCTTTAGGTCATCACCTTTTGCCTTTTAGATATAGATCAAAGGTATGAATTTTTTGCATTCTCAATGGGGTCCTTCCTCTTCTCCCTCTTGACCTCTTCGGCACTCGAATTCATTATCACTTCTCAAATCGATTTCACCCACAAAGGCTTATCCAAGTTAATGACTGAACAAAAGTGAAGATGGCTAGGAATAACCAGATAAGGGTGAGGAGGAGATATAATAACCTAGACTATCATAATCGCTACAACCTTCCCTTTTGTACTGCTAGGACAACTTAAGTTTCTCAGCGGTGGTCATGGGCTTTTTAGGCACCCCCGTCACTTCTAGAATGGCTTCATTCAATGCCTTTTTTTTTGGCTAAATGGCCAATGCAATTACGAAAAAAAAATAGTCTGTGTTAGTGCCAAACTATTCAATATTATATGCAGTTACATAAGCATATGTACAAGCATTATGCAGATAAAAAGTTAAGTGCTCACAATCATGATTGAATAACCATTACTGATCATTTAGAACTTCCTTGTCTTTCTTGGTTGAGGGTATTGTAGAGTACAAAGCTTCAAATTTTCCTAATATGTCCCTAATGATCTTAATAGGGTTCAATTGGGATTGGTTTGGCTCTGCCCAATGACCAATCAACTCGGTATCTAGTCCTTTAATGTAAAACCAATCCTTATACCACCATTTGTTGCTCGAAGGGGTTCCCATCAAAACTTTTATATATTTATTGAACTGATAGAACCCATTTTCTTTGCAAGCACCGATAGAGAAGAATTGATATAAAAAATCCAAAAAGGGCTTAACATCTTGGGAATGACAAACGACCATAAAGTTATGAAGATGGATGTAAGAATTAGGTACTAATTGTTTCAAACTTAGACCAATGGTATGAGAGACTTCCAAAATAAATTATTAAAGAGAAAAACAAAGACCACAAATGAGCTATCTTAATATTGCTATCCACCCATCTTCGGGTTGTTAGTACATCTTCTCCTCTTTAGTAGACTTCCTAATTTCATAATTTTCAGAAATATGAAACTTAGTCTTCAATAATTATGTTTGCTTTAGAGATGTCTAAAGGGGGATTAGTTTTCCTATAAATATTATTAGCATATTTGACTCTATTATGCTCATCTACCTCTCTTTAGGGCATCTAAAGTATTCTACCACAGGTAATTTATAGGTTTGCCCCTTAGGGATCCCCTCTACTGCCACAATAACTTCATTCTTGGCATGGGAGGATGAAGACAACCCCATTTATTGAGAAAAAAACTAACCATTTGCAAGTAATAAAAGTGAAATTAAGAGGAATATAATAATCTTACTAAGAACAGGAGGAAATTTGGAGCTTGATGAATTGATCGACGCTGACTCTGCTACCCGAAGGAAACTAACTATTTTCTCTCTTCAAATATTTTAATCTCACAAATGCCAAAAAGTGAAACAGCTTATACTTTCTCTCTATACTTATATCCAAAATCGATAGTTTAATTGACCACGATCCTAGGGTTGGAAGGGTAATAAAGCACAATTCTCCATACTTATATGCATATGTTTCAGAGATTACCACCCATTAAGCCATTGGAACCCCTTGATATTCTTACACACCTAGGTAACTCAGATCGTGGAGCCTCTCTTTTTTAAACTTAAATTGGGTCTGGTCTGTCATTGGATCAAAGTCCACTTCTTAAAAGTTTATACGGATTCAGTGGATATCCATCAGCCACACTTAAGTAGATCGCTCCTTTTAAAAAGAATAATCACACCCCTTCTAAATTGAGGGTGACTCATTTAATCATAAATTGAATTCCTCTTCGTCTGAGCTCTACCTAAGATCCTATAAGCCGTCTAGGCTCCTGAAGCCTTTTTCTTTACTCTTCTCCTCCACCTAACTTCATATGCTGAATGAGCGGGGTAATGTTAGGCTGCATATTTACTAGTACAAATGGACTGCCTATATTGGGTGTTGCCCACATAGCCCATTAGGCCTAATGCGCTTACATAGGACTCCTAAATCCAATAAGCTTGAACTCACCGCCTTACCACTAACTAGTCATCATATCTAATATTAATTTGTACGGTAATTACATTTTCCAATAGAATCACTACTATACAATTCTTATCAAGAATTGTAATCTTATTGAGAATGTGTGACTACTATAAATACAACGTGAACAATGAGATACAATATTTTAGCCTACTAAATAGTTTTTTCCTCCATTGTTAGCACATCTTGAAACATATTCTTACTTTTACACCGGAAGTATCTTCCAGTGTCCCAAGTCGTCAAAGTACTTTCTAATAGTTCTTTTTGTGTTAGTTCACATCCAAGCTAATGGTTGAACGTATGAACAAATTTGAGTGTTAACAGGTTTCAAATTAGCATCTCAATTACCAAAAGAAGACACTGGCTCCCTTATATTTGACACTTGGTGTTTATTTTTAACCCACGGTTTAATTTTTTTCCCAATTTTGTTTGACGTGGCTAGTAACACACCTGTTTACTGAGCGTATATATATTTATGACCATTAAGTGTAAGATATCCTGTTCAAACAATTAACGTATTAGTATGAAAACTAGGTTGTCAAAATGACAAAATACCTCATTAAACATGCGCCCGACTAGCATTTCACACAAAATCGAGAAAAAAGTCTATCCAATAAAAAAAAATTGACACTATTTGGAAACCATAAGGCGACAAGTATTCAGTTTGATAATTAAGAAGTTATTTTGAAATTGACAGACAATTTAGATGGACAAATTTGTAATTCAATTTTTTATTTATTTAATTACCTGCTGTGGAGCTTGCTTCTGTATGAACAACTTGAGTGTACCCAAATTTATTTTTAACCCCGTTAAAATTTCCATTGATCATAGGAAAGTCCATAGAATAATTGGTCCCTGTTAGATGCCTCTCCTTCACATCTCCGGTTTTCATGTTTAATCTCCATTCATAAGCACGAGAGAAAAATAATCCTTCTGATATTGCATTGTCAACGTTTTCTTCATCGGAATTTATATGCTTAAAACCTCTAGAAAAGTACTCAAATTTTCTTAACCCTAGATCAGGTCCTGGTATCACTGATCCACGAGCTCTACACGCCCACATTATAACCTATAACAAATTTTAGATCAAGTAAATATCAGTTCCGTTGCAACAAACATTGGAAATATAGAAATCAAATATTAGAATATAAGACTTACATCAAAGATTTAAATTAAATGAAATAAGGCGTGAAATGTAGACGATATCATTACTATATCAACGTGTAAAAAATATAACATGTAAATCTTTCTATGGTTAAAATTAAGAAAAAAAATTCAATCCAAAGCCTAGCTAAATTAACAGAAGTCTACTTGACCTAAATTAGGCGTTAATAAAACTTTTCACAAAATTCTCAATCTTTAATATAATTTAAATAACAAAAAACTCTCTCTTGACATTGATATATTTTGTATATGTAGACTTTAAATGTAAGAATATATGAAATTTGTCTGTGAACTAGCTAAGAAAAATAATGGACCCACAAAATAGAACAAGTCCATGCTGCAGGGCAAAGGCCCCACACCCTATCTACTAACTTTGGCCTATCAACCTGATCAGCCCTCCAATGACAGAAACATTGTACCTCTAATATAGAATTCTTTTTATAATAAAGTAAGGGAACAACTGGTAGGTTTAAGAAAAACGATTTGACTCTGATACCAAAATAAACTTAAAATATGAGAAAATATTTTCCTTGTATTTCATTTGACATGGTATAAAGTATCTGATTTAATAACCATATCTAATCTCCACGACCTAACCTATCCCTTGGTTTGATATTTCATTATCAGTCTATCACCACTAAATCTCATTTTATTTTATTTTTTTTTACTTTTAATTGCCGCAAAATATAAATATAATCAGGTCAAGTGTCGGATCTGAACAAATATTCGAAACATACATGACAAGTTCTACTATCAAAAGCAAAAGCCCAATAATGATTTAAAGTTATGATTACATCTAAAATAGCAATTAATCTTAATTTATTAGTTACCTCATCCCCATCTTCAAAACAATTAATTATATGAAATGCACTACTTGGTTGTACATCAAACCATTGAATGGAATCTGCATCACCATAACGTGGCATCACTCCAAGCCTTGCGTACTCTTTGTCCTCATACCTTATTAATCTAAAATAAAAAAAATAAATATTATTCTATTTGTTTATTATGTGTTTAGTCATGAAAAAAGGAAATTCAAGAATATAAGTAATACTCACGGCCCTCCTTGAATGAGTCTATTTATATCTAAAATCAATGGAAAGTTCATTATGACATTGTACCTGCAAATTAAAGCTGCATTAGACCAACTATTATTATTACTAATCAAACACTGTAAGCCTTAAAAAACCAATATATAATTCATATTATCTATTATACCTCTGTGTAACACCTAAATCATGGCATAGGCTACACCTATTATATTTGAGATCCACTTTATGAACCAATTCCGTCCCATCAGCTGAAAATTTTGATTGAAATGAAACAAATTAGTTATTTATGATACTTTGAAAAAACATTCACAATGCAATGCCCGTAATTCTTTATCTTTAGAAAGGTTTAAATACACTATAAACCTTTAAAATTTTCATATTTTAGGATACTGGACTGAATGTCCCTGAAATTTTATAATAGAATTTTCATGTCACCAAATTTAGCATTTTTTTTTCTTCAAATAAATCATGTGACTCAAAATATAAGGGTAATTTAATATTTTAAGGGTATACGTGTTTATACTAAATTAGTCAATATTTATATGTTTCGATACAACAAATAGGCTCTAATTTTTCATTACACACTAGTCACGTACCTAAAATTTTTGGTTCTTCCAAATATATTTAGGATTAAAAAAATTCAATATACCGTCATTCCAATCAATTATTACATGCTAGCGACGGGATGTTTTTATTTATAGAGAAATTTAGGTATATTTATATCCAATGTCTTAAAATTAAAACAATAGAGTATAAATTCTAAAATGCGAAAAAAATTATAAGTTTAAAATATATTTATGCCAATTAAAAGTACCTGAGATTACACCGAGTTCAATGAAAGGTTTCCTAGCATCAACCCCCATTATGACCAACTCCCCAGTTCCTGGAGCTTTCTGTAACAAGAAATAAATATTACTTGATCTCAAAAAAATGTAGTAGAAAAATAAGATATCATTTGATAACACTCTATAGAATTTTTTTTCTCTCTCCCTCTCTTTTTTTAAAATGTTGCTGCAAGTGAAATTTATTAAAGTACTAGCAATAGAAAATCAATAATTAAAAGAGCTAATGAGGTTTCCATTAATCATTGCCCAACTAGTTTAATATGAAACTGAAGTAATAATTTTGTAATAGTCATTTTGTTAGGAAAATAAAATATATACCTTTGGGTGGCTGGTGAAGGGCCGATTCCAAGCTCCATTGACATCCCATGTGCCCGATGTTTCAAGTGTTAGGATATCAATTTCCTGAGGCATGTCACTCTCAGCAATCGAGTAAAACTTCCCTGAATGCTCAAAAACGTTTGTATTGCTAATAATTTTGTTTATTTTACCAAATCTCAACTGCAAAAATCAAGATTAACCATAATAAGTTTAAGTTTGTTTATGTCATGCATTGGTGTGTGCTATGATAATGCATATATAATTTAAGCGCAAGATTCTGTCACACGAGGCAAATAAATATTCATACACCCAAATTAGTGTAATCAAAACCAAATAAATGCACCATTATTTTATTTTTCTTGAGTGATGATAGGGGTCTCAATTTTTGTCTAAAAAAATATCATAAGTCATCATAATATAGATTGAGTAGATCTCATGTGATTGACTTTATCATAAATTATCATTAAAATATTTAATATCATATCATTTAAGACCCGACTCATTTAAGAAAAAAAATTTGAGACCCCTAGCATTCCCTTTCTAATATTGCAATTGAGTATAGGCCATGTATAGGGGGAAATGTGTATGAGACTAATAAAATTAGATTATAGAAAAATAGAACAACCAAATATATGTGCGGAAAAAACCACTAATTCTTGTCAAGTTATCAAAAAACATATATAAATTATTTTTTTTTACACTAAAATCACTCAACTTTCAAACAATTGTTAAAAGTACTCAAAATTTTACGAGATCATATGTACTTATTAGCACAGTCACGTCAACTCATATGGTCAAATTTTAAATATTTTTCACAATTATTTGAAAGTACAATAGTTTTGGTGCAAAAAATAAAATAAAGTAGTTTCTATGTTTTTTGGATACCTTGACAACAATTTAATGGTTTCACCATTTCAGTTGGCAAGTCAATGAAATAATAACATTTTCGGGGACATTCAAATGCAACCTAAGATGTTATAATTTAACTAGTGCATGCAATATTTTAGGGACAATTGGTACGCTCCATATTTAGCAAATAAGCTGACAAAATAGCCGGAGAATCGCCTTCAATTGTTGGAATAAAAGACGGTTTGTTCCTTCTTTTTTCTAGCTTGAATGTGTCTGTTTGAACATGTCTATTGTTGTAGAAGACACACCAGCTGCCATCACTCTCTTTATTAAAGTAGAGTGCATGAATCATTCCTTCTCCTTCTACCCATATGTGATTTGATCTTCCAAACATAGAAAATGTCGATTTTAGCCCTCCAAATAGAGGATTAGGGCCTGCATTATTAATCAAGTAGAGATTTAACAAATTATTTAGCTACAACAATTCAGTATATGATTTTTCTCCCATAACTTTTTAATCATTTTGGCACTTTTAGAACCAAGTATTGATCATATCTTAATACATGGTGATCAAATAGTGAGACACACTATCTATTAATCAAAAATAAAGTTTGGCAAATGATGATTAGAAACGGTGTAAAAATTCTATCCAAATCTTTTGGATTTGTCGGCGTATAATATATCAGGCTTTTTAATAAATTTTGTATTTGTCGACTCAAAAAAAGAAAAATAATGGTGTAAAAATCAAAGGAAATACTCTATAATTTTGAGCTTATTGTACATGCACTCGCTATACATAGTAGAATAACTAGGTCGAGGAATGCTGGTTAATTTGGATTTTGTATACACCATTATTATCTATTTAACCGACTCAATTTTGATAAAATAATAATAATAATAATAATAATAATAATAATAAATAAATAAAATAAAAACAAACTAAGACTAATCCGACAAAGTTTAAAGAATAATAGTACATGGTCCAAGTAGGAATGGACAATACTAAAATTCATGTAGTCTGCGATATTAGCATTAAGTATTAATAAAAAATTTACAAACTTACCATTTCTTAATAATAAAAACATTTCTTTGATAAAATAATAATAATAATAATAAATAAATAAAATAAAAACAAACTAAGACTAATCCGACAAAGTTTAAAGAATAATAGTACATGGTCCAAGTAGGAATGGACAATACTAAAATTCATGTAGTCTGCGATATTAGCATTAAGTATTAATAAAAAAATTACAAACTTACCATTTCTTAATAATAAAAACATTTCTTTGATAAAATAATAATAATAAATAAATAAAATAAAAACAAACTAAGACTAATCCGACAAAGTTTAAAGAATAATAGTACATGGTCCAAGTAGGAATGGACAATGCTAAAATTCATGTAGTCTGCGATATTAGCATTAAGTATTAATAAAAAATTTACAAACTTACCATTTCTTACGTAAATACCCTCTGGAAAATCATCTGGAATCCCTCCTTCAACAATATGAACAAAAACTTCACTGCCTATTTCTTCAACAGGTGCAAAATTACTCTGCTAGCCAAAAATATTAAAAAATAAAAAATAATTAACATAGATATATAGTTTGTAGGTTGGTACGCAATCAAGTACATGCATGCATGTGGAACGAAAGTGTACCTGAGATGGAAGATATGGCTGATCGACAAATTTGAACACTGATTCGACAAGGGCATCTAATAATTCCATTGAAGGGTTCTTCAAGGTTCTCGGAACATCGATTTTCATGGGAATTTTCTGAAACTCTCTCAATAATGGCTGTTCATCATATACATCCATTAATCATAGCTTAAAAATATATGTTGTAAAATTCCTTAAATTATATACTTTAATTAACTAAGCGTGTATGTGTGTGTGTGTGTGTGTGTGTGTGTGTGTGTGTGTGTGTGTGTGTATATATATATATAGAGAGAGAGAGAGAGAGAGAGTGCTTACCTTAAAGGAAGAGGTGAGTGTGTTCTTGAAGTGATCAAAAGTATGTGAAATGGAATGCCTCTTATCAGCAGAAAATTTCACTCCAAATGAAGTACTGAAGGTAGCCATCTCTTTATGTCTCTCTTTTACTTTCTCTCTGTGATTCTGACCTAAAATACCTTACTTGCCAACACAAGAAAAAACAACAATACTTGAAATTTAATGGACTTGCTATTAGCTTAAACTTAAGACAACTATATATATATGTACACACACAGTACGTACATATTATCCATTCACGAAGATGTGTATATATAAGCCTATAAAAGAGACGCACTTACCAAATCTTTAGTTTATGTTGGTGGGTAATATGGTAATATGAGATTAAGTTTTATTTTTTAAAATAAATATATATGGAATATAATATTTTAAAATGATATAATTCATTTTATTCTAATTGTATTGTCAAAACTAAAATAGTTCATATGAATTTTAAATTTAAACATATTTCAAATTGAATTCATAAAATCAATATTTATTCTACATTTCGGAACGAAGACACATTTTTTTATGGAATGAAAGAATCGAGTAATTTACACCTAGAAGTTGAAAAATATAGTCGGTGAAGTATTAACCTAGTGATTAAGATTGAGATATTAAAACTTAAACAAGTTCAATTCTCATGTTAAATGGATTTATTTTTTTCTTTATGTGAAATTTGTTTCTTTTTTATTTTTATATTATACTTGATTGTGAGTTTATTTTTTTCTCATTTAGCGAAATTTGATTAAAGAATCAATTTTAAAAAAAAATACAGCATCTTTCGAATATCGAAATCAACGCAATACAAAAAGGTAAAGCTGACATGATAGTAACTTATTTTGGTACTTACTCCATCCAAGATTAAAATTACAATCTATTCTTAAGTTTATTACATATAAGTACAAAATTATAATTATAAAAAAAATATATCAAATATATTATCAAAGTCAATTTACTTGATTTTAAAAATTTTAATATATTTATTTAATTATTAACTTTAAAATAAGTCAATTTAATCATAAAAACTCAATTAATACGAGTAAAGTATGACGGAGGCGGCATATAAGATTGACATTGTAATTTTGGAATATTCTTGAAAATGTTCCCCTTTCAACAAAGTGGTGCTGTTTTGTCCATTACGTTAGCTGGAATAACATAGTAATCCATTACCCAGAAAAATAAATAAACATTTAGCTTTACGAAATATTTTTAACCTACCTGAGTTTTGGACTTTCTTATCAGAAATAGAAATATATATCTTACATGCATAATACGGCAAATTGTCAATCGGCGCGCGTGGTGTGTAATGAACAAAGTTTATTTTTTAATGATTAATAAATACTAACACTATCAAAACATTTAGGGTTATTATGGTATGGATATGATCAAGGTTGACACCCTTTAAGATGACTTTGCACCTTTCGTTTGTTTTTTTAATCAAGTGGATCAGCCATATATGCATTTTTTTGATCGGAACAAAGCTTCATATAACTCTTGTAACGCCTGTAGGCTGTAGCTAAATACCAAATTTTGAACTAGGTAAAAATCTAAAAACAAGAGTAAAAGACAATATCAGGAATCAAGGTACAATTGTTTTTCTTTTTTCCCCTTCTTTTTTTTATTGTATCTTGGGACAAATTTTTCTTTCAACAGCATAAAAACTATACTTTTGAAGAAATCAAGAAGAATAGACATTCAACCAGTTTGGAAAAATGATAAGAACACGAGTAAACTGCCAAGAACTGAGAAGTGTCTGTTTTCAGTACATTGGTTTGGCCAAATATTTTAATTTATTGGAATAAAAATACAAACTTAGATGTCATTTGTTTTTTTTTTTTAAAATAAATGGGACTAATAATGTATGCATCAGAGGCTCAATCACAATGTTATTCCAAGCTCGGCAAAACTAATCATAAAGAAAGTTCACTGACATCATAATCACATGCTGAGATCACAAAATAATAAACTAAGGTATCTCTGTTCATTGCAAGTTCACAATGTTCCTATATTAAAAATCAAGAAAAAATTAAAAGCATGCTAATACATTATGCAGCAGATTATGCAATCTAGTTTAGACTCCATACTTAGAATATGCCAATATGGCACTAGATCAATGGTAGTTGACAACTAATCATATGCCCATTTGTTCAAAATATTCAGAAGTAGCGACAAAATGGCATCAATTGGTCTGCACCTTCTGAGATTCTTGTACATACTTACTGTGAGCATTCTGACATCACCCGGCCTTAGATGGATCATTTGAAACTTGCAACTGTAAGCTTTTCCTGAGAAAATCGGACAACTTGGCACTTGCAGCACGCCCTCGTGCCAGACAGTGAAGGTAATCATCCATTGGGGGGGCGGGGTTTGAAACAGACGCCAACCTTTGTGCTACATAGAAACACAATTCTTATGAGTTGTACTCCATCTTCTTGTTGCTTAATTTCAGTTTGTGTTGGTTTATGTGTTTTGCGTGCGCTGGGAGGGGGTTCCATTTAATTTCAGATTGCGAGTACGTGCATGACACACAGAGTACAAAACCATGATAGTTGGGAAAATTGTCCGAAAAATAGTTTTAAAAATTTAATAAAACAGAATTATCTTTATAATTTTATACAAAACAATAATTATATATATACCATGTATCTATAGTATGAATTGTTACCTAGTGCTTGGTTGGATTAACACATTTTAATCTTCGAGTATCTTCAAGATCTTCTTTCTTATGACCTTATGCTGAATTTGGAGTATGGTCTCCAAAGCACCATTCTAGAAAAATAATTTACATGTTCTTCCTAGGAGAAAAGAGAGTATACGCTATTTGGTCTTTCCTTTGATTTGAAATAATAACCTTATTTGTGTCTCTTATCAATAATATATTTATATCCTTATTGATCATTCTCTCTCTTATGAAATTGATTCATATTAGACTAGGATGGGGATCATAAGGGATTCCTATTTTGACTCAAATACTTATTCATATATTATTATCTAATAATAATATACTAAATAAATATTAATTACAATTAATTTCACTAAATAATTATAATTGCACTTCAATCCAGGAATTAAATAAAATAAAACATTTACTAATTAACTATAAATATTTCCTCTATAGATATACATAAATATTTCAAAATTAAATATAATCCTAATATATTTAAACTAATTTCATAAGTCCATAGAAACACAATTATGATGAGTTGGAGTTGTACTCCATCTTCTTGTTGCTTAATTTCAGTTTGTGTTGGTTTATGTGTTTTGCGTGCGCTAGGAGGGGGTTCCATTTAATTTCAGATTGCGAGTACGTACATGACACACACAGAGTACAAAACCATGATAGTTGAGAAAATTCTCCGAAAAATAGTTTTAAAAATTTAATAAATCAGAATTATCTTTATAATTTTATACAAAACAACAATTATATATATACCATGTATCTATCTATAGTATGAATTGTTACTTAGTGCTTGGTTGGATTAGCACGTTTCAATCTTCAAATATCCTCAAGATCTTCCTTCTTATGACCTTATGTTGGATTTGGAGTATGGTCTCCAAAATACCCTTCTGAAAAAATAATTTACATGTTTTTCCTAGGAGAAGAGAGAGTAATAGCTATTTGGTCTTTACTCTGATTTGGAATAATAGCCTTATTTACGTATCTTATTAATGATATATTTATATCCTTATTGATCATTCTCTCTCTAATGAAACTGATTCATATTAGGTTAGAATGAGGATCATAAGGGATTCTTATTCTGACTCCAATACTTATTCATATATTATTATCTAATAATAATATACTAAATAAATATTAATTACAATTAATTTCACTGAATAATTATAATTGCACTTCAGTCCAGGAATTAAATAAAATAAAACATTTACTAATTAACTGTAAATATTTCCTCTATAGGTGTACATAAATATTTCAAAATTAAATATAATCATAATATATTTAAACTAATTTCATAAGTCCATAATTTATCTTCATTTGATCATAAATTGATTTAACAATTAAATCAATTCTTTTAATAATAAATATTAAAAGACTTAGCCAAGATTATATGATCAATAATAAATTATTTTATGAAAAATCTTATAGATGTTTTGACAATAATAATATCCCTAGTATTAATTAAATATATTAATTAACATTCCGAAGTATTAATTAATGCAATATAATTTCACTCGTTGGAATATTAAACTAATATATTTAACAATATTAAGTCCATTGTTATTTCAAAATTAAGAAACATTAACAAATTAGTATTTATGTAAAAATATTTTATAAATAAAATATTATCACATGATCCGTTTAATGCACATCGTTAATGCACTAGTACTTTAATTAGAAGTCCAACTTCTATGATCAAAATAAATCATCTATATTAAAGCACTATAACCTACATGATAATATCTCTAAATTATCATAGGTTATAAACTATTATATCTTTATTTATATATATTACATATGATTTATATATTCTGTGTATAATACTTATTTATACACATAAATCATAATATATATAAATTTAGAGATTTATATTAAAGATAATAAATGACTATTTAATGAATAACGAATAATGTACTTTTATTAATAATAAATGTCCAACATTAATAAGCATTAAATAAATCGATAAATAGAATTTTTATTGAAAAGAATCCAACAAGTTGGCACTTGTGCAAATGAGTTTGTGGGCGATGTATGATGTATGATAATCAAGGTGATAAAAATCAGCATTGCAAAATAAATAAATTAGGATATTGTTTATACTCTAGTAAAACATTGCCACACAACAGAAGTGCTGCACTTTGCGGAGATATAAAATTCCAAGGAAGATAAAACAAGTAATATTGATGAAAAGCATGAATAAATTTGGCTTTCTCCAAATCTTTTATTGAAATATCTACTTAACTGCACTTTTAGTAGATAGATAAAGTACCGTAAGGAAGGCCGCGCGAGAAACAATTGAGCAAAAAGTGCATAAAGTAAGTAACTAGGAAACACCATAGTAACTTTCTACAATAAAGTAAATAAAGAATACCACAGCCCTAATTATCTAAACAATGTTGAATATGGCTGGAACTATCACGTCAGTGAGTGTTTAAACCGGTTACACCGCGATGTCTACACAAGAAGAAAGGATAATTGCACAGCATGGAGTATTTTTTTATATAAAACCATATATGCATCTTTTAGTATATAAACTATTATAAGTTTAGTCATATTTTGGAAAAAGGACTATACGTGTACAACAATATCTTCTGATAAATATCTTTTGAAAAGGGGTAGAAAAATAAAATTACACAAAACAGTAACTCCCACGGAGTTCCTTATTGGTATGCATAAAGATTAGAAAGTTGTGCTGCATTGAGGATCGTGATGTTTTTCTTTGTATTCTATCTTTTTGATTTCTTTTTTGGACGATATCTTGTCCTCCCTTTGCCTTGTAATAAAAACCCAATTTTTTTTTTATAATTAATAGATATTATGTTTTATCTAAAAGGAAATAAGCATCAAGTTCACACTTCAATTGAAAGATTGTAAACGGCATCATACACTTATTCTGGTTCATTTTATAGCAGCCCTATATGCTGATACCCTCCCAATTGACAATCAAAATCTACCCACATTTAACCATTTGATGATAATTAGTATGTTTTACATATTAAATTTAGTCAACTGCAGCGCATTGATATGTGATATATACCATCTTCAACAAATATAAGAAAAAAGTAGAGTTGCATGACATGAACATGAAAGAGGCTTGGTAAGGTAAGAACAAAGTGATTCCTGGCATTACCCCATGAGTAACAGACGTAATAATCCCATGTTCCATTGCCTCGTCTCCTACTTGCAACGATCCTTCGGAAAGTATGGAGACAACTGAATCCGGGAAAACTAAATATACAAATGCCTTTATCTTCTGCCAGATAAAACCATGACCTTCTGATGAGGTATATTATATAAAAATACATATAAATTTATACAATGCAACCGACAAATATAAGATACTAAAAATGTTAAGATATTTGAATAATCATGAACAATTTCCAATAGTGCATGTTCAATGGAAGTTGAATGCATGTGGTACTAAGGGCTCGCCGTCAAAGGCTATCTGAAAGGCCGGGATTCCAAAAGTGTTGCTTACTTTTATTGGACGGTGGCTTGGGGGGAGATTTTAACTCGGGAATCGGGATAATGTGTGGAAAAGGGGGAGATTTGTGGTGAATAGATGTTTTAAGTGTAGAAATTATTGGGAATCAGAAGATCTTTGTTACATTCTGAGTTGATATTCAGGGGGTTCAAGCCTTTTATTTCTAGCAGGTTGCTCTTTTGTAAATCTGCACCTTCTGAGACTCTTGTACATACTTACTGTGAGCATTTTGACATCACCCGGCCTTAGATTGATCATTTGGAACTTGCAACTGTAAGCTTTTCTTGAGAAAGTCGGAGAACTTGGCACTTGCAGCACGCCCTCGTTCCAGACAGTGAAGGTAATCATCCACTGCGTAGGAGGGAAAAAAAACAACAGACACTAACCTTTGTACTACATAGAAACACAATTATGATGAGTTGTACTTGATCTTCTTGTTGCTTAATTTCAGTTTGTGTTGGTTTATGTGTATTGCGTGCGCTGGGAGGAAGTTCCATTTAATTTCAGATTGCGAGTACGTGCATGACACACACACAGAGAGTACAAAACCATGATAGTTGGCACTTGTGCAAATGAATTTGTGGGCGATGTATGATGTAAGATAATCAAGGTTATAAAAATCAGCATTGCAAAAGAAATAAATTAGGATATTGTTTATACTCTAGTAAAACATTGTCCACACAAACAGAAATGCTGCACTTTGTCGGAGATATAAAATTCCAAGGAAGATAAAACAAGTAATATTGATGAAAAGCATGAATAAATTTGGCTGTCTCCAAATCTTTTATTGAAATCTCTACTTATCTGCACTTTTAGTAGATAGATAAAGTACCATAAGGAAAGCCGCGCGAGAAACAATTGAGCAAAAAGTGAATAAAATAAGTAACTAGGAAACACCATAGTAACTTTCTACAATAAAGTAAATAAAGAATAGTACAGCCCTAATTATCTAAGCAATGTTGAATATGGCTCGAACTATCACGTCAGTGAGTGTTCAACACCGGTTACGAAGCGATGTCTACACAAGAAGAAAGGATAATTGCATAGCATGGAGCATTTTTTCTTATATAAAACTATACATGCATCTTTTAGTATATGGACAATTATAAGTTTAGTCATATTTTGGAAAAATATAATGTTCTAAAAATTTCCGCCTAAGTCCGACTAATCCTCGCCTAGGCGCTAGGCCCCCCACTGGCGCCCCGCCTAAGCCTCTCCGGCATCTCGTTTAGGACCAAGGTGAAAAAAAAATCCCTCCAAAAAATTAAACGAGACTAGGCAGATAAGTCGGAGAAATTATGGTTGCAATTATTATTTTTATTATTTTATTTTAATAACTAAGTTACAAAACGACGTCGTAAGAGTGGATGATGAAGTTGAGGGTTTTTTGGGTTTTACTTAGGAGGCGGTTAATGAAGCATCTGGAGCAGATAGCGTGCTAGAGTCTAGGAGAAGTAGTAGAAATGTTGGAGTAATAGAACTCCATAAATAATATTTTTTATCTGATAATAACATAAAGGAAGAAGGAGATAAAGAGTATGAGTGTGAGTCCGATGATGACATTATCTTAGAGGGATATGGAGAAGAATAGTTAGAGATATAGAGGTATATGCAGATGATGTTGGAAGATGAGCAAACCAAAATAATGGATATTAATGATTCTTTGTATGTTGTGCTGAAGAAGAAAGATATGATGGCTGAGTTCATAGTATTAGTATGGTTCATGTTAGTACGTACTTTGAATATATTAGTTCATATATTGTGAAGTTCAAGGAATATTTAATAAGGATCTAGAAGTCTCTATGCACTAGTATAAATAGAAAGCTCTGTGTCATTTTGTATAAGCCAAGAAAGAGTAATAGAAAAGTTCTTAAGTGAAATCCATAAGGCTTTGTAAAGCCAACATCTGGTATCAGAGCCAGAATTTCATCTCAATATTTCTTCTTGTTTTTTTTTTTATTTCAAAATGTCTAACAGCTTGGTCCAGCCTCAAATCCCAAAATTATTAAAGGATAACTATGAAAGATGGAGTATTCAGATGAAAGCATTGCTCGGGTCTCAGGACATAATGGAGATTGTAATAGATGGGTATACAGAGCCCACTACTGAACAAGAAGCTGCGTATACAGTAGAACAGAAATTTTTTTCTCAAAGATCAAAGGAAGAAAGACTAGAAGACTTTGTTCCTCATTTATCAAGCAGTGGATAATTCTGTATTTGAGAAGATTGTTGAAGCAAAAACTAGTAAGCAAGCATGGGACACTCTTGACACTATATTTAAAGGTGTTGATCGAGTGAAGCGAGTTCGTCTACAAACTCTTCGAGTAGAATTCGAGGCAACCCATATGAAGGAAGGTGAAAATGTTTCTAATTATTTCTCTCGATTGTTTTCTATTTTTAACCAATTAAAAAGAAATGGTGAGAAGATTGAAGATGTTCGTGTTGTTGAAAAAATTCTTCTTTCGCTAACAACAAGATTTGATTATGTGGTCGTGGCCATTGAAGAATTTAAAGATTTAGATACTCTTTCAATTGAAGAATTCATAGGAACACTGCAAGTACATGAGCACTACATGCAAAAGAACGACAATTCCAAAATTTTAGAGTAAGCCTTAGAGACCAAGTTAGATCTAAATGAAAAGATATTTTTTCAGCAAAATCCTTAATGTGGCAGAGGTCGTGGAAGGAGTTTCAACAACAACCGCGAACGTGGTCGAGGTCGTGAATATTATCAATCAAATAATCAAAGTAGTACTCCTTGGAGCAATCGTGGTCGTGATAGTGGAAGAGGCAGAGGCATATTTGGTCATGGTCGTGGACGTGATCGAAAAGATATTAAATGTTTTAATTGTAATAAGTTTGGTCATTATGCTTCAGATTGCTTGCATAAATCTACAGTAGAAGAACAATCAAATTTTACAGAAACAGAGGATCCAAACAAGGAGGCCGCCACACTTTTTTTTTCTGTTCAAGAAGAAGTTTGAATTCAACATAACATATGGTATTTAGATTATGGAGCAAGTAATCATATGTGCGGAAAGAAAGAGTTGTTTTTGGAGCTTAAAAATGATGTTCATGGAAGTGTAAGCTTGGGAGACTCCTCAAAGCTGCCAATGCAAGGTAAAGGAAAGATCAAAATTTATCAAAAAAATGGTGTACCATAATATATCTCAAATTTTTATTATATACCCAATATGAGAAGTAATATTCTCAGTGTTGGGCAACTCTTAGAATATGGGTATGTAATACATTTGGAGAATAATGTTCTTTCTTTAAAAGACTAGCATGGGAAAAATATTGCTAAAGTTAAAATGGCGAAGAATCGCATGTTCCCTCTCCATCTTAATACAAGTTTTGAGACTTGTTTCCATGGACTCATCAACAACGAGTCATAGAAGTGGCATCTGCACTTTGGGCATCCTCACTTTGATGGGCTTAATTTGTTGGCCAAGAGAAACATGGTATTTGGCTTACCTACTCTTGACAAACCAGAAAAATTATGTGAAACATTCATACTTGGTAAGCAGCAGAGAAGTTCATTCCTGATTGGAAAATCTTGGAGAGCAAAAGCACCGTTGCAATTGGTTCACGCTAATATTTGTGGACACTAGTATAAAATAGTAAATATATAACACCTAAAAAACGTTGTAATTTTTCCCCTAGAAACGTCGAGGTTAAGAGTATCATCTATTTGACACATTTATACAACGTTGTAGTTTATCACGTAACATAACGTTTTTTTAACTAAAAAACATTGTAAATTTGTTTTAAATAAAAATTAAGATGCTTGAAAACGTTGTAGATGGTATAATTCCATAATGTTTTTTAGTTTAAAATGTTGTAGTTTGATACATCACACAACCTTTAGACTAATTTATACAACGTTTATAAGATGTCATATATTGTAATACATTTAAACAACGTTTTGAAAATATTGTAGTTTAACTTAAAAATGTTGTAACATATCTTTGTTGATACATTACACAACGTTTAGGCTCATTTATATAACGTTTAAAAGGTGTCATCTATTTGACACATTTCTGGTTTAAAATGTTGTAGTTTGTTACATCACACAACATTTAAAAAAAAAATTATACGTTTATAAAGTGCCATCTATTTTGCACATTTAAACAACGTTTTTAAATTGTTGTAGTTTAACTGAAAAATGTTGTAATACATGTTATAACAATTATTTTTGAATCACTACCTTAGCAAGCAACAACATTGACTTTGTAAAAAACATTGTAGCTTTGGTGCATATACAACGTTTTTTAGGAAAAAAATAGTTGTAGTTCACACATATTTAAAAGTACATACACAACAATGTTGTACTTGTAGAACTGCTAATATTAATTCAATGATATATAGCTTAAAAAACCCCTAAATTCTCAATTAAAGCAAAAATGTATCAACCATTCTCAGTTTCAAAATACATCCAATAATACTATACGTTTACAGTTTCAAATTACTACATCCACAAAATATACCAACTATCCACAAAATATACCAAATTAACTGTGGTCACTACTACCTAATCATGTGCAAAAAAGCCTTCTCCCAAAATACATCCATCTAAACATGTACATCCACCGTTAACTCTCAAAATACATTCATCTAAACTTGTACATCAACCGTTAACTCGAGGCTTACATGTAGCTACTCACATAAGCTGCCCACTCACACACTCACCCCGTACTTCATCAATTTGTTCTTGTGTGTACGTTAATTCATTTGGCTTATCCCATTGAAATAAAATAACAAAAAGTTTAGTCTCCCACTATAGACTAATTGGCCAAGTTTAGTACAAATTGGAATGTTAGCAAACCACAGTAGACCCACAAACAAAATCACAATCGACCCAAAACTGCAAACCACTATCATAAAACTGCATCTTCAAGCCGGTTCAACCATCATCATGGTCTGAACAACTAAATGAGACAAAACAGATAAAGCAACAGTAGTTATCTAACATAGCAGAACAAGCTGTTAACAAACTAACAAAACAAAAATAACTAAGACAGCCATAACAGTAGCAAAGGAATCAGCCAAGCCAAAACAAGTATATAACACCAAACAGATAATATCATGGGCATCAGATTCAACTACATCACTAAATTTTCTTTCCCGCAAAAAATAATACAAATGTAATTTGACTATTAAGTGAAGTTTATAGAAAACTTTCTATTTGACCAATAAAGATTTAAAAATAAATTATGCAAAAAATAAAGCTTAAAAAAATAACTAATCTTGGCTACAAAGTCCAAACTACCATCATCAACTATCTCCCTCATAAAGCGCATCACAAAATATCCGCACTCCTTATGTGTTGGTTATATAGGAGTTCCCTAAACATAATTAGTAATTATGTCATGATAAATCAACAAAAATAACAAATGTCCATAAATAAACATCTTATGCTAATTAAATATATATATATATATATATATACACATATAATCTAACATACCACCAAGATTCTCCATTGTGGTTATTTTCATATTTGATTATTGCTTTGCCCATTTTGAGCTTTAATGGCACTTCATGAGCAAGAGGGTGACACATATAACATCATGCACATAAAACCAGAGACATGATTTAATTGAAGAAATTTTATTGTAAAACTTTTCAATTGAATTACATTACAAACAAAGTAATTTGGAATAACATACGTGTTCACAAATTGTTTCCACTCCTCATCGATTCTACGGTACTTGAGGGAATTCATGAAGTACACATTGTTAGTGTCCAGATTGACAATGGTCAACACTCAATGACATCTATACAAAAATCATCTCCAAACATATTTGTATAGTCAAACCAAATAGTTTTTTATAATCAGGAGTTTTAATTAAAAAAAAATGTAAAGAACTTTACTATTCCAGATCGAACTAAATATAATAAGTACTAACCCGGAGTTGTAAGGTATTAGGAAAACTGTGCCAGGATGTACTCTTGAAAACTGAGATGTTATATAACATGTTTTTTGAGAAAAACTTCCACAACCTTTAGCACCAACTCGAGTAGGGTCCACAAAAGTAATCATCCTTAACATATTTGTCTTCTTCAACATAGCATATAAGTACCTAATAATTGAGCATTATTAAATCAGTTTTCTTTCACAATACTAAATAGGATTTATTTAATTATATCTCATGTACATCACTATGCAAGTGTTTGATATTTCTGACATGGCACCAACTTGTAGAATGTCTTCATACAAAATATGGGTTGGACGAGCAAACTCAAAAACTTCATCCTTCATCACAATTTTTATGGTGTCTCCCTTCAACTGGAGAACATTTTTTGCATATCCACACAACACCTTTAATGAGCTTGGCATAGGGCGCACGTTATGCGATTCATTACTTCTCTTATCGAACTTTAAGCATTTTTCATGTTTCTAGATACAAACACAAGAAAATATATTAATGAAATTAATAATGTGTAAAACTTCAATCACAATTCCATTCATGACATATACCTTTAATGGAGGCATCTTTTTGTTATCATTGTCTTTGTTCTCAACATTCTATTCATCCTCCTCCTTATCAATTGGATTATCGGAGTTTTTTTATAGCGGAACAACTAGCTTTGTTTGAAACATGTACACCGTAAATCCTCAACCATCACGTTATTAGACACTAGCTTTGCCCATGATGACCTAGATCTTGCATTATTAGACACTAGTTTAACTTTGCAACTTGTCTCTGTAAATCCTCAACCATCACGTCCTGAACATTATGATCACGGTGCGGGACTTCTTTAGTCGAAACCTGCCCACTACGACCACGGTCACCAGCCATTGAAATTGACGAGATCTGACGCCAGAGTAAGATAGCGATTATCCTGTGAGCTGGGTTAACAGAAAAAATCTATAGGTAAAGAAACAAGAGAAATACTTAAACACAAAGAAAATTTCTACAGTGCTAAAATTCAATATTATCAAATCAAAAGTCTCTTTTCCTTTAACCCACAAGTCAAGTTATATAACTAAAAGTATTCTTGATCAACACAAAATAACTTTACAGCTAAGTGACAACCTCTGACATATCCCTAAAATTATGCCACGTAACAAGTCCTTATAATCACATAACAAACTCCATGTAACAAATTTTGACAACTCCTAAAGTTACGTCACGTGATTAGTTACATAATAAAGAAAAGATTTACAAAAATCATTACCATAAATAAAACAAAATAACCACAAAAAATAAATCAAAGGAAACAGATCAAAGAAAATTAAAAACACCCAAAGCAAGACTCGGAAAGATTGCCTGAAGTTATCTCATGAATCGATCCCAAGACTGTAACAATGACCTGGGGAATCAACCTTGAGCTCAAGACTAACCCCGAAGAGGAATAACTTCTGAAGCCGAACCCTGAAGACAACGTCTGACCCGAAAAGGATGTCTGAAGCCGTCAAACTCCCGAAGTCAATCGATGCCATCTCAACTCAAGATACTTCAGTGCCATCAACGTGATATCTAACAACTCATCATCATTAGGTTTATCAGGCTCATATCCTCTTACATCAATTAGGCTTCATTCTTAAAAGTACCAACAACTATCGGCAAACACCAATTTCATTACAAGGATGTCCTTCCTATTTGCTGTCATGTTACCACCATAAAAATTTTATCGATCTATATATGCAAACTCTTTAAATCAAAATTATTACATCAAGTAGAAATAACTTATTTTTAACAACATGGTTTAATCAAAAGCGAGCCTTAAAAGGAACCATAATGCTGAATTGCTGATGCCACCATGGACAACAAAGGTAAGAATGATAATTAATATTTCATCTATTCTAAAATATAAGTTATACCCTCCTAAATTTGTCAGCTGGATTAAAGCCTGTATCACCTCTACCATGTTTTCTGTTAAGATTAATGGAGAGTTGTGCGGTTACTTTTGTGGTCAAAAGGGTTTAAGACAAGGTGATCATTTATCCCCATACATCTTTGTCCTTGTTATGGAAATTCTTAGCTTAATTCTTGACAAAGAGACTTCCAGTCCAAATTTCAAATTTCATTGGCGCACTAAGGCTTGTAAGTTAACTCATTTATGCTTTGCGGATGATTTAATTTTGTTCTGTCATGGGGATCTGTCATCAGTCTTTACTGTTAACAAAAGCCTAGATATGTTTACTGAGTTCTCAGGTTTAGCCATCAATAGAAACAAAAGCCTATGTTTCCTTGCTAATGTTCATCCAGCGCTGAAAGATTCTATTTCTGATTGCTTAAACATCCCTTTTGGTGAATTACCTGTAAAATTTTTAGGGGTGCCTCTTATTTCTACCAAACTTTCTTATCATGATTGTACTCTTCTTTTTCACAAGATCACTCAAAGGATCTCCTCTTGGACCAATTGTTACCTTTCGTATGCTGGTAGAATTCAGTTGATTAAATCCATTCTTTTTGCTATTCAGTCCTATTGGTCAGCACATTTTATTCTCCCTAAATCTGTAATCAAATTATGCACAGATTCTTGTGGAAAGGTACCAGTTTGGATAAGTTTGGGGCGAAGATTGCCTGGGCTAAAATCACTCTCCCTCGTCATGAAGGTGGACTGGATATAAAGAATGTTGAAGACTGGAATAAAGCCCAGATTCTGTTATATTTGTGGCAGGTTATTGATTTCAACTCGTCTTCGTTTTGGACTGATTGGATTAAAAAGACAGTTCTGCTTAAGAATAATTTCTGGACTATGATGATCCCTTCTGATGCTTCTTGGATATGGAGAAAAGTTTTGAAGTTGAAAAGCCTGGCCATCAAATTTATTTATTACAAGATTGGAAATGGGCACCATATAAATTTATGGCATGATCCTTGGCTGCAGGGGAAGCCTCTTGTAACTCAACTAAATGGCCCCATCTTCACACTTTCGGGGCTCCCTTCTTCAGCTAAAGTAAAAGATATAATCTCTGGTACTTGTTGGAAACCCCCTGAACCTTCCCATTCTTCTATTCTGCAATTGAAGAATTTGCTACATAACTCATCCTTGCCTTCTGTTGAACCTGATAGAGTTTTCTGGGAAGACCAAAGTAAGATAAATGCTAATACAATTTGGAAATCCATCAGACAAATTCGACCTTGTGTAAGTTGGTGCAAACTTATTTGGTTTAAATATTTCACTCCCAGATTCTTTTTCTTTCTCTGGCTTGCTATGCATAAGAGGTTGGTTGTCTGGTTTCAAACTACTTGTGTTCTGTGTGATCAGAATTTGGAATCTTTTTATCACCTCTTCTTTGAATGTCCTTATTCTAATATGATTCTGAGAAAAGTTTTTGCCTATCATGGCTGGTTTGGTGTTCCAACTGATTGGGACTCGATTATTCAGCTGATTCAAAACTCCAAGCTTGATAATATGACATCATCTATTGTTAAAATGTGTCTTGCAATTGTTGTTTACAAATTGTGGATTGAGAGAAATAGAAGACAACATGGAGAAAATGTTACTGCTGTTGACTTCCTTGTCAAGGATTGTATTAGATTAGTTAAATGTAGATTTTACAATGTAAAGAAGTTTGTGGAAGCTGTTGTTTCTCATCCTCACCTGCAGGTTTGGCAAATGTAATGGTTTTTTAGAGTGTTGTTGCATGTTTGCCTTAGTATAGGCTTCGTAAAATGTTTTGTGTAGTGTTTGCTTGGTGCTTTACCGCGGGGTATGCCCCTTGATTTATATCTCTCTTTGTTCTTTATAAAATCACAAATTAGCAACAAAAAAAAAATATAATTTTATCGTTGACTTTTTTAAGTCAACTTAAAAATTTTCAAACTAAAAATTGAGTCAATACACAGATAAATATCATAAATTATCTTTAAAAGTACTATTCATTGTAAGTAAGATTTATAGTTTTATAATACTTAAATTAATTTTTAAAAGTTAATAGTAATCTTATAATTTTGGAACGGATGAAGTATAATCTTTGATTTTGTAATTACCTAAGTTTGCTGTTCAACTAAGGGAAAATATATATAAGTATTGAGTTGGACCTTAGCATCCATAAAGCTGTTAAGATTGAGATCAAGAAGATGGATCATCTTGCAGATTTTTTTTTTATTTTTTTGTTGAAAGCCCCACTTTTTTAATCATCTCGTATCCACCCACTGATCAATTTATTCATTTTATACATACCCGTTGCAACTCAAAATAGTGTGAAAGTAATTGTCTCAAGGATCAAATCTTTAAAAATTTCAACATTAATTCTGATCACTAGAGATACATACAAGACAATTGAATTTGTTCTGGTACAATTCAATAGTAGAAACTTTCACCAATTTCTGAAATTTTGGAGAAGTATAAGGAGGAGAGAGAAATAAACATACCGTCAAATTAGTGGGGAAAAAAAGGAAGGTGAGAGAATGTGTGAGTTGTAGGGTGAGTTGGATGTATTATGACTATTAAATTTAATTAAATGTTTCAAAATAATATGAGAGAAAATAATCTTGCGGGCTGTTACAATTTTTGTTAATTATTTTAATTAAATGTTTCAGAATAATATGAGAGGAAATAATTTTATTCATGCGCTATATAAGCAATTTAGATTCTACATTGGACACTATTCCTTTGGTAGAAGTATCTGTCTATATCTATATTATAAAGAAAGAGGGAATAGAAACAATTATAATTTAATTGAATAAATTGTGTAATATATTACTGTAAAAATTTTAATTATTTTTTCCATCTCAAATTAAATGTTCACTTGTGACTTTTTAAAGTCAAATTGACTATTTTTAAAATTAATTTTTGTATCATTTTTGTCAAAATATAGGCGAAGATATTATTGCTAAAAGAAAATACATACAATTTATTACTAATCCCAATTTTTATAATTTTAAAAATAAATTTATATATACTTAATTATTAATTCTAAAAATGGTCAATTTAATTTTAAAAAGTCAAAAAATGGACACTTAATTTATATATACTTATTTTTCTCTCTCTCTATCACTCTCCCTCATCCCTATTTTCTGATGCAGGAGCATCTGAGCTTGATCATGCCGATCTGCCAGATAGCACATTAATGGCCCTACAGTATCTGGAGAAAGCGGATCGGGACAAGGTAAAAAGGCGCCGATGTCCTCGGGCAAGTAAGTTGGGATCGGTTCCTTAACCTTGAGGTCAGGGCCGAGAATGATCTTCGGGAATACTCTTCAAGGATGTCTCTTCGAGAACGACTTCAGTTGGGATGTCCCTTCGGGGACGATTTCAGTTCTTTATTTTATTTCCTTTTATTTTATTTCTGGGCATATAATCTAGCTATTAATCATTAAGTGTCACATAGTAAGTGCATGTGAGTTGGTTACTAAGGTTTAAGGAAAGATAGTGACAGATATTGTGGACCAGCTACGTGGCAGGAGAGAGAAAGATTTGACAGAATCTTTTAGTTACCTTTTTTAGTATTTTCCTTTTTAATATGTCCTTTTCTGTATTTTCTTTCTTGGTGCCCAAGTTTTTATTCAGTTATATATACCCGGCTTGTGGATATAGAAAAGTGAGTTGAATTTTTGATATAAACTTTTCTAAGAATTCGAGTTGAGAATTTCTCCTCTTGTTTCTTTTGGTGAATCTTTTGTATCTTTACCTGTAGATTTATATTAACTTAGCCCGCAGGATAATCACTATCCCGCCCCGGCGTCAGTTGGTATCAGAGCTCATCGTTCACCTGGAAGTTAATATTCACCGGTTTCAATGGCTGGTAGTCGTGGTCGTGGTAGACGTGGACAGGTTCCGACTGAGGAAGTTCCCCACCGTGATCGCAACGTTCAGGAAGTGATGATTGAGGATTTACAGAGACAAGTTGCAGAGTTAACCCAGCGTCTAACGACGCGAGATCAAGGTCGTCGAGAGCGGGTTCTGACTGAGGAGGCTCCGCACCTTAATCGCCACTATCAGGGTCGTCATGGGCAGTTTCCGGATGAGGAAGTCCAACACCCTATGTTTGAGGTAGCTGATACTGATGCTGATTCCAGTTTTGATAATCCTTATCATAACCGGAACCAGTTCTAGGAACGAAGAGGTCAAGACGATTATCGTCGGGATCTGGGTTTCAAGGTGGATCTACCGGAGTTTTCTGGTACGCTTCAAGCGGAAGGGTTCATTGATTGGATGAATGAAGTAGAGAGAATCTTCGAGTATAAGGAGGTTCCAGATGCTATGAAGGTGAAATTGATTGCCATCAAGCTAAAGGGCAGAGCATCTGCTTGGTGGGAACAGTTGAAGAAGTCAAGAGCAAGACAGGGAAGATCCAAGATAACTGAGTGGGAAAAAATGAAGAAGAAGATGCAGTCTCACTTTCTCCCCTTCGGCTATACTCAATCCCTGTACAAGCGCTTGCACCTATTAAGGCAAGGAGTCAGGTCAGTAGACGAATACACTAAGGAGTTCTACCAGTTAATCGCTCGTAATGACCTATCTGAAACAGAGGAGCAGTTGGTGGCAAGGTATTTAGGAGGGTTGAAGCAATCTCTGCAGGATGTGCTTAGCCTTCATTCAATATGGACTGTGTCTGAAGCCTACCAGCGAGCACGTGAGGTCGAGCAACAGCAGAGCAGAAGGCCGATGCCCAGAGGCCTCCCCAGTAGTAGACCGACCCCACCACCTCAACAAGCACGTCCGGCACCAACCCAACCACAGGGTAATGTCGGATCTACTATTAGGTGCTTCAGATGCGGAGAACCAGGACATCGGGCAACCGAGTGCAGAAAACCTGCTAACCAGAAAGGCAAAAATCTTCTAATCGGGTAAGAGGTAGAGGAAGCCGAGGAGTTCGGCGAGCCTATATATGATGACTATGAAGAGGATGACGTGTTGTACGGTGATAGTCGAGAGACCTTAGTTATCAGGAAGAGCTTATTGACCCCTAAGGGTGATACCGATGATGATTGGTTGAGAACCAATATCTTCCACACTACTTGCACCGTAGCCAACAAGGTCTGTAAGATGATCATTGACAGTGGAAGCTGTGAAAATGTGGTGTCCGAAGAGGCTGTTCATAAATTAAGCCTGAAGACGGACCAACACCCAAAACCATACAAGCTTGCATGGCTCAACAAAGGGAATGAGGTAACTGTAGATAAGAAGTGCCTGGTTTCATTTTCAATTGGCAAAAAGTACTTCGACAATGCTTGGTGTGATGTGGTTTCCATGGATGCATGTCATATACTGTTAGGCCGACCTTGGCAGTACGACCGAAGTGTCACTCATGATGGTCGGAAGAACACTTACTCCTTTAGCATCAAAGGAAAGAAGATTGTGTTAGCCCCACGTCGGGAAGAAGGAAGTTCGGGTCGGTCAAGTAATCATCCCAATTTGTTATCCATGAAAAGGTTCTTACATGAGGTCGGACAAGGAGTAGTGTACGCCTTGATTCCTTGTGAAAACAGTTCATCAGATAGCCACACCGAAGTGCCAACCGACGTTCAGGAGTTGTTAACCGACTTTGCTAACCTTATGCCCGAAGAGCTTCCATCAGGGTTACCGCCGATGAGGGACATCCAGCATCAGATCGATCTTGTCCCAGGATCGAGTCTACCAAACAGACCAGCTTATAGACTCAGTCCCAAGGAGTCCGAAGAGCTACAAAGACAGGTGGTCGAGTTACTGGATAGAGGATACATTCGTGAAAGTATGAGCCCGTGTGCAGTGCCAGCTTTGTTGGTACCAAAGAAGGATGGTTCGTGGAGGATTTGTATAGACAGCCGAGCCATCAACAAGATTACTGTGAAGTATCGATTTCCGATCCCACGTTTAAATGACATGTTGGATCAGCTGTCAGGAGCCAAGATCTTCTCCAAGATCGACCTCAAAAGTGGCTACCATCAGATCAGGATCAGACCAGGAGATGAGTGGAAGACAGCGTTTAAAACTCAACACGGGTTATATGAATGGATGGTTACCCCCTTCGGGTTATCCAATGCTCCGAGCACATTTATGAGGTTCATGCATCAAGTATTACGACCATTCATGGGTAAATTTGTTGTTGTATACTTTGATGATATTCTAATTTATAGTCCGAACCGAGAAGCCCACCATGAACACCTCCGAGTTATCTTTGAAGTTTTGAGAAATGAGTGTTTGTTCATCAACCAGAAGAAGAGTTCATACTTCACTACTTCTGTAAATTTTCTCGGTTTTGTTGTATCAACTGAGGGTGTGCATGCGGATCAATCAAAGGTAGATGTTCGGGAATGGTCAACCCCAAAGAATATCCATGATGTCAGGAGTTTCCATGGTCTGGCTTCCTTTTACCGACGGTTCATCAGGGACTTCAGCACCTTGATTGCACCTATCACAAAGTGCCTTAAGGATAGGGAATTTCATTGGTCGGAAGCAGCCGAAATCAGTTTTCAGCTAGTGAAGCAGAAGATGACCGAAGCACCAGTGTTAGCACTCCCTAATTTTGACAACGTGTTCGAAGTGAACTGTGATGCATCAGGGATCGGCATCGGTGGAGTATTAAGTCAGACGGGTCGGCCAGTGGCATTCTTCAGTGAAAAGTTGTCAGGATCGAAGAAGAATTACTCTACATATGATCTGGAGTTCTACGCCCTAGTTCAGTCCTTGAAACATTGGCGTCATTACCTGATACAGCGGGAGTTTATTCTCTTTACCGACCATGAAGCTTTGAAGTATATCAATGGTCAACATAAACTGAGCCGAAGGCATGCCAAGTGGGTGGCATACTTGCAGGAGTTCACCTTTACACTTCGGCATCAAGCAGGAAGTCTAAACCGTGTTGCCGATGCTCTCAGTCGACGAACAGTTCTTCTTAGTACTATGAGCAACACAATCACTGGGTTTGAAGTCCTCCATGATATGTATACAGGAGATCCTTCCTTCGGGAAGATAGTTCGGGAAGTGACTGAAGGTCAACGATGTGATTTTGTCCTGCACAATGGTCATCTGTTTAAGGGGTTTCAACTCTGTGTACCAGATTGCTCGCTCAGACAACAGATAATTAGTGAACTTCACAATGAGGGTCACTTCGGGAGAGATAAGACACTAGCCCTAGTCTCGGCTAACTACTATTGGCCGAAGCTGTCAGGTGATGTGACTCGACATGTTGAAAGATGTTATGTCTGTCAGAGGTCAAAGGGGGTACTCACTAACGCAGGTCTATACACTCCCTTACCCGTACCAGAAGCTCCATGGATGGATGTGAGCATGGATTTTGTGTTGGGTCTGCCTCGAACTCCGCGATCCGTTGATTCTATCTTCGTGGTAGTAGATCGATTCTCAAAAATGGCTCACTTTATTGCGTGTCGAAAGAGCATGGATGCTGACCGAATTGCCAATCTTTATTTTCGGGAAATCGTCCGATTGCATGGAATTCCAAAGTCAATCACCTCTGATCGAGATACCAAGTTCGTCAGTAACTTCTGGAGAAGTTTGTGGGGCAAGTTCGGAACCACGTTGAACTTCAGTAGTGCTTATCATCCTCAGACCGATGGTCAGACCGAGGTGGTGAACCGCAGTCTGGGAAATCTTTTGAGATGTCTGGTAGGGACAAAACCGAAGCAATGGGATCTGGCTTTAGCTCAAGCCGAGTTTGCTTACAACAGATCTAAGAACAGAACTACAGGGTTGAGTCCTTTTGAGATAGTTTATGGCCAAAATCCATCAGGAGTTCTGGATTTATTACCTATTCCCAGGATCGGACGCGTGCATCCGAAGGCAGATGGGATGGCCGAACACCTTCGGACTATTCATGATTAAGTTCGTCTATCTATCATCGAGCATAATGCGAATTACAAGGATAAGGTTGACCAGCGCCGACGTCAGGTACTTTTTGAAGTTGGTGATTTTGTTTGGGTTGTTCTGACCCGAGAACGATTTCCTGTTGGGGAGTACAATAAGCTTAAGGATCGAAAGATCGGCCCTTGTGAGATCTTAGAGAAGATCAATGATAATGCCTATCGTCTGCGCATTCCGAGCCATTTACGGACTTCAGATGTCTTCAATGTCAAACATTTGAGTCCCTGCTTTGACGAACCCGACGACACTGATGACAACTCGAGGACGAGTTCTTTTCAACCCGGGGTGACTGATGCAGGAGCATCTGAGCTTGATCATGCCGATCTGCCAGATAGCACATTAATGGCCCTACAGTATCTGGAGAAAACGGATCGGGACAAGGTAAAAAGGCGCCGATGTCCTCGGGCAAGTAAGTTGGGATCGGTTCCTTAACCTTGAGGTCAGGGCCGAAAATGATCTTCGGGAATACTCATGATCTTCGGGAATACTCTTCAAGGATGTCTCTTCGGGAACGACTTCAGTTGGGATGTCCCTTCGGGGAAAACGACTTCAGTTAGGATGTCCCTTCGGGGACGCTTTCAGTTCTTTATTTTATTTCCTTTTATTTTATTTCTGGGCATATAATCTAGCTATTAATCATTAAGTGTCACATAGTAAGTGCACGTGAGTTGGTTACTAAGGTTTAAGGAAAGATAATGACAGATATTGGGGACCAGCTACGTGGCAGGAGAGAGAAAGATTTGACAGAATCTGTTAGTTACCTTTTTTAGTATTTTCCTTTTTAATATGTCATTTTCTGTATTTTCTTTCTTGGTGCCCAAGTTTTTATTCAGTTATATATACCCGGCTTGTGGATATAGAAAAGGGAGTTGAATTTTTGATATAAACTTTTCTAAGAATTCGAGTTGAGAATTTCTCCTCTTGTTTCTTTTGGTGAATCTTTTGTATCTTTACCTGTAGATTTATATTAACTTAGCCTGCAGGATAATCACTATCCCGTCCCGGCGTCATTTTCCCTCTTTAAGATCTTATTCTTATTAGGAATATTTAGAAAATCGGACCGGATCGACAGTCCGACCGCGAATCGATCGGAATTGGTTGACTTTTCGATTCGGTTCGCCCAAAAATTGGTTTGACATCGAATCGGTCAAAAATCGGTTGACCACCGCCTCAACCGGTAAAATCGGTTAGTTGAACCAGTTTTCAAGTTTTTTTTTTTTACTAATATTATAAAATTATTTTACTATATTTTAGTTTATAAAAAATTAGATATTTTAAAATTTTATTAATTATTAACAATATATTTTTTATTTATTTATAACGTTATTGATTCAATAACAGTTCAATTACTGATTAGATTAATAACTCATTTATCCGATAACTTTTTTAATTGGATTACCAATTCAATTTTCTAAACATTTCTTATTAGTTTTAAAATCATTCAGGCGCATCGCGTACATGCGCGCACAGTAGCAAGTATAATGGTCAAGTAAATGTGTTCAATTAATATGTTTTTGATGGTTAAGTACTTTCCTTTAAAGGGAAATGGTAACATTCGGCCCAAGTCCGCTTTCAAATTTAGAATAAAATTAAATTTCGATAGAAGTACAAGCATAATGTTCAAGAATATTGCAAGGGCATGTGCAATGAATATATTTTTGATAAGGTTGAATTTAACAACTTAAATGTCTTTAGAGGAAATTATAAGGATTCGGTAGGTCCTATTCAAATTCAGAACAAGACTGAATTTATGTTTTAATAGTATTAACTTGGTTCATTTCTAATTTTCGATTAATTACGGTCCAAGCAATATTTTTAAATTTAAACCAGACATCGAACAAAAAAAATTATTAGGTGAATAGATTACTGGTTACCATTGTTAAACCGATGACATCATAAATACATAAAAAATATATATTATTAATAATTAATAAAATTTTAAAATATCTAATTTTTTGTAAGCTAACATATTGTAAAACTATATTACAATATTACTAAAAATATTTAATTTTAAAAATAAAAGTATTTTTATACAAAAATATTTTAAAAAATACTTAAAAACCGGTTCACTGTGTTAATTTAAACTATTTTACTAGTTGAACTACTTGTTTGATCGGTGGTCAACCAATTTAATCTGGACTTTGATCAAAATAGTTCAAGTAGGTCAAACTTGGTCAGACATAAGACTGCTTCTCGGTTCAACCAATTAAATCGGCCGGTCCGAATTTCAAAAGCATGGGTCCAAGTTCAAAATCAAATAAATCTAAATTAGTAACTCAATAACATTAATTCGATTAATTTTAATTTATCACAAACTCAACTAAAAAGTACGAGTATTATATTGCAGTATAGCCATAGAAGTAGTAAAATCAAATTGTCCCGCGTAAGAAAGGCATACCACTGAGATATATATATATATATATATATATATATATATATATATATATATAAACTAGATGGCGTACAGAAAGTGAAGTATTGTTCCTCTGCACAAAAATTAATAAATAGGGATACTGCATAACTATTGTGTTAAAAAAATAAAAAATTAAGGGATATCGTATAACTATTGTGCGGTATCCTTTAATTATTTTTTTTTACTTTAATACATATTGAAGTAGTATTCCTCCGTTGAATAAAAAATTAAAGGGTACCGCATAACTATTTTGCGGTACCCCTAATTTGTTTTTTTACTTTAATACGTACCAAAGTAATGTTCCACTGTTGGAAAAAAATAATTAGTGGGTACCGCGTAACTATTGTGAGATATCTCCTATTTTTTATTTTATTTTTTTGCTCTAAACCATATTATGAGCAATATTTATGTAGGTCAAGACTGAATTGGATGAAAAATTACTCTACTCTCCCTTTAGCTATGAATTATTTCTCCACACACACACACACACACACACACACACACACACACATATATATATATATATATATATATATATATATATATATATATATATATATATATAACAGTTATGGTGTTCTCAATATAAAATAAAATAAAAAGTGAAAGTTTTTTTTCGTGGATTAAAAAAGACGTATAATTAGTATAGTCACAGAGCAAAAAAATATATTATCAAAGTAATAAGTGTCCTTAAAATAATTACAAAAATATTGCTAAATTAAATACATATTTATTTTGATAACATTATTTTTTCTATAGTCATATCAATCCAAAAAAAAAAAAAAAAAAAACCTCTACAAGCTCATGTCTTGTTACATGCACAAAAAGGTAAGTATATATTTGTATTACACGCATATGATTACTTATATGATCAGAAAGTATAGAATAAGTATAAATATATTATAATTAGACATTATAATCGAACATTATGAATCTCAATTATTAAAATATAAGACCTGACATAAAAATTTAAAGTATATATTTCTATTACACCCACCCATTCCTGGCCCATATAATGGACCCCCATCGCTAAAATCCTCAAGTTGTTTTCTTGCCAGAGGGACCAAATGAACACAGACCACAATTGTGAAACTTGTACATTATTGTAAATCCCTATAATTTATTCTTCAAAGGCGCAATCCAAAAATTAAACAATAATTAATTAAGAACAACTCTAGCTAATGGTGATTTGCAATATGCCTATGTTATGATGGACCATAAAAACAATGCAACACTCTTGGTTACGAGTAACTATTTAGTGGTCTTGGAACGTTTGTCACGTAATATTCCACAACACTCATGTACTGTCACTTTAACATTTAAAATAAAATAACTTATTTTAAATGTTAAAATAGTATGAGTGATGTGGGACATCACGTGACAAGTACCTCATGAGTATTTAATAATTTTTCCTTGGTTACCACATAATCATATAAAAAGCTAAACTAAAACCTAGCTCTTTACCAAGAAATCTTAACATCCACTGCAACACAATATTACAGAATAACTTAACTAGAGTGACACTGTTTGAGCATCTCCAACAGTTTCTTTAATTATTTTGAGATACTCAAATAGATAAGTTATATCAAAAAAATTATCTCCAACAGTCTCTCCAACCTTAGTCATTAAATTTGTAACATCATTATCTCTCTTTAGAACTGGTAAGTTCACATTGCCTCTTTAAAATATTTATTTTGTTTTGAGAGAATCAAAATCATATGAAAAAAACTAATTAAAAATATTTATTTTACTTGATGAGTTTGATGTACAACTCATTTTAAAATTTAATATCATTCTTTTTTATTTATTTTTTCTTAATTAAATTGAAGAGATTGATGAAGTACAAAATATTAAAGTAACAAATAATGCTCTTCAAATTGCTACGTAGGTCAATAAACTTTAATTTGAAGAGTTTTTTTTGCTATTACTCTTACAGATGCTCTTACATTTACTGTTTAATTCACCGGGCATCGAGATGTTTGGTACCAGCGTAGGGTTTGCGTGGTAAAAACGTAGGGTCTTGCAGTGTGACCGCTTCATCTCTGTCTCCTCTTTCTCTCTCTCTATCCTGGCCCTTCTAAGTGTGATATAAATCATTGGGAGCCGAATGAGAAAAGTTCACTTGTTCATCAAACTAGTTGCTCAAAATAAGCTGCATTCCATATATACACATATTCCTTCCTTTTCCTTTCCAAATTTTCTCTCTCTAAATCCACCTTCATAATAACTTCTATTCTTCATTTAATCACTTCCAAACAGTCCCTAACTCCTCTTGTTCATCTGTACAATTTTATGCAGTTAAATAATGACACATAATTCGGATAACTTGGAACTCGTGAGCACCTCCAACTCATTATCGTCCTCACCATCATCAACCGCCTTTACCGAGTCGACTCAGTCCAACAAAAAGCCGAAGAGAATCCGAGACAGTAGCAAACACCCGGTCTACCGAGGCGTCCGAATGCGGAGCTGGGGCAAATGGGTGTCCGAAATTCGCGAACCCAGAAAAAAATCCCGCATATGGCTCGGAACTTTCACCACGCCCGACATGGCGGCTCGGGCCCACGACGTGGCGGCGTTGAGCATTAAGGGTAACTCGGCGATTCTTAATTTCCCCGAACTCGCCTGGTCGTTTCCCCGTCCGGTTTCTCTCTCTCCTCGAGACATCCAGGCGGCGGCTGCTAAAGCCGCCGTAATGGACAAGTTTGACAAGCCGTCGACTGCTTTGTCCTCATCATCTTCGTTATCGTCATTGGTTTCGGCTATAGACTTGTCAAATTCGGATGAACTGAGCGAAATCGTTGAGTTGCCAAGTTTGGGAACTGGTTTTGACTCGGTCGAGTTGAAGAACGATTTTGTGCTTATTGACTCGGTTGATGGGTGGTTTTATCCTCCGCCGTGGTCCATTCATGACGATGGTGGGTATTTTTCCGATCAGTTTTCGGGGCAAGAGCGTTTAGTTTCCGGTTGTTTTGAATCCTTTTTATGGAATTTTTAGGGCTGTAAATAATAAATTAATTCTGGTACGTATTTAAGTTCTTTTTTTACTAAATCACAAACCGGACCCTATAGTTTATGCTTCAAATCGATTTTTACACTTTCTTTTATTTTTAAATAAAAGTCACCTAAACTTTGAGTGTTAAGAAAATTTACACCCTCCTGCTCAAGTGCAAATTATTTTGATACAAAAGGTGTAAATTGTTTAAACATTCAAAGTTTAAGATGTTTTTAATTAAAAATAAAAGTTGGATATATAGAAATCAGATATGGCCAAAGCTATAAAGTCCAATTTGTGATTTAGCCTTTCTTTTTCTTGTTCGTCTTATTTTTGGCCCTTTTTTTTTTTGTTTAGTAGGGCTGAAAAAATCTCTTGCTTCCCCTCCCCTTTTCCTCCGAGTGTGAGTGTGGTTTCAGACTGTATAAACCTCTTCAATGAATATAACTGTATAGCGTTGTTAGTATGGATTGAGGAAATTGACGTCATAAATTCCCTTGAATATGGTAGGTGTACATACTCGGCTGTTACTTTTTTGTCTTTTTAGTGAGTAAAATTTGTTTATTTTTATTTGTTTTTCGTTTGATCTGTATATCGTTTGTAGATTTTAACTAAACATCAGTGATTTAGTTTTTCAAATTATCACTATATTAAATATTTATTTATCTCTCTTAATCTTTTATAATAAATTTAAAAAAAATAATTTTGGAGATTTCTTTTCTGATTTAATCGAAATATTAATTACATTTTTTCATTTTTGTACTTTATCGTAAAACGGCAATTAAAAAAACTGGTCGGAGTACATTGAAGTGTCTGCATTTTTCGACAATGTTTAGAAAATCGGATCGACGGTTCAACCGAAACCGGTTGGCTTTTTGGTTTGATCAGCCCAGAAAACCGCTTTGACAGTGACCTAGGCAAAAAATGGTTGACCATCAGTTCAACCGGTAAAATTAGTTAGTTAAACCAGTTGACCTGATTTTAAATTATTTTTTTTTTACAAAAATATTTTTATTAATATTATAATATTATTTTATTATATTTTAGCTTATAAAAATTAGATATTTTAATTTTTTATTAATTATTAATAATATTTTTTTTTTATACTTATTCTTATTTTTGTGCAATTCTATTACACAAAATGCAACTCCTTTCTTAATTTAGGCTTGGCCGAATTATAAAAGTGTCCCTCCAAATTATCATTTAATTTTAATTTTGTTCTTTTGGTGACAAAAATTTCAATTGAGTCATTCGATACAATTGAGTCCTTCATAAAAAAAATTCAATTGAATTGAAGCCAACTTTAGGAGTCAATTGAATCAAATTGGTCACTTAAAAGACTCAATTGAGATATTTGCTACTTAAATAGCTAATTGAGATTAGGTGACAACTTATTTGGACATTTTCACAATTAAGCCTTTAGGCTTTGCATGAGATATTGAGTTGTAGACAATTTTTTGAAATCCGAATCCCAGGGTTTGTGTTGTTCAAAACGTGAACTGTTCAGAGTATAAAGTCGAACAAATTAAGTTTATATTCCTAAATATAAATCCTATTGGTTAGTACTCCAGTAGTTATAAATTGATTTTAAGTTGAATTCTTTCTCCAAGGACCAATGAAAGAGTTTGGTGTTTAATTTTATGGTGAAAAAGCTAATTACAATATTAGTGCATGCCCTTTTGACTACAGTGAAAATAAAGCTTCTTTTTGCTTAACAATATAGCTATAAAGTTTATGGTCAAATCATCAACTTAGAACATAGAATGTTCAGCTGCTAGCACTCGCTTGTGTTAACTATTATGTTGTGTTTGAACTGAATGAATAGAATAGAGAGAGGAATAAAATAATTTTAAAGTATTTTAAGTATATATTTGATTGTTGATAGAAATAAGTGGTCTAATATAATGGTAAAATTATTATACATATCCATTCTATTAAAATGAATTTTATTCCACCATTTTCACATAAAATAAAAATCAAAAAATAAAATGAATTTTTATTTCACTAAAATAATTTACTCTCTAAAATAATTATCTTATACACTATTTTTTATTAAATTCGTTTTTTTATTTTATTCCCTCATTTCAAACATAATATTAGAGCTTGGTGTTGGCAAATGGCTGATGGTGAAAGTAGGAGAGAAGGAGAGCTCCTACGTGTGATAGTGACAATTTCTTCAATAGTATTTGTTAGGAAAGATAAGTTTTTCCTTCAGGATAAATAATATGCATCTATTCCCCTTACATTCGTATGTAAATAATGTTGCCATAGATGAACAGTAGTACTGACTTAGTCAGTTATCTTTGGATTCTTCCCTTCTCTTAGGGATATATATATATATATATATATATATTCACAGAGAGAGAGAGAGAGAGAGAGAGAGAGAGAAATATATTTGTTGGCATTATAATTGAAGAGATGAACCCAAGAAAGATCTAGTATACCCTAGCTAAGAAGGCATCTTGTGGACGCAATAACAAATTCTGAATTTTGAAAATTTTATACTTTTTCTGTCTCAAGATAAAAAATTTAATTAATTTTTTATATATATTAAAAAAAATAATAAAATTATTCATATTTAATTACATAATTTTTTGCACATGACTAGTGATACTCCATAAATATGCATAGAGAATATAAATATGACAATTAATACTAAGAGTATTATAAATAAATTATTAGATAACATTTAACAATAGTTATATATTTATATATATACACACATGTAACAAAATTATTGTCTTGCTAAATATTCATTTCAAAATTAAGTAAGGAATGAATTTATCATCTGCCCTTATTCATTGCCCACATGAAGAAAGGATGTTTCTTCCCTAGAAGGTCACAACCAAGAATTGCATATAGCCAAGTAAAATGCTATGGAGAGGCCCATCTCACTCGGCTTCCATCTTCTAGAAGTCAAATCGCGGTGAGTGCATCCAACTCGACTTCATTATAGTATTGGTAACATACTCTATGGTCAATTCAGCCTCAAATACTAGATTTTTATTCACATTTTTTGGGCAGTCTTGATTTGATTCAGAATCCAATAGCGTTTTCTATCTTCCTCAAAAATTAATGAAGTTTGGTTCAAGGATAATGAGAAGAAAAATTTGGTTAGTCTCCAATAATACTGTCAAATAAAATGATTAATGATTCAATTTCTCAAAATCCATGAGCATTTTTCGAACCGCCACAGCCAAATGGTCATATACAGAGGGGATATAAGAATGTTTTCTGCAGCTATGATCAAACAACGGGGCGCTCAACTGAAACTTGTCGGGACTTAAAAGATTTGATCGAAAAAAAGGTCCAGAATGGCGAGCTTGTATAGTGTGCGGCAGGTCAAGAGGCAGTACCCTAAAATCAAATAAAGGGAGTGTGTCGGGATGATAATCACGAGGGTTAACCACATCGAGTTATTGATTAAAAGTAGAAAATATCAGGATTTGAAGTTAATTTGACAGTTGGGGGGCATAATTTATAACCATTATAATTTTGGACTTCGCATTTTGGAAAGTATGATACTTCAGCATCATTATAGATTCATTTGTATTGAATACGAAATATTATCAATAAACATTCTCACATTACAACTGTCATGGAAGAAAGAGTCTGATATGTTAAATTACTGAGTTTATATTTGGGATCTCCAAACCTTTGCCTCGACAGCCTCGTGTTCCGACGGCTCATCGTCTTGACGACCTTGTGTCCCAACGGCTCATCGCCTTGGCGGCCTCATGTTCCAACGGCTCATCGCCTAGGATGTCTCGTGTCCCGACAACTCATCGCATCTGCATCGTGTCCCGACGGCTCATCCCCTTGGCGGCCTCGTGTCCCGACAGCTCTTCACCTCGGCGGCCTCGTGTACTGACGGCTCTTCGTCTCGAATGGTTCTACAAAATCTCAACTTCAAAGCCCCCCCAGAGATCGGGAGTTATACATGAAGCCTCCTTAGAGGTCAGTAGTATCAGCAATTTTATTTAGACATCATTATGTTTCTAATATTACTCTTCTTATATAAATTCTTTATAATAATAGAGTGGGGGACAATATTGAGATATAATTATTTAGGTCTGGCCAAGGTGTAGCCTAATTTATTTAATGGCCCGGATCCAGTATTGACCCATATTTATCTAAATGGCTTGACTTAAATTGAGAGAGAACCCTCATTAAAGTAAAATTATATTTTCTTATTTAGGAGAGGTAAGGAGATCTAATTTGGAAAGAAATCTATTAATAATTAATTGCGATCCTAAAGGGATTCTGAAAAGGGCTCCCATTCCTAATTGGTCTCGGGTGAACATAGCATCTATAAATACATTCATAAGTAGGGATTAAGGTACACATTTTTTGATATACAAAATTTTATAATTTTTCAGCAGTTTAATTCCATCAATTGTTTATTCTTTTGGCCTGAACTTACTCTCACACTAGAGCGTCCTTGAACGGCCCAAGCCGTCGCTAGTTTTTTTTTTTTTTTTTTTTTTTGGGGGGGGGGGTTAACGATTCTTCCTGAGTGTAGGTGTTCGTACTTTTGATTATTTTCAACGGGGTTACAAAATCAGGCGTTAACAGTATTATTTAATTTAGCAAAAAATAAAAATAAAAAAATATTATTTATGTGATTTAATAAGATAACTATTTCAAAATCCCTCTCAATCTCATGTAGGATGAGTTAGGCTATGTATAGACATTTATCTATAATATAATTTTTCGAGGAAGTTAATAGAATGATAGTCACCTTCCGTGTTCTATCGCCTTAAATTTCTTTTCTCCTATTTCTTATTTTCATTGCTCTATTTCTATTTCTATTTTACATTTCTATGTGGTAACAAGAGCTACAATACTCAACCGTTTTTATGTAATTTTTTTAAAAAAAATTGTTATTAAAGTGGCTAAGGGAGACATAAAACTTGACATCAACCCCTATAAGTAATAAGACATTTAGGCTATTGGAGATATTTTCAAAAAGCTAATATATTTACTATTGAGTCCTAATGATTGAGTATTTGTGATGGAGCTAATATTTTCATTTTTTAATTTCAAACAAATAAAATTGGAAAATACTAATTCGAATAGTTGAATTAATAATGATGAAGCAACATCAGTTGACCAAGATACAATGTACCCTTATCATTCCATACTATTCCTTACTAACACTCTTTTTTGTTTTTAATATTTGGTTTGGTACTTTTAACATACAAGTATATATAGTACATTCCAAATTTCATGTGAAAAAAATGTGTTTAGGGTGATCATCTGGCAACTGCAAACTCCCCCACTCACCCACCCAAAAGAGAAAATTGTGTTGGTGAGGCCAAGTTAATAATTGAGATTACGTATTGAATTATGTGGAAAAGGACCCATCATCTCCCTCACTAAAAAGCAACTTTAAGCTACTTAAGGGAATATTTCCACCGGTTATCGTTTTATAAATCATTGTCAAGTGTTTCATTACTCATCTTTTATACAAAATATTTTTTGTCGTACATTGATAGAATAGTACCTAACAATTATTATCGATTGAGACGATAGTGTGATGTTCATGCAAAGAAAATATTGTAAGCTTGCGAAGTTCAAATATAGACCTGTATGGCCACCGTATCTTGTATCATTCATTATAAGATTTGATGGCGAAATTGCCCATCACTATTGCTGTAAGGAGTATTTTTTTCTTCTTTTAAATCGCAGTTATAAACTTTATAAATAGATGGTTTAAATATGGTGGTCAAAAATAGATTCATATAGACACCATATAGAGAAATGATCTATAACAAATGATTGCTATGACAACTATTTTAACAAACGCATCATAGGCGTTGATGTGATTATCTAAAGGTTCCAAATAATTTCAACTTAGACCTAGTCGCCACTAAGAGTAACGGCTGGGGAATAAATATTTTAAAATTTTTGTCCTAGCAGCCATTAAGAGTAACAGCTTGGTGAATTTACTATTTTACCCCCTGCAGTCGCTACTTTTAGTGGCGTCTGGGACAAAATTTTTGAACTTTTTTTTCCGGCAAGCAACTATCATTTCGATAAGTGCAGAAAAAAAGAAGGAAAAAGCAGTCCAACCGCTACTAAGAGTAGCGGCCTAGAAACGATGTCGCTTCCAAGCCCACTACAAGAAAATAGGCTATCAGCGACCACTAGCAGCGATCGCTAATGACATTATTAGCAATCGCTGTTGAAATTGGTCGCTATTATTATTAGCGGTTGATAATCGGTCGCTGAGTGGTCGCTAAAACATTTTTGCCGCCTAAAATTTTGGCGCGGACTTTGGTGTGAACTTTTTGTGATGATCAATTATCAGCGACCACATATTGGTCACTGATAATGCCATGTCAGCTATATCAACGACAACAAAGGGGTCGCTGATGATAATAAGACAGGTTCGTATCAACGATCGTAAGCGGTCGTTGGTAACGATCGCTGTTTCCGTTAAAAGAAACAACAGATGCAGAAACATATCAAACTCGAAACGAAAGAAACTTTTCCTCCTTAAATTTCTCTCCTCTCGCGAGGCCTCCTCAAAATTTTCCTTTCGGCTAACTCAAGGTACTATATAAATCTAAAATCTTTCCTTACTAATTAGTGTAATATCTATGATATCAATTGTGGGATACATTCATACTTGAGACTGATTGGGTTTTGTTGTGTGTTTTGATATCATGATACTTTTCTATGAGGGTTTCGATTTTTTAGCTAAATTCTGGAGAAAAGTTATAATTTAAGTTGAGTTGTTTTATATGGATATTAAATCTTGGTGTGAAGAGTATGCCATTGTATTGCACATATATTTTCAGTTATGTATATAGTATTACCGAGTGCCTTGTTGCAATGTAGAATGAGTTGGTAGCTTATTTGGGAGAAGATTATGCCATTGTATTGCACATATAAAAATGTATCAATAGTTAATACTTAGTATGAACTTGGGGTACGTTAAGTATTCTCTTGTAGTATTATATTACATTATTCATTGTAATGTTACCTTTGTCTCTAATTTTTGAATCCATTCCTTAGATATATGCTACAAATTATTGAAAATGTTTAACTTTGATTGTGGACTCTCCCGTGAGAGATGAAGTAGAAATTTGATCACTCTACTAAGTTAATTTTACACGAAATTTCATGAAAACCTTGGAGACTATATTGAACAAAATAAATAAAAATTTAAAAATTTAAAAACAAATAACTTTGCTAAAATAAACTAAGTAACATTTACTTAGTTTTTCACTACTAAATAAATTAAAATATTTTTTTTTGCTTTACTATAATATATACTAAAATATAAAATAATAAAAAAATAGAAAAAAATAAGAAAATAAAAATAGTATTATATAATATAATATAATATTATACACAGCTTAGAAATCCATTCAAAATTCACTTATTATGAGTGAATTTTGAATAGTCCCCAGTTTTGGATTGTTTTTGTATTGAGGCTCCCACTTAGGCTGGTGTCAACAACTGAATTAAACGTAGCTATTTGTTATTAAAAAAAAAAATTGGTTTGTTTATATTCTATTTTTCTCCGGGTATATACTTAGACTGTATAAATTATAGTCTATTTCGTGTATTTGGAGACCGATGTGAGATACTGTCGAAATTTCTTTTGAACAACAGATGCATTTGTTTGAGTCGTTGACATTAGTGGGATGTCGCATACAATAATGGGATAAAAGCTTGACCGATGTAATAATGGTCGAGACATATTTAGATAGGAAACATGCATTAGACATATAAATAACACATTTTAATTAATACACTAATTCTCGTCATAATAGGTACCATATTATAATGGATTTCTATTTGGAACGTAGTTAGATGAGGCGGCGGAAGTTAAGTCACCAGATAGGTGCTACAACTGAATTTATAATAGGTTGCCAAGTGTTTTCGGATTATGCTTATAGTCACAAAGAATGTGTCAATACTCAGCCCTTGTTTGAAGTGTAAGAATGTAAATCATGTTGACAGATATATGGTCACCTATCATTTACTTGTTAATGAGTTCATGAATAATTACGAAGAATACTGGTGGGCACATAGGCAGAGAAGAGACATTGGCATCGCACGGGTACAGAATCCAGACAGCAGTACCCATCGTATGAATGACATGGTTCATGATATTACAGGGTCGGGTTTTGATTGGGGACAAGACAGAGAGCAACTTATGAATTTTGATGCCAAATCGTTTTTTAAGTTATTAGACAATGGTAGTGAACCATTGTGGCGTGGTTGCACCAAGCAAACTACGTTGTCTGTAGTGGCGACGTTACTAACATCAAAGCTGATCACAATATGAGTCATGAGTGTTTTGAGTTGCTCTTAAAAGCCATTAAGAGTATGTTGCCTAACGGTGGAATTTTTTCCAATAACCATTACTTTTGTAAGAAAATGGTGAAGAGGTTGGGTCTTCGATACCAAAAGATCGATGCACGTTTGAACGATTGTATGTTATTTTACAAGGAAATGAACAGAAGGCAAAGTTCACGTTATACAATCATGATCGGTTTAGGCCTAATAAATAGGGTGTCACTACAAAAAATACAAATGTATCTTTTAAGATTTTAAGGTATTTTTCAATTACACATCGACTACAAAGATTGTACATGTCTTTAATAGCAACTAAACATATGAATTGACATGCGAGATCTTCAGCTAAAGACGAAAAACTTAACCATCCTGTAGATGGGAAGGTTTGAAAAGATTTCAACTTAGCACATCCTGGATTTGCATTGGAACCAAGAAATGTGAGGCTTAGATTGTCCATCGATGGTTTCAACCCTTTCAGCCACTTAGCTGTTCCGTACTCCTACTGGCATGTGATTGTTACTCTGTACAACTTGCCTTATTGGATGTGTATGAAACAATCATACTTGCTTCTTTCACCCTTGATTCCTGGTCCCAAGAGTCCTGGAAAGAATCTAGATATTTAGTTGAGACCTCTTATAAACGATTTAAAGGTATTGTGGGAGGATGGAGTACAAACTTGGGATGTTTTAATGAAAACAGATTTCAACCTTAGGGCATCGGTTATGTGGATTATTAGTGACTTTCTTGCTTATGGTATGTTATCTGGATGGAGAACATATAGGAAGATGGCTTGTCCATATTGTATGAAGAATATAAAGTCTTTCAATCTATCACATGGTCGAAAGCCTTATTTGTTTGACTATCATCGTCGTTTCTTGCCGGTAGCTCACCTGTTTCGAAGATATAGAAAAAACTTCAGAAAATGAAAAGTCGAGAATGATATGCCTACACCGCGACTGTCTAGGACGGAGATGTGTGACCGTGTGATGAAATTGTTGGTCATCTCATTCGATAAGATTGATGCCGCATATATAATCAATGGGTTTAGCGATTATTATAATTGGGTTCAGAGAAGCATCTTTTGGGGACTGCTTTATTGGTCTACAAATTTGATTCGTCATAATCTAGATGTGGTGCATATTGAGAAGAATGTGTTTGACAATGTATTTAACATCGTGATAGGTGTTACAAGCAAGACGAAAGACAATGATAAGACACGATTAGACATGAAAGATATTTTTAAGCTTCGTGGATTAAAACTTTATGAATTTCCTACTGGTTAAATGGTCAAACCGTATGCAAAATACACATTGCCCAAAAAGTAGGTTGAAGATATGTGAACATGGATTAAGTCTCTGAAACTACTAGATGGATATGCGTCAAACATTGCAAGGTGTGTTACAGGTGGAAAATTGCAAGGGATGAAGAGCCATGATTGTCACGTGTTCATGGAGTGACTGATGCCTATAGCACTTTGTGACTTGCTTGATAAACCAATACGGGATATGTTAGTACAAATACATATTTGAATGATTTGATAATGATTTGAATCAATTAATAATGTATATTTGTAACTAATAACTTTTGTACCGTCCTTAATGATGAAATTGATGTTCAAGGACTTAGAGTAGAAAGATCAATTTTTTTAGGTTGATCTTATAAAATTTAAAGCATGTATAGATGTTAGGATCAATGATTACAAAGATGGAAGAACCTCATAAAATCTACTATGGAATCGTAAAGCTTGGCATCTATCGCTAAGTCTAATTGGTTATGAAGCAAGATTGTAAAGTGAACTCTGAAGTCGTAAGGTAAATGAAGATTGTAAAGTTGACTCTATGTTCGTAGAGAAAAGTAATGACCGTAAAGACAACTCTGAGTTCAAGCACAAAGTTGATCGTAGAGCAAACAAAGATAAATACACTTCGTAGAGTTGAAGGATTTAAGAAACCTTACTGTTGACAAAATCGTAAAGTATAAAAGTTCTGACATCGAACTGACTTTGGAAAAATTTGAAGGGCAAGTGCTCCAAGAAATCTGTTAGTCAAAGTAAGTTTAAATTGAAGTCAAAAAAGGATGTGTTTCACGCCTATTTACTCAAGAAGCATTAGACACGAAATTACCATTTTTAGTAAATTGATGTTATGGCAGCGCCAAAAGCAAGCTGACACAATCCCCTGCTATCAAAATCAAATATCCTCAAGAATCAGAACATTAAATGAGCAACAACTACTTATCAAAGGAAAAATCTCAAGGTCTTTTATAAAAGGACATCAAGATTCAATTTAAATATAACGTGAGAAAAAGATTACAAGCCAAATTGTTGTTCAAGTTCTAAAAGCTCTACTCTACGATCAAGAACTACTCATTTAGCTACTAAGTTCTATCAGAAAAGTAGAACTTAAACACAAACTTAGCAACACCTCTCATATCACTTCATCACTTGATATTAAAGGTCTTAGTGACTCTAGAGCTGCCAAATCTAAGTAACTTGAAAAGATCTTAGTGATCTGGTCTTAATAACGTTAGAGTTGCCAAGTCTAAGTAACTTGAAGAGATCTTAGCTATCTGATCTTGGTGACCTTGGAGCTACTAAGTTTGAGTGACTTGAAAGAATCTTAGTGATTCATTGTTGTAGTAGGTCTTAGTGACCTTGGTCTTAGTGACCCATATCCTTAGTGGATTTCCTAGCAGTAGTGCACAAGAGTGGACTAGAAGATCTTTGTGCTCCAAACCACTTAAAAATTTTTGTGTCCATTTACTTTATGTCTTTACATGTTTGCAACATTTATTAACTGTGTGTGATTAGCTTATGCTATAATAGCTAAACTCAAAACTGAAGAATTCACTAAATCTGTGAAGAGGTTTTCACAAATAAAATATTTCACAGTGCATAAAGAAAAGTCTTTTTAATCTATCATCTGAGAAACTTTCTTAAAATATAAAGTTTTCAAAAAGATATAATCAACCCATTTTTTAGATCATTTGTGCCTCCGAAAATTAACAAGATGCTTTGACTAATCTTAGTCATTTTTTTAGAGACGTATGTTCAAAAACGTTAAATGAAAAGGACATGACATTACTTGAGAAGAACATCATTGAGATCACGTGTAAGCTTGAAAAAATATTCCCACCTATTTTTTTTAACTCTATGGAGCATCGCAAATCTATCTACCCTTTGAAGCTCGTGTTGGTGGTCCAGTTCAATGTAGATGGATGTATCCGTTCGAGAGGTTAATGGAAAATCTTTAGAGGAAAGTGAAAAATAGAGCTTACGTCAAAGGATCGATATATGAGGCATACCGTTTCAAAGAGGTATCTATGTTCGTCTCAGACAATTTTTTCAACAAAGCCTTAATAAAGGCCAATCGAGTCATGAGACATTATGATGAGGGCAATGTTAAACTAAATGATCGACTTTCTGTATTTTGTTTACCGGGTCGCGCTTATGGAAAAGGGAAGTGCATATTCTTCTCTGAGCGAGAATTACATGTTACACATACTTACATTCTTTTTAATTGCGTGGAGATTGACAACTTTGTCAGGTATGCACATAAAATTTATATTCAACTTTATATCTTAACCTTTAAGCTCATATATTATGTTAATGTTTATAATATATGTATAGATCATACAATAACGAGTTAAAAGCAAATCAATACAGAAATATTGATAAAGATATTCAACTAAGTCGTGATCAAAATTTTTGCAAATTGGCTAAAGGAAAAAGTAAGTCAATTTAATTAAGCACGACATAGTATTAATTTATGAATTCATTTAATTTAACTGAATTTATGAATTTATAATTGACATTTTATTAAATTTCAGTAAGCTCTTAAAAACGGAACGATTCTTTCAAATATACAAATTCTAGCCATGGGCCTAGACAGGGACCAACTCAGCCGCAATGGTTATAAAGTAAATGGTTGTGACTTTTATACAAAGACATATGCCTGCAGTAAAAGAACAACTAACATTGAAGTGTGTTTTCAAAGGAGATTGTTACAATGAGCTTGGTCGTGCCTTTTATGGGTTATTGGAAGAAATCATTGAGTTGTCGTACAATGGTACATATGGGGGTTAGATTAATTTGTTTAATTGTCATTGTTTTGATTTAGAAAAAGAGATACGTGTCGATCGACATGGAATCGTCAATATTGACCTCTATACGTCCACCTATGTCAACACACCATTTGTGTTGCCAACTCAAATAGTACAAGTACACTACACGCCTACAGATTGGCAAGTAGTAATTTATACTCCCATGCGCAATCGTGTCTGATTAGTAGATGGGGAATTATACCAAGAGGAGACGTTACATAGACCTTCTATAATAAATATGGACGACAACAATGAACTAAACCAGTCAGGGGGTGGATGTGAACCTGGTGAGTTAGATCCTAAGTCATTCCTTGTGTTAGATGATAGAGATACTGAGGAGGAAGATTTATTGAGTGACACTGACATTAAATCTGAATCTGAAGAAGATAATGGTTATGAATCTCCACATGATGTTGAAAATGATTATGAATCAGATAGGGATTTTTATTAAACTGTATATTTAGTTTTACTTTTATTATGTACAATTACATATATACATGTTCTATATATACTTGTCATATTGTCATTTTATTTATGTATGTATTATCATATAAGTCATAGTAACATGTGCATTTTTTATATACATGTCTTCCTCATAAGCGCTAAGAATGCAGTGACGACAACAGCATAACAGTGGGATGACGATGTGGTAATCTTACACAATTCATATTGTAACACTTTTGACCTTCTGTAGATTATGTTTTGAATCATGTAATGCAATTCTATATTGAATTATTAGATATGTTTGACTTAAAATATGTAATATCCGTTACTTCTGATTCAGATACTAGATAACAATATCTTCTTGTTTGGGGCAGGGAAGAGTACGTCTAGGAATGAGGAAAGAGGGAGATTCAAGATACATGGCGCTGAATTCACTAGGAGTTTCATACATAAAACATGTCATACTCTCAATATTCTGCTCTTGTAATTTATGACATGTTCATTTTGATGACATTGTATATGATTTTACTTTGGTTTATATATATTTCAGTTCATATGTATTGCACATATTTAGTTATATATATTTAATGAAGTTGATATTAATATTTGGACTGGAGTTAGTTTATATATATATATATATATATATATGAATTGTTGTATGTTAGGATATAAAACGGGTATAACTTTGTTTTAGGAAATTCATAAAACAGGGAATTTTTTTATCAGCGACCGCTACCGGTTGCTAATACGGCTCAGCCACAACAATTTTAGCGACAGAGGTCTGTCGCTGAAAATATTAGTGACTGAACCTTTAAGTGATCGATGCGGTCGCAGATGACGGTCACTGACATGTGGCGTCATGTCATTTGGAAAGCTGACTAGGACCGACGACTGCTTCAGTTGTTAATGTAGGTCGCTGAAAATTCGGTCGCTGATGTCGGTCATTAAAAATTCGGTCGCTGTGGTACATTGACCATATTACCTGCGACCACTAGTAGCGATCGAATTCGATTGCTAAAATTCATTAACGACGAAAATTAGTTGCTGATAGGCGGTCGCAGACAAACCTTTTTCTTGTAGTGGCCGCTACTCTTAGTACCAACCGGACAACATCTCTCTTTTTCCCCCTAAAACGGTGCCGTGTTGGCTGCTAGTCCTCTCATTTATGCATTTCAGTGAATTAGCATTTTAGTGAATGTTTTTTAATCTTCCTACATTAACCACTACTAAGAGTAGCGACAACTAGATTTTATTTTTATTTTTATTCTGTTACTACCTTGCATTAAAAAATAAAAAAGCTGATTCCCAGATAACATGCCCCTACTAAACACCATAAACAAATTCCATAACCATATTGACACTAAGCATTAACAATATTACCAACTATTGCTCAACAATAATATAAAATATATTACAACTGCATAACTTTAAATCTTGGCACATTCATGTTAGTCTCTTTGAATATAGTACACTAGCAGGAAGATCTCTCGGTTGACACTTGTACAATTCATGACAAATCCAATATCTAAACACAAGAACATCTTGGGGTGACCATTTTTCTTCTCGTATTTTAACATTGCCCCGTACATAATAGTCCACGTACTTGTAGATAAAAATTCCAGAGTCAGAATTATTTCCTTGCATCAGCCGTTCTGTCACTATGTGGACTGTTGTGGCTTTCTTCGTCTATTTCCCATTGGATGACCCAGTCGTAATATGAATGGTACTAGTTTAGCCTACAATATAAATTGGGTTAGATTGAGATATAGATATCAAATCAAATAAAACACATGAAAATTAAGCAAATTACACGTACCGCTACATCGATGTAATTTTTATACATCTCAGTCAACTTGATGTAAGGAATGTCATTAGATAACCGGTCAACCAAAGTAATCTTTCATTGCTTCACCGTAAGAACTAACAAAATAAAGTGTCAATTACCTGGAATACACACATGCATGAAAATATATTCATAGTCATGTAATGGGGGGCATACAAATGGTTCAATGTAACTGTTGTAGAAATTATGTGCCCAATTATGCTCACTGATGGGTAGAATTTTTTTTCCTAAATGCATGAAGTAGGAAGGCATAAAACCAAATGTCGCCCACATTCTCATCTTCGCTTTTTGATATTTCTCCTCTTTATCCCGCAGAAGTGACATGTACGCATCCATGACATGTTCGTACACTTAGTTCTCAGGGCATAAAATTTAGAAATCGTCATGATACAATGTGTACGATAATTGAAGGTGAGATTTGGGTAAAATGTCAGAATTCACTAGAGATCCGATGAACATATTTTCGTTTATCTATTGAACTTTATATTCTCGAAATAACTTTGTTGGAAACTCCATATCTCTATAAGAGACCTTAACTCCAACTGCTTCTTCCATTTCATCCACTTTATTAAGTTCAACATCCGACTCAATGAAATCTGATGTACCCTCAACATCGGTTGCAGTGTACTAGCTTGGGTGCTAGGATGTAGTTATCGGGCGAGCCCGGTGAAAGAGGTTTTTGTAAGTCTACCCCCGCCTGAGACTCCTCTTTATGCTTACTCACATCGCAGTCATAGATAGCATATTGATGGTCCCAACCTTCTTTTATTATAACATACTCAGGAAGCATGTGAACTTGAAACATTTGTCAAGAAGGGACTTGGCACTCTCAACCTGTAATTTAAAAAAACCATATTAGTAAGTCAACTTGTAATTTTAAAAAAAAAATAAACACAACATGCTAATTTAAATGAATAAAAAATGCTCACCATATTTATAAGATGATACTAACTATAGACGGACCCAAGCTCGTATGAAGTGTCAGGATCTCCCCCGGGTCAAGGCCAATGGATACGTCTACTTGTAATCCTGTTGCACCACTTCATATATGTCTTAATGGTTATTATCTCTGAAGTCTCTAGAATATCCCCCTGAAAATGATCCATATATAGGTGCCAATGAGCAATATATGTCCGTCTTAATGCCATATTATCATCAACATCGAGCTTATGCTCATTGGCCTTTCTCAACAATATATAATATACACACACATACTTATTTGAAAATAAAATTTAATAGTTAATTTAACTTTAACTATTAAGTTAATGGTTTGAATTAACTACGAGATGAAATATGGAAGCGACGAAAATTAATTAATTAATAATAATTAATTGAGGTTAAGTTAAAATTATGTTATGAATTAATATAATTTGAATATTAAGCCTTTTGTGGCAATAAATTAATTAAGGATGAATTAAATCTCATAAATGAGGTAATTAATTCACTTATTTAAATTAGTGAATTAATGTATGTATTTTATTAATAATGATGGAGTTAATTAAACTCATTAATTTAAATATTACATATTTTACATGTACCAAATCAGTAAGTTAAATTGATAAATGAATAATGGTTAAATATATTAAATACATATATTTAATGTTTAATAAATTGTTTGAAAATAATTTATGGAAGGAACAATGAAATTAAATTTAATTGTACAATATTAATTGTATAAATTAAATAAGTTATTTAAAATAATTAATGATGTAAATTAATTATTTAAATAGTTGATTCGTTACGATAAAAGTGTTAAATTTAATTATGGATTAATTCCATAATTAGTGAAATGATTTAGTGTATGGGATGCATTAATGTATGTATATGCATATAATGTATGTATGTATGCTGTTTTCTTTTAGTGGAAGTGTATGAGTAAGCTTATTAAGCCTGTTGTCTTGTCGCCTAACTATATTAGTGGGGTGACCATGCATATTAGTTAAAGTAGTGGAAATTCTCAGTAAAATGGGTTTTAGTAGTCTAAGTAGCAAGTTTATTTTCTCTCTAAGCTACCAACGCATGTATTCATGAATTCTACTAAAACCTCACCAAAACTGAACCAAATAAGAAGGAAATGGAAGTAAAGTTTGTGTTCCAAGTTTAAATTGAAGAGAATAGTACAAGAGGGGGAATTCTAAACTAAAATTGAGGAAGATTATGAACAAATTACATCAAGAAGAGTTCAATTCAGCCATAGCTAAGGAGTTAACAAGGTCCAAAATTCAATTGAGGGTAAAAATACTCTTTTCCCTTTTTATATTGTTGGAATTATTGTAATGACCCGGAAAATTCATAAGACTGATTTGTATGGTCATAGGTGATTATTGTGATTTAAGGCTACGCTAATTCTCGGATGAGGGAGTAGTGGATAGTCGATTTGGGAAATTTTTAAGCTTTCGAGGATTCGAGCGGGAAATTGAGGTTTAGATATAAAACTAACCTTGGTAAAGTGATAGACGATCACTTGAAATAAATTAGAGTCCTGTCACGAAGGGGCTAGGACAGTGTTGTAAAACAATGCCCATGTTAAGAAAATCGATGAGATTGTTCGGAGAGGCAGATGTTGTAAGGGTCTAGAAATGGACCAAACTTTAACTAAGTGGTGGTAATGGTAATTCCGAGGATGAACTCATCTTTTGGGTAAGTCAAAAATTTAATCTGAGGAAGAGATAAATGCATAGGAATGACTAAGCATTTAACCTAATACGAATATTAGGATTAAAAGAGAATATTTTAATATAAATAAATGAATTTATTAAACAGTAATTGTAAATTTATGTGCTATTAAATTAAATCATTATATGATGGCTTGAGGTTATTTAATTATATGTTGAGATAATTAAAGGAATTTAAGGAAGGTTCAATTAATGGATTTAGTAAATTAATGGACCAATATAGGATGTGTAATATCAAAGTTTGATAGGGTTATTAAGCTATGGGATTAATTTATTAAATAGCTAGCAAATTAAATTAGAGGAATAAATTAATTAATGTGATTATTAATTTATGAGAGTGCTTAAACATTAAAAATGTTATTTATTTTCATTTGAAAATTTGTTAATAGTGGATTATTAATATTATATAATTCCACTAGGAAATTAATAATTTGAATTTGTCAAATTAATTTATTAAACAAACCCAATTTAATTTAATTGTTTATGGACTTGTAAATTGGTTAGGAGATAATTTAATTGGCACAATATGGTGAATATGGCAAACCATATAGGAGGTCCAATGACTTATTTATTTGAGCCCAAATGGTTTTAACTAGTGGCCCAAAGGATAGCCCAAGTGTGTTAACTAAAAAAATTTATTGGTAGCACAATTCATTAAAATGCCTAGCCCATTGGATTAATTAATGCATAACCCAACCATTAATTTAATTGAGGCCCTAATCACATGTTGGAGAGGCCCAAGAAAGGTATTTAATTATGGCCCAATCTTTAGTCCAAATATAGATGTGTGGGTGATTATATATTATGTATGTATATATATAATTTACTAGCACAATTTGGACATTAAAAAGAAAAGGAAAAATGAGCAAAATTTGGGAAAAAGGAGAGGAAGTAGCCGGCAGCTTTAGGGGGCAGAAATGCTCAGATTTTAAAGGCTCAAGGCATGTGTAGAAGCAAGGAAAAATAGCCCCCAAACTAGTAGGCCTAATGCATTTATGAGTGATGTGTATACTTACATAAAATGTAAGTATACATTTTTGCTAACCAACAATATACTACACTCTCCTTCTCTCATTTATTCATTAGTCATTTTGCTACTAATTTACTAGAGAGCAAAAGAAATAGAGAGAAAGTTAGAGAGAAAAGAGAAAAACCATGGAAGAGGAGTATTTTCCTTGATGCGTGAATGGTTGGATGAAGAAGAAGCAAGGATTAAAGATGAAGGACTCCTCATGGTGAAGCCTTCTAGCTATGGAAGTGAATCATCCAAGCTTGGTAAAGTTTCTAGCAAGAAGAAGAAAAACTATTAAAAGGTTCAAAAGTTTTCAAAACCTTGTTTTCTTTTTCATCTTTGTGTTTTAAGAGTTTGAAGTAGTTTTGATGGTTCCAAACCATTTTCAAAGATATAAATGTTTATATCCATGCTAGATTTGTAAATCTAGGGTTCAATGGGTTTAACATGTGTATTTATGGGTATCTATTATGAAAAGTTTAGCAAAAAGCTTGAAAACGATTTTTACCGACGGAACCCTAAGCGAATGGGTGATTCAGAGCTTTATATCTTGAAACCTAAAAGTTAGGTATAAGATTTTCTTCTTGGTTATGGTAAATATATAAGTTAAGAACAATACCTAGTTGGTAAAATGTTCGTGTGAGTTGTTATGGTCAAGATATGATTTTTGGACCAAAGAAGGCCATTTTAAGAACTCAATGTGCAAACGGTCCACTTTGTGGCTATTTTTCATAACCAAAACTTTTCCAAAAATTTGATCCAATGATGGAATATTGTAGTTTAGGAAGATACGAATCCATCGATACCAATTTGAGGTTATTTGGATTTGTAGATTTCATTTTATTCAAGTTTTAATCAAAAGAGCAAAAGTTGAAAAATCAGAAAATGGCAATTTTGCAGATTCTGCAAGAGGAGGGCCGGGGCCCTTGTTTCCTTTGTAAAAGGAGGGCCGGGGCCCTAGTCCCTTTTCACGGAAAAATAAATTTTTAATCCGGGTCGGGTCGGGTCATTTTTAACGGGTCGGTTCGGAGCAGTTTGAGTCAAAATGGGTCAAAATGTTTAAAAGTTAATATAATTAATTTGGGACCCAAGTTTATTAATTATTTATTATTTATATGATAAATAATAAATAAAGTAAATAAAAGCCATTTTTATGATTAATTATTATTTAATTGATATTAAATAATATGTAGAGCAAATAAATATGATAACTAATTATTTAATTATTTATTGTTAAATAATAAATAAAGGATGTTATGAAGTAAAAAAATAATTATTTATTATTTAATTATATTAAATAATAAATAAGGATAATTAGTTAATTAATTATTATTTAAAGGATAATAAATAGTAATTAAAGAAAGATGAAATTGATTTCGTAATTATTTATTATTGAATAAAAAAGGATGATTAATTATTTAATTATTATTTAAGGGATATTAAATAATAATTAAAGAAAGATAAAGTTAAATAAGGTAATTATTTATTATTGAATAAATAAGGATGATTACTTATTTAATTACTATTTAAGGGATATTAAATAATAATTAAAGGAAGATAAAGATAATAAGGTAATTATTTATTATTTAATAAATAAGGATGATTAATTATTTAATTATTATTTAAAGGATATTAAATAATAATTAAAGAGAGATGAAGTGAATAAAATAATTATTTATTATTTAATTAATATTAAATAATAAATGAGGTTAATTAATTAAGAAATGATCATGTAATTGATATTCAATAATCATTAAATGAATTAAGGAGAATTAATTAATTATTATTTAAATTAAATAATAATTAAAGTGAATTAAGGTTAATGAGATAATTGTTATGTAATAATAAATAACAAGTAATGCTAATTTAATTATTTATTTAACTAATATTAAATAAATAATGTTATGTAATTAAGAAAATAATTGTTTATGTAAAGATAAATAAACAAGTAAAGTTAATTAAATTAATTATTTATTTAAATGATATTAAATAAATAATGTGGGGTAATTAATGAAATAATTGTTTATGTGAAGATAAATAAACAAGTAAAGTTAAGTGAATTAATTATTTATTTAAATGGTATTAAATAAATAATGTGAAGGAATTAAAGGTAATAAAGTGTAAACAATTGACGGGTAATTGTTGGAGTGTTTAGTTATTACCAATATTATAAATATTCATTTAAGGAATGATAATTAATGGTAAGTGGATAAATATTATTAATGGATTAATAATATGGATAATTGGATGAATATTATTAAGGGCTTAATAATATTAATAACCAATTAAGGTGTTGTTCAGTACGTGAGAAGCGTTAGTAATTTAGTGATGTATTATTAATGTATAATAATACTGATCGGTAATTAAAATATTATCCAGGGATGATAATATTGTCTTATAAATTTACGAGTTAATAAATAGGGAATTCTGTGTTGTAGAGTAAATTCTTTTGAGAATGGCAGCTGAGTTCCTATGTACTTTACTAATTGTCAGATAAGCAAATTAGGTCTTTCGAAGGCAGTAATTCAATTCGTTGAGCGTTAATGATGGAACGCGAATTACAGACTGGTAGCGTAAGTCAATGCGACTATCAGGCAAGTCTTTCAGTACTATGTGCTATACTTGCGAACCTGTTTGCTATATGCATAAACTATTAAGTGTGCACTCATTTTATGTGCTAACGGATTTTAAATGTGCCTGTGTACAGTCATGTGTTGTTAATAGCTGGTATATGATTAATGCTATGAATTGAATGTGTTATATGAGTTATAGAACCTGGAAATATTGGCATGCATGGTAAGCATGTGTAAATTGTATAAATGCAAAGCATGATAAACATGATGCCTATGTAAATGCCAAGCATGGAGCATAAAGCATAAATTAAATGTAACCTACGTGTTATGTGTTAGCTGTTAGACTTGCTGAGCCGTCGTGCTTATTCTTGCTATAATAAACATTTTCAGCGAGGAGCGAGGAATGTGAAGATCCCGGTACTCGCAGAGAAGATGTTTGAGGTTTATTTTTAATTTAAGACGTTGTTGTTAGAACTGCTTTAAGCTAACGTCGTATAAGCCTTGTGTGAATAGTGAAAGGCATTTGTATATCAAGACGAGTGTAAATATTTTGTAAACTCGTGTAATAAAAAGCAGTTATTAAATAGTCATGTCGACTAATTGTTAGGTTGCGAGTGTTATTTGCTCACAATGGTTGTAATACACTAGGTCATAAAAATATAAATGATCTAAGTTGTAGAATTTATGTAAAGATTGCGATTCTGAGACAAGGTTAAGTAAATGTCATAAAATTTTAAATTTACTGAGTTTTTCAACAACATGTTTTCATTTAATGTTGTGGTGATTATTCGTTGACGAGCGGGAGTCACGGTTGGTCAAAGTTGATTTTCCCCGAGGCGTCACAATTATAGTTATTAATTGTTGTGAAATTGGGTTGTGGGAATTGGTTTGTTGGTGAATCATGGAGGATTCAGAAGCTATAAGGATGAATTGGCATAGAGATTATGTGTTGATATGATGAAATTCATAAGAAAACTAAAATTTATAAACATGCCTTCAATGTATTTGATTTAATGCCTCAATGAGTTTAATGTGTCAAAATATGAACAATTGTTGTTTATCGTATATATTATGTAGTACATAATTTTGGATCATTTGGAACTAACTTGGTCTAAGAAAAACATGTTGGATAACTTGATTTTGAAAAACTCTGCTTTATTTTTCTGGAGTGGACCTGCACGGTTGGGATAGACTTACACAGACTAAAAGCCACGACCGAGGCTATGAGCTCTCTGCCAGTCATGGTCGAGGCGGACTCACTAGGCTTAAAACCACTTGCACAGACTAAAAGCCACGACCGAGGCTGTGAGCTCTCTGCCAGCCGTGGCCGAGGCGGACTCACTAGGCTTAAAACCACGGCCGAGGCCATGTGCTACAAAATTTTTATTTTTTGTTTATTTTCAATTTTTGTGCATTTAGGTTGTGTAATTTAACTTTAATTGCATTATGATGTATAAATTAACTCATATATGGAATGTTAAATCGAAGATTGGATAATAAATTAAAGATTTGAAAGTTATACTAATATGTTATATAAAACGAATAAGAATATGTTCGAATATATTATTTAATCTACGTAAGGTATAAATACATCAAAGCGTAGGATAATGTAAAGATTACTAAGTTAATCTAGAAGAATGTTAATATCTCAAATAGAATCGATGAATGTGTTATAACTTGATAGTATATATATAGGATATACAATGAATAATAATGTACGAGGAATGTTAATCAATGAAAGAGGGTACACAATGAACTTTCGATGAGCGTGTCATCATGAACGAAAATCGAGGCAAGTTCTTTCAGTCTTAATTGACCTAAAATGTTAATATGTTGATATACATGAACTATTTGTGTAAGCATATGGAATATTTTCAATGTTATGTGACTTGACTGTGAGCATGACTAAAGTGTGCACGTTGTGCAACTATATGATATAATTTTTATTGTCCAGTTAATGCATTAAACTAACTGTTCTGTATGGAACTGAGGATTCTGTAAATTTATACAACATGAAATGTATGATGAACCACATGAAACATATGATACATATGTGGACGCACTGCATAAGATTTATGATGCATACATATAAAATGATGCATGAATAAAATGTTAACCATGTATGAAACGTGAAATATGAAATGTGTTAACTTTTAGATTTGCTAAGCTGTCGCACTCATTCTTGCAAATATTTTATTTGCATATTAAAGATTGAATTATCTGGTGATCACGGCGATAAATAATTGAAGCGCATTTAAAAAGCTAACGTTTATCATTTTCTTTAGTTATAAATGCACCAAGTGGGTTTGACTAATTATATGCCAACAAATTATGTTGTTGTAATAAATTACTGAATAATGAATAATAGATATTCGAATTATAATTGAAACCTGTTGTAATAACCTTTAAAATATTGAATAAAGGTTATTTGTTTTAAGTTTAAATTGTAAAACTTTACACTTATCATTGTAAAGTACAATTATATGAAGAACGCATTATATGTGAAATAATGTATATGGTGATTATTGTATGCTGGTTTAGAGATCCAGTTTGTTATATAACATTATTAATACTGGATTATAATGAAGAATGGATAGAATAATGAGCTAAGCGTTGAATGTTGAATTTTATATATTCATTGTTAACGCATTGAAATGAATCGTAGAGTATATAATTTTGAAAAATAAAATAAATTTTAAAGATTGCGATTCTGGAATACGGTAAGTTATAAAGTTTTAAGTATCTGTATGAATAAAGAAGTTTGTAAAAAGTTTTAAAATAAACAAAAATTATCAATTATACTATTGATTATGATGTGGAATTGAATTGAGGTGGTATTTTAACAGACAAGATCGGGATTCATTACAAAAAAATGGGGCTTTAGCAACGATTTTTTGGGCAATGACTTATAAAGTCGTTGCTAAAAGTGTATGTTTAGCAACAAATTTTGTCCTTCGTTGCACATTATGAAAGACTTTCATTTTTGGCAACGAAATTCAGAAGTCGTTACGAAATTTCATTGCCAATTCATTGGCGGGAAAAAAAAAATCGTTAGAATTTCGTTGCAAAATTTTTGGCCACTTGATTTCTCCTCATCGTGGGCAACGAAAGTGTTTTTGTTGCTATATTTTTTTGCCGAATATGAACCAGATTCATTGGCAACAATTTTTTTGTTGTTGCATATTTTATACAACTTTTTGCAACGACTATTAAAATGTTGTCCTAAATTAAGATAATCCCAATAATTATCATTCATTACAGTTTGTGAAATGTTTTCATTTTTCTTAACGAATTTTATGTCGTTGCAAAATTTTGTTGCCAATTCGTTGGCAGATTGTGATTCACTAGGGCTATGATTGGAGGAAATATTTTGGTAATAATATTTTTAAAAGGACCATTAATTCTTTCAATGATGTAGTCAAATATAGAAATTCTATTATATTCGAAGGCATGCCAATGTAGAAGGCATTTATATACATTACTCGTGTGTCTATATTAAGTTTGATAAATTTATCAAACTAAAATGAAAATTAAGCAGTAACTAAGAACATGACGAAAATATGAAATCGTGAGAGAACTGAATTTGTATTCATTGATGAATTCTCTGTCTATATTACAAAACCCATATTACACATTATATATATACAGGGAATCTTTACAACAAAAAAGGGCGATCCAGAAGCTGAAAAAATCTCATACTTATTTCCTAATTTTGGCATGGATGAAACATGATCCAGAAGCTGAAAAACTCTCCTACTTGCTCTAACAGCTTTCTTCATTACATCCTGACAGTCCTAATACAGATGTTCCTACTGAAAATTAGAATATTCATCAATTAAAATCTTATTTGCTTATCAAAGGAATATCTTAATAGAATTCTACCAGTGAGCACAACACAAAATGAACATTTCTGAAACAAATTTATCACCCTAAGAGCTTTTAATGTACATAGGCACACATACGTGCTCACACGCACACACATTAATGGCAATATTTTGATTTCAGGAAATTTACTTATAAGATTGCTAGCAACTTTAAAGGGTAATGTAGTAAACAATATAGCACAGTGAAACACAATCACATAAAGAAGAGTTATCTTCACCAAATTCAGTTCGCAATAATCAAAAAATGCTGACACTATGTCCTATAATTTGATACATCCATATGATGCAAATAGAAAATTATAATGCAATATTTGCAAGCATCTACTTCAAAAATGAATAAATAGTATATACAATTCCAGTAATACAAGCACATATCTACATATTGCCTAAGAAAACCATAAGAAAGGTATTGTGACAACCAACAATAACATACTTGTTTTAGGAATCCAGCCCCAAATGCACGAGTAACCTTAAGACGACCTTTTACTCTATCATTCACAATACAATGCCTATCATCGGGATGCTCATTCTTGATTCTTATAACTTCCTGTAATAATTTAGTTGTGAGAAACTTATCAAAAAATTTGAGCTAATATACAGCAAAAATATGAGAGAACCATCTAAGTATTACACCGCAATAAAAAAAATAACAATAAAAGAGAACATTTTCGGGAAAAGGACATTTAGACGAGGTTCTACTAAATGTTATGTGCACAGATTACTTTTAACGAGTCCAAGCAAAGGAGAATAACACATCATGGAACATCATATTTTAAGTAATGTATCTAATATGGCTCTATTCCTTACCTATGATTCTCAACTCGTAGAAAATTGCCCCATTTTCCCAAAATAATAAATTGTACAATTTAGGTCCTTGCTTGAATAATTCATTCTTTTAAATTCAAAAAAAAATATAAAGAGGCTGTGAATAAATGACAAAACCACGTTAGTAAGGGGCAAAGGGAAAGCAGGCTTCTTAAACTTTTTTTAATTTTATTTTTTGTAAGCAAGTTTCTTACCTAGTAAGAGAGCATCAATAGTTTAAAAGATTTTTATCTTAGACTAATGAGAGAAACCCTCAGAAAATTGAATCACTGCTATCCAACAAAGCTTCTAGATAGAATTCAAAACAATAATGGATAGGTGTGAACTTATTCTTACATTAGTCGGCTATCACAAGTCAATAATTAATCAGTTTTGAACATTTTAGGAGTCAACAAATGGACTAGTCAACAAAGAAACAATATATGAATAGGAAATAGATTATCTGTTTGAAACATATCTTCTTCTTTCTTTCTTTCTGTATCTGGTCATTACTCCAAAAAAATCTCAAGATATTCATGAGTTGGACCACAGTGAGCATCTAGTCAATTTTTTCAGTATATTTTTTCATTGTAGATCACCTTGTTGAGACTGTGAATCAACAATTTGGGAACCTACTATATATGAGGTAATGATATACCTCCATTGAGACACAAATAGAAGGAAAGAAGATAAAGGAAGAAAGCAAGCTATATGAAGGTAAAAGATAAAAATGAAGAACTTGCCAATGAGTAAGATGTCAAGATTAAGATGCACTAATGGTAATAAATTTTTCAGCTTGATGATTTATGCTACAAGAGGCTTGACTTAATCATAAGGCCTGATGATTCGTGGTAATAAATTTTTCAGCTTGATGATTCGTGGTATAAGAGGCTTGAATTAATAATAAGGCCTGACAAAAAAGAGTAAAATTAGTAAGAAGTTATTTAGATGGCTAATTTTTTGGGTAAATAAAGAAAGATTTTGTGAAATGCCTGTCTAAGAAGTTGAAGTAGACACTTCAACAGAGCATCTAAACTAGTAGAAAAGAAAAGTACAGTTTTAACTAAGTAAGATTTTGTTTTAAACAAAGCCAGAATGAGACAACCCCAGATTCTAGAAGCAGTCAGTGCTCATTAACTAATAAAAGGAAGGGATCTCAAACTCCAGATGCAATTAGAGATTCTTAGCAGGTCAGACTCTTCAAATAGTGAAACTAAGTGTTTTCGTCTTCCTGAAAGTCCCAAACTCATGTTATGCCATTTTTCCCCGTCCCCATTTTATAGTGATGACAAAAAATACATTGAACAATTAATTAGTTTTTGTATGACTTGGTGTAGTAAATGTTCTATAGACCGGGCAAGCCCAATGAAAATACAAATTTGAGTCTTTACACCAGAATAAATACAATCAACCTGAGAGTCATTGATGTAATGTCTATTGGATTTTGGAGCTTCATAGCTCATATCTACATAGGCTATAACTAACTATATCTTCACTTCAGTATGATTGTCATCACACCCATTGAAAAAAATGAAGCATTGTTACAAACCTAAGAATATTCCAACAAATGAAAGAACCAAAAATATTCCAGCTTTAAGAGTCTACTAAGAACTTACTTCTTCAATGCTTGTGCTATGATCAGTAGACAACTGTAGTGCATTCAATCTAACAGCTTGAGTAGGAACCTTATAGCCTAAGTGAATCACAATCATGGCAGTTTGTTTGTTTGCCCGGAATAAAAGAGATTGCACATTTAGAAGTGAACCAATTAAAGAACTCTCATGGAAAGTAAAATTGTTAAAACATAAGCATAAATTGATATTTTTGGACAAAAGAATAATCATGATTAAGAGAGAAGTAAACCTTAGAAAGATCACTCATCAAAGAAAAGTGTAGTGTTGTAGCCTCTTCCCCAAGCTGTGAACATCATGTAGATCTTCAGTTAATTCCAGAACCTGTAGAGGAGTCCAAGGGTATAAGCACCAACACAAACCAGCCCAGACCCCAAAACACACACATGCATAAAATAAAGAAGAAATTTTGTCAAACTTTACCATATTAGATGAATTTGCAGTTAAGACATGTCCTATCTAATGCATTTAATAACCAACCACCGTTACATATTTTTCTCTATAGACACCACTAAACAAATCCTTCAGTAAAAATAAAGTATTATCATGTCAATATTCATAAAATTATACCTATTTGAGCACAGAGCCACATTCAGATGTCAAAGTAGCATGTCCCCTGGTTACACATGCAAAAGCAGATATCACAACATTGGCTTCATATACACAATCCTTCACTGCAACAAGAGTGTTTTGCAAATCACCTACAAAAAAATTGTGCTTCATTGTTATTCAAACAACACATTGCGCTTCCTTAATTCATTAATCATACTTTGTTGGCCTACTGTTTAGCTTTTATATTAGTTAGAACTTAGAAGTTAGAAGTAATAAATTAACGACTTTAATTTCTCATATTCCCATCCCAAATTGAAACAGGAGTATTGATACAGGTGAAAGTAGCACTAAAACCATATATTTGGTAGAAAGATTCACCTTTAGAGTTTGACTACATATATGCTTCCCTAAATATCAAAAATACACAAAATGATATAACTGTATATATGAACTTTTAATGTCTGCTTTTAGTTCAAACTTTTTTTCTTATTAAAATAATTGGAGGAAAGAAACACATTAATTAGAAATTCTTAGTTGAGTGCAAATGAAGTAATAAACCTGGGCAACTAAATAAAATTAGTGGATTTTTATGTTTCCTCTTCAAAATAAAGTTGTAATTTGAGCTGTTAAACCACTCCTACGTCTTTTGTTTGTGATAGAATATTGTCAGACCTCTTGTGATGCCAATTGTCTAGACTCTCACTGCACCTTCTGTGTAAGTTATCAGTGAAGGGTTAATAGCTGCAAGAAGAGTTATTGGATCATGAAGGTAAACACCTACAACAAGTCACAAGCTTCCATGAGAAACGAAAATGAAAATATAGTACTAACTTTCTGGATTCCAATTCCACTACACAGACCTTTTGTGATGTATGCTACACGATGATTAGAAAAATACACATCTAATATCTTACACAAGTACTCCAAAAAACTTTCCATTTGACTTTGCCAGTATATCTCGATCATCATCTATAGTCTGCACATAGACAAAAGGATAAGAGAGATAGAAAATTGAATTGCATAACATAAATATGATTGTTTTTACAAAATTCCAAGTTAAGAAAAGTACAACATCCATATACGTAATCACATTTAGAGGTATAAAGTGTAAAACTATTATCGAATTTTTGCTTACCCTGACTTATCAACCTTTTATAAACAATTTATGCCCTTCAGATGAAATTATACAGTCAATTAGTGATTTATGACATCTTTTGTTTACTTTTCTTGCCTAAAAGAAAGATGGTATTATGGTATTATGGTCCCTTCAATAACTATTTTACTTCTTAATTTAATAATTTATATATCTTCCATCTTTGCTCTTACGCACAATAATCATATAGTCTAACCAAGAAATAAAGAATCTCAGTTTAATTTGATGGAGCCAACCCCAAGATGCAATAAAGAAATTCTCTTTTCTTTCACCAATAAAATATGTGTTCACTGTTAAAGTATCAATTCCAGCTAATGAAATTTAACTCAAGCACAAAACCAAATGCCTAAATCAAGAAAGAACATCAAAGCATGCACATTTAAATTGTTTAGAGTTCTCTATTTCCCTTTACAGGTAATATGTGATTCAAAGTATGAATGAAACATGTTTACAAACATGATGTCTACATGTAGAACAAAATACATAACTAGAATTAGAACCCTCCTAGGCACTACATCAATCATAATGTGCACACAAACCTCCTCCCCGACATAGCTAGAAATTAGAACCCTCTTAGGTATGTCATAACACCTTACCCGCAGCAATAAACCCCTTTTGATTTGAACAAAATTCCCCCACAACCATGTTTTTTGCTAGAAAAGGATAAGAGAACTCACTTACAGGGAAAGAATTACCCTTCATATGTTTAGATTGTTCTTCAACTTGATTATTATGTGGGGCTGGGTCTCTAATTTTCTCCTTCAAGCCTTCCTCATCCATCAAAGGAACTTGCCTATCCAATTCCTGCAATGTTATGTAGTATTGTAAGTTAAAAGTTTTGGCAAATACAAAGAAATAAATAATAAATCACAAGTCATCAAACATCTGTGCATCCATATATGAATCTTGGCTCAAACTGGAGAGGATAAACCTAAATTGATCTCTGTTTCGCGTCTAAATACTTTTCCAAACCAAGTACACAACTCCTGAATTAGGGAGCTTGATTTTAAATTATATTGTAAACTCTTTAAAAAATATTATTATAAATAAAATTATTATTTCAAAAACTTAAATAGATTTAAATTTAAATTTAACTTTTAGGATGTCATAAATTAGTTAATAACAAACTAAAATATAAGTACCCTTTTGTAGAACAAAAAAATATTAATTTAACATATTTGTGATCTGTTTCACAAAAAGAGTATTAAGTATTATAATTTTTTTATTGTCAATTTACAATTTTTTAAAATTTTAATTATTGTTACTTAATATTTTAATTAATAAAACATTTAATATTATAAATTATTTAAAAAATATCATTAAGAATAAAATTCTATTTTAAAAAATTAATTACATTATAATTTGAGTTGTAGGATAACATAAATTAACTAAGAATAAACTCAAATTAAATCTTTCTACAAAATAGATGAGCAATTTTCTAGTATTTGTGGTCTATTCCATATAAGATGTAATGACCGAGAAAATTACGAACCTAATTTTTTTTTATTTAATTATATCCATAATAATATATGAGGTATGAAGTATATGTGTATGTGATAAGTTGTATGATGAGAGGTATTAAATTAGTTAATTAAATTAATTAACTAAAGAAGGAAAAAGATTTCAAGAGAAGCTTTTGTGATAAAATCACAAAGCTTGAATGTTGGCCTTGTATGACAATTAAGAAGTTTTATAATGAATAAGTTAATTACTTGTATGAATAATGAGAAAGAAGAAGCAAGTGAATTATTAAAGATAACCCCATTGTGGAAATAATTGTACGTGTATGAGTAATGATATTATAAGCCCAATTTGATGATAAGGGTTAGTGAATGAATTAATTTAATCAAGTCAATTTGCTTGTATTATTAAGTGTTAGGGTTTTATTAAAATAAACCCAAGAGTTTGTAAGTGATGGTGTTATGTAAGCTAATTTAATTAAGGAGTCCGATGGACTTATAAATAGCAAATCTAATTGGATTATATTTTAAATCCAAATGAGTGGTTAAAGTAGGACAATTAAGTTTACCTAGTAGCCCAAGTAATTAATTTAATTACTAGTCCATGTAAATTATTAAATAAGCCCAATGCTTATTTTAATTAAAGATAGCATAGTTATGTAAATGCTAGCCCAATGTGTGATATAAATTGAGCCCAGACAATTTAATTGAATGAGTCCAATAGAACTTAATTCTAAGATCCAAAGTGGAGCCCAATAAGCTTGTATAGGTAAATATGTATACATATATTGGTGTATATATATATGGATACTTATATAATTATATAAGACTTAAAAATAAAGTCAAATTGGATAAATATTGGTCAATCCCGAATTTTGGGGCCCACATGGATATAAAGCTAGCTTGTTGGATGATTTTGGAGTGTAAATTGGTTCAAGTAACATCCAACCACCCTAGTCAATCAAAGGGTCAATCAAAATGTCCATCAAGTGGTCATTCCATGCATAGTAAGCAAGATTAGAGCCTTAATCAACTAATGTTAGTTGATTAGGAAAGTTAATGGTAAAATCCTAGACTTCTATAAATAAGAAGGAGCAAAGACTTGCTAGGTTTGTTAGTCATTTTGTAAGAACTCCAAGAGAGAATAGAGAGAGCATTCTAGAGGAAATAGAGAGAACTCTTGAGAGTTGGTTTTTCACCAAGGAGATTGCTAGAGACTTATCAAGGAGGAGTCACCAACAAAGCCTCTAGCCAAGAGAAAAAGAACATAAGGTTCAAAAGTGTTCTATCTCATCTTTATTTCATTTTTGTAGGCTATATATGTTTTATATGGTCAAAATATATTTTTAACCGATCAAAAGTGGTTTTGATGGTCTAGAAGTCTTAAGCTATGATAAATTGGTAGATACATGGTTTGATATGCTTAAATCATGATTTGGTATGTGAGAAATGTATAAAAGTTGTAGAAATGTTCATAACATATTTTACCGGTAAAACCCTAACGATACATGTTGTGTTTGTCGTAGTTTGAAATATACAAGTTGGAAAATTAATTTCTATGGTTAGAAAGTTAGATCTATGAGTCTTAAAGAAAAGTCCAACTTGAAGTTTTCAAAAATATTGAATAACGAAGAAGTTATAGCTTTTATCGGAAAGGATGTCGTTTTTAGACCCTAGATGGTTCGATCCGTAATTTTCATTTAAAACGTTTTCAAAAAGAGGATCGAGCCATGGAATATTGTAAAACAAGAGGTTAGGAACACAACAACACTAAGTTGGTGTTATTTGGATGTGTAGAGTTTATTTTATTCAAGTTTGAACCATTAAAATCAAGGATTTGTGAAGTTAGTTTTCACTTTGACTTTGTGAGCGATTTTAATCTTAGATCCGTTTGGAATTTGGATTTTTAATATAAAGTGAAATTGTAGATCATGAAATTATAATGAATTTAGACTCAAAAATCACCTCAAAATGTTTCCGTATGAAGAAGTTATGGCTGTCGGAGTGACTGGAGGTCGAACAACCCATTATAGGGTTTTGGCTTCTGTTTTGGACGCTGGGGCATTCATTTGAGCGTCGGGGCTTTCAAGGCCAGAAAGTTCAAGTTGTCGGGTCGGGTCGGGTCGGTCCGAGTCGGGTTTTATTGGAAAATTTAAGTATAACTAAGTGTAAAATGAAGGTATTTGTGTATTGAACCAATATATAGAATTTATTTGTAATTAATGGGTAGCAAAATGTTTAAAATAAAGATTAATGTTAACACCATTAAAAAGTTAACTATTGGTATTGTTTAAAGATTTTTATTAAAATATTATTAAATGATTAATAATATTAGTATATGATTAAAAAGTTATTAAATGATTAATAATGATAGTTAATGATTAAAATATTATTAAATGGTTAATAATATTAGTAAATGATTAAAATATTATTAAATGATGAATAATATTAATAAGTGATTAAAATATTATTAAATGGTTAATAATATTAATAAATAATTAAAATATTATTAAATGGTTAATAATATTAGTAAGTGATTAAAATATTATTAAATGGTTAATAATATTAATAAGTGATTAAAATATTATCAAATGGTGAATAATATTTGTAAATGATTAAAATATTATTAAATGATTAATAATATTAATAAGGATTAAAATATTATTAAATGGTTAATAATATTAGAAAGTTAATAAAATATTATTAAATAGTTAATAATATTAGATAATGAATAAAATATTATTAAATGGTTAATAATATTAGTATATGAATAAAATATTATTGAATAGTTAATAATATTAGATAATGAATAAAATATTATTAAATGGTTAATAATATTAGTAAGTTAATAAAATATTATTAAATGATTAATAATATTAGTAAGTTAATAAAGGATTTAAATATTATTAAATGGTTAATAATATTAGTATACGAATAAAATATTATTAAATAGTTAATAATATTAGATTATGAGTAAAATATTATTAAATGGATAATAATATTAATAAGAGAAGAAAATAGTATTAAATGATATTATTTTGATTATAAAATATTATTAACTGGATAATAATATTTATAAGTTATTGAAGATATTATTTGATGAATAATATTGTTTGAAGAGTAAGACATTATTAATAATGTTAACCTATGAGTGAAATATTATTAAATGATTAATAATATTAACTAAGGATAAGGATATTTTTAAAGGATTAATAATATTATTGAGAGGATAAAATATTATTAAATGGTTAATAATATTTATAAATGATTAAGACATTATTTGATGATTAATATCATTGGGGATAGTGTAAAGCATTATTTAATTATTAATAATGTTAATAAGTGTTTGAGATAATAAAGAGGTTAAGAGAATTATCAGATGGTTAATAATATTGAGGAGCTAAGTGATTTATTATTGAAATAATAAATGGTTAAAATATTATTATACGATTAATAATATTATATGTGGTAATTATATATTATCAAATGAGATAATATTATAAAACAATGAAGTGATGGTTATGTGAGTCGAAATATTATCAAGGGATTGATAATATTATTAAGAGTTTTAAGGTTATGATTAAGTGATAGATGATTTAAGACATATATGTTAAGGTTATTAATGTTAAATAAACATATATGTGTTATGCTAATTGGAGGATCAATGTTATTGAATATTAGGCCACCCAAAGGAAGTATTTTTAAGTTGAATAGCAGTAGTCAGCGGAACAGGCAAGTTCTTCTTAACCCTAACTTGTATTTATTGTTGCAAGTTTCCTTCAACTTTATGTACATTGAGCTATTCAAATTATTGTTGAGCAAATTCTACACTCGTAGTTATTTGACCGAACTTAAAGTGGACTAATTATCTAAAATTATTCCACCTCATTGTTGGTTATTGTATTCGCACATAGTGCCTTTGCAAATGTTATAGTTCAGAAATTTACGAACTGTTTAAGGACGTCTAAGCTAATTGTTTCGGCTAGACAAATGCATGTTTAAATTCATTTAATTGAATATTATAAAAGCTTATCCAAACCATTGGCTGGTGCGGATTCTTACAGTAAGACTGAGAAAGAACAACCCCTAGTTAAAGGGGGATTTTTATTCTTCGGAGACCCGACAGCGCGCAAGAAAACTAAATGTGATGCATATACATAGGACATGAGAGGACTGATCCCCTCGAGTGTCCCGTTATTTTACAAGGTGTCAGACATTGTATGTCTGTTCTACCTTAGCAGCAGTTCATGGTCTTTTGAGACCCCTCAGCAGTAAAGAGTCAATTCATTCTTTTATTGAACATTGATTCTTGTTATTTCACAATTGTTATCTATTGTTGAAACCCTTGAAGATAAATCCTTTTCATTCATGATATATCAATTCTCGTTTATTTAAACTTGCTGGGCAAAGTAGTTGCTCACCCTTGCTATATCATGAACTATTTTCAGTTAAGCCGAGTAATCTAAGGAGTACCACGACAAAGGAAGGATGAACGAGTAGACGTAATTAGTCGTACTATATGTGTAAACATGTTATATTATAAGGTAATGATGATGTATTAAGGTTAGTGGAACCTGGGATTGAAGGTACGTTTTGTATTGAAATTATGTATGTTTCCGCGAGTTATTAAAGTTTTAGATTATGAATGTTTGTTGAGTGATGATTAATGAGCACCGAACTCGAGGTTCAAGGAACTCGGATTTGGGGGCGTCACATAAGAGCCTTATTTTTTTTCTTTATTTGTTTTTCATGGTCAATGTATTAGATTTTAAAGTTTAAATTATTGTAAATTTATGTACTTTGATTCAAGAAATAGTCGATATTGTAAGTTAATTAAGAAGTATTATTAAAAATAAATTTTTATTGTAAAAAATTAAACGTATTATATTTTTTATAATGCATTTAATTTGAATGGAAATTGGGCCGAAGAAGATGCGAGGTATTATATTTTTTATAAAATGGTAAATTGGAGATTTGAATGGAAATTGGGCCGAAGAGGATGAGTCATTTATGTGTGTTTCTATGGTGTTTGCAGTTGCAGATGTCACTCTTGGTTGGTGACTCCTTTTATAATGGGTTGTATATGTAGCAGTAGTATTCTATACGAATGTTTGTAATTTATAATAGAGTATTCTTTAATTAAATAAATTATTATATTGAATATTTAATTAATTTTAATTTTTTTAAATGTTTGATTAAAACATTAATAATATGCTTATGAGAGTTTTATTTATTATTTAGTCTTAATATATATATATATATATAAATATAATATAGTTATAAATTATTTATTTTATTTTGTTATACACAGCAGTTATAGAGAGTTTAAGTTATAATATATTGTATCACTCTCCAAAAAGCTTAAAAATATTAATTTTAATATGATTATTGAAGATATGCTGATTTTAATATAAGTCAAGGTAAAAATATTACAAAATTAAATTACTAGTTATAAACATTTTTTTCAAGAAAAACTAATTTAACAGTAAAATTATATTGTTCATTCCCCTTTTGTTTCACAATTGCCCTTTTCTTCATCCTCTATTTGATAGTGCATCTTTTTTCTCTTTCAAAATACAACTCTTCAGCCTCACACTGTCCCTCGTTTTCTATTTCATAATGCCCCAACCTCTGTTTCATAATGCCCCTCATCCTTTCTTTCAGTTTGGGGCTCTACCTATGCTTCACATATTAGGAATTACGGCTCTACTTAATTCATCTACTACATTTGCTATAAGGGAGTCAACATTTGGTGTATCAAATTATTAGGCATACTAATATAGTGTGTATATATATATACGAAGACACATAAAGATACTTACATAATTGAATAAGATATAACAAAACTAGTAATACTTATCATATATACCATATATATTAAGAAATTAAAATATTATGCTAATACATAATTACTAGTTTAGACTTTACAAGAATTGGTATATATTAAGTATAAAATTGACATAGCAATACCATATTGATATAGTTAATACTAGATTGAATTATGTAATGCAAAAAATATAATATCAATTTATGAAATGCAAGAAATGTAATATTAATTCATGCGTGTCTATTTTATGTAATGATATTAATGCTATAAATCTAAGTAAGAATCTTGTGTTGCATGCTAGATCAAAAAACATAGTTATAGTGCATAATATAACTGATATACTCACTAAACCTCCTAGTTTGGATTGTTTTTGCAAATTGCGTATGAATTTAAGCATCTTAGACATTTCTTCTTAAATTAATTATTTATAATTAAATATTTTTTTTATAGAATCCTACACTAAATAGTTTATTGTATTAAAAAAATTGAATGTTAATTACTAAAATATATTTTCACAAAAATATTTCTAATTTTAAAGATAGATATTAAATGTTAAATTAATATAAAATAATTTTTAAAATTTTAAGTATATACTCTATTAAAGATATATGTTAATCATTTCAATAACATTAACTAATGATATATATATATATATATATATATATATATATATATATATATATATATATATACGGTCAGGCTCTCCAGCGAACCTTAAAAAGCGAACCAAAGACGAACCGTCGTCTTTGGTATCTATGGCGACGGTTCGACCCGTCGCCATAGCCATGCAGTCTATGGCGACGGGTCGAACCGTCGCCATAGATACCAAAGACGACGGTTCGTCTTTGGTTCGTCTTCTCCAGTTCGCTGGAGAGCCGGACCGTATATATATATATATATATATATATATATATAGTGTGTGTGTGTGTGTGTGTGTGTGTGTGTGTGTGTGTGTGTGTGAAGGTTTTAATTTGGGCCATCCAAATTTTATCTAATGGTATAAGATGAATACTTAAGTTTGAGATTCCACCATTCAAGTCATCCAATAAAAGAACTATATGTGGAATCCACTACCAAATGTTGGTAATCAAAGCACATGATAGGATTATAATTATTATTTTTATTTGATTTCCCCCGATTTTTTTTAGCTTTCCCTCTAGATCTTTTTATTGCCCCCCAAACTTTTCATAACCTTTACACACTTTACAAATGATTTTTCTTTTTGTAAGACCTGATCTGTTTCTGGTGCAAACAATTTTCCTTTGCAAGTGATTATAGCCTTCAGATCAAATTGACCCAGACCATCCATTCAAATCACTTTAAACTGAAAGAAGAACTGGTGGAGCGTGTTAGAAACGACCTTATTCCTGTGGAATTGAATTAGCCGAACCATCTATGGGGCGACGGATAATTCGCGAGAAAGATGGAAAATATGTCAATTTGATGCAAAAATTTTGGCGCGGATCTTGATGCAAAATATTTTTTGCGATCAAAATTTATCAACGATCACTGACCCGTCGCTAATTATGTCACGTCAGTTCAGCATTAGCAACCAAATAACGGGTGCTAATGTATTAAAATTACTTAGTCTCCCCAGAAACAACTCATTTGCAAAAAGAAAAAAGAGAGAAGAAAGAGAGAAAGAAGGGGAGTTGCACCCATCATTGCCGTTGTTGCCGCTGAATCCATCGCCGCCGCCAAACTTTCACGCGTCATTGTAAGTTTTCTATTATTCTCTTTTCATATAAGTTCACAAATTAAACATAAATGTATAGTTGTGAATGTATCAATGTATGAATGTTTGAATGTATTATTTGGGAGTGTATACATTTAAGTAATTGTATAATTATGAGAATGAGATGTTAGGGTTTATTGATTTGGGGAAATTAAAAAAAAATACGGAAAACAATCCCCATATGGGAGTACTACTTCTCTTGGAGTATAATCTATTTTTCTTTGGCAATCTTCATTTACCTGCTAATTTCAATTACATATGTAAAATGGAGAAATGTGAATTTCTTCTGTCTAAAAAAATGAGTTTTCATTTCAATTTCAATTTTGATTTAAAGGAAAATAAAATACAAATTGTACTGTTATTATGCACAAATATAATGAATTAATATTTTTAGGAAACTAATATTTTCACATCATTTTTTGATATTTTTACATGAAAACCGTTGTTATAGGTCTATAACGACATTTTTAACCGTCGCTATAGGTCTATAATGACGGTTTTCATGTGAAAATATCAAAAAGTGCTATGAAAATATCAATTTTCTTTTTTTAATGTTGACTATAATTTATACAAAAATGGTGAATTAAAAATAAAAATGTGTAATTTATTGAATACATAATTAAATTGCAAACACATTAACAACACCCAAAAATAATTGCTTAGCCAAAGAAAGTATACGTATTTAGAAAATAGAATAACATTATTAAGTTGAGCAATGCTAAATCTTATATCTACTAATTATAATTCGATATGAAGTGTTTTCATTTGTATGTCTATTCTCACATTAAGTCCGTTGATTTTGGTCTCGATACAAATCCTTACTAAATTAGACGTCCAAATTACTGCTTATTAATAAACTCAAGAATAATTAGTAATATTATAACTATTAGTAAATTGTTCTCAGAAGTATTCTATTTTCTAATCGTATATGGCAAAATAACTAAAAAATGTTATGAAAAATGTCGACAAATATGATGAGGAAGTTGGATTGCAATTAATGTGAAAAATTATGTGAAAAGATAAAGAAAAAAATAACGTACAAATTTTTCCTTAATTCTTTTATATCTCACTAGGGATAACCCGTGCCTGAAGGCACGATATAATTAATATAATAGTTGAGTACTGTATTTAATATTTTTAAATTGAAAAATTTTAAATTGTTGTGGACTCTCAGTTCCATAATAGAACTGAAAGTCCAACCATTAATACAAAAAGATTGATACTCAATCCAGTCATAGTTTCTTTTTTAGGCAAACATTAGTGTGCTACTCATTCCCAACTTAAAATTAGTTCTTGACAGATTTGAACAATTAATTGATTGATGATAGCGGGCTCAAATTTATATAATATAGTGTTTTCGGATATTCCACACACCTTTCCTTTATTGACAAAACGGAATGACAAATTTGGCAACATTTATTTGCCTCTAGTATCTCTAACCATCGATCAATATGATCCATGAACAGTATTGTCTGTGGAAAAAGGGTAGTACTGCAAGCCATTTGGTAGGATCCAATGAGGAAAAAAAAAGATGTAAAAATTTAAAAGAAATATTTTTACATGTACCTAAAAATATAAAATGAGTCCTCTAAGTCCAAACAAAAAAGTATAATCATAACACCAACTAAATAGCATCGCTATAACATTTTTTCTTGAAATTGGACAATAGATTATCATATCATGAGTCAGAGCCTACTACAATAGTTGTTCTCGATATAGCTCACAAAAACACCAAAGAAATGACACGTAATTGCCCGTCTCTAAAGGCACAGCGAAGATTAAAATTTTAAAAATATTCTATTACCTAAAGACTATTTGCAGCCTAAAATAACTTGCAAGTCAATAAGAATGAATCTAAACTGTCCTTGTGATTTTCCACCTAAATCAATTTGCATGTGGAAACATAACGACCGTAATACCCGAAAAACAGGAAAATGGTGTCAATGCTAAAAGGGAGGTTGTTTACATGCAATTTTTATTTATTTATTATTTTACTTATTTATTATTATTACTATTATTACTATTATTATTATTATTATTATTATTATTATTATTATTATTATTATTATTATTATTATTATTATTATTATTATTATTACTACTACTACTACTACTACTACTACTACTACTACTACTACTACTACTACTACTACTATACTAATACTAATACTAATAATAATAATAATAATAAAATTAGAGTTACATTTATAAAATTAGAGTTACATTTATAAAACAACGGTTATTAAGAATAATTTTATATTTTTAACTATAACCATAATATGTAGGCTACGAATTCGGTTGTAGTGGTGTGATATTAAAAATAATAATAATAATAAATTAATGACAAATTAAGAAAATTATGTCACTTTATAGTCTTAAAATAGAAATACATTTTTAATTTTAGAAACGAAGTACAATATATATATATATAATTATTTTGGAACAAACAAAGTATTTTTTCTTATAACAAATTAAAGGACTTGAGATACAACTCATGTATATCCTTTAATTGTGATAGAATTAGCATTTATCTCATTACAACACATACTTATGTTCTTCTTAATTGTAAAGAGATTAACGACTTTGTGAGATATGCATGTAAATCTCATATTTAACTTATATATATATAAAGAGAGAGAGAGAAAGAGAGAGAGAGCATATGTTGAAGAGTTAAGAACAAATTAACATGACATCACTGATAAATATATTCAACTGAGCCGTAATAAAAAATTTATAAAGTGACTAAAGGTTAAAGTAAGTTATTTTTACTTAATTAAGCATGATTTAGTACTAAGCAATTCGTTTGATTTAAATTAGTTTATGAAATAATTATTTATATTGTATTAAACAATTGTAAGCTCTTAATGACGATACAATTTTTTTAAATGTGCAAGCCCTAGTCATGGGTCCAAATAGGGACCCAGTCATTCACAATGGATATAAAGTAAATGATAGTGACTTTCATAAAAAGGCATATTTTAGTGGTAAAAGAACAACTAATACTAGAGTGTGGGTTCAAAAAGATTGTTATAACGAGGTTGGTCGTGCCTTTTATGTAGAATCGGAGGACATCACTGAGTTGTCGTATAAGGATACCTATGAAAGTCAGATTAATCTGTTTAAGAGTCGATGGATTGATTTAAAAAAAAAGGGATATGCGTCGATCGACATAGAATTGTCAATATTGACCTCCATAAAAAGACATACGTGAATGCACTATTTGTGTTACCAACTCAAACACTACAAGTATACTACACTCCTAGTATTATCAGGAAAAGAGATAGATTGCCCGTAGATTGACAAGTTGTCATTCATACTCCCGCGCGCAATAGTTTTCAATTACTAGACAATTTTTTTTTACCAAGGGGAGCCGTTACATAACCTTCTTATAATAAATGTGAAGGACGACAATCAACTAAACCAGTTAGAGGGTGTAGTTGATGATGATGAATTAGATCCCGAGTCTGTAGAGCAGTTAGATGATATTTATATTTAGATAAAAGAATTATTGAGTAACACTAACACTGAGTCTATAGAAGAAAATAGTTATGAATCTTCACATATTGTTGATTCTGAATCAGACAACGATTTCTATTAAAATGTATATTTCTCTTTACTTGTAGTACGGAGAGCCATATATATGTTCTATACTTGTCATATTCATATACATTTCAGTTTTTAGTTGTAGTACTTCACCATTGTAAACCATTACATGTTATTATTAAGTTGTCATTTTATTTGTTTAATTATTATCATATAACCCACAATGTTAGTTTTTTTTTTTTTTTTTTTTTTGTAGTTGTCTTCTTCGGCAGCAGCTAGAAAGCACGGTTTGGGTTGAGATTTTAATTAGATTTCGAAGGCCCCGTCTAATCTTGAGGATCGGGTTCTATTACAGATGCGACCTGATCCCGATCGGACTTAAGTTAACTATCATATATTATAATTGATATTAACATTGTTATAGATACTAACATAAATTGTTGTATATTTTAATAATTTTATAGATATCAGGGCTATGATTTCATGGCTATTCTTGCAAAATTGGCTTACGTCATCTATTACGTGGGCCGACACACCTCTTGCCCATAAGGAGGCAATTTGGCAGGAGTTTTAGGTGTTTTTTTTATTAAATTAAAAATATTCTAATTAACTAATATGTAGTCTCATCGGATTATATTACAACTGTTTTTATTTTATTTTTTAATTTTCATTTCAAAAAAGGTACGAGTGGGATGAGACACAGGTTGTTGCTATCCAAACACTCTTCTGACAGAAGTGTTTCGTTCAAACAAAGGACACCTTGAAAAAATAACAAGAAAAAGTATTGCATAATACTGGCATAGACCATCTTGGGCAGGCTAAGGAGCATATGCACGAGTACGGTTCCTGATGGTGCTAACATGATATATGGGCTGGAATGTGTACGTAGTGGCGGGTTGAGGACGGGGTCAAGAAAGGTAGAACTGTTGCCAAAAACAGATCCTTAAGTATACCAAAAAGGCGATGAGGTAAAGGAAACATATAAGGGCAACAGTTTATCGCAGTCCCTACATGTTGCTCTTAAGGTACTACATAAAGTTTAAATTTATTTACTTTAACGTATATATATATATATATATATATATATATATATATATATATATATATATATAGACGTATCATATTTGTAAGAGGCTACATCTCAAGGCTAGACTATGAATTGGTTGGATGTGTACATGGCCACACATGATGGTTTGCCTGATATTATTCAGATAGCTATAAGTTTTTATTTACGTTATGTTGTTTATAATTTTTTAACGTCATCCTTCACATAATTATGTATTTTCAGCTATTAAAATTTTAACTTAATTATAAGACACTTACAATCGATTAATGGACGAGCGATATCCCCCTGGCAGCATGCGCCCTGTGATAGATCAGGAATTGTGGGAGAGGGCATCAGTTGTGAAGAAATTTTTTGTCATGGGCCAAGGACAATGACTACGATTGAGTATTAGTGGTTCTTACACTCTACTAGCCAGTCAATACAGTCATTATACTAGTCAACTCCACATACTGATGTTAATTATGTTACATCCATATGTAGAGACCCTGTACACTTCAAGCTCCTCTGAATGTTTTAAGTCTAGATGACTTAGTAGTAGATGTAATAGCCAGCAGCACGACAGTAGGAGGAGGAACAAGAGCATGACGAGGTAATCTTAGTAGTTAGTACAATCAAATCAATCAATAGTATACTAAACATGTTTTTTTTCCTTTTGTTATACGAATATTTGAACGATGATGCATGATAAGATGTTTAGGATTGTCTCCTTTTCTTTTGTACCAAATACATTCGGATGTTTATTTTGATATTATATTTAGATTTTAGTTTGATTGTATATATATGTACTTAAATTTTATTTTGGTTTGATTGTATATAAAACGTATTTTAGTTTGTCTCAAATTTGTTATTTGGTACGTTAGATTGAGATTAATTTGTATATATCTGTTGTGCTGTGTGTTGGGACATGAATACAGGTACAAAATATTTTTGAGAAATTTAAATAATAGGATATATATATTTAAAATTATTAGTGACCAAAATCGGTAGTTAATAACCATCAACAACTGAGTATTATGGATCAAAAATCAGTAGCTAATACTATTAAAGACCGATTTTAACAACGACGGATTCAGTCGCTAACACGTGGTGTCACGTCACTTAACTTCACAGTTATTCAGCACTACGAAACTTCATTCTGCTTTACGAACTTAGAGTTAGCTTTGTGAAATCTTCTTTGCTCTACAAATTCTGAGTTGACTTTTCGAACTGCGAGCTTTGCAATATTCCATTCTCACCTTCTTTTCCTGGAGTCATTTGATAATCATCAAGTTAATCTTAGGTCACTTCCTTAGAACTGAGACTTCTCCTTCTTCAAACTTGATATTGATGTCTTTCTCAAGTTTGATTTCTTTATTAACTTGACTAGTTCCCCCTTATTTGAACACTTGATATTTACAATGACGTAGGTAGCACTTTGTCTTTGTTCAGCACTTTTTTTGCTATAATGGATATCATGTGTCGTCTACTTCTTCTTTAGATCTTGTTGTCCAAATTTACCTTACTTGATGCCATTCTCTCTATTTGACCCTTTATTCAATTTCTCATAAATTTGGTTTGAAGGTTGTACTTCTACCAGTTTGTACTATATCTGAGCTTTGTGTTCCTTAGCAGCATGTTTTCTTTCTCCTGATAAGCCAATTATTGCTAAGTTATTCTTTATTTCTTGTCTTTTTTAGCTAGTTTATTTCAAATTACTTCTTTGCTGGAGAGCTTTTTGGTAAGACCATCCAAATCATCTATTGTAAGGAATCCATCTCTCAGTGTCTTTGGATTTACGAACTATGACAGGTATGGTACTGAGACAACCCATCAATGTTGTGACTCTACATTTTAAAGTGGCTCAACGATATTTGTAACTTAACGATCTGAGGATAATTAGTTTTCATTCTACGATTTTGAGTACTTTGACTTGTTCAGTATATGTAACGACCCCGAAATTCGACCAACCTTATTACCTTAAAGTTCCTATTTATTATCCATTATTTCCTTAAGTCCAAATTTCGGTCCGTTAATAAATTTTTAATCACCTTAATTAATTCATTTATTGACATTATAGTCATCAATTACCAAATTTTCGGTATAAATTTTTCTTTTTCTTTTCTCAATCATTGTATTAGAATATTTGTATATTTAAAATCTTAATATCTTGATCATAGTCCCTGGATTGTAACCTTTACTTTTTTTTTCTATTACACGTATCATAAAACTCAACATTCAAAATTTAATATTGTTTATATTCATACAATATTCTTTGTTTCCTGATTCATAAGTAGACATATCATAGTTTCTATCATTTAAATTTACTTGTCTAATCTGGATCCAACTTGCATTTATATACAACACATATAAATAAACTTTGCCAATATATCCACATTAAAGTATTATATCAAAAATATATAACAATTACTTTTACAACCTTCTATAGCAAAATCCATCACAACCCGATATTTCTGATATTTGTTTCTTAACCTGCAAAAGTTTATATCATACAAGTAATGAGCATAACGGCTCAGCAAGTTCAACAGTTTACACCTTTCATGCTTCACGCAGCACATAGCGTAACATGCTCTGTATATCATACATCATGTGTTGTGCTTCTACTATAGCATTATATCTCACATCGTTGCATAAAGTACACATAATTGTCATAATATTCACATATCACATAACATATAATTTATATGCCTCAGAATAGGAATTAATATATCATAACAAACAAACATTTAACATTAAAGTACTGAAGAACTTGCCTTGACGTCCAATTAATAAATTGATAGCTCAAACCCTTTACTCGATCAACCTATGATCATAAAATAATCAAATAATTATTATTTATCCTCTTATGATATTAATTTAATTAATTAATATCATCTATAATGTAATTAACCTTACCCGACTATTTATTTTAGGGTACCAAGTCAATTATTAATTAATATGGTTAACATTTTTGGTTATTCGAATTTTCATTTATTCATTTTCTAATCTTTAAACTTAATAGATTAATATTTAAAATATTTAAATATTAATCCCCAATATTTAATATTTTTACAAAAATATTAAATTTAATGCCCAAACATCATTTTCATATTTTTAGTATTTTTCTATAATTTTTTATAATTTTTTAAACAATTTTTAAACATTTATTTAATTAAAATCACTTTCTGGGGGCATTTTGGTAATTTTCGCGCCCTTAGGGACATAATTGGAATTTCCCGAAAAGCCCAAGGGCATAGCCGTAATTTTTGCACGTCTAGGACACACTGGGTATTTCCTTAAAAGGCCAGGGGCATAATTGTCATTTCGCCCCAAAAACGCGGCAGCGCATGGTGCGAAGCTTCTTCTTTCGGCTTCCCAGAAAATGGCGTCGTTTGGGCCACAGCCGCGCATGGCGCGGACGTCCCTAATTTACGCCCAAAACGGCGCCGTTTCATGTCCGGCTTCCAAAAAAAATTGGCCACCGCGCAATGCGCGGGCAGCCATTTTTTTCTTCTTCATTTCTTCTTCCGACACTAACCCATTTAGCCACATTAATTCCACTTTTGATCAAATTTTCTCCACAAACTAACTCTAAAAATCATATAATTTACACATATATATCCAAAAATTATTTAGAATAATTATTCTAATTATTTACAAATTTTTCATAAAAATTATTTAACACCATAAATACCCAAAATAAATTCATTAAAATAATTTTATACCTTCTAAAACATTCCTTTGAAGCTTTTCTTCCTCTTAATAGCATTAACAATCCTCTCTTGTGGTGGCCATGGAGGTTTCTGACAAAGGTGGTGGTGTTCGGTGGTAAGAAGCATGGAGAGGGAGAGTATTTTATTTACTTTTGTTTTGTTTCCTTTTTGTTTTCCTTTTCTTGCTTTTATTTCCTTTTATAGCCACACATGACTAACCATTTGGAACATAAAAAATTCCACTGACTTGCAACTTGCCCAACTGACTTAGAAGTTTTCGGAATTGCACAAATTCATACAAATTAATTATTTTAATGCATTACGTAATTATTTCGTGTAATAAATATTTTATATAATGTATATAAAATATTTATTTTAATTCACTAAAAATCATAAATTGATTTATAAAGAATATTAATACTTTTTTCAGGCATTTTTCTTGACAAATTTTGTACACGTATAATAACATGCATGTAATTATATGAGGTAATTTATACCTCCAAAATTCATAAAATAATACATATAACATATAAAAATTATTTTTCATAATTTTTCACTTCGTTACTTGGACAATATGTTACACTAACATGTTCACGTTTCCAAAATATTATTCCTCATAAAAATCATAATAATTCCATTATACATAAACATAATTTTTTTAATAATTTAAAACATTCATTTTTCTCATTTATTTTCATTTCTTTACAATTTACACTAACTTTTCTTATATAATTTATATAATTTATTATTATATAATTTATATAATTACCTTATCCTTATATAATTTTCATTTTACACAAAACACAATTTATAAAATTTTCTTCTATCCTTATTCAATTTAATCCTCTTATATAAATTATATAATTATTCTTATATAATCTATATAATTATTATTTTCCTTAATACCATACTTTAATTTCCTTATATAAATTATATAATTTATTATTATATAATTTATATAATTACTTTTCTTCTCAATTAATTTCTAAACTTCCTCCATAATTCTTGATTAAATCTAAAATCAATAATCACAATTTTACTAATTCCCTCATTACATTTTCATTATTTTTCGAATTAATTTAATTATTAATCCCTTTATTTCCATAATTAATAAAATTTATAATTATCACAATTAAACATGCACACCTATATATATATATATATATATATATACATATTTAATTCATATATTTCACATTATCACATAACATTATTTAAATAATAATTTCTGCACTTCCACAATAATTTTATTGTACAATTTATTGTACCATTACATATAATTTCTCTTATTCTTAATAAATTATTTTTAAACAATTTATTTAATTTTCAATTATTTTAAAATCAACACAATTCATCACCATCTTTGTACAGATTTAATTTACCAATAAACTCCCTTCACCCACTTTAAATCACTTAAAATATCACCAATAATTTAAACAACCTTGATAATTTCATTAAATTCTCATTTAATATTATTAAAGAAATCCTGAAAATTCAGATCCTCACAGTATATGTGAGTTTTCATAATCATTTTTTTAGCTAGAGTTTATAGTTTTTGTTGTGTTATGATGAGCATGTTTGATAGAACTCTACGAACTCTTCTTTCTATGTTGATCTTGAGAAATGATTTGCTTTTTTAGATTCTTTATCCTGTTTTGAAGTAATCCTTATTTATCCAAATTTTGCGCTTAAGCATTCTTCTGTTTGCACAGAATCTCTTATAATTCTTTAGCTTGTTATTCAGTTTTTGTTATCCTTAGTGAGGTAGCTCATTTTCCATTCAACAATTTCCCTTTGTTTTGCACTCTAGTTTCTTCACTTTATTCAACGATCATGGATTTTGAATATTTATCTTGCAATCTGAGAGTTATGCATCGTTGAGTTAAGCCTGAGATCTTACTCAATAATTATTGAACATTCTATTATGTTATCTCTTTATTTTGCTTGATGATTCTGTTCAACAATCTCTTTATTCTGCATTTGATAATTCTGGCATCGTAGACTTAAGTCATGAGTACCTCACTTGATGATTTGACTGTTCTGTTCTACGAACTTTCAATTTTCTTCCTTTTTTTATTTATGATTCTACTGCTTCTTTATTTTGTTGAGTTGATCTTGATCTTCTTCTTATTATATTACACTTTTAAGACTGGATCAACCTAACAAGTTTGATCCCTAAATCCTATTTTAATGAACTATATATGATTTCTTTATCAAATTAACCTAACAAATTTGATCTTCTAATCTAAATCTTTCTATATTAATTTTTATTTAAGGACTGTAAAAAAGCTACTGATTACAAATATACTTTAATACTTTATTATTTCGTCCATGCAAATGAACTATCAGAACATTATCAAACACATCATTTGTATAATTTAATAACCGATCGAATAAACCTATAATATATAATTCAATAATTTATTAATAAGATAAATATTTAATAACTATTATTATTTTCTCAAAAATTTTATTAAATATTTAATTTGTTTAATTAATTGTCATAGTGAACTACTATTTATCTATCATAGTAAGTTCAAGTTGTCTTTGCTTCGCACTAAATTGGTGAGTTTATTGTTTTTTTTAAAAAACTACAAGTTTACCGACTCTACTAGGGAGTCCAGCTGTCAGGCCTGTCCATGCCAGATACCTATGAAGGTACGTAAAAAAACATTTCTCTCTCTCCTCTCTTCTATAGAGTATTTTCTTTCATTCTTTTAATTATAAAAGAAATCAGATTAGCAGCCTTCAGCCATAACAGGCAATATACATACCGTATCATTCATAATTAAAGATATATTTTTGTTTATTTAAAATTAAAAATTATGTTTTTAGTTTTGAATTATAAAATCATATAATTTTTTAATATATTATTACTTATAATTTAAATAATTTTTTTTTATCATATCACAAATATTTCTAACTAAAAATGTTTAATAAATAAAATAAAAAATAAAAAAAATGTAATTTTAAAAATTTTAGAACGAAAGGAGTAGTAATAGAGACTCTTCTGTGCTTGTGTTATTTTTTTAATTGTCGAACACTACTTGTTTGGATAAACTTGAGGTTGGCATAAATTTAAAACTTAATTTATTAGACTATTAGTGATCTCATTTTATAAAATTTCTGAGTTCGTCACTGGCCGTTCCTCTCATCCCCATATATAACTTTTATATAATTCCTCATGGCTGACATTCCCAATTAAAATTAAAATTACCGTTTTATTCAAAATAATTAAAATATAAAAATTACTGTAGAGACCGGACAGATTGTCATCCCTATATCCGTCCCTTTTAAGGGGCGGAGTGCTAAAATTGAAGGAATCCGGCGATTGGTTTGTGGACCAGCGAAAAACAAAACAAAGTTGCGTGGTTTATTTTTGGAAGGAACTCGCTGATTGGTTTATAGGGTAATCGATGCAACAATCTATTATAATTTAATAAATGACATTTATCACTTGATTATAACAATTCTCTTTTCATGCATTTAATATATATATATATATATATATATATATATATATATATATATATATATATATATATATATATATTATAACCTGTAATTATGAGTGTTCCTATAAGAATAACAAATTGAAAGTGTATAATAGAATTTTATATTAAAGAACAATAAGATTATAATATATAAGAAAAAGAAATATGTGATTTGTCATAGTCAAATTTAACTATAGATAATAAATAAAACAATGTACATTTTTGTTATAAAATAATAAAATGTTTGTAATGTCATTAATAAAAATAAATAAAAAATAAAGATACTGTTAATGAATGAATGAATTTATAGTCAAGTTTGGATATGACAAATCACATATTTCTTTTTCTCATAATATATTATGAATAAAATATATATTTATTTCATTTTAACGGAGTGCCACAATTCAGTATAAATAAGTTTTTTTTATTGTTGGTGCATTAAAAATTTAGAATGTACACTCTTTCAAAAATAAAGTTATCAAATCCAAAAATGAAATATATATTCGACTTGTTGCGTTTACATAGGAAAAAAATATATTACGGTTTTCTTATGACATCTAAACATTACTATTCATACAAACTATATTTTTATTTAATTTAGAGGAAAAGTACAATATTTTATCTGTTTTAAAATATAAGAGCACAATAAGAAAAATATAAAAGAAAATACTTTTATATAAGAGCACAATATACAAATTAAAAAAGAAAATATTTTTATATTTTTAAATGAATGTAATACTCTTTTTGTTATATATAAAAATGGAAAGCATAATACTAGTATCTTAAATTTATCTCAATTACTTACAGCCTATAGTATTCCAAATGGATTGATATGATAGACTAATAGTAAATGGTATTGTAAATTTGCAATAATCTGAATTCTCAACTGGTTCTCAGAAAGAGTATCTTTCAATGGTTTTAGCAATCAGCTGTTCCTTCCAAAATAAACCATGCAGCTTTACTTTTATCTTCCGCGGGTCTACAAATCAATCAATCAGTGGGCTCTTCCAATTTTGTCACTCACCCTTAATCTTTGCCTTTCGTCATTTATAATGTAATAAATCTGATCGTTGGATATGCCCTTCAACGGCTAGAAATGCATTACCTCAAATAATTACCATAGATAATGGTAATGATAGATCACCTTCTGATATGTATATATATATTTGAACCTAATAATAAGAAGTAATACTACTAAATACTAATTATTAAGTAAATAAACTACAAAAACTTAATAAGTATAATTTTAAAAAATGAGCATACCTTGAAATATTCGTAATGTTCTATGAATCTATCTATATTACTTATTTATAAAATTTGTAACAAATGATGGGTCGTCCTTTAGTTCTACTTTTTCTTACTCATAAGAGTGATAATGATTGGTTGTTATTTTGTTGATCGCTAAACTTTTAAATTGATTATATATTACTTTATTTACTCATTAGAATAGTACTTTTTTTCTTTTAAGATATTTAATGTTAATTTAATCCACAACCTCATCATATGCAATTACATCCGCATCACATTATACATGCGATTTATGGATGTGATTTTTAATTTAGAAAATCGCATAAGGTCCATGCGGATGTGGACGTTACCTATATCTGCACCACCGTATCTCGCTCTCTTCTACATATATTGTACTTTAGGAACAAATTATGCTCTATTCTAACTTTACTAAGGAACGCATTTACTATCTCTCTTTACTTTTTATCTTATTAATATAGATTAAGGTTATATTTGAATATAAAAAATATATTTAAAATTATATTATTTATTTCAATTTAATATTTTCTCCATCTCAGAATAAATGTCTTTATTATAGTTTTAAGTAGTTTAAAATTAAATATCTATTTATTTTAAATAATTTATTGTTTATAATAATTTACTTATATTCTTAATATTAATTATCATATTTTTATTTTTATGTATATTTATAAAGTATCACTACGCATTTACAAAAAACTATACAATTAAATGAGAATTTAAATATGGATAATTTTATTATTTTATTCTTTTTTTTTAATATGCGCAAAAATTCAATTAGGACTTTTATCCTGAGACGGAATGAGTATTACTTTATATTATTTAATCTTTTGACGAGGGATTATTAATCTGTTAATGTTGAACTATTAGTCATATAAAATCGTCTAATAATTTAAAGTGAGGGGAGACTATTAATCCTAATTTTCTTATGTGATTATATAATTTTACATAAATAGTCTTAACAATAAAAAAAAATATTTTATAAAACTATTTAAAGAATTATTAATTTTTATTATAAAATAAAATAATTTAAATAATATTAAATTAATATAAATAATTTAATTTAAAATATATTTTTTATAAATAAACGTTGCCCAAGTATAAAACCCGAAAAGGACATTGTTCTTACTTTATCAGTCTGTCCATAAAATGTGAAACGGATAGGAATCAAAGATGTCAAATATTATTAATATAAGCTGATGCAAAAGCCTAATTTCTCTGAGTGCACGACAAGATTTGCCCCCCGGGGGGGGGGGGGGGGGTAGGGAAATAGAGATAAAGTTGATGGAATGTCTAATGATTTATAATAATTAATTACAGAAATCTTTTTCTACATTTTTTTTTGACTGATGAAATCTTTTGTTACATAATGATAAAAGATTTGATTCTTAACCCTACAGCCGCTATATAAACAGGAATAGAATATTTGTCCATAACCCGCATTGATTAATTGATATTCTAACTAATATATGATATACCCAATTAAATAATTGAAGAGTTTATATATATATATATATATATATATATATATATTGATGTAAAGCATAGTTGTGTACTTTTCAATTTTTTTTGATGAAAATTAAAAAGCTTGGTTTTGATTGAAAATGTTAAAAGTATAATGCAATACCATTCCTCTCCTACAAATTATTGTGAGGTCGGCTTACATCATAGGATTATAGTCAATAAAATAAGAATATGATAGTTTCTATAAAGGGTAAGCATGGTATAGTTTGGTGCAATTTGAAATTTAAACCGCACATAAAATTGCTTAGGTATAATTTGACAAGTTCAAAACCACACATAAAATCGCTTGTAATTGGTACAGTGCGGTTTTAAAACATGCGGTGCTCATTTAATGCGGTTTTGATTTCAAAATCAGTTGAACATATACAAAAATTTAGGACTAAAAGAATACAAACACCGAAAGAATTATCTAATTTTTGTGCAATATTAAGCTAAATTAGGACTAGTCTTGCTTAGTAAACTAGTTATTGAATTGATAAAGTTATCGAAATACAGATTCAATCTTACATTTGAACTGGTTTAACTAGTTTGGTTAAACATTTATTCGTAAAAATATAATTTTTTTATACATTTATATTTATTATATCACTGGCTTAATAACGATTCAACTATTGATTGAGCTAATAACCCATTCACTCAATAACTTTATCGATTCAATAACATGTTTGAGTCTAAAAAAATTAAATGCACATATACATTATCATCAACTACATTAGTAAGAAAATATTAAATATTACAATAATATTATACATCGTGCCACATTTTTAAATCATAGTCCTTTAGTCTAAATAACATGATGAAACATTTTTCAATAACACCGGTAATTCAATTTCTCTTTTTTATTATATATCTAAATAACAATATTTTCAATTGATTTGTTGACTCAATGTAAGAATGTAATATAATCTTAATGTGGAAAAATATTCAATAATACGATGTTAAATATTTTCACACATTAACAATATATATATATATATATATATATATTAACTTGCTAATAATATACTAACTAGAAACCATGCACATCACTTGTTTCTTAGTAGGGGTAGAAAGCTCAATCAAAATAGAAGTACTAAGAAACAAGTGATGTGCATGGTTTCTAGTTAGTATATTATTAGCAAGTTAATTAAACTTCTCTTTCATACATGCATTAATGATGGGAGTATTTGTTGAGTGATCAATAGTCAGGGAGCCAACGACTTCCCACAACTCCCATTAATAAGATTTCAAAATTTTATATTCTATTGTTTATATTTCAGTTTTATAAATATTCATTAGAATGTAATAAGTTTCTGTTGAAAGGGTAATTTTATATTAGTGATTAATTCATAATGAATATGGGGATGAATATGATTGGTAAATGATTAGAAAGATATATAAAAACATATTACTTTTAAAAGAACAAAAAATGTATCAAATGAGACTTTTAAAAACCAAACCAAAATAACGTCATTTTGATCATTATTAGTGCGATGCGATTTCTGCGATGCGGTGGACCGCAGAAATCAAAACCAAACTACAAATGCGACTTTTCAACCCTTCTAAAACCGTTATATATGTTGGAAGTTGATGCGATAATAACCCTAGATAATAACAATCGTTAATTACCTACAATTTCCCTTAAGTTTTAAATCTAATGTGATAATCGCCCCCACTAGACCCTAACTATCATACAACCTAGAATTATCAGTCTAGATTTAATATAACAGTAGAATTGAGAATTAGATTATTTCAAGTAACAATCACACAATTACATATTATTTAACTTGCCTTCTGATAATCATAGTAATACCCAAAAGCTTTATCACAATCATGTACTACTAATCGCTACTTATGATCAGATACAATATTGTTTGCTTAATACTATACCTTAATCTAGCAGATGATAATAGCTTGATTAACTTAACTGACCATTATTAAATCAATCAAAATAAATATAATTCAATCAGTTAAAACAGATAATCAAAAATAAATCTAATATATGAAGGAATAAATAATATTAACTCAATTAATCCATCAACTATAATAAATGATCAACATCTCTTAGAACTGAATAAGAAAAACTAGGTTGACATTTTTTCTTGAATCTACTCTACTCCTACTTTATCATATGTTAATATGTGATAAAACTATGTTAGTCTCCTTTAAAATATGAGTTTTAACATATATTTATAGGTTACATATCAAATTCCTAGCTTTGGAAGAAAACCCAATCCAATTCGGAGTCAAAAACATCAAAAATGCGTCAAAAATCAAGTCTGCCCCGACACCGAAGCGCCTCAGCGCTGTTTGGAACACCCCCAATGCTTTTTCTTCTGCCAACAAGCGCTTCATCCCTCTTTTTGTACTAAGAAATAGGGCCCCAACCATCTTCTATTTTTTAGCTTTGATGTCCTTCGGTCAAACGACCATAACTTCTTTATAAGAACTCTGTTTGAGGCTATTAAAGATGTTCCGGAAAGTTGAAACGTAGATATACAACTTTCATGTTTTAAGATTTGAAAATTTCTGCTCGTATGAGGGTCAAAATTGAGCCTGAAGTGACTGCTACGTAAATCGTAAGTTGAAAATTCAAATATAGTCATTCCAAGTTTTAATCCACCAAACCCTTATTCTAATTCCTATAAAACAAAGTCAAAACACATAAATGCACATAAAATATATAAAACTAATATAAAATACTCAAGACCTCACAAATTATTAAGCTAAAAAGGTAGTTAATAATAAGTATAAAATTCATTTATCAGTAAACCAAAGACAAGTTGAAGGTAGGCTTGTAGGTGTGTTTCCCAGGCTTCGTATTCTCCCAAGACCTATTTCACAACCAGTTGAGAATTATTATAGATAATCAAATTTTTTTTTACCTCTAGACTCTGTGCAAGTCTCAATCCTGTCAAGAGAGCTTCATATTTTGCTATGTTGTTTGTGGCCATAAAATCGAATCTTATGGCTTGCTGAACTCTGAAGCCTTCAGGTGATGAGAATTACCCATGCCCCACTCTTTAGGATAATAGAAGATCCATCCACAAATAAAGTCCAGGTAGGGTCCTCTGATGTCGATACGGTGTCGACAGCGATAGTTTATTCTTGCTTCGAATCTTCAGGAAAGGAACATTCTGTAATAAAATCAATGAGAGCAACATTCGGTAGGAATCGACAACATAATCATCGAGATTGTCATCCCGTACTTGTTTTTCTAAGAAGTCTTTCAGCTGGTAACATCCTTCGATATCATACCCTTTTGCTTCCTGATAGGTGCAATATATGTCCCCATTCTTCTATCTTGTGAAGATTCAGATCTTTGGGGGCTTCTCATAGAAAGGTTAATTTTTTATTGCCTTGACGATATTGCTTTTACCGGTGTTCAGGGGCGTATAATCCTTGTCGTTATCTCTTCTATCCTTCGGGGGATCGTTCTTCTATTGCTAATCCCTGTTAGAATCCCTTCAGTTGTTTCCTTTTTTTACCGTTATCGTTAGATTTCTTTTCGGCACTATCGCCTCCGGGGTCTCTCTGGTGAAAATCACCTGTGTTTTTCGATGAACCCCGAAGATTGGCTAGAGCCTTTTCCAACTCCACGAACTTGTCAACTTTTTCATAAGTCTCAGATAAAGTCTCTGGTACCCTTAAGATGAGCTCTTCGATCAACCTGCTAGACTTATCTACATTTAATCCCATAGTTAAAAACTGAATTACCTGCTTCGGGTCGATCCCATTGATCTCAGAAACAACCTCTGGGAACCTTTTGACGTACTGCCGAAGAATTTCATTCGGCCTCTATTTCACCTGTAGGAGGGATGTCATCATTCTGGCACGTCTCTTGCTGCTCCCGAAGCTGGTGTGGAATTGTTCCTGTAATTCTTCCCATGATTTAATAGACCAAGATGGAAGGGAGGTGACCCATTCTCTGTCAGTCTTCTTCAGGGTGGATAAAAATAGGTGGTACATTGCCACAGCATCATGGTCATGGAAGTGCATGGCCTGTTCGAAGGAGTAGGTGTGATCATGGGGGTCTCCTGTTCCGTCGTACATCTTTACTCTAGGGTAGGTACTTTGCGGCTTCAGTCGATCTTGATCTCTTCTAGATCTTTCGAGAACGAAGAAGATCGGGCCCGCTTGGACCCATAATACTTATCCGAAGCATTTTTGGGTGAGGATTCTTCAGTATGGCTTTCATGGCTTCGTCTGTCTCCCCAATCTTTCTTTGAAGGTGATTTGGCTCGCTTTCGCAAGTCCGTCGTCTAGATTGACTTGGAACGAACCGGCTCCCTATCTCGATCTCGTTCACCACCCCCACGTCATTACAGGTGTTTATCATCTCGGCGGTCACGACAGTTTGAGCGGGAGGCCGAGCCTCTCTAGCTCAAAAGATCATTTCCGGCCTCGTTCAGTTCCTGGTATTGTTTATCAAGCTCTTTCTACTGGATGTCTAGAACTTTCTTCTTATCGATGATCACCTAGAGGCGACGTTCTTTATCTGCTATCGTCTCCCGACGAGACTGAAAGGGGATGGTCGTTGTGAGTTACTTTAACTCCGCTGCGATTGTGAAGTTTTCATATCAATTAATTTTGATGGAAAAAATACTTGATACTAAAAACTAAAGCCCTCCTTCTAGCGCCAATGTTGACACATGATTCTGTCCAGCTGTCCTGCTGACCGTCAGGGAAGAATACCTGCACAAAAATCCTAACGGCTTAGACCGTCAGTGGACTCCTCCGATGTGAGTGTTAATGAATGTTTCAATATAGGTCAACAATGGAAGCTTAAGTATTTAGTAGAGTAGAATAGCGTAACCTTTACTTCCATTATTGACCGAGTATTTATAGCACTTACTTGACTCTTACCAGTCTTAATAGAAATGTCCATCAGAGAAGTAGTAGTTGAATAGGAATGTAATTATCCTAAACCATTTAGGATGCATGACTCCTACTCTAATTAAGATTAAATGTAGTAAGTAGTCATTATCCGAATGAGTTTAGAAACCCTATCCAAGCCTATCGGACTAAGAAGTCCTCGTAAAAAACTGTCAAGTTGATGATCTATTGAGCCTAGTCCAATATGAACTACCGAATCAAACTTAACGAAATATTCATCATAACACTTCTGGTATATGATAATACATAAACATATATACAATCAAACAAAAAAAATGTTCCCAACAATTCTTTTCTTTCATATATTTAAAATATGGGTTGATTTTTTATTTTATTTTATTTTATTTTTAGAGCTTGGCGAATGACAGTGACTCTTTGGAAAGAACAAGCTCTGAATTTTAAAATTTAATGGCAAAGCAAGGTGATGATCTATGCGTAATTTTAACCATGAGCGCACTTACCAATTCATGTGATGGTTACTTTTTTATCCACCATTACTTTTTTTAACGTTTATTTGTAAAAAGTTACTTACAGTCATCAAAACCATTATTTTAAACCGTCAATTTATAACATCAAAGTGTTAATGAAACATATGGTTTATTATTGTCCGCTCCTAATTTATACAAAATTGACACGAAATGTTAATTTGTCGTCGACGAGGGCAACCAAATTAATTATAACTTTAATATTAATTTTTTAAAAGTTAATTTTAAATATTTTTAAATTTAATATTCTGATGAATTAATTTAATTTATATTAATACAATTATAATTATCATAAATTATCTAAAAAGTATTGTTAGTTATAATATTTGTTGTTTTAAAGTTTAAATGAATCATGTCAAATTTAAATGTGAAAATATTTTAAAAAAGTTAATATTAATTTTATAATTTAAAATAGAATGAGTACCGTACTATTATATTTTACACCATTTGTTCCGAATTGAATGTCATTTTAAGATTGAAAATCCTTAATCTTACTTATTTTGAATGATCAATTAAAACATTACCTATATTTGAGGAGGATAAAAAAGTAATTTAATCTCTCATCATTGCAGGACTATACGAAGGTAAAAGGAAAAAGAGAAAGGTAAGAAAGCTAAAAGCCAATAAAAACATAAAGTAAAAGTGAACAATCGTCCATGCAGTGCAATTTCTGAAAATTAGTGCAATTCTTCTTAATTAGATTTCAAAGTTCCTGGAAGTACAAAAATTAAAAAGTTATGCCACTTTATTTCTAAATTCAAAAATCACTATTAGATAAAGATTGCTAGATTGGTTTGCTACTCTAAATTTACACTAAACAATCGGTAACTTTCCTTTTCCCTTGATTTTTTTTAATACTCACTCGGTCCGACTTTACTCGTGTTAATAAATTTTTTATAGTTAAATTAACTAATTTTAAGATTAATAGTTAAACAAATATATTAAAAAATTTAAAATCAAATAACTTGACTTTGATAATATATTCGATATAATTTCTTATAATAATAATTGTGTTTATTTCTAATAAGCTTAAGAATAAATTTTAATTTTAAACATAGTTAATTTGATCATAAAAATTTAATAATTTTAAACATAGTTAATTTGATCATAAAAATTTAATTAGAACGAAATGAGTAATATATTTGTGTTTCTTAATTTCCACTTTTCTCAACCTCAACTTTTTCTTCAATATCTATCAATCTTTTCCATTTGAAGAAACTTAAGTCGCTTCCTTTTGTGTTCTTTTGAGTTAGCTCCATTCAATCTTTTCAAGATCTTCTAGATCTGATTGAACAGAATTACGCATAAAAGTTCCTTCTATCAACCCTTTACCCAATGTAGACAATGGAAAATATGAAAATGGATGGCTCATTCAAATTGATTTGGAAATCTCTCTTTTTTATTCGTCAGCTGTGGCCGTCTTTACTAGCTAAATATAATGTGTGCGTATGAGAATAATTGTGGAAAATACGATATATGTTAAAAATTACTCCCTTCGTGGTTTTTTATTTTCATTTTTTTATCAATCGTTTATAGATTGCAAAACCGAATAAGTTACTCAATTTCCCATAATGTCCCTAATACTCTAACACTAATATGTTTCTTTTGCATCTTTCTAATGAATATTACAAGTATAATATTGAGTTTTTTCTCCCAATTTAATTAAACAAATAGACAAAGTATATTAATTATATTTATTAATCTAAGTGCTTACTCCTAATTAAAACATTAAATGAAGACTTAACAGAGGGAGGACTACCTATATCCCATAACAAATGTTCTTTATTACTTTTTGTAGTCAAAGTGATTATTTTAAAATTAATACTCGAGCATATATATTTAGAGTTTTAAAATGCTAATAATTTTTTGTTAATTATCATGTCATAGTCATTTTTTAAAATATTACGATTTATTTATTTTAAAAATTATCAATTTGGTCATGAAAATTTATAACAAACATTATCACCGACAACGGTAATATATAGTTATTTAGTAGTATTGTTGAAATAAACACAAAAGAAATTGTTTGAAAGAACTATGAATGTAAGTATATAATTAGCATAAAGTGCTGAGAGCTAGGAAGGGAAAGAGGAGAGAGAAGGGGGGAAGGGGAATCAACTAGCGGTTCAGTCTTTTTTCGACAATTATAACTGTATAGTAACAAAATGGAAAAGTGCTTCAACTTTAACCAGAAATACGACTCCCAAGTTTCAGCATTTTCAAAAGAAAAAGAATGGGACCCAATAAAAAATCCTACTAGTGTAAGCTTTTTCAGGAAGGGAAAAGATGACAAATTAAAGCATAAGTAAGAAAGAAAAGTTTACCCTTAAAGGCTTCTGTCGCAGTCCATGTCTCTTCTGTCGGAAAGAGGTATCTGTGAACTGACGCCTTGATGAGGACTGTCGGCACTCTCACTTTATCACACGTGTTCTTCTGACAAATCCTGTAATTTGATTATTATGAGCGGTCGATATTATGATATTGAAAATAGACTGAAATGTAAATTGAACCCCAACTTTAAGGGCAAGAATTGATTTCCACTAGGGTGCACACGGTCGGTTTCGTCGATTTTTTGGGAAAAAAAACAACCAAACTATTTAAATCGATTATAAAAAATTAAAAATCAAAACCGCCCAAATTTTTACATCGTAATCGGTTATCGGTTTATTCGGTTTCGGTTAAATCAGTCGGTTTATTCGGTTATTCGGTTTCGTAATTAATAATTTGATATTTATTATATTGTCAATTTTTTATAATAATTAATAAATCACTAACTTAATAACTATTAATTATAATAGAAGTTCTCTAAATCCGAAAAATAAAAATCACCTAACTCACTCACTAGGATAGAAGTTTTGCAAATTCGTCACAATAAAGACATATAATAAATATATAATTATATAAAATAAATATTTATTAGAAAATTATATAAATTATATTATAATTTTAAATTGTTCAGTCGGTTTGGTCTGTTTCAATTTTTTGAGAAACCAAACCAAACCGGCCGAACTAATTTCGGTTTTTTAATTTTATAGTGTTCGGTTTTTCGATTTTATATTTTTCGATTTGAAATAGTAACGGTTTGGTTCGGTCCGGTCGGTTTTTCGGTTTTGATCGATTTTGTGTGCACCCCTAATTTTCACCCTAAATTATTATTTAGATTAAATACATATTAAACTTAAACTCAGATAATTAAAAGCACACTTCGGTCACTTTTTCGACTAAAAATGCACAGGAAAGTTGCAAGCATGTGGGCAAAATGGTATGTTTGTAATTTGGCACCATTTCTCGCCATTAAAAACAGATATGCTTCTTCCCCCTCTCTCTATTCTAGGTTTACTTCAGTTCTATTCAAATTGGCTCTCGCTCTGTAATCTTTAAACAAATTGAAGGACTATAATCGAAAGGAAAATTGCATGGATCGAGTCTGCTATTGTAAAAAGCCGTTGGTGATTAAGTGTGCTTGGAAAATCCACAATGTAGGAAAAAGATTCTTTGATTGCGTTGATTGGAAGGTATTATTAGATACAATTTTGTCTGTAATGATTAATTTGTTTTGTAATTAACTGTCTATTTAAATTATTTTGTAGGAAGACTCTTTAGGTGTTAGGAGTGGATGTAACTTCTTCGCATAGGTCGATCCCCGATTGTGTGACAGTGCAAGAGCGGTGATTCCAGGATTAATTAGGAGATTGGAGACAAAAGATGAAGAATTGCGCATAAAAAGGGCAGAGGTTGAAAAGCTCAAAGTTGAGTTAAAGAAAATCAATTCAAGAGAGAAAATAGCTTGGGTGATTTGCTCAATTTTATTGTTATAAATTTTTCTGATGAAATGAATAGGCATGGTTGTGTTGGACTGATATATATTGAACATGTTTGAAGTGGAATGATAAACAGTGGTTGCATTGCTCCATTTGGTCAAGGAATTGATAGGCCTTCTTTTTAATTAATATAAAAATATGCAGTGTTGTTTATTTTGTTTTGCGTGCAGTTTGTTGGTTAAATGAAAAAATGTATGTGTTGTCTGCATTGTGTTGTTAATTGTGTGTTACCTGTAGTTTATTTGGTTAATATGAACCCAAACGAACCAAGTGTGCATCCATCCACACAAATAATTGCCCAAAACAAATCCAACTATAAGGTGAATTCACCAAAAGAAGTCATATAACCAAAACACAATAAGAATAAAACATTTTCTCTAACCACTGAATTTATCAAAACTTAATATGAAACTACATTCATATAGAAAGGGTAATAAATGTTTACAACCACTGTTTAACCAAAGAGTTCCACCAAAATATATAGTTAACCAATATTTGTGCACTACAATATACATTTATCACCAAAATATACAAAACCATGTTTGTGCACTACAATATACATCCATCACCAAAATATACAACAACAAAAATTCAGTGGACTCATAAACAACCAACCAAAACAATTCAATGGACCCAATAAAATTAAGTTCATATGTTAATTAGCCCCCCTATTGTCGTGCTTTCTTTTCTTTTTCAGTGCTTTCGAACCCTGTCTGGTAATATAATTTTTTTCCCTCAAGGTAAATGTAGTTGCACTAGTTAAACTCCACCTTGCCATTCCCTCTGTTCCATTGTCATGTTTGGCATTGTAGGAGTCTGTATTCCCTCTGTCCCAATAGTAAGTTGCTACAAATTGAAGAATTTACAAGTCAATTAAAATAAAATTAAATACAATAAAATTTTAGAAAAATTAAAGAAATTAAAATTATAATTCCTTTACCTGAGGTACCTTAGCATTGACTCCCTCATTATTTGCTCCGTCATCATTTACTTCCTCAATACCTCCATTTTGATTCTCCTTAATTATCTTCTGCACAGTAGTAGAAGAAGTTAGAACATTATATAACTAATGTAACAATTTGATACACAATTCATAATATGCTCCATACCTTATGGCAAGTCCTTGTGTTGTGTCCCCAATAATTACAAAAAACACACCTTAGTGATGTTCCAGTCCTTTTGAGTTTTGTTGTAGAACCTTCAGTTGGGGTTGATGCAGAGGGTACATCATTACTCTTTCTTTTAACCTTTCTAGGTCTATCAATAGGAGTTGAGATTATAGGTGATTTGATTGGCTCAAACCCAGTTTCTGGTTAATCTTCACCCACTAGCTCAATGAAGTGCTCATAGACCTTCAAGTATATTTCTCTAGTATAGCATTTGTGTACATATTGTAAAGGACTTTCTTGATGATAAAAAATACACGCCACAACATGAAAACAAGCATGTCAGTCAAGTCCCACTTCCTACACTCACAAGTCTTGCTCTTCAAATCAACTATAACTACATGACCTCCTGAAGTAGTAGTTACCCCATATTTATCCCCACTCCATTCAGGAATTGCTCCTAATGACCTCTCAACTGCCTTATTTAATTTTTTCAGTGATCTAGGGCAAAACAAAGTGTTCCTACTTAACTGTTTTGAGTATCCTTTTGAATTCTAATCATACAATACCTTCTAAGCATTTCAAGACATGTTATTATAGATTTATCTCTTGCCTTACCAATCTTGTTATTGAAAACCTCACAATGGTTATTCACATCATGTCTGACAATTGAGTAGTTCTAAAAAAAGCTCTACTCCAATGTACAGCAGGTCTTTCAGTCAACCAATCATATACCCCTTTGCTTGTATCACACAGTTTCTTCATGGCGCTTTTGAATAGAAAATTGCTACTAGCCCTAACACAATCCCACAGAAGATGCCTTAAACCTGGCCACTTATAATTTTTCCAAAAGTTCTTGTACATATGCATAACACAAAATCGATGCTTAGCATTTGGTACAACAGTTTCAAATGCCCTAATCAAACCATTTCAAAAAAAAAAAAAAACTAATATAAGAGTAATGTTAAAAGCAAACAAAACATAATAAAGATACAAGATATAAAAATATGTACCTTCTGTTTGTCAGAGATACGTGTCCAACCAAGCTGATTAACCATGTTGATATATTGTACAAGCAACAAAAGAAATCATATCTAACTTTATGTGTTTTCTGATTTCATAACAGCCCAAACAAATGGATATAAACCATTATTGGGATCAATCCCAACAACAGTCAATAATTGACCCCAAAATGGCCCTTTTAAAAAACATTAATCCAGACCAATTAAAGGTCTACAACCTTTAGTGAATCCCTCATTTAGTGGTTGTAGACAAACATACACTCTCTGGAACCTACTAAAGTTCTCACCCAAGATAGGATCTGCATTCTTCACAATAAATGAAGTACTTGGCATCCTCTTTTAAACCTCTGCAACATAATCTAAAAGCCTTTCAAATTGATCTCTAGGATGTCCTTCAATCATTTTTAAAGCATTTACCTTTGCTCTATATGCTAGACTTATTTTCACTTCTATCTTTAATTCATTCACAATTTTGGCATGAAATGCATCTACATTCCAATTTGGATTGAGCCTAAAGTCAACCTCATACTTGCTAGCTAACCAACTTAAAGTCAAAGTAAATCCAACATTCCACTCCCTGCTACATGTGTGATCCTTTCTGAGTCTTGTAATCTTGAAGATGTCCTCTCTCTGTAACTTTGCTACATACAAATAGAAATTGCACTAGGGCTCACAAATAACTTGTATCTTGTTCGAATTGTTCTTTTTAAAGGTAATTTTTCTCCTATTTTTCACTGCATGAGACCTAATTGCCATTCTAAGTTCAGCTCCGCTACTAAATATCATCCCAATTGTAAAATCTGGATCATCCATGTCATTTTGTGCATCAAATTCAGGTTGTTTGCTTCTTTCATCATTATCATCCTCTGACTATACAATCATTTTCTCTTCTGAGTCATCAAGATCTTGAGATGAAGAATCAACATCTATATCTTCTTCTATCCTTGAGCTCTCCTCCTTTCTACGTCTTCTTACCCTGTTTTATTTCCTCAAAAACTCACCTAAGACCTCATCATCCATATCACCAGGTTCATTTCTAATATCCTCATGTTCATCCACGTTTTCATTATACATCACATCATCATCACTGCTTTCATCATATGAGCTATCAAACAAATCTGGTAATGTAAATGTTTGGTCTTGACAACTGGATTCATGCCTTTCTTCATCCTCTGTTTGTCAATGCATATCTTCCTTTTCAAAATGTACCTCTTTAGCCTCACACTGCACCTCTTAATCTCTTTCAGTTTGGGCCTCTACTTCTGCCTCTGGTTCACATATTAGGGGGTCAACATGTGGTGTATGGACTACGTAAACTTCTATAATCCAATTCTTAGGAATCAGTGCACACATAACCATCACATCATCATCTATATCTAATGAAAATAGCCCAATTTTCATACCAGTCTTAAGCAATCTATACTTAAACTCAAACATACCACCAATATATCCAAATGGTTTAGCCATAGCATGAAATTCAATCAAAGACATATAATTTGGATGACACATATCATAATAATTAAATTGACCTCCCACATAGGCTAGTCTTAGTTCTTTTATAAATTGCCCACCATGAAAGTATTTAATAGTGAAATACTCATAATCCACTGCATATGAAAATTTACAGTTAATAGGACACCATAATCACAGTTAATAGAAGATACTAAAAGCATTACCATAATCAATATAATCACCAAATAAAAAGACCCACATATTACAGTTAATAGGATCACCATAATCATAATTAATAGAAGATACCAAAATAATTACCATAATCATATTAATCACTAAAAAAGAAGACCCAAATGTACAACACTAAGACAAAACCATGATGTACATAATACTTGTATTAAGTTTTTTTTTTTTTAAAAAAAAAACTCAACTTACCATAATCAGGGCCCTTCATCGGTACGTATGCATCATGATCGGCTTTATCCCTCAGAAATTGACATGCTCGACTCATCCTATTTATGAAATCGACCAATTTATGGAGATGATAAACACTTAAGCAAGATCAATCGCACATTAGCTCTCAAATTTCATAACCTGAACTTTAGATAAGGGATTAAGGTTTGTTAGGATACACTTTTTCAGACAAGCGTGTTGAAATAAAATAACATTTCAAAAATTGAAAAGAAATTACTGTAATACCACTGTCTATATTATGTCATCCAAACTCCAGTGCATTTTTAGCCAAAAAAAAGACCGGAGGGTGCTTTTAATTGTCTGGGATTAAGTTTAATGGGTATTTAATCTAAAAAATAGTTTATGGTGCAAATCGATTCCTGCCCTAAAGTTTAGGGTGCAATTTGCATTTTAGTCGCAAAAATAATGTAATCAATAAATAAATACAGTATCTCTTAAAATTTCAAGTGTGGTTATATATTTATTTTTATAATATTATTTTAATTTTGATAATATCAACAAAAGTTATATCGTATTTTGCCACACAACATTGTTTCTTTTATTGTGATTAACTATAATAACATATTACATAAATAAATACAAATATATGTGTAAGACCACGACTTTTATGAAATACAAATTTAATTTTTCTTTATATATTTTCTTCTGAAACGGTAAGTATGTAAATTGATGAAAGTTAAAGTTAAAAAATATTTTGTGCAAATTTTATCTTATCGGAGAATATTTATTTTGTTGGGGAATATTCGTTCTATAGTGGAATATTCGATTCATACGACGGTGCTGAAATAACCAAACATTGATGGACCCTACAACGAAATATTATCGGATATAGAAAACGATATAAGTAACATTTTAAAATAAAAATGGTCAGCTGTATTATCACTTTTAACTATTAAAATACTCAGTGGTAAAAGAATAGTAGAACACGGTATTACACAGTAACATATAGTATTGCATAGTAGCACAATGTATTGCATAGTATTTTATATTATTGAACTGATAAAGTAAATATTGTACAATATTGACTTTATTAAACCAATAATTGTCACATGCACAATAATTCATAGTATTAAACTGATAATTGTCACAGTAGTATATGTACAGTAATTCACATTACTGAATCAATAATTGTCATTACACAGTAACGTGCTTTTTCTTTTATTTATTTTTTTTATTATTGTTATCATTATTATGATGTTGATTTAACTATTGTATTCCATTATTAGTTGATATTTTTGTTTGTATTTGTGAGTATTTAACTCATAAAGTCAACTACACTGCATTTACAATAATTGGTCATAATAATGAATAATTGTGAATTATTGTTGAATAATTGAATTGATAAAGTTATTTGTTTTATTATAATAAATTATATAAAGTTATTTACGAATTGGTATACAGTATGAAATTATATGTGGTAGTTACTAATTAAATTATAAATATATATGTTAATCAACTTCATTTAAATCAATATTCAATCACATGTTAAGGTAAGCGATATCTTTTTCTTTCATACTCTTAAACTTACTATGATAAGTATTGTTTGGTAAAATTTCTGAAATAATTATATATTTCTTAATAGTTGCGCTTCATCTAATAACATTTTATTTGAACATTTCTATTGAACTTCAACCGTTATTTTTAATTATGAATCTTGAATATCATTTTTGAATTTAAGTCCACATCATGTTGATAATTTAGATATTATTTGACTCAGGATAAAGTATCATGTTATTCTATTTATCATGTATATCTCTATTGTTATTTAATTTTAATCATCAAGAATCAAGTTGTTGTGAATATCTGTGACCTGGGGTACAGATAATAGGATAAATGTGATATAATGGTGGTATGTTTTTTAGGGCACGTGATAAATGTTCTTTTTAGCTTTGGACAAAGAAGAACTGTTGTTGGTATAATCATAACCAGTGGTGTTTCAGATGATAAAAGTTGATAATTTTTTTCTTAAAAAGATAAGTTAGTTGAAGGCTAATGATAATTTACTCATTGTTATCTTAGCCATGATATTTCTTTATTATGCTATTTGAGTTCATCATTTCATTTGTTTCATTGTCCTTCAAGACACGAGAGAGTAGTTGGGTCTAGTAGGGGGGATGGAATGAATGCCAAGTGATGGTTGTAGTAGTCTTCACATATTGTAAAACAGTGTGACAGTAATAGTGAAAATTTAGTTATATATTATTAAGCTCTGCATTTTTGTACTATGTACTATTTTGTAATAGTTATCGTGTATTTTTAGCGTCTCAAATTGGGCTGTATAAGTCCAGATTTGAAGGCGTCACAACATGAATAATATATTCATTTATCTACTCACAATATTTTTATTGCACGATATATTATTTTTTTTAACAATATTACCAAACTCGTTTTCAATTTTATATAAATAAAAAATTCATTTTCAAATTTCGATCATAAGTAAATTTAATTAAAAATATTTATTTAAAATATAAATCATTTTCTTTCCATTATCTATCTATTCAATTACCCAAGAACATGAGACTTGAAGCTATATGGTTAAAAATAGTAATTAGCTCTCTTTAATCCTGTATTTTCTATCCACTGATCCTCCACATAAGAAATTGATTTACCTCATTTTATTTTAACTCTATTTTCAATATTTTTCATATCGTCAGTAATATGATATTTGCAAGATTGTGAACATTTCTATTATAAGATTTGTTTTAATTTTTTTAAATTAACTTAAGATGTTTTTATATTTAAAACTGATATGAACTTCAATCCAATTCTGAATATGTATTTTAAAATATCTAGAAGGTGTTATTAATTACATTTTATTGTTATCAAAATTTAAATAATTATATTAATTTTAAATAAAATTACTCAAATTAGCTATTACAAAGTCAAATTTGCTTTAAACGCTATCTAATGGTTTTAAACACCTATATTCCAAAATACAATTTCTAATGATTCATTTGAGCATGTGAAATTAATGAAGAAATTAATATTGATATGGCATTGAGTTTTGAAGGAATTGACAATTATTACAACCGTCTAATACATATTTATGTGCATGTGCATACATATACCCGATCATTTTATTTTTATTTTTATTTTTATTTTTATTTTTTTAATTACTGAAAATAATACATGTTCCAACATTAAATTATATATATACATATACAATATACATAAAGATTAGGTCTTCTAGACTAAGAATGAAGACTCTTCATTATTTAAATTCTACCAATATATAAAATGATTATATGTAATTGTCATAAAGATTCTTCAGTACTATATTATCTAATAGTGGCCCAGTTACCAAAATTAATTCACCGTCATGATAATCTTAATAATTGTACAAAATCTAGCATAGGTCCATTGACATTATGCACAAGAAATGACAAAGATTTCTATTGATTAAAGTATGAAACTAATTAAATTAAAAATAAAGCATCTAAATATGGCATACCAAATATAGGGACCGACAGCATATAACATTCAGATAACATAGTTCTACTCACTAATAATATATATATATCTATATTTCGAATATTTTTTTAATGCAACCCAGTTGCTCCTGGCTGCTAATAACAGAAATCTAAACAATCAACAAATGCCAAGTTGCTCTTAATTTGTGGTGCAAGTGTATGCAACGAATTCCGTTTCAATTGTTAATTAATAATTAAGAAAAATATCATTCCCTTAAAATAAAATATTTAAACGTATATATTATTTTTTACAACCATAATAAAAAATATTAAATACAATATTGAACCTATTATTTAGGTATAACTTTTGTCTGGAGACAGATATAGTCACCCAAACTCAATGTATGTGGCTTCAAAGTTAGTAGTACAACTCACAGTCGACATATATACTTCACATCTCGAATATAAATGTGTGAAAGTTAATTTATAATATATTTGAGAATTAATTTAAAGTATATTTGAAATTGCTTAAACAATTTAATTATTGATTTTGAATATTATTATTTTTTCTAATAATTAGTTTGATTAAAATAGTTTGTGTTTGGTAAAAAAAAACACTTGAACTAATAAAAAAGTAAAATGTGTTAATTTGGTATTAAAGAAACCTACATATCATTTATTTTAAGTGTTAATTACCATAAAGGAAGATTTTGAGAAGTAAAGAGAGGTAATGATAGGAATTACTAAAATAAAGAGGACAAGATTAATAATATATTTGGTTAAACTTGATTATTAGATTTGACAAATAATTAAAAGCACTGAATTGATATTTTTGATTATTTTAATATAAAATAATTATAAACAGCTTTAAAAAGTAAATTACTAAACATATTTTTTTTATTAAAACTGATGAACACTCGTTATAAAATTTGTTGAACGCAATTAAAAGAGAAAAAAAAGTATCTCTGTAAGTATAGTTATGGTGTGTAGCATGCTCGCAGTTTATATTAACATTAGAATAAGTATAAGTGTACAGTATCTAAATATTATATCCATCTTAATTATTAAAAAAATAAGATATTACATTGAAATTCATGTCATACTCAACTTTTTAATTATTGAGATAAATGTACATAGTATTTAATTTTGTGTTTAGACTTATTCTATTATGGTGCAAACCAAAAGTTTTTGCACGAATTTCATGTTCATTTATCTAAGCACCATAATGGTTTTATGATGCCAGGTGCGGATCTAGCTTGGTGCCAATTGCCGTAGCTGGACTTTTGGGGACAAAATATTACACACTACATAACTTATGGCCTTGTTATGATATGTTTGGGTAGAGAACGTAAATAGGAGTGTTTAGTATGATTTTTTCGTCCCCTTATCATTTTCTTTTCTCTCTCTTATATAAGTTTATATTTACTCGTCTCTCATTTTTACTCTTTGTGCTCCTGCTTCTGTCTGTATGTATATTGTTTCCAATTCTTTTTAGTAGAGAGATTGAGAGGATATCTCTTTCTTTATCTTCCTTTCAGTTCATTTATAAAAATATTGTTTTCTCACTACTCCAGAGGCGGAAGCAGGGGGGGCGGGGGGGGGTCATTTGACCCTGGTAACTTCCGATCCTCAGGCTAAGCTTTCATTTCTTGACCCCCCAAGCCTCTTGGTCAGTACTGGTAAGACATTCTTTTGGGAGTTGTTCTTCATCAAAGCTTCGATGCGGCGGTATGTTTCCGGCATCGTTGCGCTGTTCCTCCATTTAGGGGCTTGTTTGGGAGCTCGGTATTTCGTCTGAAGCGTAGATTTGGGGCTTTGGAGGAGAGCGGTTGTTCATTCTGTTTGTCACCTGCAAAAATGTCCTTTAAGGTTTCATAAAAATTCATTTTTAGCTTCAAAGTAGTAATTTTCTCAAATATCTCCCTTCAAGTTTAAAGTTTTTACGGATTATTTTCTTTGACCACTCTAGTGAAATTATTGGCAGAACGCACCTTTTACACAATTGAATATATATTACACCCACAATAATTTTTATACGTTAGATAAAACATAAATAAAATAATTGCCAATAATCTCGAATATTAATTTAAACAGAGTGTTAAAGGGAATAATTTTAAACTTGAAGGAAAATAATTAAAATTTTTGATACTTTGGGGCTAAAATAAAATTTTATAATTAACACTTTTGTTTATTGTCCATTGCCTAAAATTTTCAATCTCATCCGTTCAATTTGAATTTCATAATTATGAACTCTAATGACAATGAAATTATAAAAATAAAATAAATTTATATTTTCACAAGTAAAATGTGAATTTTTTACAAGATTTTTTTCTTATGAATGTAAAATCTATTTATTATTTAAATTTTATAAAACTATCATTTTTATTTGTGAAAATATTAATTCTCAAAATACATTACTACTCATAGGCACGAACACAGACAAGTTTCACCGATTTTCCATCTTTTGGCTTTACTCCTTTTCCCTCTCGCCTAAGCAAAATATATTGTGGGATTAAAGTATTTGTTCTGTAAAAGACCCAAAAAAGAACATAATTATACACTAACTTGGCTTCTTGAAGGGTGTTGAATTTTGTTATACTATCATTTATCAGCATAAAAATCAATTTTTGCTCATTTGGATGGAAGCTAATTTTAATTTCAAGTTATGCCTTTACTAGAACCCCCAAGGATTTCATTGCTGATATTGTGGATATGTTTATTATGATAGAAGTTATGTTCTTGACAATTTACATAGATTGACTTTTATATTTATTTGTTGCAAGCTGTTGATTTTTAAAGTAACAAATTAGAGACCAAAATTATAAAACCACCCTTCGGGTAGAGACTAATTTATTAATTCAAATGACAGTGCTTGGACTCCTAATTAATGTACCGAACTGCAAAGAGACATGATTCACGTAGATTAGTTGTGCTTGAAAATTTCATGATGCCGTTCCCTTTGATAATTGTAGAAGTTGTTGATTAAGCTTTTGCTCTAAGTTATCCCAGTCAATCTCCGCATACACGACTGAATACTGCAGGTGCAGGTGCAAATGCAGATTCAAGGATTGACATGGTATTTGTCACGTCCGACCCGCTATCTGAAATAGTTTGGTCCCTGCACAGAGGTTTAAGTTTGAAATGTGCCGAGTGTAGCCTGACAGAGAAAAAACCCTCTTACCTATGGGTGTGGTACTGGTGGTAACATGGAGGAAGTGAACCCCGCGGAAGAAGAATCCGTGGTGCATTTCAATCAAACGCAGGAATGTAACAACAAAGAGAAAGCTTTATGCTCTTCGAAAGGCGTCCAATTTCAAGACGTAGCAATAACATGTAAAACCAATGCTGGTGCACCTTGAAATTGTCTGAATTCATGGATTATCAGAAAAAATGATTCTATACGGACTCTTTTAGCAATAACAACCTTAGGTTCTGTAGCGAATCCGTCCTTCTTCATTGAGAGGAGATCGACATGGTTGCTACAATGTCTTTTAGCAATAATTTTTTTTATTGAGAGATTTTGACCCCCCTACATTATGGTTCTGGTTCCGCCACTGCACTACTCACCAGCCATGTGGAGGAATAATAGAGAATTTATTTAACTTCCTTTCACTTTTGTTTTTAACTGCATCAGTTAATTTATAATTTATTTTTTTTTGTTAATTTAGACTGAAATTTAAACATAATCACACACGTTCTTGACATGCCAAAATTCAATTCCCAAATCTCATGTTTACCACTAGTTGGGTAATACTACTCGGACCAAAGACATTCGGTAATTTATAATTTTATTATTTTTATTGAACTATATATATTTATGGATCATGTCCCCTTCGGGTGGTATATTTCTCACTCTAAATTGGAGGTTTTTTTTATCCAATAAAATAATCTTATCTTGATTTTTGGAAGTCATTAGTAAAACTATAAAATTTTAAATTGATGTAAATTATTTAAATTTTGATAAGAGCAAAAGTTTAAATTAATTGTATCTTTGGTACTTTCCAATTACGAAATTATTAAAATTAAATGAATCTATCAATTAAAAATTAAAAAATGTTGCAGACTGATTTTGACAGATTAAAATGAGATTATGTTATTTTAATATTGCCATAGCTAAAGCAAATTCTTTGATCCATCCCTGATGCGTACGATAATTTATTATACTAAAATCGTGTGTCGAATTTGGGAATTAGTTATACCAAATCAGTTTACTAAATCGACGTGTTTGTTGACGAGTATGATATGATATTGCGTTAATCCAATAGGAAATTAACCGGCAATAAAAAAAATGGTCATTAAGATTAATGCACGGGAATGCAAGACTAAGTAAATTTGATCAATTCATAAATCAAAAGTCATAGAAGTCGAAGGGGTTTGTGTGTGTCCATGGTTGTGAGTTGTGACTGTGATCCTTCTATACCTATATCAAAAAGTCATTGAATAGTGAGAGATTCTTGTTGAAGTGGGGGACAAAATTATACATGAATTATTAGGACATTGAAAATGTTTGACTTCAACGTACTTGAGACCATTTATGCTATAATAAAACGCAGTGGGGCACTTTGGAAAAAAGAGAAAACAAAATAAATAAATAATTATCGGGTTAAATAACTTTTTTAGTATTGTACTGGACTTCAATGTAAGATTCCAATTTTTATGAAATATAAATTTAATTTTTTTTATATAAAAAGTTAAAGTTAAAAAATATTTTGTACAAATTTTATCTTATCAAAAAATATTCAATTTGTCGAGAAATAATCGATTTGTACGGCGACGCCAAAATAACTAAATATTGGTAGACCCCACAACGAAATATTGTCAGATATAGAAAACGACATAAGTAATATTTTTAAATAAAAATAGTCAACGATACTATCACTTTTAACTATTAAAATACCCGATAGTAAAGAAATAATAGAATACAGTATTGTACAGTAACATACGGTATTGCACAGTAGCACACGGTATTACACAGTGTTTTATATTATTGAATTGATAAAATTGTTATTGTACAATATTGACTTTATTGAACCAATAATTGTCACATGCACAATAAGTCATATAATTGAACTGATAATTGTCACAGTAGTATATGCATAGTAAATTCACATTACTGAATCAATAATTGTCATTATACAGTAATGTATTTTTTCTTTTAATTATTTTTTGCATTATTGTTATCACTATTATGATGTTGATTTAATTGTATTTCATTATTAGGTGATATTCTTGCTTGTATTGTGAGTATCTAACTCAAAAAGTCAACTACACTGCATTTACAATAATTTGTCATAATAATGAATAATTGTGACTTATTAAATTGATAAAATTATTTATTTTGTTGTAATAAATTATATAAAGTTATTTACTTTTATATAAATTATGTAAAGTAAATTATTTTATTATGATATATTATATAAAGTTATTTATTTTATATATAAAATTAGTTGTTTTATATATAAAGTTAGTTGTTTTATATATAAAGTTAATTGTTTTATTAAATCAATGGTATAGATTAAAGAAAATCTAAAATGAATGGTATAGATTAAAGATAATATAATAATTATAGAATTTGAAATAAACGGTGTAGATTAAAAATGATATTTAAATGAATGGTTTAGAATAAAGAAATCTTAAAAAATGAAATGTGTGGTATAGATTAAACATTATCTTGAAATATACGGTTTGAATTAAATTAAGAAATCATTGATTATGATAAGATTTTTGACTATAAATAGCGGGATTAACTTAAGAATTTTTCATAAACGTAATTGCTTATTCTTTTTTTCACTCTCTAAATATTACTTTGTGCAAGTTATCTCTAAGTGTGTTTAAGTTATCGTGTGTATTTGTGAAGATGTAAGAGTACAAGTATTGTTCAAGTAAGTCTTTTTATAATAATTAGTCAAGTAATCACATACATCACATGGTATTTATAAATTTTTCTTTAAAAGATTTATTTTGAAAAGCTTCATTTGGAAGATTTATTTTTAAATATTATTTTCTTTCAAAAACTATGTTGAAGTTATTATACTTTATTCTATCAAATCACTTTTGATGATTTCATACGAATTAGTATACACCATGAACTTATATGTGGTAGTTACTAATTAAATTATAAATATATAGGTTGACCAACTTCATTTACATCAATATTCAATCACGTGTTAAGGTAAGGGATATCATTTTCTTTTATACTTTTAAACTTACTATGTTAAGTATTGTTTGGTAAAACTTCTAAAATGATTATATATTCATTAATAGTTTGCGCTTAAGTTAATATCATTTCATGTGAACCTTCTTATTTACTTAAACATTTCTATTGAACTTCAACTTATTTTTAACTATGGATCTTGAATATCATTCTTGAATTTGGGTCAACATCGTGTTGATAATTTGGACATTATTTGACTCCAGACAAAGTAAAATTGTAAACTTTTGATATTTATTATTTATTCTATTTCTTTCGTTCATCATTTATATCACTGTTATTTGTATTAATCATCAAAAATCAAATTGTTATGAATATCTTTGGCCTAAGTGCAAAGATAATATAATTGGTGAATATTTATGGCCTATGGCACAAATAATCAAATAAAGGCGATATAATTGTTGAGTGCCTTTTAGGACATGTGGTGAATATTCTCTTTGGCCTGAGACAAAGAAGAACTGTTATTAGTATGATCATGACCAGTGTCGTTTCAGATGATAAAAGTTGCTGATGTTTTTCTTAAAAAGAGAAGTTAGTGGATATCATAGTCTATATAATTCTTCTAATGGATCGCTTATTCTGCTACTATTATTGATCTAAAACTTGTTATTTATTATATTAAATTAAGAACTTAACTGTTAAAAGTTAATGATAATTTACTCATTGTTATCTTAGTCATGATAATTTTTTTACTGGGCTATTTGAGCTCACCCTTTCGTTTGTTTCATTATCCTTCAAGAAAATAGAGAGAAGCTGGGTCTAGTAGAGGAATGGAGTAAAGGTTCAAAAGATACTTGTAGTAGTCTTTAAATGTTGTATATAGTGTGACAATAATAGTGAAGACTTAGTTGTGTATTATTGAGCTCTGTATTTTTGTACTATATATTGTTTTATAATAGACACCGTGTATTTTTGGCATCTCGAATTGAGCTGTGTAAGCTAAGATTTGGGGCGTCACATCTAATTTACATATGTATCACTAAACTGATTTTTTTTTACAATCGCATCACTAAATTGAATTTTTTTTACAAAAATTAAATTTTCTGTCTAAATTTGTTAAAATTTAATGGGCTGCTTATATGACTGCTTACGTGGACAATTAAACAAAAGAAATGTGGCGTGACATGCCATGTGGAATTTAACTAATTTTTATAATTTAATAATTTCTATCTCCTCTATAACAACACATGCCTAGCCCACTCACCATCTTCCCTATCGCCACAACACAGGCCGACGGCTTCGCCTCCACCCTCGTCGTAAGCTACGGAGCCACCACCACCATCTGTGGCATTGTCGTCATGCAGTAAACACAAAGAACCGATGACTTTAGCGTCTTTTACTGGAACTCTAGCTTCACTCCGAAAAGGCTATACTACAGCAATACTGTCATACTGCAAAAATTGGACAAAATGGGAAAAAATTCAACCCATCGATGCTAAGTCAACAATCAAACCAACTCCGATTAGCATCGACACCAAAATTAATAGTACCCACATTCAACAAACCCAAGATTTTCGTGACATTGTCCCCAGCCAATCTCCTCTTCAAGTTCTCACAATACATTAACAACAAAGTCTCCACATAAACCTCTATATCATCACAATCACAAATCTATACCATGGTAGCCGCCCTGCTCCACTTCAATTTCTCTACAAAAGATGCGGCTCCAATCGGATAACACACTCCGGTAGACGTCCATGGACACCTTGAACCCATCATGTGTCGTGATCTCTAGTTTACATCCCCAAACCCAAAACCCTAATCCCCAGGGTTTGGAAATGAGGCTTCAACCAAAAACCTAGAAACGCGTTCTTGCATGCTCCAATGACTTTTGAGGGGGTATTTAGAGTCCCAAGCCTACTCCTCCGACATCATTTCGAAGAGGGTGGTACTGGCTCGGGTCGCAATTGACTGGCCGTCAATGGGGGAATCCGGGAAAAGGGGAGGCGGAGGTGAGGAGAAGGAACAACTCGAACCATAGGAGCAAGAAATCAAAGATACAGAATCGATCGGAGTTCTTCACATGAAAAAGATTAATTTTTTTTTTCTTTTTTTTTTCTTTCATTTGATCACTGGTGTTGAGGTTGATGATAAAGGCGGGGTTGAATTAGTTTTATTTTATCGTTTAGTTTAGTTTAATTATTTTGTACTTTTATTGTTTAGTTTACTTTAATTATTTTAAAGTTTTCTTTTATAGTTCAGTTTAACTATTTTATAGTTTAATATTATTGTTTGGCTTTTATTTAGACTTTTTTTTATAAAGTTTTTGTATTATTTTTTTTTGGTAGGAGGTTTTTGTATTTACTTTACCTTTAATATTAGTATGTAATATTGTATTATATTTTTTCCCTTTTCATTTAATAAAATGTGCCTTCTTCTTACATATAAGTATTGTCATGTCACTTGTCAAGACCACGTCACCAATTTAATATTCAGCTAATCACTGACATGGTGCTAGATCAACATTTGTTAAAATTTAACACTTTTAGAGAGATAATTTTTTTTTGTAAAAAAAATTCAATTCAATAATGTAATTATAAAAAAAAATTAATTCAATAATATATATATAAATTAGGGTCTAATACAATAGGAAAAAAATTATTTAACGCATAAATAATCTAGTGTGACAGAGAAGGAATACAAACAAGACTGTGTGCGCCGGCCCCCCGCACTTGACTCTAACAAACAATGAGTGGATCTCTATTATTATATTGATGATTCTGTATGATGCCACCATTGGTAGTGGCAAAATTGTCAGGTCATAAGAAAAATTCATTTATATAATTTATAAATTTAATGACGTAATTTTTTCCATACATTTTATTTTTTGGGGAAAAAAAACAAAAAGAGTGTTTGTGGCATTTTAGAAAAACTGTGTTGTTATACTATCATCAATAAAAAAAAAAAATAACTCTTTTTATGAAATGATTTTTTATTAAAAATAAAATTATTTTTATAGAACGAAAGAAGTATTATATTAAGTGTCCATTTCCAGAAGTGATGCCTCAACTTCTTAAAGGTCTTGAAGCCAAAATACTCCTGTTTTTAGTTATAGCTAGATATTTTGAGCGTAAAACACTTTTAAGGAGAAATTAAGAAATCATTTTATGCTTTTGTGTGGTTTTGTTGATATCTCAGAAATTCAACAAAATATCTACGATATGGTTTTAAAAGTTATTTATGAAATATTATTTGCATTTTATAAGAAAATACATATTTTTTGTTTTTATAACTTTATTAGAAAAAATGCTTACCACACTGCTCATCTAAACCTACACTATGCAGTGATTTGAGGTAATTGATATTTGAGGGGTCTTACTATACAAGGATTTCGTATTTTCTTTCCTCTTGATAAGTAGGCATGCCATTGGATATTAGTGGGCTCATACTTGGGTATTTCATTTCATATTCAGCCCATATCCTCCTTATATATGTTACATAAACATATACTTTTAACATATATAAAGTACTACCGACTAAAAACTTTTTGTTTAAAAATTATGTGAATTACATCAATTTTAAATTTCAGAATTTTGAGAATTAATTTTAAAAAATAAAAATGAAATATTTTTTGTAAGACAAATGGGGTAATATTTTCACTTGAGACATGAAATCCTATTCCGTCATGTATTTACTGTTACGTTTGAGTTATAAGAATTAAAGTAAGAATGGAAATCAAATGTAGCATGAAGGTAGTGTGGCTTGAGCTAGCTGGTGAGTAATTGTTGGTCACTGCTCTTATCTGTTAATGAATTTTTCAAACAAAGGACAAAGATTTAGAGGCCAACAAAAAAAGGAACAATTAAGAACCATGCATGCAAGTACCTATTTAATTTATTAATGGAACAAATTAATTAATATTAGCAGAATGAGGGGCACTGAAAATGAAGTGTCATTGCAATTAAATTGTCAGTTGTCAACATATATCGGTTTTATAGTGTCTGCTTAATATTTCAAAGTAAAACAAGTAACGAATGTCGGTAAATCATATAATATGGTGTTAACGAATAATAATGACTTTCTTTAAAAATGTCATTTTCTTTATGTCGACATCATATTTTATCTTTTCGTTTACGTGAAATCCTCATTTTATTGACTTAAAGAAAAAAGAAAGGGATTTTTTTTTCTTTGGTCAAAACTACGATTTTGTCTGTCCAAATAAATGGACCACCACCCCAGCTGTATCCTACATATGCCAGGCTGTTGTGCCCCTACTCACTGGGTCCCACATTTTAGGGATTGTACAAAGACGATCTATGTCGACCAAGCTAGAGAGGGACACGTGTCAGATGATGTGGATGCGGCCCTAAGTCACATTCGACCGCCGTACGGAATTCTATGAAACAAGGCTATTAATATTGACAAAGCCATTCATATATAGATATAGATATGGATAGATACAGCGAGAGACATTTATAGGAGAGGTGGCAGATTTGCGGGGTCCGTGGACGGCAAACTGCTGGTCCTTGATGATTGTCGACTTCGACCTAGATATGGGGGTGGTTGTTTCAAAGACAAGTGCATGCGATTGATATAGTGTAATGAAGGAAAAGAAAAATACGAAGTATGAATTTATGACATATTTCAATGAGTATAGTTGCAACGAGTCTAATCATGTATTAAATCTTAGGTAATTTATTTTAGAGTGATCATGAGATTTTTAAATTTAAAATTATTAAATTTTAACTTAACATAATAAAAAAAAATATCAAATTTATTGTCCATATGTCAGTTTAAAAAATTATATGAAATTTGGATAAGTGGACTTTATACTGGGTACATCACAAATGATTACTGTAACGATATTATTTATAATGGTTAAACTCTAAGTGAGCCTAGATTATAAGACTCATACCATTGACTCGTCTTGAATCATTACATATTCATCTAAAAGCTCATAACTTAAAAAATACCATTTATCTTAAATCATCAAATATTCACTTTAAAAAAATATATAATGTTGAATCATCACATATTAGAGTTCTGAAATCATGCGATTAGAGAATTGGATTTCAGTACTCTAATATTATTCATGGTTACAAACTTAAATTTTATGTACTATATAGAATATCTCAAATATTTTCATATGAGACTTGGATATCACGTTTAAGCCTAGACTAGTACTCTACTTATTACAGTTTATTTTGAGTAGAATGCTTCTAAAGTTTTAGATTCAATATGAGTTTATACACACGCACACACATATATGTTTATAAATAATTTATAAATTATTAACAAATTTGACATAAAATGTATTGCTTTATACCAGTACTCTTCATACCGACTAAGAAACTAAAGTAAGACGAAAGCAGATGATAAAAAACGACCAAGAAGAAAACCTTAAGCAAATCAACTATAACTTTTATTTTTCCAAGACAGAAGGTATCTAACAACAAAAAAAAATAAAAATGGGGTAAGGGTGTATGTTAGTAATATATAATTAAATAACATTTGGAAAACCTCGTGTTTATCATAATTAATTTGATGGGATTATGCCTTATATATCTGGTGGAATTTATTTTCATGCTTCATAATCTATCCGCACAGAAAAAAATAGAAAATAAAATAAAATAAAATTCCGCCCTAGTCATATAATTTTGGGGACAAGTGGAATCATTATTATATCTGCTTCTGGTAAAACATTAAATCACATACATGCATGCAATGACCTCATTTAGATAATTCACATCGAAGTACTATGATTGATTCCCTAAAATATCTTCACAAAAATTATTACCCAAAGCTAGCCGGCCTACAAGCCTAACTAATTACTAATATATTATAGTTGTCGGGATGGATTTGATTGGCCATGAATAATAATAGAAATAGCTAATATATCTGCACACCATATATATACATGCATGTTGAAGTATCGGATTTAAAATTAATTGACTGTTAATGAAGTAGTATAGTAAGATTATATATTAAATTTCTAAATTTTATTTATTTGATATGGACTTTTATATTTATAACGTTAATATGACGTAATTTTAAATTAAATATTTGAACAAATTTAATTCAATGACTAAAACATGTAAGTTGCTGAGTATTGCACATGAACGATGATTTATTTTAATGTCATGTTAAATTGAAACTCTAAATAAATTGTCAATGAGTGAACTAATCAATCAAAACTACATATTTAACCTATATCATATTTGTTATATGTAGGATTTGATATGTCAACAATGCACGGTGGTGAAAAATATATTGACCCTCTCCATGCATTTCCATCATATCAATCAACATTCAATCAATCAATTCATCTATCAGACATCATTTATTGCTAACTTTGTCCTACCAAGAACTTTTGTTAAATGGAAGTGGTCCTGGGGTTTTCTTGAAGTAAACTTGCAACATGATCCTATTGTGGTGAAATGAGCAAAGATGACTCAAATAGAAGTGGTCCTAGGGCTTCAAAGAAGTAACTCAATAATTCTCGCTCTTTAATTTATATGATGTAAAAGGACAAATTTACACACATAACAATTAAATATTATACCAAGTATTATATTTATTTATATTATAAAACGTGAAATATGACACGAATTTTAATAATATATCTTATTTTTTAATAATATAAATAAATATAATATTTAATACAGTATTTAATTATTATATATTTATATTTATTCGGTGAAAATAGGTCCTTAACTCAAACTGTTAATAATATGTCAGATGACTTTCAAGAGTACAAACAAAGCTTATATGAGAATGGGATCACACAGAGAGAGAGAGAGAGGGTGATGACGACAAAGAAGTTTTGAAGTAAACTAATTATTTGCATGATCTTAATGTGGTGAAATTAGCAAATTAAGATGCATTTAATGTATTTCACAAAAAGTAATAAAAGAAGACAAGAAAGAAGTGGTCCTAGGGTTTCTTGGCTTGACAATGGATTGATGAGAGAACTCAATAATTCTTACTACTAAATGCTTATGGTGAAAATCAAGTCCTTTATTGGGGTATAGCAAGTGTACTATGATTTTATGTAAAGGACAATGGAGAGACGTACACAGTAAAAAATTGTACTATGTTTATTAATTATATTACACATTACCGCTGAACTAGAAACTTTTGCGCTTAAATACATTTTTCTATTCAACATTCTCAAATCAATCGAGACCCAAAGTAAGGGTACCCCCTCCCCTACCGGCTACCATGCATATGTCATATGTGACTAGACAAATTAACCATACATATCAAAAACTATGATATTTTTATTAAGTAAACTAACTCAGGTATAAGTTTAATTAAATTGTTAGAATACATTTAACAACGTGTATCAAGTTAAACAATAATCAACTGATAAATTAAATGTTGCACTCTTGGAGTTTGTCAGCTGTTGTTATTAACTGATACACAAATTAAGGTAGCCGGCCTACGATCCTACTTCCTAGGTGTTATTGTTGTCGGATCTAGCCATGAAATTATATCGGTAGAGAGACAGAAGAGATGAGGGCCATGTGATCAATTCTTGTAACAACTCTACATAGCCGTATAAGCTACACCACAGTGGATGAGAAAGGAGCCTGGCCATGCATTTCAAAAATGCATCCATCAGTACGTATTCGTATCATTTCATAATTTCATTGCACATACTGACAAGACTGTGCAATTATTACTAACTTAATTTTGTCCTTCCAATAACTTTTGGCAAGGGGACCAAAACAAATTATAATTTAAAGTGTTCATGTTTGTCAGATGACTTTCAAGGGTGAAAGCAAAATTATGAATTTTGTTTTATTATTAAAAAGGACTAATTATATTTTTATTACACGAAATATTATTAAATTCATAAATTGATTCCTAAAATAATTAGGTCGTTAAAATAGTTAGGCTTACAAATTAATGTATCTAAGTTAAACTTATAAGATAAAAACTAAATCAAAGCTTATAATCTGAATTAGGAGGAGAGTAGAGGTTTAATCCAATACCAAGAAAAACAAGTAATATCGAAGTCCAATACCAAGCAAAGCCCTAGAGACTATAAATGAAGAAATTGGGAATCCTTAACTCAACATAAGGTAGATCCTTAACCCGTCACAAAGTAACGACATCCTATCAATCCTCGAATCGACTTTGCTAGTTGGCGAAAAGGTTTTGGCATGCATACCATTTCTTCTTAGCCAACCAAAGTATTCTGATGGCAATAAGCTTATTTGCAGTTTAATATATACACGAATTATTTCTGGGTTATAAATAGAGCCTTCTTTTTTCTAGATCCATCTCACATCAATAACCCGATCCATACCAACTATAGGTAATTTTAGACAAGTTTCTTTTGAAATAGATACCTAAATGCCAAGTATAACTCGTAACAATCCATCTTCCAGGACGTATGATGATTCTTTCACCATTTGGGACACTAATTTACCTGCTAAAATATCACCTATCTCTACCCATCTCCTAGAATTATAATTTCGTTTTTTGTCTAAGTTGCGCAATAAATGAGCTTCTAAATATGGTATTTCATTAGTCACCCTTTTGAGGCATTAACTTGTCAATACATAAAGTTTCAAATTTGCTTACAATATCGACCCCAAAATTAATTTTTGGTAGAAATTGACTGGAATACCCAATTTGCCGATAACCCATTTGGTTTTATACAATTTGACTATATTCAGATATGGTTTAACTTCATTAAAAAAATAAAATACTAATTAATACATGTGCAAAAGAAGCAATATGTATTCTACCACACAAAAATCACTAAATTAAAATTTGTTCATGAAGGCAAACAAATCACTAAAACAAATCTTTAAGCAAAGCACCAAAGTTACTTCACATCCACATTTGTGGGTCTTCTTAGATAATAATAATAATAATAATAATAATAATAATAATTTAATTGGACCAATCTTTTCACAAATTTATATTACATCCTTGGTGGGTTTAGATTTTCGGTGGAAAAACTACAAGCTTTTGTGGGTGTTCTTAGATCTGCCCAAAATTTAATTGAATCAATTTTTTGCCCCAAATTTGCAGTGCATGTTTGGTGGGTTTTGATTTTGGGTGATAAAGCTACAAGCTTGGGTGTTTAAAGGAAGACTATGTATAGGACAGACCATTGGAAATAGCTGGAAATTCAGCTACAAATGATGATTGGAGTAAGAATTTGCAGGACTTTGATTAGGCGACCGTTGGATGAGACCCAACAGAGCTGGCTATTAGGTCTTGGTGAGCAACAACAGAAGAAATATGTGGATCTGGATTATGTTATTATGAGCAAAAAGTTTTTTGTGTGGACTGTTGGGACTATTTTGACAGTTGAGCTTATTTTACTGAATTTGTTACTCTTATTATCAAGACTATGCCACGACATCACAACCATAAACCGCCGTTGAAAAATTACATTGTTGCTCTACACAAAGTATTCATGGTTTTTATTGCCCAATGTTGTAAGTGATTTAAATTTTGTTTTTTCATATTTTCACATAGACTAAGTGATCTTCTTCATTGGGTTAGTGTTTGTTATTGAATTTAATAGTTTATTAGGTGTGAATGAATTTGGATATTCCTTTGTCTCTTGGATGAATTGAAATATAGTTAGAACGAATGAATTTGGAAATTTTCTTAGTTTGAATTATTTTTTTCTAGGGCAAATGATTGAATAGAGAGAGAGAGTTAGGAATTGAAAATAAATTTTCTCAATTCGAATTTTTGTGTGGTAGAATATGTATTACTTCTTTTATATGTGTATTAAGTAGAATTTTAATATTTTAATGAAGTCAAAACGTATTTAAATACGATCAAACCTAACAAACGGTCCAACATGTGGTCGATAAAGGGTAGAGGGAAGTGATCCTTTTGTGTAAATTTGTCTATAATTCATGCATACCCGCCAACCTGTAACTGTCTTTGTTGGAATTAGCTCATTGTTGTCGTTAGTCACCACTGTCATTCCCCCTTCCTAGGAATGCAGTGCACTGGGCTTACCCATGCACTATTGAAAATTGGATAGATTAAACCTGCATCTAACCACTTGATAATCTCTTTCTTTACGACTTCTTTCATTATTGGGTTTAGCCTCCGCTGCTGCTTTATTGTTGGCGTAGCTTCTTCCTCCAAAAGGATTTTGTGCATACAAATAGACGGACTAATCCCCTTTATGTCTGCTAAAATCCAACTAATAGCCGATTTGTACTCTCTAAGAACCCGCATCAGTTTTTCTTCCTGGCTTTAATTCAACGAAGTGGAGATTATTACTAGTAGAGTAGAAGAACTCCCCAAATAAGCATACCTCAAATGACTCGACAACGGTTTTAACTCTAGTGTGGGTGGTTCCTCCAATAATGACTTAACTCGAGCTGGTGGTTTATCTAAATAATCTAATGTCTTAACTGGTGGTCTGAATTTGTCGACCCTTGGCATAATATTCAATAATTGTACAAACTCGAATAATACTGGATCATCTGAATTAGCAATCATGATCAAAGATGTATCAAGAGGATCTGCATTGAGTGTAGCCACGAACTCACCCTCAACTAAATCTTCTACAATATCCACACTAAAACACTCATCCATCTCCTTAGGAAACTTCATTGCCTTAAACACATTAAAAGTCACCTCTTGATCTTGGATTCGCATAGTTAACTCGCCTTTTTGCACATTAATCAGTGTTCTACCAGTTGCCAAGAATGGTCTCCTAAGAATGATTGGTATATCACGATCCTCCTTAAAATCTAAGACGATGAAGTCCATTGGGAATATAAATTTATCTACCTTTACCAACGCGTCCTCCACAATTCCCCTTGGATAAGTAAAAGATCGATCTACCAGTTATATCACATTAGTGGGAACTGTTTTCTTTAACCCAAGTTGCTGATAAACCGACAAAGGCATCAGATTGATGCTCGCACCCAAATCACAAAGACACCGGCTAAAAAATTGAGTCCCAATTGTGCATGGAATGGTGAAGTTACCCGGATCCTTAAGTTTTGGAGGCAACTTCTTCTGTAAGATTGCATTGCACTCTTCTGTAAGGGCCCCGATTTCAAATTCACTAAGTTTCCTTTTTTCTTGAGAGGATATCCTTTATGAACTTCACGTAACTTGGCATTTGTTCTAATGCATCTATAAAAGGGATGTTGATTTTGAGTTTCTTAAATACCTCCAAGAACTTCGAGAACTGTTTATCCAATTTCTGTTTTATTGATTGCATTGGCCAATTGCCCCATCTGATTCTCTAAGTTTCGAAGTGCAACAGATTGATTTTTTACGTTTACATCCATCTTATTCATCATCTTATCTTGAGCCTACATTCTTACCTCAGTTCCTGTCATATACTTGGCCAACATCTCTTCCAAATTTGTTTGCTTTTCTGGCTGAGGAAGGGGCTGTTGTTGTTAACGAGCCTGGAATCCCAATGGGTAAGATTGTCGTGGAGCTTGAGGTTGAGTTGGGTTGTCTCTCAAAGAGAAGTTGGGATGGTTCCTCCACCCAAGATTATAGTTATTGGGGTTACTGACGTTTTGCTGCTAATTATAATTCCCCACATATTGCACTGACTCAGAACTTATAGCACACTACTCTGTCGGATGTTCACCAGCACATAATTCACAAATCACCAATATATTTTTGAATATTGGGCACTCCCATAGCATCAAACCTCTTCACCAAGGTAGACATTTGTGCAGCCAATGCAGTTTTTGGATTTACTTCAATTCTTCCAGCTACTCTAGGTTGATTCATTCTCGTAGTAGGCCGTTAATAGTTATTCGCCACCATGGTTTCTAACAACTTGTAAGCTTCATCATAATTCTTTGACATGAGAGCACCCATACAGCCGCATCAATACTTGTTTGGGTGGCATTGAATAACCCATTATAGAACGTCTCTCCCATACTTCATATAGCTACTCCGAGTCATGTTGAACAAAGCTAGTAATGTCATTCCGCATCTTGGCTGTTTTAGCCGGTGGAAAGAACTTGGCAAGGAACTTTTGCTCCAAGTCATTCCACATCATTATTGAACCGGGGGGTAAAGAGTGAAGCCAAGCCCTTGCCTTTATCACGGAGTGTAAATGGAAATAGCCTCAGCCTGATTGCATCTTCACTGACTCTATGAAATTTCAACTTATCACAAATCTCTAGAAAGCTAACTAAGTGTTCACTTGGATGATCATTCAGTAATCCCCCAAACTGTACTGAATTTTGAAACATCTGAATAGTTCCTGGTTTAATCTCAAAATTTATAGTAGTGATTGCAAGCCTTTGAATGTTTGACTGTATCTCAGTGACCCGAGGCATTGCAAAGTCCCTCAACAATTTATGTTCCTCGTCTGCCATTTTCTCTTGATTTTGTAACGTTTCTTGAATAAAGCGTCGAATTCTTCGGAACCTTCGTTCAATATCGTCTTCATAAGGTACGATTACCTGGCCCTTCGAACGTGTTTGCATACAAAATCACGAGTACCTGAAACATAAAATAAATTAGAAAAAATGAGAAAAAGTTTAATCTAAGATCAATTTAATAAAAACTAATACTGACAAAATATCAAAAATAATTCCCAACAACGGCACCAAAAACGTGTTGCCTATTTTTAACCCTGGTTTAACACATAAGTATACGTGGTCAAAATGTAATAAATTGACAAAAAGAGTATCGTCCCACTGAGATTATATTCGATATTCATCAATAATTAACTTTCTAAATAAACTAATCTTAATTAAACTAACACTTTGAGATTGATTATGATCTATTAAAAACAAATTAAAATTAACTAAGACTAATTGTCAAAATTCAAATATTAGGTTTAAAGACTTAAGACTATAACTTTCCTCAATACTTTATTTAAATATTATTAATTCTCGTTACTTCAAATTAAATACACTGGATTGTTAATTAAAAATTCTTTATAATATTTATATGCACCTCTCGATGACACATAAACAATTCCACTAAATTCTACCAATTAAGGAATAGAATTTCATGGAGCATCCCAATTAATTAAAATACTATATCTCTAGGTGAATTATATTAAAGAGGATTTAAGTGTAGATTCTCTTCATAATTACATATGGCAAATAGACATATCTCTATCCTACTCACAAATCATAATTCCTATCGATGCAGAAATTACAATCATACGCTATCATATCAAAGTCTAAATCTATACTCCTTTCATCAGGTTCATATGGATTAACACGCTAACTACTGGCCAGGTAATTAAAAATATGCACACATATGATAGACAATCCAAATATATTTAACATAAAATAACTAAGAACAAACTTAATTCAAACTATGCATCGGGTTCCGTTGTAATCTTAAAAGAGAATTTAGTTCACCATAGAGTAATTAAAAAACATAGTTGTAAAAGTATCCAACATCTAAGAATATCAAATACAAGAAAATAGAGAAGAAATAAGATCGAATAAACTCTCCCCAATCTTAATATTTTGATCTTTTCTTATTGAATGCTTCCAAGCTCTAGCCTCTAATTGCAATCTTTGAAGCTTAAGCGTCCAAAAGAAATATATCCACCTTGGGGTTATAAACCTACTATTTATACTCCTAATAAGTTGTCCTAACTTCTCATGAACTCTTGATAAAAAAAAATCACTTGGCCTAGTCAAAAAAATTGCGCAATTAAAATTACTCGTTGACTGGGGCAGCTGCCCTGCTTAATGGGGCTAACGCACTACTCTCTCATAAATCAAATTACGTTCTGCATATTTAGGGCGGAAGCTCTAGGAAGTAGGGCGGCCGCGCTACTGCTCCAGAATTTCTACTTTGCTCATTTTTATGTGTTTTTGATCCTAAATATCCAGTTCTTGCTCCGATATGGTATTTCCTACAAAATAATATAGCACATAGAAACAAACACTAATTCATGGCTAAAGATACTCAATTCGTAGGAATTTAACCCACTCATCAAATATTCAATCTCCTTTATTATACTTGCATCTAAATGCTTTGCTACTTAATTATCAATCACATTCTGTCTTTCTAGGGCAAAAATTCAATGCTTTTGAAAAGCTGGTTTCTTTTCTGGATTAATTGACAGATTGTGGATGGCTACGTCTTCAGCTATCCCTGTCATGTTGTACGGAGTCCAAGCAAAGATGTCGGCATATGTGCTGAGTAGTTCTATCAATCTACACCTAATAATATCTTACAACCTGATCCCAATTTTTAAAGTCTTAGCAGCATTATCGAGGTCGAGTTATATATTTTATGTTTCTTTAGTAGGAGTCGCCACATGTTCAGTTACGCCCTCGGTAAAAGGCTCCAAGTCAGCCATCATAGTTTGTTTCTTTTTGCTAGTTCCCACAGCTGATGACATCATAGTATGCTGATAACACCTTCTTACAATATCCAGATCACCCTTCACTTCATCGACCCTATTGGCTTTAGGGAACTTTATTTTGAAATGAGGTATCAAAGTCACTACATGAAGTGCTGAAAAGGTGGTTATGCCCAATAATAACGTTATAAGCAAAGGCCACCTAAACCACTAAAAATTTGACCTTGATATGCATTTACCAATGAGTTGTACCAAAGATAACAGGCAACTCTACTGTATCCACCACGTATACCACCTCACTCCCAAAGCCATAAAGTCGTGACTCCATCCCGACCTCCATCTTTACCCCTTTCAAATCCATTCATTGATAAGTATGACTGTACAAAACATCTATCGAGGAACTATTGTCCATCATTATTCTCTTTGTAACGCCCCAAAAATCCATGTACTTGCTACAGGTGACCTCATGCATTAATGAACAACCTTTTCCTTAACAATCATAACATTGAATAATAAAATGCTGCTAAAAACTCAATAAATTTTATTTAAAAAATTATACATTCTTTATTCCTTAAATCGTAATCTTTACATCATCTCACTTTATCTCAAGATCATACATACCATGATCTAATTCAATACAAAAGATATGCAGATTAACTGCCCTTAACCTTATTATTATCTTTTAAGTCTATTTATCAATTAAGACTTATTTCAACCTGACACTCTTATACATAATTACACAACACCTCACTTTGTTACACAATAGTTTTAAACGTTCACCTAACATTTTATTACAATCTATACCTTTTGGTAACACTGTTTACCCCCAAAAAGAGTTTAACATACAATACTTATATCTCATGGGATAATCCATAAGCATTCCTTGTCCTTGATCTTTACTGGAACCTCATATGTCCCGCACTTAGCTGAAAACATTTATTTAAGCAAAAACGAGTACGATGGCTCAACAAGTTTAATAGTTTATCACATAACACATAATTCATACGTTATGCATTCTTATCAATGCATTCAAGTAAAACATTTTATAAATATAGATGGGCTAAAACATAATTTAAGCTTTATATTATCATGCTTGTCACTTTACAATTTATACAGTTCACGAAGAACAGCTAACTCAACTTATCAGTTGAACAACAACAGTTCAATTACATTATGACGTAAAAGCACATTAACTCATGTTTGTATATAAAAATATTTCACACATAATAACAATTATCACATAAGAGCAAATTCTGAAAAACTTTTCAGTACCGGCATTTATCAATATGCTAACCTTTCGCATCCTTCATATGACCTACACGGTATATGATATCAAATTTGCACATTATCAGTCAAAGTTTTGACTCAACGCTTAATCTCATTTTAAGATTTTAACTTTATTGGTTATCTCGTGTATCGTTCTTATGTTTAGTTATATAGAGATACAACTCCATTATCTATATAACTCAGTTTCATTTTTTTAACTTCATCACCTCTTGCACTAGCTCATCACACAAGTAACTCACTGTGTGTATATCACACCATACGATTTACCACATAGGCCTTTATATTACCCATTTAGGTTTAATTAACTTAGCTCATGAAAATACAACTAAGTTATTAATATCTTTATCATTTATTAAATTAGTTTATTTAACTTAAGCTCAAGTCCTATTAGATCGCTTTCATTTTGGTTAATTAATCTATTTTGGTATTCATCAAACTATGTACTAGTTTAACATACCATAAATATTATTTGAGTTTTAAATTTCCTAATCTTTTATACATTCATATTTTTGACAAGCCATCATGTTTACCCATTCTAATCGGGACCCCATAATATACTTCATATCCTCTAAATATTAATATTTTAGGAGAACATTAAGTACATTATATATGAGACCCACCCATAAAATCATTTAAAAAATAACTTAATAATTATTTTTATTTTTTTAAAACAAAGTGGTATGCCCCACACTGTAAAATAAAGAACCTGGCACGGGGAGAGCTTAAAACAACTGCATGGCGCTGTCACGCCATGCTTCATCATAAAAGTGGCGCGACCGTGCCACTCACTAGATAAATTTAAAACTCAGTTTTTTCCACTTTTCTTCCATATAGACTTAAGCATTCAAGCTACTAGACTTATAGAATCATCTATAACACTCATAATGAGTTCCAATACCCACAACTCTTAGCTTTAAAGTGTTTAACATCCATAGTATAAATGTTCAAGCTTTCAACATCATTAACTAATCACATAGTTTTATCGTTTTAAGCTTCACAAAATAGCATCATCGTTTTATAAGGGTCATTATGTAAATGATCCAAGATTCTTACAACTTAGAGTAGTTTTATAATTACCCATATATATATATATATATATATATATATATATATATATATATATATATATATATATATATATATATATATATCCCTTAGGCTTTTGACAACCCATCATATCTCCAATGTTTCCAAAACTATAAACATAAATTCATACCAAATTAGTTTCCATAGCCCATCAACCAAAACTTTTAATCTAGTTCATACGAGCAATATTAGTGGTCATTCGTTGATCAAATACCTAGATTCAACCATTTATTTATCATTGGCTTACCTTTTGAAAATAACTTAACAAAATCTACTCATTTAGAAAACCACTTTGACTTAAATTTTTTGTGTATCAAAACATTAGTAACCCAAAATTTGACACACTAAGTTTTGGAACCAAATCCATCCTTTGATTCCTACTCTTTTTTTACAAAGCATACATGACCTTTTTAAACAAGACAATAACCCATTTCATTCATGGATGCCAAATACGTAACTTATTGGTTTCTAGCAAACTACCTCTTTAGTTTCTTGATTAGCTAATCTTGGAAGTGGTTCCCATAATAACAGCCACCTAATCAATATCTTAGGCCATTTTAATTCATACACATGAACTTAAGAAGTAAACTCACATTGATTAACACTTTGAACATTACTTTTATAAAAACTGTTCATTCAAGCATTTTGTCAAACATTTACTAAGCATGTTTTAAACATTAACATTTTACTACATTTAAACACGTATAAACCATGAGAATCAATTAAACTCATTCCCACAACACACCCTACATCCCCTTGGATCATTCATGATCCTCACAACCAACACAATCACCAATAGTCCATAAGCAACCAATTCGAAAAAAAATTGAATTTAACTACATGGGAGTTGAGATTCTTATACCTTTAAGTTTAATGGAAAGTTTGGCTTTTGATTTCTATTAGCAAGGCTATAGTCGTATGTGTGTGTGTATGGCTAAGCTCCCTTCTTCGCTCCTTCTATACCCAGTTAACTTGTTTCTTCTTTTTCTTCTTCTTCTTCTTTGTTCTACCAGTCGTGCCTCTCTCTATCTCTTTATCAGTTTTCTTTCATCCTTTAACATTTAACACTTGTGCAAGGTTTGGGTAGGTGATGAGTAGGTTTTATATTTGCAAATTAGGTATTTTTAACCTGAGAATTTGTGTGTTTTCATGCGTTTTCTTGCTTCATTTACTCGTTTTGTGTTTTTATTTAATTTTGTACGGAATTTGGTAAGGAGAGGCATTTTGATAATTATGGAACAGGGGCTACGCAGTTGCGTGATCTAGTGAAGCAGCTGGGTCGAAAACAGAAGACTCTAAAGCAGCTGCGTGAGCTGGTGAAGCAATTGTGTGGATGTACGAAGCAGTTGCGTCACTCTGAAGCAGCTACGTGAAGAAGGCAAGCAGTTACGTCCGGTCGCAACAGTCAAAAGTGCATACGATTTTGAGTGGGACCTAGGCGATTTTATTTATTATTTTCTTATTTCTTTTAGGATTGAATAGTTTATTAGGATTGGATTTTGGATGTCTACTATAAATAGAAGACTAGATACATAGAGTAAGAAGAATCATAACTTAGAGAGGAAGAGAAGATAAAGACTGAAGATTGAAGGCTACAGAGCTTATTCTTTCTCTTTATTTTCTTGATACTTTGAATGTCTTTATTATTTATGACAATGATTTATAATTGCAATATGGGTAACTAAACTTTTTATTAGGACGTCAATTGAACATTTTGATTGGCGATAATTTATTCACGCCTTTTTTCAGTTATTGATTCTATTCTAAGTTGTTTATCATATCTTGTGCTTATTCATTAATTGTGTGGCCAACAGTTAATTAGATATCTTAGACGGAATTGAAAAAGAAAATCTAAGATTAGGTCTGGGTGTGATAACGTATGAACTTGTTATTGTTCTATGAAGAATAACATAAAAAGTGCAAATGATGGTCATACTTATGTGTCATGCATAACATATTTGGGAGTTTGTGCTTAATGAATCTATTTTAAGTGTTTTGCATGAATATAAAAACATAGCTAAAATGGGTCTTTTTAGTAATTTTTGATAAAGGTTAATAAATAGATAGGCAATCCCAAGTTAACAACTTGTTGGGGATTAAATAATTGGAAATAGGGTGAGAGGATTATTGTGATCAATTGGAAAAATTAATATCCTGAGCTTATTAATATTTAATAGTTAATTCTTCATAGTTATATTTAATTTAGCTTTTAATTCTAGATATTTCATAAACAAATTTGGTGATCATTTAAATTAAGTTGAATTAATAAAAAATTAATAATTAGAGTAATTATTATCCGTTCCCTGTGGGTTCGACACTTAACTTACTTCTTTATTAATTGATTGACCGTGTATACTTAAGCGTATTTGTCAATATATAAATTGGACAACAAGTTTTTAACGCCGTTGCCGGGGAACAGTTCTAATAATTATTTTGTTATTAGTTTTTATCAATTTAGTTTTAATTTAAACATTTTTAATTTGTTAGTTTTCCTTTTCTTTTGCAGGCTTCCATCTGTTCGAGTCTGCCTATGCTGTTTGCAAATGAGTCATCTTAGTATAGGTATATGCACATGGGGTCTAAAGGTTCGGAACTAGAGTCATACGAGGATGACATAAAACGAAGGTTTCGTAAGATTCGCAACTTTATTCAGGCTACTATAGAAAATCAAGACAGAATGGCTGAAGAAGAACAGAAATCACTACGGGACTATGCCATGTCGCATGTGACAGAAATTTAGACCAGTATCACTAGGCCTGCCAACATAGCTGCTAGTTTTGAGATCAAACCAGGAGCTATTTAGATGATCCATAATTCGGTTCAGTTCAGGGGTTTACTAAACGATGACCCCAACGACCAAATTGTCAGCTTCTGGGAGATACGAAATACTTTTAAATATAATGGGGTGACAGATGACGTTATTAGACTGAGGCTTTTTCCATTCACATTGATAGATAAAGCCAAGAGTAAGTTACACTCACTACTTGCAGGGTCGATTACAACATCGAATGATTTGGCACAAAAGTTTCTTGCCAAATTATTTCCACTAGCAAAGACAATAAAGATGCGGAATGAATCACTTCTTTCGTTTAGTATAATTCTGAGTCGTTATACGAAGCTTGGGAGAGGTTCAAGGATCTACTACAGAAATGTCCCATCATGGGATTCCCAAGTGGTTGCATGTCCAAACATTTTACAATGGCCTATTCAGTCAAGTGAGGACGAGCATAGATACAGCTGTAGGTGGAGCGTTGATGGAAAAAACTGCGAGGAAGCTTACAACCTATTAGAGAATATGGCTTCTAATAACTATCAATGGCCTACCACAAGGACTCATTAGCCAATAGCAACAGGAATTCATAAGGTGGATCTTATAACAGCTTTTTCTACATAGGTAGCATTGTAATTCTCTGCCCTTTCAAAGAAAATCGATGCTATGGGGATGCATAATGGTCAGAAAATGGAGACATTATGTGAGTTATGTACGGGGAACCACTCTACAAATCAGTGTGCCATAAATACTGAATCAGTACAGTACGTTAGAAATTATAATAGACAACAGCAGCAGTATGGAATAACTATAATTCGGGATGAAGGAATCACCCGAACTTTTCTTGGAAGGACAATCAAGTACAAGCGCAAGCTCCAAGACAAGCAAACCCACCTGGATTCCACAATCAACCCCCTCCATAAGCAGAATTACAAAATAAATTAGAGGATGTATTAGCTATGTTTATGGCGGGCACTAAGAAATTTAAAGCAAACACCAAGATAAGAATACAGGCACAAGATAAAATGATGAAGGACATGGACATGAACATCAAGAGTCAGTCAGTGGGTATTCGTAATTTGGAAAATGAAATGGGGAAAATTGTATTTGCTTAAATAACTGCCCTTAATGAGCCTTACCTAGTGATACGAAAATAAATCTGACGAGGGATGGAAAGGAACATTGCAAGGCCATCATGTTAAGGAGTGGAGAAAAGTTAGAGGAGCCTACTAAGGAGGAAACAAAGCCATCATAAGAGGAAGAAATCACAGTAGAGCAGGTATCAGTTGAGGAGCATAGCTCTGAAAGTGAGAAGAAAAAGGGAAAATCTGTTGGAAAACCTGAAGGAGTTAAGCCTAATGCATATGTACCACCAGTTCCTTTTCCTCAAAGACTCCAAAAAGCAAAGGAGGAGAAGCAGTTTTCAAAGTTCCTAGAGGTGTTCAAGAAATTGCAGATTAACATCCATTTGCAGATGCCCTAGCTTAAATGCCAAGCTATGTAAAATTCATGAAGGATATTCTATCAAGAAAGAGGAAGCTTGAAGACTTTAAAACTATTGCACTTACGGAGGAATGTAGTGCGATTCTGCAAAAAAAAGCTACCACCTAAATTCAAAGATCCGGGTATCTTTACAATACCTTGTACCATTGGAGAAAAATTCTTTGGAAGGGCTTTATGCGATTTAGGGGTTAATATCAATTTGATGTCGTTATCAATTTACCAGCAGTTGGGTCTAAAGGAAGTTAAGCCAACTAATGTCACTCTACAACTAGCAGATTGATCATTGACTTACCCAAGGGGGATAGTGGAGGACATATTGGTAAAGGTCGACAAGTTTATTTTTTCGGTGAACTTCATAGTGTTGGATTTTGAAGAAGATAAAGAAATTTCAATCATCATTGGGCGTCCATTTTTTGCTACAGGTAGAACTCTAATAGATGTACAAAAAGGAGAATTAACTAAGAGGATTCACAACCAAGATCAAAATGACATTCAACGTTTTTAAAGCCATGAAATTCCCAAAGGAGTTTGAGGAATGCTTCAAGATAGATTGGTTTGAGGTAGCGATGGATGAGGTTTTCGAAGAGAGTTTGTGAAAGGATCCACTAGAAACGGCATTAATTAATCCAAAAGTGACAAATTTTCTGGCTTCACTTAAGTGTCTAAAATTGTTGAATACAACACCACCACATTTTTAATTTGCAAAAGTGTATGAGTCCTTAGACCGAGAAGAAAATTTAACCACCCGTGTGAAAATGTCAATAGAAGAGCCACCAATTTTGGAGTTAAAGCAGCTACCGAATCATTTGTGGTACTCGTATTTGGGTGAGTCTTCTACTTTACTAGTTATTATTTCTGCATCACTTGATGATTCACAAGAAGAGAAATTATTGAGAGTGTTATAAGAGTTCAAAACTACAATCAGCCGGTCCATAGCAGACATAAAAGGAATAAGCCCGTTGTTATATATGCACAAGATTTTGCTAGAGGATGACGCAAAACCAGTGATAGAACAACAAAGAAGGCTAAATTCAATCATGAAGGAAGTTGTGAAGAAAGAAATTATTAAGTGGTTGGATGTGGGTATCATCTACCCCATATCGGATAGTGCATAAGTGAGTCCGGTGCAATATGTACCGAAAAAGGGCGGCATGACAATGGTTTCTAATGAGAATAATGAGTTGATCCTGACGATGACCGGTTGCGAGTTTGTATGGATTGTAAAAAATTAAACAAGTCAACCCACAAGGATCACTTTCCCTTGCCATTTATTAACCAAATGCTCGACAGATTGGCGGGGAATCAATTCTATTGCTTGTTAGATGGTTATTCGGGTTACAATCAGATTGTCATAGCCCCCGAAGATCAAGTAAAGACAACATTCACATGCCCCTATGGTACATTCACTTTTAGGAGGATATCTTTTAGATTGTGCAATGCATCGGCCACGTTTCAGCGATGTATGATGGCGATATTTTTAGATGTGAGGAGCAAAATTTGGAGGTGTTAATGAACGACTTCTCAATTTTTTGTGACAGTTTGGATCTATGCCTTCAGAACTTGATCTAGGTACTAAAAAGGTGTTGAAACCAATTTGGTCTTCAACTAGGAGAATTGTGCAAGAGGGGATCATATTGGGTCATAGAGTATCGGCAAATGGTATCGAGGTAGATACGGTGAAGATTAAGACAATTGAAAACTTTTCACCTCCAACATCCATGAAAGGAATTCGTAGTTTCCTTGGTTATGCTGGATTCTACCGCGAATTTATTAAGGACTTTTCAAAGATAATGAAGTCGTTTTGCACTTTACTTGAGAACGATGTGCCTTTCCGATTTGATAAAGAGTGTCTTAAAGCTTTTGAGTTCTTGAAGAAAAAGTTGATAACTGATAGGGTTAAATTATATGCTATTTTTATCACTAATACTTAGTTTTTATATTTATTGTATGCTTAAATGTTTAATTATTTAACTCATTTTGGTTTTAATAGGTTTTATAGGATTTTAGTTAATTTGTGTTAATTTAGGTAATTTTATAGTATTTTTATATCTCTTTTTATTTATGTGTTTTTATTTATTTTTAGTGTTTTAGGTGTTTTATTTATTATTATGTGTTTTTATTATTTTTAGTATTTTTATATTATTTTTATTTATTTTTAATTCATTTATATTTATTTTTGTAGGAAAATTAAACTTTGAGGGCAAATCTGTAATTTCAGCAAAACTCTGATGGCATTTTGGTAATTAAGCAGCGCAGTGGCATTTTGGTAAATTTCGGAAAAGTTGGGCTCGCGCAATGCGCGCGGAAGGATTGGCCGGCAAGTGAAACGACGTCGTTTCATCAGAGCGTCCACGCAATGCGCGCGGTAGCGGAACAGTGGCAGGAAAAGGAGCAGAAACGACGTCGTTTTGGGCTAAAGGGCGCACAATGCGCGTGAGTTGACCGGGTACTGTAGCGAAGGCCTTGTTTGTTTTGCGCGTTAATTCCAGAAATCAGATTATTCGCGAATTTTGCTACTTTTTGATTCCAAATTGGATTTTAATTCCAATTAGGGTTAGGAAAATAATTATTTTACTTTTCTTTTATTTTTAATTGTAAATTCTATTAGGGTTTGGACAAGTTAGGAGGTTTATGGAGCCTATAAATAGAGGGCTTGAGACACATTGTAAGACACAACTCTCATTAGAATAAAAATTCTCTCTTCTATTCTTTAGTGTTCTCTAAAATTATGAGTAGCTAAATTCTTTTTCTTGGTTTAAGTGATGGAGGCCATCAAGATTTATACACTGTGAAATCTAATTTATTTTAATTGTTCAATTTATATTTTGATTATTGAATATTCTTCTATGCTTAATTTTATGATTAGTTTGTTTAATTACTAGGAGGCCTACTAGTTTATTATTCATATTAATCTACTGCTATTTGTGAAGCAATTAAGTTTAATAATTGTTTTGCAGATCAAAAGATTATTTTATCTTAGGAAGAATATTCATCTAAATTAAATGCAAATAAGTGGTTTGTGTTGTTTAGTTCAACGATCTCTCTAATTCTTTATGCTGCTATTAAATTAAATCTTTAGCAAGTGTCGGATGTTGTTTAATAGTAAGGATATTTAGACCAAGTGACTCTACTTATCTAAAATTAAGGAGAGATGAGAAAAATTATTCCACCTGCGAGTAGTTCTTTCTACGGTGAATCTTCAAAATACTAATTGATTTATTTTTGCATCAGTGATCAGTTGTAAATTCTTGATGGTAGATGTTAACTTAAACCAAGGCTTTTTCTTCTCATTTATTTCATTAAATTATTTGCCTAATTATTTTAGTTAATTTTAATTTTATTATTTCTTTAATTAAAAACCCCCAATTCTTGTTTGCAAAAACATAAAATTAAATAATCATTCTCTGTGGGATCGACTCTTACTTGCACTACTACATATTTATTTTTCAAAAGTAAGATATTATTTTTGGGTGCTTGCGACATCACACCAAATTTTGGCGCCGTTGCCGGGGAATTGATTGATTTATTTTTGTGTTTTTTTTATTTATTTTTTTCGTAGTTGTTTTTATTTCCTTGCTTGTTTATGACCATAACTCGTTCTACTCATAAAAGTGATTTAAGGTTTGATCCAGAAAACGAAAGAACTTTGTGCGGATTAAGGAAAGAAGGACAAACAAATCTTGAAGCCACAGACATCATGGCTGGAAATCGAACCTTAAAGGAACTTGCGGCCCCAGATTTAAATCAACAACCTTTATGCATCACTTTTTCCAATTTAGATGTTAACACTTCTTTTGAGTTAAAGTCTGGTCTAATACATCTTTTGCCCACTTTTCATGGACTTGCAGGTGAAGACCCGCATAAACACTTAAAAGAATTTCATGTCGTATGCACGAGCATGAAACCACCCGGAGTGACTGAAGAGCAGATCAAATTACGAGCTTTTCCATTCTCTTTGAAAGATTTAGCTAAAGATTGGCTCTACTATCTGCCATCCAGAAGTATAACCACATGGGAAGAGGTGAAGAGATTATTCTTGGAGAAATATTTTCCAGCTTCAAGGGCGGCCAGCATACGAAAAGAAATTTGCGGTGTGAGGCAGAACCATGGAGAATCCCTGTACGAGTATTGGGAACGTTTAAAGAAATTATGTGCAAGCTGCCCCACCATCAAATCAGCGAACAACTCCTAATCCAATACTTCTATGAGGGACTCATGTCTACTGATAGAAGCATGATTGATGCTGCTAATGGAGGCGCTTTGGTGGACAAAACGCCCGAAGCTGCAAGGAATTTAATTGCAAACATGGCGGCTAATTCCCAATAATTTGGCACTAGGCTTGATTTTTCGTCCAAAAATGTTAATGAGGTAAATATTTCTTCACTTGAGCAACGAATTGATAGTTTAACCTCCGTTGTTCGTCAAATGGCTGTAGGTAATACACAACAAGTAAAAGCTTGTGTGATTTGTACGGTAGTAGGACATCCAACAGATATGTGCCCCACTCTTCAAGAGGAGTCCTATGAACAAGTAAATGCAGCAGGTGGTTTTCCTGGTCAACCACAAAGGAGATATGATCCCTATTCGAACACATACAACTCAAGTTTGAGAGATCATCCTAATTTCAGCTATGAAAATCCACAAGGGAATCCACCCACAAATCCAAACTTTGCAAGCTACTAACAATACAAGCAGCCATATCCCAACAAACAACATGGCCAATCATCTGATTCTAATATGTCTTTAGAGGATTTGGTTAAACAACTTACCACTAACACTTTGCAATTTCAGTATGACACGAAGGCAAATATGCATAATTTGGAAATGCAAATGGGACAAATGGTGACTGCCATCAATCAATTGGAGGCTCAAGGCTCTGGAAAATTACCATCTCAAACGGTGGTGAATCCAAAAGAGAACGCAAGTGCAATCACTTTGAGAAGTGGTAAAGAGCTACAAACTTCGAAAACGACAAAGTCTGCACCAATAGAGCAAGGCAAAACAGAAGCAGACCACACGGACGAAGGCGACAGTAAAGCGGAGGACAATGTTTTAAGCGACAACGGTAACCCTAAGCATAAATTTTCACCTCTCTCTGATTATAAACGGGTACCCCCTTTTCCTCTAGCTTTAACAGAAAACAGAAAATATGAGAAAGATTCAGATTTATATGAAACTTTTCATCAATGCGAGGTAAAAATTCCATTGTTAGATGCAATTAAACAAGTACCTCGTTTTGCTAGATTTCTAAAAGAATTGTGCACACACAAGAGAAAACAAGCACTCAAAAGGTATGAAAAGGTAAAAGTAGAAAAAAAAATGTGTTTGTCGTGATTCAAAGAAAACTTCCTACAAAGTGCCAAGATCCAGGAATGTTTACTATCCCTTGTAAGATAGGTGACACTAGATTTGAACAAGCCATGTTAGACTTAGGAGCATCTATTAATGTTATGCCATATTCTATATATGCTTCTTTGAAACTTGAACCGTTGAATAAAACTGGTACGGTGATTCAGTTGGCTGATAGATCTAATGCCTACCCTAAAGGTATAATAGAGGATGTCCTTGTGCAGGTAAATAATTTGATTTTTCCTACTGATTTTTATGTGCTTGATATGGAGAATGGTGATCACAATGCTCCTATTTTGTTAGGAAGACCCTTCTTAAAGACATCCAAAACCAAGATAGATGTCCATAGTGGTACACTTACAATGGAATTTGATGGCGAGGTTGTGCAGTTTAATATTTATGATGTCATGAAATATCCTAATGATGATAATCCTGTTTATTCTATTGATGTGATCGACTCATTAGCACAGAAAATTTTTGAACTTGATGGAAATGATGCAGTAGAAACGACAATCAGTCAGAATCTTGAGGAGGAAGAAGAGTTCGCCTTGACCAATGAATTGAAGGATGTTATTACAACACTAAAGGATTCTCCAAACGCAGGTAACGTTCCTGTTATTGATCTACAAGTGTCTAACAAAAAATCTTTACCATCTGTTTTGCAGTGACCTACTCCAGAATTGAAGCCCCTTCCTGATCATCTCAAATATGTTTTCCTTGGAGAAGAAAAGAAATCGCCAGTGATCATCTCCAATAAACTAAGTACCTCCCAAAAAGAATAACTCGTGCAAGTTCTTAAGGAGCATAAGAAGGCCATTGGTTGGACAATTGCTGATATCAAGGGAATAAGTCCGTCAACATGCATGCATCGTATCTTACTTGAAGAAGGAGCGAAACCTACCCGTCAATCGCAAAGAAGACTAAATCCACCCATTATGGATGTGGTGAAAAAAGAGATTCAAAAACTTCTTGAAGTTGGCATGATTTACCCTACTTCGGATAGCAGTTAGGTTAGCCCAGTTCAAGTAGTTCCTAAAAAGACGGGCATAACTGTGGTCAAAAATCAGAATGATGAGTTAATTTCCACCCGTATTCAAAATGGGTGGCGGGTTTGTATAGATTATAGAAAATTAAATGTTGTAACCCGAAAAGACCACTTTCCTTTACCTTTTATTAATCAAATGCTTGAACGATTAGCCAGTCATTCTTATTATTGTTTTCTTGATGGTTATTCAGGTTATTTCCAAATTGCAATTGCTTCGGAGGATCAAGAAAAGACGACGTTCCCATGCCCATTTGGAACTTTTACATATCGTTGTATGCCGTTTGGACTTTGCAACGCCCCCGCTACTTTCCAAAGGTGTATGGTTAGTATATTTTCCGATTATATTGAGCATATCATGGAAGTTTTTATGGACGATTTTACAGTTCATGGGGACTCTGTTGATAATTGTTTGCACAATCTTACACTTGTTCTTCAAAGATGTATAGACACTAACCTTGTACTAAATTCTGAAAAATGTCATTTCATGGTTGAACAAGGTATAGTTTTGGGTCATGTTGTTTCATCTAAAGGAATTGAAGTAGATAAAGCAAAAATTGATATTATTCAGTCTCTACCTTATCCCACTAGTGTGCGGGAAATGCGTTCTTTTCTTGGACATGCAGATTTTTACCGGAGATTCATAAAGGACTTTTCCAAAATAGCATCACCCCTATGCAAACTGCTACAAAAGGATGCGGATTTCAATTTCGACAAGGAGTGTAAGGCAGCGTTTGATAAATTTAAGGAATTGTTGACCTCTACTCCAGTTATTCAACCTCCAAATTGGGCCATACCTTTCGAGATTATGTGCGACGTGAGTGATTATGCAGTAGTAGCTGTTTTGGGTCAAAAAGTTGGGAAAGCATCTCATGCAATTTATTATGCTTTGAGGACCTTGAACGATGCCCAGAGAAATTATTCGACCACTGAAAAAGAACTTTTAGCTGTTGTTTTTGCTTTAGAAAAATTTCGATCTTATCTGCTTGGTACTAAAGTTATTATTTATTCTGATCATGCAGCTCTTCGTTATTTGATGAAAAAGAAAGAGGCAAAACCAAGGTTGATAAGATGGATACTTCTCTTAAGTGAATTCGATTTGGAGATAAAGGACAAAAAAGGGACAGAAAATAGGGTTGCAGATCACTTAAGTCGTTTATCGAATGTGCAAGATGAGCTTCCTCTACAAGAGACGTTTCCTGATGAACAATTGTTCTCTGCATATAAAAAATCACCTTGGTATGCCAATATTGTCAATTATTTGGTTACTAACATTTTGCCTTCTAATTTGTCTAAAGCTCAAAGGGATAAAATCAAAAGTCAAGCAAAGTACTACGTGTGGGATGACCCATACTTATAGAAGCATTGTGCGGACCAAGTAATTAGAAGGTGCGTCCCTGAAATTGAAATTGATTCTATTCTCACTTTTTGTCATTCATATGCTTGTGGAGGTCACTTTAGATCTAAGAGGACAGCAAGAAAAGTGCTTGACTGTGGGTTTTATTGGCCATCTCTATTCCAAGATTCATATTTGTTCTGCAAGTCGTGTTGCAATTGTCAAAAGACAGGTAATATATCCCAACGAAATGCAATGTTGCAAACCCCCATACTATTTTGTGAAATCTTTGATGTTTGAGGTATTGACTTTATGGGACCGTTTCCTATGTCGTTCGGTAATGTTTATATTTTACTTGTTGTCGATTATGTTTCAAAGTGGGTGGAAGCCAAGGCCACAAAGACTAACGATTCTAAAGTGGTTGCAGATTTTCTCTGTACTAACATATTTTGCAGATTTGGAGTTCCTAGAGCTCTAATAAGTGATCGAGGCACTCATTTTTGCAATCAAACTGTGGAAGCTTTGTTGAAAAAATACCATGTCACTCATAAGGTGTCGACTGCATACCATCCTCAAACTAATGGACAAGCAGAAGTGTCGAATAGAGAGATCAAGTCCATTCTCGAAAAGACAGTAAATCCAAGAAGAAAAGATTGGAGTTTGCGCTTGGATGATGCTTTAAGGGCGTATAGGACGGCTTATAAGACGCCTATTGGTATGTAACCTTACAGATTAGTATTTGGGAAACCATGTCACTTATTTGTGGAGCTAGAACACAAAGCTTATTGGGCTATTAAGAGTTTCAATATGAAGATGGGTGATAGTAGAGAGCATAGGAAATTGCAAATACAAGAGTTGGAGGAAATTCGCAATGATGCTTACGAAAGTGCAAGAATTTACAAGGAGAAAACAAAGATTTTTCATGACAAGATGATCTCTAAGAAATAATTCAAGATTGGCGAACAAGTCCTTCTATACCAATCTCAACTTCGGTTGTTTCTAGGTAAGTTACGTTCTCGTTGGATTGGGCCTTTTGTTGTTACTAATGTTTTTCCGCATGGTTCAGTTGAAATTCAAAGTTTAGAAAATGCAAAGATACTCAAAGTGAATGGCCATAGACTCAAGCATTTTCATGAGAATTTTCAAAAAGAAGACGCGACTAATTTGGACCTTGAGGATCCAATTTCTATCACTTGAAAAGGGAAGCATGCTGTCGAGCCAATGACGATAAACAAAGGCGCTGCTTGGGAGGCAACCCAAGAAAACAGATTTGCATTTCTTTTCTTTTTTCTTTTTATAGTTATTTTTGCTTTTTCTTTGCATTTTATTTTACATTGGGGACAATGTAAATTTTAAGTGTGGGGGAAGGGATTTAGGATTTTTGTTATTTTTAGGATTTTTGTTATTTTTAGGTCATATTTTGATAATTTTAGAAAATTTTAAAAATTTTGAAATTTTGAATTTTGTGGGTAAATTCACTGCAAACCCTCACGAGACAAAACTCGTCCACTTAGGGTAACCTTGGAGTTTAAAGGCTTGTTGCACATGCTAAGTGTAACCGTGTTTGCTACGAAAATGGGGTAATTTTTTTTATTTTTAGGATGTGTCACTTGAGCAATGAGTTAATTGAATTTTAAATTTTTAGCCAGTGATAAAATCTTGATTTTTGTTTTAATAACTCTTGGAAAAATGATAAATTTTTGCTTAGTCTGAATTTTGACTTTTTATTGATAATTACTTTGTTTGAGATTTTTTAACTTTTTATGCACTTATATCCAATTGTTTGAGCTAATTTTAATTAAGAGAAAATTTATATGGTTAAATGCTTATGGAAGATATTTTTGAACTCTATACTTTATTTGATTATTATTTGAAGTAAAATATAAGGCAAAATATAATTTGGAAGAGATGATTTAGGTAATTTTTCTAGGATTATTATTGAAGGAAAAAAAAATCTTGTGGTGGGTTGAGATGGAGCGTAAAACACACTCACTCATAAACACATGAAAAAACGAGATGGAGCGTAAAACGCACTCGTTGGTGAGATGGAGCATAAAATGCACTCACTGTGAAAAAAATGAAAAAAAAATTGGGATGGAGCATAAAATGCACCCATTAAAAAGAAAAAAAATAGAAAAATATTTGAAAAAATTGATATTAATAATCCTAGTGTGTTTCATTAATTAAAAACCTTTTGATCTTCTGTTTTATATTTGTCTGCATTAGCTAAAAGTGATGAGAAAAATAAGTATATTGAGTTTTATTGTATATCTTTTATAAAGTAATTAATAACCTAGACTTATCTGAGTTTTAATTAGTTTGATACATTTGAATTTACACACACACACAAGGTCTTGAGTAAAGTAGAATTGATGAATATGTCAAAGTTATAGATTTTGCATGATTTTGAAATTTTCTTTGAGTTATCATTTAAAATTTTTTTAAGGCTGATGATGAAATTTATATTGATCAGTTGCTCAAGTAAGTTGTTTGATTATTAGTTTTAATTTTATAATTTTTATTTTTGTTTTGCCCGAGGACGAGCAAAAAGCTAAGTATGGGGGTATTTGATAGGGTTAAATTATATGCTATTTTTATTCCCTAATACTTAGTTTTTATATTTATTGTATGATTAAATGTTTAATTATTTAACTCATTTTGATTTTAATAGATTTTATAGGATTTTAGTTAATTTATGTTAATTTAGGTAATTTTATAGTAATTTTATATCTCTTTTTATTTATGTGTTTTTATTTATTTTTAGTGTTTTAGATGTTTTATTTATTATTATGTGTTTTTATTATTTTTAGTATTTTTATATTATTTTTATTTATTTTTAATTCATTTATATTTATTTTTGTAAGAAAATTAAACTTTGAGGGCAAATCTGTAATTTCAGCAAAACTCTTATGGCATTTTGGTAATTAAGCAGTGCAGTGGCATTTTGGTAAATTCCGGAAAAGTTGGGCTCGCGCAATGCGCGCGGAAGGATTGGCCGGCAAGTGAAACGATGTCGTTTCATCAGAGCGTCCACGCAATGCGCGCGGTAGCGGAACAGTGGCAGGAAAAGGAGCAGAAACGACGTCGTTTTGGGCTAAAGGGCGCACAATGCACGTGAGTTGACCGGGTACTGTAGCGAAGGCCTTGTTTGTTTTGCGCGTTAATTCCAGAAATCAGATTATTCGCGAATTTTGCTACTTTTTGATTCCAAATTGGATTTTAATTCCAATTAGGGTTAGGAAAATAATTATTTTACTTTTCTCTTATTTTTAATTGTAAATTCTATTAGGGTTTGGACAAGTTAGGAGGTTTATGGAGCCTATAAATAGAGGGCTTGAGACACATTGTAAGACACAACTCTCATTAGAATAAAAATTCTCTCTTCTATTCTTTAGTGTTCTCTAAAATTATGAGTAGCTAAATTCTTTTTCTTGGTTTAAGTGATGGAAGCCATCAAGATTTATACACTGTGAGATCTAATTTATTTTAATTGTTCAATTTATATTTTGATTATTGAATATTCTTCTATGCTTAATTTTATGATTAGTTTGTTTAATTACTAGGAGGCCTACTAGTTTATTATTCATATTAATCTACTGCTATTTGTGAAGCAATTAAGTTTAATAATTGTTTTGCATATCAAAAGATTATTTTATCTTAAGAAGAATATTCATCTAAATTAAATGCAAACAAGTGGCTTGTGTTGTTTAGTTCAACGATCTCTTTAATTCTTTATGCTGCTATTAAATTAAATCTTTAGCAAGTGTCGGAGGTTGTTTAATAGTAAGGATATTTAGACCAAGTGGCTCTACTTATCTAAAATTAAGGAGAGATGAGAAAAATTATTCCACCTGCGAGTAGTTCTTTCTACGGTGAATCTTCAAAATATTAATTGATTTATTTTTGCATCAGTGATCAGTTGTAAATTCTTGATGGTAGATGTTAACTTAAACCAAGGCTTTTTCTTCTCATTTATTTCATTAAATTATTTGCCTAATTATTTTAGTTAATTTTAATTTTATTATTTCTTTAATTAAAAACCCCCCAATTCTTTTTTGCAAAAACATAAAATTAAATAATCATTCTCTGTGGGATCAACTCTTACTTGCACTACTACATATTTATTTTTCAAAAGTAAGATATTATTTTTGGGTGCTTGCGACATCACAACAATAACTACTCCAGTAATTGTTGCACCAGATTAGAGTCTCCCAATTGAACTTTTGTGTGATGCTAACAATTATGCGGTTGATGCAGTGCTAGGCCAATGCAATGAGAAGATTTTTTGTACCATATACTTCGTTAGCAAGACTCTCACGGACGCTCAATTAAACTACACTACAATAGAGAATGAGCTACTCGCAATGGTCTTTGCATTTGATAAGTTTCGGGCATACTTGATCGAGACTAAAGTGATTGTACTTATGGACCACTCAGCAATAAAATACCTCATCTCGAAGAAGGATGCCAAACCAAGGCTAATTCGTTGGATCCTTCTACTGCAGGAATTCGATTTGGAAATTCGAGATAAGAAAGGGTCTGAGAATCAAGTGGCAGATCATCTTTCAAGATTGGAGAATTCACAGCAGCATGAAAGAGATCAAGTATTGATAAATGAGTCATTTCCTAATGAGCAGTTATTCTATATGGCAAAGGAGGCCCTGTGGTATGCAGATTACGTGAACTACATTGTTAGTGGGGTATTGCCATATGATTTGAGCTACCAACAGAAGAAGAAATTCTTGCATGATGTTAAACAGTACTTGTGGGATGAACCATTTCTCTTTAAACAGTGTATTGATCAAATGGTTAGACGATGTGTAGCTAAGGAAGAAATTGAAGGAATTTTGCAACATTATCACTCATCTCAATATGGAGGACACTATAGGGGTGAACGGATAGCTGCGAAAGTCCTACAATCTAGATTATATTGGCCTTCCATTTTCAAAGATGCATATGCATTCGCAAAAAGGTGCGATGGATGTCAACGTGTTGGAAATATATCAAATCGTCAAGAAATGTCTCTCAATACCATATTGAAAGTTAAAATTTTTAATGTATGAGGTATCGACTTCAATGGGCCATTCCAGTCATTTTACAACAATAAGTACATCTTAGTGGTGGTTGATTAATATCTAAATGGGTCGAAGCAACTGCACTACCAACTAATGATGCCAAGGTTGTTCTCAACTTTCTCAGAAAGAATATATTTACAAGGTTTGGGACACCAAGAGCAATTATTAGCGACGAGAGATCTCATTTCTGTAACAAGTACTTTGCAGCTCTTCTCACCAAGTATAGAGTCCGAGACAAGGTGGCGACGACATATCACCCTCAAATGAGCAGACAAACAGAAATTACCAATAGAGAGGTGAAGCGAATCTTGGAAGAAATTGTCAACCCAACTCTGAAAGACTGGTCTAGCAAGCTTGACGAGGCACTGTGAGCATATCGGACTACATACAAAACTCCAATAGGCATGTGTCCTTATAGGCTCGTTTGTGGAAAAGTGTGTCATCTCCCCGTTGAATTGGAGCATAAGGCATATTAGGCTATAAAGAAACTCAATTTTGATTTACAGGCTGTGGTGGAAAGACGACTTCCACAGTTAAATGAAATGGATGAGTTTCGGGGTCACGCTTATGAAAATGCTAAGTTGTATAAAAAGAAAGTCAAAAAGTAGCATGACAAACGAATCGTTAAGCGGGCATTCAAATCGGGTCAGTCTGTATTGCTGTTCAATTTCAGGCTAAAGCTATTTCTAGGAAAATTGAAATCCAGATGGTCCGGATCATTCGCTATAATAAAGGTTTTCCTGTATAGAGCAATAAAAGTTAAAGATCCGAACACACTGCAGACATTCGAGGTCAATGGTCAAAGGCTCAAGTATTATTGGAGCAAGAATGTGGATCGTGAGTGGACCACAATACGCTTGAAGATTCTGCTTGATGGAAAGATGGCAAAGTCAAGGTGAGGACTTTAAACTATGCACTTATTGGGAGGCAACCCAAATATATAGTTATTTTTTACTTTGAGTTATTTTTAATTATAGGTTTAGTATATCTTAATTAAATTTTTATTCAGTATTATAATTGCTTGCAGGTCACACACAGACTAATTATGGGTGGACATATTAGAGTCTTCAACAGGTGAAACAGGTGTGCCACAAAGCCAAGCAGCTACGTTAGAGTATTCTGACTTCGATGAGATAAAATTTTGCACATCACTAAGCTGCCTCACATGTTCAAGCACCTGCGTCAAAAGCCGAAGCAATTGCGTAAAAATCCGAAGAACCTGCGCCAAGCCCTACTGCTTGCTAGTATAAAAAAAATTAGACCCCAACGCAGCTGCGTCACAAGCCCAAACAGCTGTGTCACGCCTGAATCGAAACGTAATTAAAATCCCGTCTGGTCTATTTGGCGCCTCATACCAAAAATCCTAAGGTTATTCAACTCCCACATTGCACAAAACTCTCTTAAGCTATTTGTCATTTATAAATCTCTCTTTCACTCCCACTTTCAACGGACAAATTACTACACAAAGAATCCATCTTCCTACTGAATTGGATCCGTTGCAATCCACCAAGAACATTCATCCAAATTTTAACTTCAGCAACTCTGGCCATCAATTTTTACCAAATTACGATTCAAGTAAGTTTTATTTGATTAATCAATTGACATGAATCTTAGTTGGTATTGGATTAGCAGTGGGTTTTTTAATTTTTGTGGAGTTTGGGATAGTTGTTAACTTGGTTACCCAATTGAGTTTATGTTGGCTTAATTAAAAGGTGGGGGTGTGGTAAATTAATTTGGAATACATTGTTTAAATTGTTATTAGGGATTAAAAGCTTGAAGCTTTGGCGTAAAATAAGTTTGGGGGAAGATTTACAATGGAAGATTTTCAAAGGTGCACGTTAAGTGTTCGACAAAAGACCCCAAAGAGAACTGAGAGCCTATTACTTGTTTTGGAATATTGCAATCACTTGGGAATTGTTTGACTTCACAATGGCACCAAAGCGACAATGTATAGAGAGTTCCCGTTCAGCTCAAACTTATGACACAAGACGCTTCATTAGTGAAGAATTGGCAACCTATTATGATGACATTATAGATACCAAGAAATTTCCAAAACAAGGTCTTGATCCGGGTCCATTGGATGGTAAACTTTGGAGAATGATTTGTTCACATTGGGGGACTTTAGCTAGACAACTGAACCAGCAGCAGTTTCCATTGTTAAAGAGTACTATGTGAACGTTAAGGATATCAAACATAATAAGGTTCACGTTCATGGGAAAACTATTTCTTTCTCTGCTGAAGTCATTAGTGCATATTATGGCCTCCCTGAGCCAACTGCGATGGATGATTACCAAACTTATGCGGCAGGACCAATTAATTATGATGAGCTCATTCAAGGGTTGTGTCAACCGGATGCTACTTGGACCATTAAAGACAGGGAACCTAAACATTTTTCCTACACTTGCTTGAGTCATTATGGTAAGGCGTGGTACTATTTCTTATACGCTAAATTGATGTCTACCACGTATGTCACGAAAGTCCTTAAGGATAGAGTGGTTCTGCTCTACTGTATTGTTAATGAAAAAAACTTAAATAAGGGTCAAGTTATCAACAACTCAATTAAGTATGCACTTAAGGGACGTCTTGCGTGAGGCCTCCCTCATCCATCATTGATTTACGGGTTATATAAAGCAGCGAGGGTCACTTGGGATGCACATGAGCTAACTCAAGAACTACATGTGGTCAGTGATTCCAAAATCATCCGAAACTTTAAGCAATAGACTGGTGTTCCACCGAAACTCTAGGGTGCGGATTTTATTTTGGATCCTCAGTCTCCAAATATTGAGGAACTATTTACAGCACCTCTAGAGCCGAATACTGCTTCATATTCCCAATCTATCGTTGTGTTAGTGGATGAGGTTCAACAACTAAGGCGAATGAATCGTCGACAATCTAGACAGAACGATCACGTACATGGCTCAGACAATGACTTCAATGATGCAATATAATGTGGCATTTACATATACTTTAGCTGAAGCATTTACTAGGATGGGAATGACCGTCGGTGACAATCCACTTCATTTTCTATACCTGCCTGCGATTCCCGCATATCCACCAGATTTACCAGATAATGAGGAGGACGCTTGAGCTCAACTTAAGGGAGTTCTCTAAACTTTATTTCTTTATCTTAACAATGAGGACATTGCTTCATTTTAAAGTTTGGGGTTGATTTATTTGCCATATTTAGGTGCATTTGCATGCATTTGTATATATATATATATATATATATATATATATATATATATTTAGATTGCATGTAGGAATTTTGTGGGTATATTCACTGTGAACCCTCACGAGACACAACTCATCCACATAGGATAACTATAGGTTTAAAAGGCTTATTGCACGTGCTAAGTGCAATCATGTTTACCTACAAAAGCGGATTAGCTTAATTTTTATGTTTAAGTTAATGTGAGTGATAAAGTAGTCTCATTTATATGAAGGCCGAAATTTTAGTTTTTTTTGGTATTTATTAGAAATGGATAAATGATTGTTGTGATTAGATTTTGGCAATTCATAGGTGTCTACTTTAGTTATGATCCTTTTATTATTGAGTACTTCTCCGTGTGATCGAGTTAATTTTGACTTCTAGATTATGTGTATGGTTAGATGCTAGTGAAAAATGTGTATACCCTGTATAATTTGCTTGATTATGTACTTAAAGTTGGTATAGGTAGAATGTCATTTTTGGGAAATTAAAAAGAATATATGGATGGATTTATGAGAAAATTAAACTTGGCCAGTCTATTTTTATGGCCTTTATTGCTCGAACAAATATACCCTTAAGAGTGTCTCTATGCTTAGTGCCCTAAAGCCAATTGGTTTGAGAGTCATTGGTGGAAAGTTCGTTTCATGGGTAATTCTGAAAAGCCTAATGAAGACAGACATTGCACATGCCGAAAGGAATGCGAGATAAAGCGTAAAATGCACTCGTGGAATTGAATTGGATTGAAAAGAAAAATAAATAAACAAATTCAATACAAGGTCATAAATAGTAATAATTATAAATGCATTTGACTCCTTAAATGCAGGTTTTGCCTATATCAGTTTAGATCATGTTCAGGTTGGGTTTGAAAAGTATATGGTATTTCTCGTATAGTATTTGATTGTATGAATTGAATAGAGTTAAAATTGATTTGAATTATACGGAATCACACACACACAAGGGATCATGATGATGGTGGAATTTATGAGTATGTGGAAATTTGTAGCATGTCATGAATTTTGAAATTTTTGATGAGCTATCAATAAATCTTCCTGAAGCTTGATTAAATGATGATTAAGTTGTTGTTCATGTATTGGTAGTTTATAATTGTGGTTTCATTTATTTTGGTTTTGCTTGAGGGCAAGCAAAGAATCAAGTTTGGGGTATTTGATGAGTAGGTTTTGTACCTGTAAATTGAGTATTTTTAAGTTGAGAATTTGTATGTTTACATGCATTTTCTTGCTTTATACTCGTTTTGTGTTTTTATTTAATTTTGTAGGGAATTTGGTAAGGAGGGACATTTTGGTAATTATGGAGCAGGAGCCACGCAGCTGTGTGATCTGCTAAAGCAGCTGTGTTAAAAACAGAAGACTTCAAAGCAGCTACGTGAGATGATGAAGCAGCTGCGTGATCCAAGCGAAGCAACTGCGTGAACTGGTGAAGCAGCTACATTGAAGTCAAAAGCTTTCGAAGCAGCTACGTGGATGTGCGAAGCAGCTGCGTCACTCTGAAACAACTGCGTGAAGATGGCAAGCAGCTGTGTCCGATCACGACAGTTAAAAGCGCGTATGATTTTGAGTGGGACCTAGGCGGTTTTCTTTATTGTTTTTATATTTCTTTTAGGATTGAATAGTTTATTAGGATTGGATTTTGGATGTCTACTATAAATAGAATACTAGATACATAGAGTAGAAAGAATCATAATTTGGAGAGGAAGAGAAGATCAAGACTGAAGATTAAAGGCTACAGAGTTTTTTCTTTCTCTTTATTTTCTTGATACTTTGAATGTCTTTATTATTTATGACAATGATTTATAATTGCAATATGGGCAACTAAACTTTTTATTAGGATGTCAATGGAACCTTTTGATTGGCGATAATTTATTCATGCCTATTTTCAGTTATTGATTCTATTCTAAGTTGTTCATCATATCTTGTGTTTATTCATTAATTGTGTGGCCAACAGTTAATTAGATATATTAGACAAAATTGGAAAAGGAAATCTAAGATTAGATCAGGGTGTGATAACGTATGAAATTGTTGTTGTTCTATGAAGAATAGCATAAAATTTTATACGATGGTTATACTTATGTGCCATGCATAACGTATTTGGAAGTTTGTGCTTAATGAATCTATTTTAAGTATTTTGCATGAATATAGCAACAAAACTAAAATATGTCTTTTTATTAATTTTTCATAAAAGGTTAATAAATAGATAGACAATCCCAAGTTAACAACTTATTGGGGATTAAATAATTAAAAATAGGGTGAGAGGATTATTGTGATCAATTAGGGAAATTGATATCCTAAGCTTATTAAAATTTGATAGTCAATTCTTCATAGTTATATTTAATTTAGCTTTTTATTCTAGATATTTCATAAATAAATGTGGTGATCGTTTAAATTAAGTTGAATTAATAAAAAATTGATAATTAGAGTAATTATTATCTGTTTTCTGTGGGTTCGACACTCGTCTTACTTCTTTATCTTTATTACTTGATTTGTCAATATATAAATTGGACAACAATAGGAGTATAGAGACTAGGTATATAAGGAGAGTACCACCCCTTCCATCATAGCCTTATAATTGACCCCTACTCTTGCCCCCTATCTTATCCCCTATAACACCTATAGGTCACTTCTTATTTCCCACTTTGGAGCTACCGAAATGCCCCCTCCAGTTGCACAATTGGCTGCCCAAAATCAGCTTGCTTTGTAACTTCTCAAAATCACATAGGGCTGCCAAAAATACCTGTAAATTATATATTATATACCCCTTCATTCTATAATAGCTTTTGGTCTCACCTTTATTCTAACAATTGGGGTTACCTTCTTATTACCCCCACATGCTGATGAAATGGACTCAAACATATAAGCAAATTATGTTTCTTGCGGTCCCACGTAATCTCTTAGTTGCTACAATAGCTTTTATATATCCTTATTATATAGATATCCATAAGCAATAAACATATTATACCACACACTCTGAGCTATAACATGGCTAAACAAATAATGTCTATGGTTGCTGATTATGTTAATTAAATAACAAGACTGGGTCAACTTCTTTGAGATTATTTGGGCTTAAATCATTTAATCTACTTAAACTTCCACACATATAACATTTGGCTCAAGGATTTGGCTTGCTTTTAAAATGAATATTACACCCATTCTTAATTAATCATCTTAATTGATCCCATAATTTATAACCCAATTGTTAATTAATAATTTGGGTATTAATATAATTATTGGGCATCATTCCATACTGGATTAATTAAACTTAGTGTTTAATTACCTAACACATTAACGTAGCCTTTAAAGGCCCACATTTAATTTAGTAATTTAAATAATCCAAATTTAGCTCATACTCATGGAATTAATTAATTCAAGTAAACTTTTCATTCGTTCCCTAATTAATTTCAATTAATTGGACTAATCAGGTAACACATCGCATCATTTATTTGTCGCACATAAAATCTCAAATTTTTAAGCTATATATTAGCTTTTGTTTTCATTCTAATTTATTTAACTGGATTAATTAGACAACTCTTCACCTCTTTTATAACACATTTAATCACCTCTACACATTTAATCACCTCCAAACTTAGGTTTTCAATTTAAACTTTTATTTAAATCATTTAAAATATTATTAAAAATATCATCAATTTTCGGGATATCACATTCTTCATGTCAACTTATCCGATTTGAGCAGTGATCACCAAGGCTCCTTCATGTGGTTCTACAGCATCAGGGGGTAGTCTTCATCTGTGAAAAAAAATGAGTATGTTCGGGAATGGCCAATCAGGCTTTGTTGTCTGCTCCGATAGCGCCATTACTATGTCTGACACCGATCGTCGTCGTTTTCCAGTCTGTTTCTGAAAGGTTCCTCTAGTAATAACGTCAATGACCCTCCTTGGACGGTTATCCTAATTAGTTTGTCGATGATCTTCCTAAGGCTGAGTCTCAGTTGGTGTCTCCCGCCCTGCTACATATTAAACAAGCTCTCGATTTTGAATATTTTTCTCTATAAGGTCTCTGAGTTCATTACACCTTCCTGTAGCATGCCATGTAGTCTAATGATAGTTACAGTGTTTGTTGTTGTTCGCTCTTTGTCCATTCCTCTTATGGGGCTCAAAAAACGGCTTTCCCCGAATGTCCTCCAAGATCTGAACTCAGTTGGTATTTAATAGAGTATAAGTCTTCGTCTCATACTTCGACTGAGAGAACGCCTTTTCTGTCTGAGGATTTTTCTTTGGACCACCAAATCCCATAACTCTGGCTTGGTCTCATTATTCTTGGATCGGTCAGCTATCTTCTGATTCTTGTTTAAATTGTCATAGCTCCCTCTATTGCGATGAATTTCTCCACCCGATCATATGCATTCAATAAATCCTTCAGGGGCTTGAACATAATATCATTCATCAACTTTCGAGATCTCCTAACATCCAATCCCGAAGTAAAGAAACCCAGTGCCCGAGTCATGTTAAAGTATATAATTGTCCCGACTGCTTCCCTAAACCTTTGCACATACTGACTCAACGTCTCAGTTGGCTTATGTTTAATCTGCATGAGTGACGCTGTAAGTTCCCCCCTCCTCTTGTTACTCCCGAACCACTCATGAAATTTATTACACAGCTCGCCCCAAGAATCGATGCAGTTTGGGGGTAGAGACATTAACCATTGCTTTGCTGATTTCTTTAAAGTAGTGATGAACATTCTGCACATCCTAGCTTTTGAATGGCTATAGTAATCCATTACACTCTAAAATGAATGAGTGTGATCATACGGTTCACCAATCCCATCATATGACTCAAATGGTGGTAACTTCTTTGTAGGGTCGGCTCTCTCCTGAACAATAGTTGGTAAAAGGGGGATTTCAAATCTATGGCCTTTGAAACTAAATCGCCCCCTGGCAGCCTTTGCTCGAGTTCGTCCATCCTCTTCAGGACCGGGTCAAAAACGTCTAGTACCCGGTCACGTCTGTCACTAGCCCTATTAGCAAGCAAGGATCTCCTCCGATCATCATTCACCCTATTAGCAGGCGGGGACCTGGTTCTCCTCTGATCATCATTCACCTTATTGGTAGGCGGGGACTTGATTCTCCTCCGACCTCGAGAAGCCTGCATGGGGAACCTTTAAACTCCCTCTCAGTTAAGACGTTGAGGGGTCATTCACACGGCCGCAATGAGCTCGGCTTTGTGGTGCTGGTTCTCGAGACCCCTTGACAGTAGTTTGGGGCTCGTTATCCCCCTATAGTTCCTCCAGAAGCCCTACCCATTCCTTTTGGTGTTGGTGTAGAGCCTCCAATACCTTTTCAGCCCTCTGTATAGTATTTCTCCTTATCGTCTCCCTCTAGTCCTGTCTTATCGGCTCTCCATTTCGATCATGTCTTCTTATTCCCCGGGTCTGATCATGTCTGACCGTTCCCCTAGTCTGATCCTATGTAACCGTTCCCCTGGTTTGATCTTGTTGAGTCGAGGACTAATTGTTTCTTAGCCTCGTACGTAAATCTTGAACTGGTGAATTGGGATAAGAAAAAAATCAACGTCTGAGAGGTGCTGGTTGGGTCCCCTTAGGTTGACGCATGTTGGTCAACGAACCCAATCTGTTTAATTCTAATGCAAACCACAGTTAAAACTCTGAACTACTAGTGATTTTTCGAAAAGAATTTTACCAAAGTCATCATTCTAGTGTCAATATTAAAGCATGATTTTCTGAGCCCGTTGAAAACCATCAAAACACGAACACCTGCACTTTGGGAGAACCGTTAGTCACCCTTAAAACTAGCGACGGTTTGGGCTGTCCAGGGATGCTCCGATGTGAGAGTAAGTAAATGCCAAAACCATAAACAATTGAGGGAATTTAATTGCTGAAAAACAATAAAATTTTGTATGTATGAAAGGTGTGTACCATGAGTCATTGCTAATGCCTATATTTATAACTCGTTGCATCCCTCATAAACTAATTAGGAGTGAAAGCCCCTGTTTGAATCCCCTTATAACTTCCTTTGTATAGCTGACCAAGTCATTTCCCAATTAGAATCACATCACCTCTCCTAATTAGGATACTCGATCCAACTTAAGTATAAACTTTAACACTCCTAACCTAAGCCGCCAGAATTAACTGATTTGGGCTAATACAAGTCAGGGCCCGATAACCAACACCAAACTGGATAAGAAATTATATGGGTTGCTCCATACTCAAGCTCAAATAATTACATCCCAACAGTTATGAGTTATAACTTCGATCTCATCCATCCAACATTAGAGATCAAACTCCACTTAATCATATATTATTATATGACCAAATTACTAAGGGACAATGCAGTGATGATGAAAGCATCTTCTTAGCAACTCATATTTAAGGAAATCATAACTAAAACAAGGAAATAAACTACATTAATTTGGTGGCCTCACTAAATGGCAAGATTTTACATGGACCAATTATATTCTACTACTTAAATACTCTGGCACTCTCCTTGAGTCCTTGTATTCTTTTTGTCAATGTTCCACTCCTTTAAAATTAAACTCCTTTTCTTCACTAATGTTATCATTTTATCAATATTTTTTCTTTTAAAATAAATTTTATTTTTTATTTATAATAGTATAAAATGAGTCAAATGAGACGATGTTTTCAAATTTAAAATCACATTTTCATTATTTCATTATCTTTGCTAAACTAAAAATTATTATATTTAGAGAAAAAATGTATATGTAGTAAAAATACTTTGAATCTGCAGACCATCTGTTGGTGACATGTCCCTGGGCTGGCAGATCTGGTCTGTTGTGTTTGACTGATAGAATTATTATTTTTGTTCTCCAAATTCAGTTGTGCAGATGTTAATGATGTGCAGTTGCTTTAATGACAAAAGAATGAGGAAAATGTGGACAATATAGGAAGCCAAGAACCATGGAATGGTCAAGCATGAAATCATACGTTGGAGAGAAGCTGTTGATATATAGAATCAAAAGAAGATCATTCTGGTGGAGCTTGATTCAAGGTTTTTGTAGTGGTTACAATAGTCACAAATGGTTACACGAGCCATGGTTGTGTTTAGCAATGTGATGTATATTTTGGTGGGGGTTTGAAGAGAAGGCTTTTTTCTTATATGTAATGATGTAGCCTATTTCAATGTGGTTGATTCTTGGTGAGACTATGTAAGATTGGTTTTCTATTTTATTTTGCTGATCCAAGAAAAGAAAAAGAAAAAAGGAAAAACAGCACAACCTTAATGTTTGTAAATGCAAATCGGGATAGTTTCCCAAAATGGCTCAAAATTCGTTCAAGTTTCTAAGTTACTTCCACTTTATTCAATCTTTATGGAATATGGTCTTAACGTCAATTCAAGTAGCGTTGAGTAATTTTTTTTATAACCCAACGCCAATTGAATTGGCATTGATTGTTAATTGTCAAAATTTTCAATTAAGCTTAACTTTAATTATTTTTAGCTAAACCAAATTAAAAAATGAAAAAAAAGGGCCAATTGAATTGGTGTCCAACTCTGCAAAAAAAGGAATTAGCGTCCAATTTTAACTACCAAAATATACTGTTACAAGAAAGAAACTGAAAAAGTCAATTGAAAGAAAAAACAAAGTTGAATCAAATAACAAAAAAAATTCAACGCCAATGTGAATGGCGTTTAACTTATTTTCATATTTTTTTCAAAAAAAATGGGTACTTTGTCAACTTCAATCTAGTTGGCTTTCAATTGTTCTTTAATTTAACCAAAAAACTAAATTTAACTTAACAAAAAATAAAACACAACGGCAATCTAAATAAAACACAACGGCAATCTAGTTGGCTTCCAATTGTTCATTGGTTCAAACAAAAAAAAAACAAATTTAACTTTTAAAAAATTTGGAGGTTTTTTTAAAGTTAAATTTGATTTTTTTTTTTTTGTTTGAACCAAAGAAAAAAAAAGACAATTAGATTGGCCCTTTTTTTTTTGTTAAGTTAAATTTGTTTTTTGTTTGAACTAAAAAGAACAATTGGAAGCCAATTAGATTGGCGTTGTGTTTTTTTGTTTTTAAGTTAAATTTATTTTTTTGTTTAAACTAAAAAACAATTGGAAACCAATTAGATTGGCATTGATTTTTTTTTTTGTCAAGTTAAATTTGATTATTTTTTTTTTATATACTAAAAGAAACCAATTAAATTTTCGTTTATAAATTTTTTTTAGAAAAAATTAAAAATTACAAACTACCCATTTTTTTAATAAAATAAAATAAGTTAAACCCCCTAGTCACGTTGGCGTTGAAATTTTTTTGTTACTTGATTCAGCTTTATTTTTTCTTTCAATTGACTTTTTCAGTTTCTTTTTTGCAATAGTATATTTTGATAGTCAAAATTGGATGCCAATTCAATTGATCTTGGCTTTTTTTTTCATTTTATAATTTGATTTAGCTAAATATAATTAAGTTGAGTTTTATTGGAAATTTTGAAGATTAACAATCAAAGTCAATTCAATTGGCGTTGGGTTATAAAAAATATACTCTACACTACTTAAATTGACGTTGAGGTCATATTTTAGATAGCTTGAATAAAGTGGATATAACTTAGAAACTTGAACGAATATTAAGCCATTTTGAGAAACTACCCTGCAAATGGGACTCTTTATGTACAACAAAAAAATAGTATACTATTAAAAAAAGTCTATATATTTTTCATTTATATAATATATTTCCTTAGAAATAGTTTTAAATGATATTCATATGCATCGAAACAGTACGTAATTTCTCATTTTATCATTTATGACTGATTTAAGGACATACATTCTTAAAGAGCATACCATACATACCCCTTTAACGACAGTTCCCCACGACGACGGTTTGGTCCATCACCATAGGTTCGTCCGTCGCTAAAACTTTTAACGACGGACAACATATCGCGATGGACAAACATATAGCGACGGACGAACCTATGGTGACGGACCTAACCGTCGCCAGATCCATCGCTAAAAGAGATATGCTAGGTAAGTCATTTAGAAAGGTATACTCTTGAACTTTACTCATATTATGTATATGTTTTATATAGATATGTATATGTACATATTCAAACGTATTCAGATTTTAATTTTTAAAAAAAAATCTTTTTTTAAGCTTTTGTTTCCCACTTCGTTTTTGTTTTTGTTCAACTTTCTTTCTCTTTGACCTCACTACACACAAAGTTAATTATTTTAGCCATATCTTAGTTGTCTCTCTAAGTAGTCCATTCGCAGCAGTCATCTCTCTTTCTCTAATTAATCCACTACTAAAAAGAAAACCTATAGTGACGTTCGTCAGCTGTAACTATAGGCCTTATAACCGTCGCTAAAGTTTTACCAACAGTCGCAATCCTAGGTTGTGTCGCTAATTTTAGCTAGGGACCTAAGCGTACGTGACCCTAACTATAACTCATACAAACAGCGTGTATTAATTTGCTCTATACCCGTGGTCATTAGAGGCTGTTGCTAAGATCTTAAGTTTTCAATTAGTTGAATTTTTTTCTCTTTTTTCTCAATTAATTATCAACACGTAAACAAGCAAATCAACTGAATTGTGACTAATTCAAAAACTTATTGAATTAATCTTGTCCATGTTTTATTAAGAAACAATTCAAAATGGTTTAAGATGTAGTCTGCGATTCATTTCTAATATATATCATGTGCTATTGCCCAAAAACTTTTGCTTTTATAATAGTAACTTCTTAAAATCTACATCATATTAAAATTAAATTAGTCCCTCCATAGAAAAGGAAAAAATCTTTTTACAAATTCTAACGATTATATGAATTCCATGCAAAACATAATATTTGTAAGAAATTGATATTTTCACGTCACTTTTTGATATTTTCACATAAAAACTGTCTATAAACCTATAGCGACGATTTTCAAATAGAAATATCAAAAAATACTATAAAAATATCAGTTTCCTATTTGTAAAATAAAGGAGAAAAAAACAGTACTCTTTTAATGAGGGAGGTAGTATACCATTTCAGTTTCTCAGAAAGCCCGGTATGTGTCATGTACCTTTAAAAGAACAATATAACATTTTTGTATTCTATGTATTTGAATAGAACCCAACTTACACAAGTGATCTTAATGTATAAAAATTAATAATAAGAACCCAGGCACCCAGCCCAAAGTACACTTAAGTAAACAAATCTGACTCTAATTCCATTTTCGGTCAAAAACTGGCCAAATTGCTGACATGAGATGGGAAAGTCCTGTAAAGCCCCGAAAATCTATGCACTTACTACAGGCGACCCCGTTTATTATTGTACAACTTTAAATTTAAATTCACAATATTTATCAATAAAACAATTTATAAGACTAATTTATTTAAAACTTTTATAACATCTTTATTCTCTGAATCGTAATTTTTACATTTATCTTATAATACAAGATCACTTATATTATGATCTTTATACAACAATGAATCCCTATTGACATGTAATAATAAAAGTGTTTAGCATAGTTAAATATTATGCAACATTACAATACTCTAGTTTGTATATTTTGACAATATTGTTTATCCTCAAAAAAGATTTTATTAAAATATAAGTCATATAAGACAGCAATATCTTATCATCAAACTTAACTTCGATCCCATCAAAATCGTTACATATTTCTTGATCTATTAACCACTACCAAATTGGTTACTTTGTACGTACATACACATAGCCCTTGCACAATATGGTTTTATCCATACCATATCCACATTTGTAAAACACGTAGAACATAATCATTATCATAACTATTCAAATATTAATTTGCTTGTCACATTAGCTTTGTAATAACCTTATCTTCTCTTTAACGAATTCCATAAGTTAATTATTAATATAGCCCTTACCCGTTTCCTTTTTAAATTCTTCCATGTACAGATTTGTAATACACTTTGCCACGAAATCACCATCATTTAACCATACAAGCATTAGTTTACATGGCACAGGACTATCATCAGTTAATCAAACAAATTGATCAAATTATGCTTTTAACTAGGGTGTACAATGATCAGTTTGGTCGATTTAATAGGGAAAAAAAATAATCAAACCATTTAAGTTGGTTATAAAAAAAAATAAAACTAAAACTGCCAAAAAATTTACTCCGTAAACGGTTATCAGTTTATTCAATTATCAGTGTAATCAGTTGGTTTAATCAGTTATAAATCTTAAGCATAAGGGATAAGGGATGGAGTTATGAATTCATCCGATCTAAATAAAATTAAAGTATTAGAATACCATCCTTAATTCATTTTTAAACTCTCACTCCAATATTAATTCATTTCAGTATCACAGTATGTTATCTCCGTTTTTGTAAATAATATTAATACTATGTGTAGCTTCTTATGTTCTTGACAATATGTGTAATATTGTTGGTAATTGATAATTTGATATTCATCATATTGTCAATTTGCCATAATAATTAATAAATCACTAACTCAATAACTACTAACTAAGATAGAAATTCTCTAAATCCATCACAGGAAAACAAAAATCACTCAACTCACTAACTATAATAGAAGTTTTTCAAATTCGTCACAACAAATGCATATAATAAATATATAATTATATAAAATAAATATTTATTAAAAAAATATATAAATTATATTATAATTTTAAATTGTTCGATCGGTTTCGATTTTTTGAAAAGTCAAACCAAACTGGCCGAACTAGTCTCAATTTTTCAGTTTTACAATGTACGATTTTATACTTTTCGGTTTGAAACAGTAACGTTTCGGCTCGATCCAATCAATTCTTCAATTTTTTTAAATTTGTGTGCACCACTATCTTTTACACATAATTGTTGGTTAACTCTATGTATATCGTATTGCAATCATGTACGTTGGTTCATATGCAATTCGTTTATATTTCAAATCATTCATTTTCGAACATTTCATAATTTATTATATCATATCCTTATAGCTGGGACCCATTTGAATTAATTACATAATTAAATAATCATTTTTTCACTTTCTGGTACTGAGCATCGAGGCGCTCATTTTGAATAGGGGGAGAGCGCCAACACGTTAGCAGAATCGACAATTAAGGTTTTTGCAGTTTTCTACCGCAGACTCCTTCCTTAAGTATGCAAACAACCTCCTGGATACACCTAACACATATACACCCATATCCAGGTTTCTAGCAATATTAGCCTTGAAGTTCATATCCCCGTTTAGAAAACCAACTTTTGACTTAGATTATTTGTGTATCAAAACATTTGTAGTCGGAGGTTTTACAGCAAAATTGAGGCTTATTTTCTGCGTGAAGACTTTGAAAAATGTCCCAGTGAGCATACTTTGTTCACCAAATTAGTTGGAAGTAAAATTTTAATAATAAGTCTTTATGTAGATGATTTAATTTTCACTGGAAGTGATTTGAGCATGTGCAATGAGTTTAAAAACTCAATGATGATGGAATTTGACATGTCTGATCTGGGAAGAATGAAGCATTTTCTTGGAGTAGAAGTGTTACAGAATTTGAATGGTATTTTTATTTGTCAGAGAAGATATGCACGAGAGGTATTAACAAGATTTGAGATGGCAAGTAGCAATGCTGTGAAAAATCCAATTGTCCCTGGTACAAAGCTGTCAAAGGATGGAAGAACTAAAGTTGATACAACTTTGTTCAAACAACTAGTTGTGAGTCTCATGTATTTAACTGTGACTCGTCCCGACTTAATGTATAGTGTAAGTCTCCTTAGCAGGTACATGTCTAGGCCAACCATGTCACACTGGTTGGCAACCAAGAGGATTCTAAGGTATTTTAAGGGAACAACAGAACTAGGCATTCTCTACAAGAAGGGAGAAGGTAGCTCAAAGGGAAATGGTAGTTCAAAACTCTTAGCATTTACGGATAGCGGATATGCTAATGATCTTAACGATAGGAGGAGTACTTCTGGATATGTGTTCATGATAGGGTCTAGAGCTGTTTCATGGTCTTCCAAAAAACAATCGGTGGTGACTTTGTCTACCACCGAGGGTGAGTATATCGCAGCAGCTCTATGCGCATGTCAGTGTATATGGCTCAAGAGAATTTAAAAAAAAAATTGGAGTGGAAGAGAATGGAGGTATTATAATTCAATGTGATAATAGTTCTGTTATTCAATTGTCTAAGAATCCTGTCTTTTATGGAAAAAGTAAACATATTCATGTGAGATTTCATTTCTTAAGAGATTTGGTGAATGATGGTACTGTGGAGTTGAGGTATTGCAATTCTCAAGAAAAAGTTGCAGACTTGATGACAAAGCCACTTAAGTTGGAGCAGTTTGAGAATCTTCGTAGTATGCTTGGAATGGTTAATGCATCAACAGTAAGCTAAAATGCAGAGTTTTTTTAGCTTAAGGGAGGGAATGTTAGTTATAAGTTCGTTGTTTCTGTTTTGAGTTTTACTAAATTCACTAGTTTGTTGAAATAAGTCCTATTCTTTAGGAGAGATAGGAGTTTGTTTTCTAGGCACTACGCTATAGGCTTGTAAAGCGTAGTTTCTTTTATTTCTTTTGTGTAAAAGCTATAAATAGTTGATGATATGTTTAATAATAGATACATTCTTTCGATTCAATTCTTCTAAGCCTTCACGCAAAAAATAAGCCTTAATTTTGTTATACCATGCCCTTGGTGCTTGCTTGAAGCCATACAGAGCTTTTTTTAATTTGTACACCCTTCCTTCTTCTCTCTCCTTAATAAATCCTTCAAGTTGTTACACAAATACTTCCTCCTTGAGCTCCCCGTGAAGAAAAGCACTCTTCACGTTAAGCTGAAAAACTTCTCATCCATACTGTGCTGCTATTGCAAGTATTACTCGAATGGTGTCGAGTCTTGCAACTGGTGCAAATACTTCAGTATAATCCACTCCATGGCGCTGTGCATAACCCTTAACTACCAATCTCACCTTGTATTTCTCCACGCCCCCATTTTCGTTAAGTTTGGTCTTGAAACCCCACTTAACTCCAATAAACTTAGCACCCTTGGGCAAATCCATCAACTCCCAAGTTTGGTTCTTCTCTATAGCTTCAATTTCTGCTGTCATCGCCTATCTCCACTTCTTGCTCTTGACTACCTCTTCAAAGCTAAATGGATCATCATCTATGACCATCATCATTTCATGCATATCTTCCTCTTCTGAGAGCCTTTCACCAGTTTCATAATCTGTCATCCAGACCGGTTCTCTTCAGATTCTTTCATTCCTCTCTTCAACTACAACTTCTTAAGTGTTCACTTCATTTGGAAGTGAACTATCTGAACTTTTGCTGCCTGAGACATTCTGAATATTTTCCTCCTCAATATGTTCTTCAGTACTTTCTTTATCATCTTCTAGAACATCCAACTTCAATTCTTCATCAGTTCTGTCCCAATCCCAACTCTCCTCTTCTTCAAATAAAACATTATTGCTGATGATAATCTTCTTAGCGGTTGGATCATATAATCTATAGGCCTTGGATTCATCACTAACACCCAATAATACACACTTCTTACTCTTGGAATCCAACTTGCTTCTCTTCTGGTCTGGAATGTAAGCATGAGCTACACACCCGAAGATCCGAAAATAATCCACCTTTGGTTTCACACCACTCCATGCTTCCTCTGGAGTATTTTCTTTCACTGCTGCAATTAGACACCTATTTTGAATGTGCACACACCACTTTACAGCTTCGGGCCAGAACATTTTTGGAACTTTCTTGTCAGCTAACATTGAACGCCCTGTGTTCATGATTGTTTGGTTCTTTCATTCAACAACTCCGTTTTGCTGTGGAGTGTACGCCACTGTCAACTGCCTGCTTATACCCTGAGCTTTGCAAAATTCTCCAAATTCATTGGAGTTGAACTCACCTCCTCTATCTGTTCTCAAATAAGTAATATGCGTGCCAATCTCCTTTTCAACACATGCTTTGAAGTTTTTTGAATGCAACAAAAGCTTCTGACTTCTCATGTAAAAAATAAACCAAGTTTTACGTGAAAAAATCATCAATAAAACTTATGATATACCTTTTATCGTTGTTGGAAGCCGGATTGATAAGTCCACATAGATCAGAATGCACCAGTTGAAGCTGCTTCGATGCTCTCCACGAACTCTACTTTGGTATAGATTCTGTGTTATTTTCCAACCAAACAAGCGTTACATAATTTCTCTAGAACTTTGAACAGAGGCACACCATCTACCATTTTTCTGTATGCAAGTGTTCTCAACCCCTGATAATTCAAATGGCCAAAGTGACGATGCCACAGGTGTGACTATTTTTCAGCCAAAGCTTCAGCTTGAAGACTCATAGGATTTTTCAGTGTCGTGGATGCTAACAGATAGAACATTCTATTTCAACTCATATAAGTTTTCATAATTAACCCTCTTCTAGGGTGATAGATTCTACATGTCCTTTGCTGAATTAAGATAGTTAAACCCTTCTCCTGAAGTTGTCCTATGCTCAACAAATTGCTCTTCCATTCAAGTATGTAAAAAACATCTGAAATTACCTGAATGGTGTCATTCATTTGAAGTCGTACACTTACTTTAGCCACCACTTCCATCCTAGTGTCATTACCAAGTTTCACCGTTTGATGAAATCCTTCCTCTAACTCCGAGAACCATTCTTTGTTTCTGGTCATATGATTGGAACACCCAGAGTCAAGGAACCAGGCTTCTTCTCTTTTGGTTTAATGAAAGTCGACATAAGACATCAACAGAAGCTCTTCTTCTTCTCCAAGTTCAGCATAGTTAGCCTTCTTCTCCCAATTAGGACACTCATATTGATAGTGTCCCAACTGATGGCATTTGAAACATTCAACAATAGCTTTGTTTTGAGACATCTTCCCTCGTCCTCTACCTCGACCTCCTCAGAATGAACCTTTGCCCCTTTCTTTCCCTAGCTTATCATCATAAGAGATTTTTAGGGCTTGTTCTTCTTCCTGACTCCCATGTATTCTCTGTTCTTGAACCAGCAGACTTCAGTGGAGCTCATCAATGGTCATGGTATCTAAATCATTTGATTACTCAATTGAGCAGACAACATAATTGAATTTGGGAGTTAAAAATCACAAAACCTTACCCACCATTATGCTTAGCTTCATAGCTTCGCCATTCACCTTCATCTTGTTCACAACTGTCAGAGTTTGTGCAAGATAGCTATCGCTCTTTTCTCCTTCCTTCATATTCAGCATTTCAAACTCCTTCCTCAGTGCCTACAGTTGTACTCTTTTCACCTTGGTGGATCATTGGTACTTCTGCTTCATTGAATCCCAAATTGCCTTCAACGCACTTTTGTCAATAATGGTTTCAATAATTTCTTTTTCAATTGCTTGAAACAGATAATGTTTTACCATCAAGTCCTTGAGCTTAGCTTCTTCGACGCTCTTCCTTTGCGTCTCACTTGCTGATGAAGTCCCGATTACTTGTGACGGAATCCCTTCATCCACCAAATTCCACATTTCTTTGCTCCTCAAGAAATTTTCCATCAACATCGACCAATGGTCGTAATAGCCATCAAATTTTGGAATCATGAATTTCTCTGAGGTTGTCATGCTTCACTCACTCTCACACTCCTTTTTTTTAATCAAATCCCTCTGGCTCTGATACCAATTATTGGAAATCAGAACTTAGAGAACTTAGAAAAAATGAATTGAAGGAATGTATCTATTATTAAACATATCAGCAACTATTTATAGCTTTTACACAGAAAAGAAATAACAGAAACTATGTTTTACAAGTCTATAGTGTAGTGGCTAGAAAACAAACTCCTATCTCTACTAAATAATAGAACTTATTTCAACAAACTAGTGGATTTAGTAAAACTCAAAACAGAAACAACGAACCTACAGCTAACAGACACATCACATCAAGCTTTGGAACCAATTTTATCTTTTGATTCCTAGCCTCTTATCACTGAACATACAAGACAACTCTTTTAGTATACACAATATGGCATTCATTACATTTCTATATGATTTTTAAAACAACTCTTTTAAAAGCAAAGTTTAAGACACCATTTTCTTACCAATTCCGTCACAAAACAGAATTCATGGTTCCTCCTCTTGAATATACTATTAGCTTCATATTATACTCAAGTTTACAGATATTATATCCAGCAAACTTTTGATTACCCTTTAAAGAATGTTTGGAGCATTAAACCATCCGATATTCCTTGGATTTTCAATTGCCAAATTGGTTCAACTTCTAAACCAAATTTTCAGTTTTATACGTTCAAATCACCAACCTCTTAGTTGAAAAGACAACATTCTAAGATATTTCATGGAATGTGGTTCACATAATATTATATCATTACCATCATTTTAGGCCATCCTTCACCCCGATTCAAGGACTTAATTTATACAACTCACATTTTGAAAACAAGGTTTAATAATTATTTGTTCATTTTGGCATTTCATCAAAGCATTTACTGTGCACAGATTATTACTCATGTAGTTTACTAACGTTTATAAACATAAGAGTACATTTACCAAACAAACTCCAGCCACATTATCCCCCTTATCTCACCGGATCCTTCGCGATCCACATTCACAGCAATAACCCAACACCACTCCCACAACAATACTATCAATGAAATGAACATAAAAACTTATGTACGTATATTAATTAGAACATTTGGGTGGGAATATACCTTTAATAACTTGAATGTCCCTTGCCAATGCCATTAGTTGATACAAGGAATGTGGGCAGAAAGCTTCTTCTTCTTATTCTTCTGCCTGTTGTATCCTCCTTTTCTCTGAATGCTTAACTTATCAAATGTGGTGAAGGTTTGTGACGAAAAGAAAGGCTGAATATATATTTCAGGAAATTTCCCCACCCCTTTCCAGTCCTTTACCCCAAAAAAATCAACCTAGCTTGACCTCTATTTATTTAAGCCCCTAGTTAACCCCTATTACTAGCCCCTACATGTCACTTCCATTAGGTACTCAACTACCTACTGAAATGGCTCAAGGAGTCAATTCTCAACCCCTACAGCTGCTACCGAAATGACCCACCACTTGTACAAAACACTACTGACTAGTAAATTACATGAGATTCTCTGTAACTAAATTTTTTTTATTTTTTTATGTCGATATTTATAACAACAGTAGTTAAGGTTTATAGCAATATTTATGACGACGATTTTTAAAATCTATGACGACGATTTTTAGGGTCTATAGCGACGGTATATACTGTCGCCATAAGTGTTGATATAGAAAAACAGATAATTTAGTTACAGAGTATCTCACTCCTAAAATTCTCTATTTCTCTGTGTCGAGATTTATGATAACAATTGTTAGGATCTATGACGATGGTTATGATGACGCCTATGACAACGATTTTTAAGATTTATGACGACGATATGTACCGTCGTCATAAGTCTCTGTATAGAAAAATGGAGAATTTAATTACAGATCTCATCCCCTTGGTAAAACCTCCTAATTGATCCATACTGAGCTGCCGAGAGGGTCCACCCGCTTGCCCACCTGGGCAGCTGAATTGGTACATAAATAAATACAACCTTTTAAATTAAACCAAATAGGGGCCGAATTAACATGGTTGGAACAACTTTCCAAGGCCAAAATAATGCCCCGCCCGAAATTCAAGGCTTACACTAGCATGATGGTTCAACACACTTGGGCTTTATTTAATTTGTTGCATTAAAATGTCTTAGGACACCTTGTAACTAACCCACACCGTTGTCATATATGGACATGAGCTTAATTGATAAAATGATTGGGCTTGCTACCAAACCTAATAATTACACTGAGTTAGTAATTTTCACTCTTTGGGCCTAAATTCTCCTACCCGAAATGTAAGAATCTGGGCTTAGGCTCAATTTAATAACTTGGGTTTTTTAAAAAAAAATAATTGTTATTAAGCCTTACCACTTAATATAATAATTAAAATTAGTGTTTAATTAATTAACGCATTAGTTTAGCCTTTAAAGGCCCACATTCAAGTTATTAAATTAAATAACCTAAATTTAACTCATAACCCATGAAATTATCTTGCTAAATTAATTCACATACCGCTCTTCCTTTGTTCCTTAATTAAAACAATTATTTTGAATTAATTAACCATAACTTCTTATAGCGAGTACTCATCACATAACTTCTAACCATATAACAATTCCATTAAAACCCATATTGGTTTTCCTTTTTATTCCATTTTATTTGATAAATAAATATATCCCAACATAATCGATCTACCTTATTCTGACACAAAAATTTGTCACACAATAATTCTTCTCATTATACATGAAATTGTTTTATTCGTAATTTTTCATATCATTCTTAGTTAGAGCATTTTATCTTAAAAGTCTCTTTTTACAATTTATATAGTATTATATAGGTTCTTAGAACACATGGATTAATTAAAAGTCTCTTTTTACATGGATTAATCATGCAAGTCAACAGTTCATATTTGCACTACGGGCCAAAGATATTCAATATAACACCAACAATCATGATTATACCAGTCTTCAGCCTTTGGTCATAATCATACCAAACAACAGTTCATATCCACGTGCCATAAAAGACACACCACCATTATATCGTTTTTATCCTATTATCTATATCCCAGGCCACAGATATCCACAACAACTTGATTATGATTATTAGAATAACAACAGTGATATAAATGATAAACAGAAGAAACATGGTAAACAATAAATATCGGAAGTTTATAATTTTACTTTGTGCAGATTCAAATAATGTTTAAATTGTCAACATGATGTGGAGTGAAATTCAAAATAATATTCAAGATCTACAGCTAAAAAAAAAAGTTCAGAAAAGTAGAAAAGTTCAATAAAAATGATATTAGATGTAACACAAACTATTAAGGAACATATAATCATTTCAAAAGTTTTACCGAACAATACTTACCATAGTAAGTTTAAGAGTATAAAAGAAATAACATCTCTTACCGTAGTAAGTTTAAATAATGGAAGATGAAAAAGATAGTATCTCTTACCGTAGTAAGTTTAAATAATAGAAGATGATATTCCTTACCATATCACGTGACTAGATATTGATAAAAATGAGGTTAATCAACCTATATATTTATAATATAATTAGTAATTACCACATATAAATTTCAAAGTGTATGATAACTCATATATTATGAACTATCAAAATTATTTATATAATATAAATTTTTGTAGTGTAAAATAATAACTTCAAAAATAATATTTTAAAATAAATCTTTCAAAAAAAGTTTTTTAAAATAAATCTTCTCAAAGAAGAGTCTTATAAAGGAAGATTTATGAATACCGTGTGAAATATGTATTTGTCCAATTACTATTCTTTAATAAAATACTTACTTGAAAAATCTGCACTCCTTTTAATTTACAAACACTCAAAATAACTTTACTATTCTCAGAGAAAACTCACAAAATATTTATAGAAAATATTTATATTTTAGGTGTGATTTTTCTATTCAGCTGAGCAAGCTATTTATAGGAGAAAAGAATATACTATGCCCGGTAGGTGAACTGGCGTGCTGCACACTAGTGCTAAAAAATTCAGCAGCCGCCTAATTGCTTTTTTCTTTCCCAGCAAATTCACATTTTTCATTCTTCATGTGGGTCCCACAGAGGGTCCACATACTATTCACATATAATAATAATTTTTTTCTTTCTATGGGTCCTACATGTATAATAAAATAATGCTACAACAATAATTCAATAATAATGTAAGAAACCCATTACAGATTATTATTAATTTAATAATATAAATTACTGTATATTTGCTACTGTGACAATTATTAGGTTCAATAATTTTAAAATACAGTGCAATAACAATTATTGATTCAATGATATAAAATACAATGTAATGACAATTATTGAATCAATAATGTAAAATACTGTGTAACAACAATTATTGATGAATACTGTACAATGACCACTGTAGACACCCAAATTTTGCACTTTTGTACTAACCCTGACAGGAGGGCAAAATCGTCATTTGACCCGACATGCGAAAAGGAAGGTGGACCCCAACACGAAGCCACCCCAACGATTTACGGTCAAAGCCGCCACAACGGACAACGAGCATTCGGTCACTTGAAGCAAGGCAAACAGTTGATCCAGAAAACCTGAGTTGATCACAAAAGGCGACTAATGGCCACTACGCTTACGATGTTCGGGGGTCTTGCTCACCGGTGAGTGAGCGGCTGCCCAGCTCGCCGGTGAGCTGGCGGGGGTGGAAAGGGGGCAGCGCCCCCTGGAAGCCAAGCACGAAGAGCAATTTATACATTAGGTAACAGCCTTCCAAAATAATACCGCAGAAATTGGCGAATTAAGACCGCGCGGCACAGAAATCGAGAAAAGCAAGCCGGACAGCCGCGGATGCACCTGCGGCCACCGACAAACGGGACATTGCGCGGCTCGAGGACGGCGCACGGCAGCCGAGGATTCGGCGCGGACGGCTGGCGAGCCCAGCCGCAGATGCACCTGCGGCCAGCCGCAGTTGCACCTGCGGCTGCCTGCGGAAGGCTATAGATTGTCATTTCCACCCAAGAGTTAAAGGAGAGAAAGAAAAAAATAGATTTTAGAGAGAGAGAGAAAGCGCGGGAGGAGAGAGAAGTGCTCGGTTCTTGGCTAGATTGGTGTCAAATATTCATCTTCTCTTGATAATTAGTTGAGTGTTCTTGTATTGTTGTCCGATTCGTGAAATAAGAAGCTTCAATCGTCTTTTTGTAAGGTGAAAAGGAGTGTGTTCTTGAGTTTATTTGTTGTATTGTTAGCATAATGTTGTGATTGGTTTATTTGATGTAGTTTATTGTTATATATTGATAAATGATCCGTGGATTAGGGGTTGTTAGCGAGGGTTCCATCGAAACGTAACTCCTCCTAACGCCCCGATGACATCCGTACGGTGATATATCGTTCGTTGTGGTAATGAGTAGTTTGTAGTGAGTGAGTTGTGATATTTGAGCTATGTAGTATGATAGCAATGTTTAATATTGTTAGATTTGGCTTAGTATTGGTTGTGTAGCGATTTGGGTGACTGTGAGCCTAGGGAGGAGATCCTCGTGATCGAATCCCGATGATGGACGTTTTGGCATATGTAATCCTTGTATAGAGTCCATGGATGTGTATTTTGTAATATCGGGCCTTAAAACGATACCAAGTCGTGTTCCGGTTAAGGCCCCGTAATAATAATAAAATATGTGATTGTGGGTGTTGGGGGTTGTCTGGATGGCTCACATGCCCATGGATAGCCCTGACACGTTTTGGGATGTTTGTCTTGATTTACGGCACAGGAAATGGTTTTCCAAAATAAGGCAAATAATAAAGATTTTCTAAAAAGAATCAAATTAGGATACTAGATTCACGAGGTTGTAAAATTAAGAGTTTTGGCGAAACTTTGATCCTTGTTTGACGAAAAGGCTACATTTGGTTTTAAAATGTCATAAAAGATGTTTTCGTAAAAAATAAATAAACGTTTTCATTAAACTTTGTGCATAGGGTTAAAGAGTTCTAGAAGTTGCTTTCATTTTATTTATATTAACTGTTAGAAGGCAATGTATAGTCTCGATTCCTATTTGACAAAAGTTTAAAACTATTGTTTTCTAAAAATGACATCTAATAAAAAACCTCAACGTTTTCGAAATTAAAATCAATCTTTCTTATAAAAAGCGAAGCCTCGTCATTTGGGTCAAAAGACGTCTAAACGCTTTCCCGACAAAACACATTTTGCCATATCAAATCAAAGCAACTTTATGCAAAAGGACACCACAAACCTCCATTTAGACGCACACACACACGCGCGCACACACACATTTTAAGATTTAAAAGGATAGGAAAACATCGAGACTACGGTAACCGTATTTCACGGAAGTCGGGGGATGCCTAACACCTTCCCCTCGCTTAAGCAAGCCCCCGAACTCTATGAATCTCGGTTTGCGGACCAATTGAATCGGAGTCACATATGAGCCATCACGATTACGAAAACAAAATTCGGATGAGTTGGTACATCCATTTCAAATATACCAACTGGCGACTCTAGTCAATTGGCTCATAAAAATTCGACATTTCAAAACCCCGTTGACACTAAGCCGACCCTTTTCAAAATCACATTTAATTCAAAAGGCTAAAATTGGAAAGGGCTATTTTTAATATTAAAAATACGAAACGACCAAAATCCCGGCGTCGCCAGGCTCATTATAAAATCGATCTTTCAAAACCCGTCGACATTAAGCCGACCCTTTTCAAAATCACATTTAATTCAAAAGGCTAAAATTGGAAATGGCACTTTTAAATATTAAAAAACGAGACGACGAAAATCCCGGCGTCGACAGCTGACGACTCCGCTGGGGATATTAGAGGGCTTAAGCCGCATTTTAAATCTTGATGTTTTCCTATCCTTTAAAAATCTAAAAAATGTGTGTGTGTGTGTGTGTGTGTGTGTGTGTGTGTGCATTACTTGCGATTAATCTACCTTTTGTGCGTGTATGAATGAATGTGCGAGTTTTGTGATTGCTTTACGAATGCTTTACTTTAATGTCATCATTTGCATACGGTGAGGTACGATGAATGTATGATCAATGTATGTTGAGCAGTTCCTCCTCCTGAGGCAAACCCGTCGGATGTGGATTACTGGACTCAAAGGGGCGCTCCCCAGCGAGGCTCAGGAAAAGCATTCACTCAGATCCAATCCAATTGAAAGATCGGATTTATTCCCTTCTAGTATGTTGCGAAGATCTGGGAACCTTCATGCCGAAAAGCCCGTGAGAATAACTTAGGGTAGGTCAGCCTCAGATAAACCTAACGCGCGGGAAGTCTCTTCATACCCTATCACGTTTTACGTACATGATATCGTACTTCAATTAATCATCTTTTATCTCTCATCCTGTCAATTAGAATCACTGACCTATGTTTTGCAGGAAGGAGTTGATGAGGCACAATGATTGACATTACGATTCAATTACCTCATTGTTAAAATTAAAAATAAATAAATATATGCATAAACAAATAATAAAAAAATAAAAATAAATAAATAAAAAATAAAAATAAAAACTACTAACACTGTTTTGCAGGGAAAGATCAAAAAACTCATAAACATGGAAATATCGCTTTAGCATGCATCTGTTTTTTTCATGTCCCAAAGCTAAACTTCGATTGTTTTGTTTGTAGGTTGCTCCCCGAGCCGCGTACGGTTTCAAAAAAAAATAAAAAATAAAATAAAATAAAAATAAAAATAAAAATAAGAAAAAATAATAAATAAAAAGAAAAAATAATAATAATAATAATAATAATAAAAATGCTAACACTGTTTTGCAGGGAAATATTAAAATACTTATAAAATAGCGCTTTAGCATGCATCCGTTTTTCCATTTTCCAAAACTAAATTTCAAATTGTTTGGTTTGCAGATTGTTCCCCAAACCTGCCTACGATCTAAACGAATCTGAACTTCACCGATCAGAATGGCTGAGAATCCCACTCCGGATCCAGTTCCCACCTATCGGGAGGAATTTGAAAATTTTCAAGAGGCAGGTGGCTGAAATGGCCATGTTATTAAAACAATAGTGCAAGTTGAACCAAGGTACGCAAACCAATGCTTTGCCTGAGTCATCATCACCAGGGAGAACCAGATCTCTTGCAGAAAATCCAGTTGACCGAAGAAAGTCAAAACAGACTGAAAAGGGCAGGGAAAGCGAATCGATGAAGTTACGAGACAATCCCACTAATGGAGCTTTGAATTCGCTTGGAAAAATGTGAAACCTTAAAAGGGAGGGTCAAGCAATATCTATGATAGATTGAAAGTGCACCCCTTGAACAATCAAAGGCAGAAATACTGTATCTTCTTATCAGCCGAGGAGAGATTAGGGAGTTGCTGCCTCCTACAGACCCCAAGACTAAAAGATACGATCCTGCACAAAGATGTATTCCAACTCACCAGGGCATGACACGAAAGAATGTGGGGCCATTACGACATAAAATCCAAAATTCCATCGGAAGTGAAGAGCTAAAAATGGCAAGCAACATTGAGATCACCATTATGGGTAAAAGCAGCATATAAATGAAGAATCTAACATACCCAACAAAGAGGGAAGGTTCAGATGAAGTGATGGATATGGTCACCAACCGCAACGAGATACGAGGCTGATCCCTCATAATCTAAGGAGTGGAAAAAGAAACGAGAGGTGCCCCGACGAAAATAGCAGTATCCGAGCCTGAATGCCCGGCGGTGAACTTGAAAGTTATCCCCTGGAAGTAAGGGAAGTGATCAAAATGTACCTCAGAATGTGGGTCAGTCCTGCCAAATAACCACATTAGTTGCCTGCCAAAGCGAGTGATTAAAATGTTGAAAATGCCTCATGAGAAGAAAAGGCAGTCGAGTTCCTCAAGAAAATGGGACACAGTAAAGCAGAGGTTGGGAGAAAGTTGGAGGAGGGCATTCCAGTCAAAGAATCAAGTACTTACTCCTTCCATCGACGAGACTAGCCTGAACGTCCCAGAGAATTGCGACAAACTGAGTGGTGATCAAGTTATGACAATCACTGAAGATATTCTCAAACATGGGAGTAACTTCTATCGAAGGGAGCATGACCATCGACAAATGGATTGACGAGCTCACAAAAAAAAACAAAAAAAAAAAACAAAAAGACGAAAAAAGAAAAAAGAAAAAAAGCAATCTTGTGTGCTATCAGGCCTGAACTACGTAAGACCTGATCTCCTCTTCCTATAGGAGTACGTAGGCAGCCACTTTGGCGCGGTCTAATCCTTGCAAAATCCATAGAACCCTTCGATAGTTTTACAATCAACGATCAATGACTCAGGCGACCTGTTCTCCTGTCAAACCATCGGAGTACACTTCCAACCTAATTAAAGGCAAAGGATTCTTGGGTTCCCAGCATCGCATCAGCCCACCTGTCAAAGACACCACGAAGCGATGGCCTTGACGACAATCAAGGCTGGGGCAGTTTCGAAATCGATGACGACTCGACACTGAGGCATTCATCAACCATCCATGGAAGGATAGTGCACGATTCGACATCTATGGTGCGATCCCGTCAGCATACGACAACATCATCAGAGCTGTACGATCAATTGGTCTTTTCCAGTCAGAGCTCTTTCAGAATACGATGACCCACAGGTAAGATACAACTTTTTCCATTTTTTTATTTCTTTCCTGTCTCCCTGTACATATATTAAGACTGCACATAGTTTAACTCCAACATTAATTTTGGGAAAGAGAATTTTATTTGACTTGTTAGGAATCGAATTAATTCTGACAAGCATCCGTAGAGCAGACTCGTGAGTATGATTAGATGATTAAAATTGTTAAACAAGACCTGATTTCGAAGTGTCGTTCGAAGCAGAATCCACCTCATAGGCAAGTCGGCACTTTGCGTTTGCGCCAACTTTCAGATGTGGGGTATAAAACTATGACGATAATGATGACGGTTGATGCGGAGGCGGAGGGTAAATAAAAGTGAATCAAATGCCTCGAATCGTGGCCTGAGTTATTCGACTAATTAAGCCTGAGGGGTGTCTTCACACCTGGCGCCCTAAAGTCATCTGATTTGGGAGTCGCCGGCCCAACACTCGTTACATGGGTAACTCAGAGCCTAAGAAAACGAGCATTACAGCTGCCGAGACCTGAGCAGATTCGAATCGTGGCACGGGTTATTCGAGTAATTAAGCCTGAAGGGTGTCTCTACACCTGGTGCCCTAAAGTCGTCCGATTTGGGAGTCACCGGCCCAACGCTCGCTACATGGGTAACTCAAGCCTAAGAAAACGAATCTTGCACAGGGTCAGACGAGGAATAAATGCAATAAACCATCTAACTCGTATCGAAGCGTGGCCTTTGTTACTCGAGCAAATAAACCCGAAGGGGTGTCTTTACACCTAATGCCCTAAAGCCGCCTGGTTTGGGAGTCATTGGTCCAAAACTCGTTAAATGGGTAACTCTGAATAGCCTAAGAAAACGAGACAAGTTAAGTGGACGCGAAAAGGAAAAGGCGGAGTCGAAAAAAAAGAGAAAGAAAAAATATTCGACCAGAGAAAAAAAGAGAGGCTCATCTAAAGTCACGGAAAAGAGGCCCCTAATTGAAGAATGCATCGCACAGTGCACTTGCCATATGACGTTGATTCTATGAATGACGATAGCAAGAATGAAAACGAAATACCTTTGATAAAGGAAGGTAGTTTTTGAATTTAATCATACTCACGTATATTGACCATGAATGCTTAAATGTTTTATTACGATTTCATAACTCGTCAAATGAAAAAAAAAAAGAAAAAGTGAAGTCGAGAGTGACTTAATACATTCACAATTCATTCAATGTCAAATTAATCCACTCACGATTTACGAAAAGAGAGATCCATCTCGATGCCAAGTTTTTTTTACGATAAGACGAAAACATCTCGGACACAAGCTAAATTGGATAATGATGAGCATTCCATTTTATCTGCTCTACTGTTGAGATGTTTAGTAATATCGAAGTTAACTCCGCCGACCCGAACGGTCGAGCATTTAGCGTTTGTTACTTGTGCAGGATATGAATCGGTGTGGGTAATTCGACATGACCAACGAAACGACTTCCCATACGGATCCTCGACAAGAACATGAGTAGAGGCTGGGGCATCTTAAAGATCATGGAAAGGAAAGGAGCACAGGTCTATATCAGACTCCTCATCAACGAACCTTCCCCCACGACCATCAATGGATTTTGGCAAACTCAGCATGATGCACGCTGACTTTACCTCGATACTCAGGCGAGCATATGCAAGAGCAATATAATTCCTGACGTCAGGGTTGATCGATTAAAAGATGAGGAAGGGCAACATGGTCGTCGGTCATCGAAAAAAAAGAGAAGCCAAGTGGACTGCATTAATCAGATGAAAGTCAAGAGCTCTCAAGGCATACGACCAACGGACCAGGGGATCACCTAGATATCAACCCAGAGTCTAGGCATAATCCTCTAGCATAAGAGGAAATCCCTGCACCCCGAATTCAAAGACGTGACGATCCGTGAGCAGGATGAGGAGCCCTGTATAAGTCGATTGGGCGTTCAAAACGACAGATACAATTCCCCAACAGAGAGACGATCAGGGGCATGCGATTCAACGAACCAACCTTGAAGTCCAGAAACTGTCCTCCCAAAAAAGGCATGACACAACTGAGTGGTCAAAAAAAGAACGACACGTGAAAAATTGTATCATTTGACTAAACAGGGATCATTTCCTTCCAAGCATATCTATTGATCCATGCATAACATCTGCACATCCATGTATATATCAAAATAAAATATACATGAAAGAAAAATCACAGGTACGAGACTGTCGGCGTCACGAATACGGGTGCCATTTATTGGAAGAACATGGCAGCGGAAACTTCCACGATCCGATGCGCCCAAAATCTATGTAACATCAAGGAATTGCAAAATGACTGTCCGAAGCACCTTCAGCTAATCAACAAGGATCAAAGCTTAAAAGCACTGGCTGTCAAGAGCGATCTACGAGGACAAACCCCAAGAATGACAAGTCAAACCAAAAGAAGTGGCTGGCAAAAGCGATTTATGAGGACGAATCCCAGGGAGGCCCCACAAACTAATCAGGTACGCTTTCCTTTTAAATTTCCTCAAGAATTATTGCATTTTTTATGATGTACAATACGATGCGAGTCCATTTGGGACAATACACAGCGATTCCGGAGACGAGACCCGGCAATTACAAAATGACCCGTCAGTGGAAACCCCTGACCGTCCAAACAGGACCTGTCAGTGAAAACCCCTGACCGTCCAAAAACGACCAGTCAGAAACGATACCTGACCCATTTCAAAAACGACCAGTCAAAAACGATACCTGACCAATTCAAAAACGACCTGTCAGAGACGATACCTGACCCATTTCAAAAACGACCCGTCAGAAACAATACCTGACCAATTCAAAAAACGACCAGTCAAAAACGATACCTGACCCAACCCAAAAAATGACCAGTTAGAAACGATACCTGACCATTTCAAAAACGACCAGTCAGAAATGATACCTGACCATTTCAAAAACGACCAGTCAGAAACGAAAACGACCAGTCAGAAACGATACCTGACCCATTTCAAAAACGACCCGTCAGAAACGATACCTGACCATTTCAAAAAACGGCCAGTCAGAAACGATACCTGACCATTTCAAAAACGACCAGTCAGAAACGATACCTGACCAATTCCAAAACGACCCGTCAGAGACGATACCTGACCCTCACAAAAACGACCCGTCAGAGGCGATACCTGATCAACTAAAAAACGACCCGTCAGAGACGATACCTGACAGTCCCAAAAAGGACCCGTCAGAGACGATACCTGACCGTCCCCAAAAAACGACCCGTCAGAGACGATACCTGACCAACCAAAAAACAACCCGTCAGAGACGATACCTGACCAACCCAAAAATGACCCGTCCGAGACAATATCTGACCAACTCAAAACCAACCTGTCAGAGACGATACCTGACCGACCGAAAAATAAGTCGTCAGAGACGATACCTGACCAACTCAAATCCAACCCGTCAGAGACGATACCTGACCAACCCAAAAAAAACCCGTCAGAGACGATACCTAACCAACTAAAAAAAAACGACATGTCAGAGACGATACCTGACCCTAACAAAAACGACAGTCAGAGACGATACCTGACCGTTCCAAAAATGACCCGTCAAAAAACGATGCCTGACCATCACAAAAATGAAACGTCGGAGACGAGACCCGGCAATTACAAGATAACTTGTTAGAGACTAAACCCAACAAGGATGAGACGACCCGTTGGCAAAAGATCCGACGATGACGATACGACCCGTGGGCAAAAGATCCGACGATGACGATACGACCCGTCGGCAAAAGATCCGACGATGACGATACGACCCGTTGACAAAGGATCCGACGATGACGATACGACCCGTTGGCAAAAGATCCGACGATGACGATACGACCCGTTGGCAAAAGATCCGACGATGACGATACGACCCGTTGGCAAAAGATCCCACGATGACGATGCGACACGTTGGCAAAAGATCCGACGATGACGATACGACCCGTTGGCAAAAGATCTGACGATACGACCCGTTGGCAAAAGATCCGACGATGACGATGCGATGACCGTTGGAGAAAGATCCGACGATGACTAAAACAATGCGATGCGATGTGCGAGGCGATGTGTGATGCGATATGCGATTTGCGATACATCATATGAGAAGCAGTGCGATATGCGATTTCATATGCGATGCGATGCGATTTTGATTTAATATGATATGCGATTTGATATTTAACATGCGACTTGATAGGCGATATGCAATATGCGATAAGCAAGAGAAAAACAGTCTCTTTGATGAATATGCTATGCAAGTCCATTTGAGGCAGTAACCGGTAATATTAGTGTTGCGTCATTAATATGTAAATGTTGCATCAATGATATATATGTTGCATCATTAAATATGTACTGTCATCATCATGCATTGGGTGCCTACTTCTTTATCATGTTCATTTCACTTACCATTCCATAAACATGATAAAGAGGGGCAGCTGTAGACACCCAAATTTTGTACTTTTGTACTAACCCTGACAGGAGGGCAAAATCGTCATTTGACCCGACATGCGAAAAGGAAGGTGGACCCCAACACGAAGTCACCCCAACGATTTACGGTCAGAGCCGCCACAACGGACAACGAGCATTCGGTCACTTGAAGCAAGGCAAACAGTTGATCCAGAAAACCTGAGTTGATCACAAAAGGCGACTAATGGCCACTACGCTTACGATGTTCGGGGGTCTTGCTCACCGGTGAGTGAGCGGCTGCCCAACTCGCCGGTGAGCTGGCGGGGGTGGAAAGGGGGCAGCGCCCCCTGAAAGCCAAGCACGAAGAGCAATTTATACATTAGGTAACAGCCTTCCAAAATAATACCGCAGAAATTAGCGAATTAAGACCGCGCGGCACGGAAATCGAGAAAAGCAAGCCGGACAGCCGCGGATGCACCTGCGGCCACCGACAAACGGGACAGTGCGCGGCTCGAGGACGGCGCACGGCAGCCGAGGATTCGGCGCGGACGGCTGGCGAGCCCAGCCGCAGATGCACCTGCGGCCAGCCGCAGTTGCACCTGCGGCTGCCTGCGGAAGGCTATAGATTGCCATTTCCACCCGAGAGTTAAAGGAGAGAAAGAAAAAAATAGATTTTAGAGAGAGAGAGAGAGAGCGCGGGAGGAGAGAGAAGTGCTCGGTTCTTGGCTAGATTGGTGTCAAATATTCATCTTCTCTTGATAATTAGTTGAGTGTTCTTGTATTGTTGTCCGATTCGTGAAATAAGAAGCTTCAATCGTCTTTTTGCAAGGTGAAAAGGAGTGTGTTCTTGAGTTTATTTGTTGTATTGTTAGCATAATGTTGTGATTGATTTATTTGATGTAGTTTATTGTTATATATTGATAAATGATCCGTGGATTAGGGGTTGTTAGCGAGGGTTCCATCGAAACGTAACTCCTCCTAACGCCCCGATGACATCCGTACGGTGATATATCGTTCGTTGTGGTAATGAGTAGTTTGTAGTGAGTGAGTTGTGATATTTGAGCTATGTAGTATGATAGCAATGTTTAATATTGTTAGATTTGGCTTAGTATTGGTTGTGTAGCGATTTGGGTGACTGTGAGCCTAGGGAGGAGATCCTCGTGATCGAATCCCGATGATGGACGTTTTGGCATATGTAATCCTTGTATAGAGTCCATGGAAGTGTATTTTGTAATATCGGGCCTTAAAACGATACCAAGTCGTGTTCCGGTTAAGGCCCCGTAATAATAATAAAATATGTGATTATGGGTGTTGGGGGTTGTCTGGATGGCTCACATGCCCATGGATAGCCCTGACACGTTTTGGGATGTTTGTCTTGATTTACGGCACAGGAAATGGTTTTCCAAAATAAGGCAAATAATAAAGATTTTCTAAAAAGAATCAAATTAGGATACTAGATTCACGAGGTTGTAAAATTAAGAGTTTTGGCGAAACTTTGATCATTGTTTGACGAAAAGGCTACATTTGGTTTTAAAATGTCATAAAAGATGTTTTCGTAAAAAATAAATAAACGTTTTCATTAAACTTTGTGCATAGGGTTAAAGAGTTCTAGAAGTTGCCTTCATTTTATTTATATTAACTGTTAGAAGGCAATGTATAGTCTCGATTCCTATTTGACAAAAGTTTAAAACTATTGTTTTCTAAAAATGACATCTAATAAAAAACCTCAACGTTTTCGAAATTAAAATCAATCTTTCTTATAAAAAGCGAAGCCTCGTCATTTGGGTCAAAAGACGTCTAAACGCTTTCCCGACAAAACACATTTTGCCATATCAAATCAAAGCAACTTTATGCAAAAGGACACCACAAACCTCCATTTAGGCGCACACACACACGCGCGCACACACACATTTTAAGATTTAAAAGGATAGGAAAACATCGAGACTGCGGTAACCGTATTTCACGGAAGTCGGGGGGTGCCTAACACCTTCCCCTCGCTTAAGCAAGCCCCCGAACTCTATGAATCTCGGTTTGCGGACCAATTGAATCGGAGTCACATATGAGCCATCACGATTACGAAAACAAAATTCGGATGAGTTGGTACATCCATTTCAAATATACCAACTGACGACTCTAGTCAATTGGCTCATAAAAATTCGACATTTCAAAACCCCGTTGACACTAAGCCGACCCTTTTCAAAATCACATTTAATTCAAAAGGCTAAAATTGGAAAGGGCTATTTTTAATATTAAAAATACGAAACGACCAAAATCCCGGCGTCGCCAGGCTCATTATAAAATCGATCTTTCAAAACCCGTCGACATTAAGCCGACCCTTTTCAAAATCACATTTAATTCAAAAGGCTAAAATTGGAAATTGCACTTTTAAATATTAAAAAACGAGATGACGAAAATCCCGACGTCGACAACCACGTTATCAGATCAATAATATGAGACACTGTGCAATACCATGTGCTACAGTAAAATACTATAAAATATCGTATGCTACTATTATTTTATCACCGGTATTTTAACAGTTAAAAGTAATAACACTATTGACTATTTTTATTTAAAATACTTATTTTTGTCGTTTTTTATATCCGACAAATATTTCGTTGTGGGGTCCACCAATGATTAGTTATTTTGGCGCTGTCGTATAACCCGAATATTCCCCGACAAAACGAATATTGTCCGACAAAATAAAATTTGCACATAACATCCTTAACTTTTAACTTTATCAATTTAACCACTTACTGTTTTAGGAAAAAATATATATGAAGAAAAAATAAATTTTGTATTTCATAAAATTCGAAGTCTTACAACTTTAACATGTGAAAATATTAATTCTCTCTCTCTCTCTCTCTCTCTATATATATATATATATATATATATGTTTAATGATCACGAATCATCTATTAAATAAAAAAAAGAATAATTATAATGGAGTGATGCACGTAAACCAATTTCAATGAAAGAGTCATTAGTTAAAGAAAGTGTTTTCATGTACTAAAATTGAAAATATTTGACAAAAAAATCCAATAATATTTTACATAAAAATGCAATAAGTTCCTAAGTTAGATATAAACATAATTTCAAAACTGCTAACATTAATTTTTCACAAAACTATTTTTATGCTTATAAAATTCTAATTGTTAAAAGATGAAAGAATACCAAACCAAACACTTTAATTTGAACATAACTTTTAAAAATTAAAAATACTTTACTTCACCAATCATGGCCATCAAGCTCTAGGGAATATACTAAATTAACCTTAATATCCTTATTTAAGTAGTTCTATCTAGCGGTGTTCATCAGTAATTTATTGTACCGACCCGGTTAATGAAAGTACCCGAATCATGTACCGATACCGGTTAGCCGATTCAGTAACGGAACAGTACCGACTTTTACCTAAGTTTGTATCGATTTATTTATTGCGGATCATAATCCCAACTGTGATATAATTTGCAGCTTGAAATGAGCAATTCGCCGAGAGCATTTGGGAAAGAAGAAGTAGGCAAATCTAAAACCAAGTTTAAACAACAAACTCCCCATCCAATTTGAACATACCCCTAGGCTCCAGCTCAAGGAATTCCATATTTAGATCACCCATTTATCAATTGAAAAATCCATAAAACTACATAATGAAGTACTAAAAAGGTAATTAAAAAAATCCAGATCATAATCCCAACTATGTTACTGCTAAAGCTGAATTGATCTGAAAATTAGAAAAAAAAATTCCAAAATGACAGAGTTTCCGTTCACTTTCAGATGAGAATCCGGTGGTTCTAAAGGCCACAACGGTCGATCTAGCAACAGAAGTAGCAGCCATGTGGAATCTCCGATTGATTGAAATTGAAGAGAGAGAACACTGAGGAATTATGAAGGTCGCCATAGAGAAAACACTCTTTACATATATATGTGAGAGTCGATGACGATGATGTAGAGAGTCATGATGACGATAAGCAATTGAGCACTGAGCTAGAGAGTACTAGAGACATTGGTGGTGGTTGGGTTTTGATTTGGGAATTAGGAATCTAATATAACAAAATGTAAGGCATTTTAAAAAAAAAATAATCACGCTCAGCCTAAAAATGCATTCTGACCGTCTAAATATTGGGATAAATCTCACCTTTATTTTATATCTCATCTTTTATATATCCTCTTTCTGCTCTAACAACATAGAAGGCCACTGATTCAGTTATTGCCACTGAAAAAGCACGACGCTGATTCAGTCACGAAGCCATGGACGAAACCTCTCGCAAAGCTGATGCTCGCATCTCTATTCCGGTACCTAAGGTTACCGATACTGATCTACTGCGGCGGCGCGAGGCCGATTCAGTTATTGAGGCGAGGACGGTTGAGGTCGATCATGGAAGAGCGCAGAAACGGAGAAGACTATCAGGTTTAATTATTTCCTTACTTTGTTTAAGTTCTAATTATCTCCCTCATTTAGTATATTTGGGTATGTGTATATATATATTTGGGACTTTTGTTGTGGACCGAAAAGTTTCGTAGTCCCGGAGGCACGAGTGAAATGCTAATAAATTGAGAAAGCATAAAGGCTTCCGGTTAGGGAATTAAATTAAAGAATTTAATATTCAATCGGAATTCGGTTCGATACGATATGCATCGAATATCTAAAATACCTTCCCGAACTCGATACCGAATAATCGGTATATACCGATAATTTGTATCGATATTGAACCAATTTTATTTTATTTTGAATTTACCGGTTCGAACCGATTTAATTAGCCCAAGAATTGAAAAAACAGAAAAAGATGGTCACTCCTAGGTCCATCTATTTTAATTTGAACATAACAATGTTTACCCATCATGCATAGACATGAAACATTTGACTGCATTTAATCGTATTTCTTTCTATACCGATAGGAGTACTTTTTTTAATCAGTTATTTTTTAACTTATTTGCTTTTTTCTTTATACACGCTATTTTTTTATTTTTTTTAATATTCCATAGTTTATTTGGTTCTCTGTCAAATCTCAATAGCTAGTCTATACATGTGTATGGTCCCACCAATTAAGGATCAAAACATCCAATTCCAACCAAAATCCTTCCTGTTCCAGCTCAGTACCTACTTGACTTTCGTTTCCATTGTTTCCAACTGTATAGAACTTTGGTCACGGAATTACATATTTATTTTGAATTTTGTAAGTAAAAAAAAAAGATTTATATTTTCAAATTATTAGAAATTTATTTATTTTAATTCAAATTAAAAAAAATATTTATAATTCCAAATTATTAGAAATTTATTTACTTTAATTCAATTCAGACAAATGTCACTAAAAAGATGTATCAAATATTCACAAATCACACAAAGTTTATTAATGAGGGAATAGACTGAATGACATTAGTACACAATTCTTTTAGATTGATTTTATTATAGAGATAAAATATAGCTCCAAAAGAAAATAGTCTTTTAATAAAAATCATCTTATTTTATTTTATCCATTAATATTATTATTGAAATATAAATATAATTATTTTTCGAAAAATGTTTTCTTGATTTCTAATGTTTTAGTATGTCAAAGAATTAAATATAATCAATCGTAAAATAATTTTTGTTGAACGAAAAACTCTTCATTTATCTTAAGAAAATATCTTACGAATTTGAAATCTATAAGTTGTTTTTCAGAAAAAACTGTCAAACTTTATCTCCTAATAATAAGTTTTACTTTTTATTCTCTTTATTTATTTCATCTATCTTTAACAGATTAAGCTCTTAAATTTGGTAGTACTGCTCTCCTTCAATCCTATTTTGTAATTTTTTTCTCTCTTTAGAAAAAGTTACAAAAATGATAATATTTATTTATTTATTATAACGCATCGCATATTAAAAAAAACAAATTACAGTAAAAAAAATTTATTTAATTAATTCAAGTAGAAAAGATGATGATTTTTTCATTTTATTTTTAGTTTTGCTGCCTAACAAGAAAAAACAAGCAGTTTTTATTGGGAAAAAAATCAATTTTTTTTTTCACAAATCATTTTTTGACAAATGCTTTTCGTGAATATCTTAAAAAAAAACTATTATAAAGGGATTATTGCAAGTTCAAAAGCTATTTTTAATTCATCATTAATCAATCAATACCAAAATATAATAAAGCAAATACTGAATTATTTTAATTAGTTCTGGGTCAACTCAACAATTCAAATTTGATGATTCAGTAATTCAAATTTTTTTTTCTATCTTCATAGTCATAAATGTTGGCATTCTCAAAAGTTGAGTTAATAGCTCAAGAGTTAAGTTTTTCACAAAATTTTAGTACATATTTACTGTTAAAAATACAATTTATCACTAAGAATTGAGCAAAAATCTTAATATATCAATTAATAATTGATCTACATATGATGACCTTTAGTACTTTGTGTTAGCTTTCCTAATTATGAACCAAATTTGTATAATCTATCTTATTCAGTTTACTCTAATTCATTATAAATAAGTCTACCTATCCGCCAAATTATACATAAAAATTCTACAATTTCAATATGAATCAATAACAAGTTTTCTTATATCAACTATACTTAGGAAATACTATTACAGTCAAAGTCACTACAATTTAAAATGGAATAAATATAAAAATAAACAAAATTGTCAATACCAATGTTATTCTATTGAATGAAGAGTTGTGTATTTTTTTTCTTTAAATATTTTAATTAGTTGATTAAAATGACATATTATAATGAGTTCATTCAAAAGAAAGCAAATTATTATTTATAAATAATATCACTCATATATGTTATATTTTAAATTTACTAGATAAATCCTTTATAAATTTACATGTGCTTTGCATGTGTTACAAGACTATACATGGGACATGGGACCGCCACGTAGTGTCTCATGCCACTAATATATTGTCATGCCACTAATATATTGAGGGCAACATAGGCTGCTTATGCTGACATTTTTAAAAAAAAAATTTATATAGGGGTAAAAATAAATAATTTAATAAAGTTTGGGGGCATATTTTTAAAATTTTCCTAAACTTCCTTCCTATTTTTTATAAATATTTTAAGTATAGAGTTGGGGTTTGAATCTAAGAACAGAGATAAGACAAGTTTATTAGGCGATGTGAGTTTGAATAAAGAAAAAGAAAAAGAAAGAGGATCAACTTGCTGATGCCTTCATCATGTTTTTTTTGATACTTGTGGCAATATAGATGCTTGATCGTTACACATCATTCCATGAAGAACTCATCAAAAAAATTAAATAAAATTACTTAGCTAGTAAGAGATTAATTATATGACTGCAATGGTGGTTGCAGGCGGTGGTAATGGCGACAGAGATAAGGATTTTTTATGAGTTCACTGTAGACTGGTAAACTTAGATGTCTAGATTGGTTTTTAAATGGTGGTTGGCTAGTGAGAATGATATTAGTTCCTTAATTTGTTGAGGACAAGATTTCTTATCTTATTTTTGCATTTATTCATCCCATAGGCCATTGGATAAAAACAACAAACCAAAACACAAAATTATTAACAAAAATAAAAATGTTGTTTTTTATTTGGGCCCAAGTAAAAATATTGCTCCAATGTTTGTTATTGAAGTTTCAAATCAAATTCAAATTAATAATATCCCGACATGGAAATTAACAAAGTATAGTTTTGGAAATTTAACTAGCAACAATTATGGCAAAAAAAATTCTAATACTTTTGCAGGTTAATTACGTAAAGTTTATTAAAGAAAAAACATTATATTAACATTTATGTCGATGTCTTGTGTTTTCAATTTTAATAATTATCTGGTTGACAATATATACCAACCAATTATTCTCAAGTAGTCAATCCAAGTTGAAATTTGCTTCTCTGATTACAAGGCTAACAAAGCCTATTAAGCATACTACTGTTAAGCATACTATTGTTAATTTAGTGCTTTGTTTTGCGAAAATGCTAATCCCATTAAGCAAACCCCTTATAATGTGTAAGTTGAAACTTTTCTGTAATGTTGTAAGGTATCAGTGTTTCTACTTCATGTACTCCAGAACACTCTGCTTGATCTCGTCAAGGAAGGAAAGTAAACCCATGACGCTTGTGAAGCCACTTCCATCAACATCATGTTCCTCAATAAGAAAGTTTTTAAACGCAGTGGCATCATCTTGCCCTCCCCAGATGAGAAAATGTTGGAGAGTTTCAATAACATGATGGATACACAACCTTGTCTTCAAATTGTCATGGGTACCTTGTCTAGTTGTCCCACATCGAAAACTTGAAAGAAATAGGGGGCCAGTTAGTTGGGTAAGCCATTCGTGGGTTGAGCCATAGCCTAATATTTTTGGGTTGTTTTGGTAAGGTCTGGCTATGTTAAAATTTGTCACTACTGGGGTAAATTTCTAGATTCGCGGCTATATATAGTGGACCATTCGCTACACATACTGAAATAACAAGATGTGAGTAGTCTTGGGACACCACGTGACCATTCTCTAACACCATAGAATAATTTTTCCTATGCTTGCCTATGGATTATGTCCGCATTTGGTCTTATAAGGGCGATACATCGAAGATAATCGCTTCAGGAAATAAGCAGGACAATTTGCCCCAGACATAACAGCCTTCACGATTCCTTCAAATGCGATGATGATTCCGGTAGGAACATTTCATTTAGTTATAAATTATTAATCGGTAAGGCGTTAATCAATCTGGTAAAGACTACTGCGTGTCATAAGAGTCACAACGTTTGAATTATCATTTAATCCTTAATTTTTCTTTTTACATGCATTGAACACTTAAGAAATTGTTATTCACATTTCCACTTTTATTTTTATTTTATGAATATTTAATCTATTTACTTGAATGTATTTTTCTTTATTCTAGTGAAATAAAAAGGTTCTATGAAAGTTCAGTATCACCGCACAAACGTATTATATACGTAATGAAAAATAAATAAATAAATGCTAATATAAAAATCTAAACTGAAATTACCAACTAGATCCCGTCTTTCTCTCTCTGATAGCCATTCTACTTTACTCTTCTCTAGTCTTCTCTCTCCTATCTCTGTACTTCCTCTCTCTACAATGGCTTCCCTCTTCAGAGACAGAAGTTCACTAGGCCACTCCAAGAGAGGCTCCATCGCCACCACCGCCAGCTCCCGCCTTACCGGTGCCGGTGACGGCGCCAACGCCGCCGCATCCCCGCTTCAATCCCCATTTGGAGACCTGACGCCTTCTATCTCCGCCTCAGACCTCCGTGACACCGCCTATGAGATCTTCGTCGCCTCCTGCCGTACATCCTCCGGCAAACCCCTCACCTACATTCCCAGCAACAGCGCCGACCGTGGGTCGCCGTCATCACTATCGAGCTCGCCATCGATGCAGCACCGATCTATCACTTCTACTGCCGCGTCGAAAATGAAGAAGGCGTTGGGGCTCCGATCTAGCTCCAGTTCGGGTTTGAGTCCGGGTTCTGGGGCGGGTAGTACGTCCCCGGGGAAGGTGAAGAGGCCATTGACTGTTGGGGAGCTAATGAGGGCTCAAATGGGGGTTTCTGAGAATAATGACTCCCGGATTCGGAGAGCTTTATTGCGAATTGCTGCTGGACAGGTATACATGTATAGTTATCTTGAAACGTGTTTAATTTTAATTGGTTTGCTGAGATGTGGTTCATTCTAATCTCGTACGTATAATTTGATCTAATATTGCTGTAAAAGTATTGAAATTTGAGTGTTTATTTTGATGAGAAATGGTAATTTTGTTTTGGGTTTATAATTTGTTTCATAAGTTCTCATTTATTTGATTTTTTGTATTTTTTCCCCTTTGTTTTTCATCTGGGGGTATGTAATTGGTTTGGAGGTTATTAATAATTGAATCTGATGATTTATTAGTTAAAAGGTTGTGGTTTTGCCTCTGAATTTGATGTTGTTCTGGTCAAAATCAAATTAGGATATTGCTATGTTTCTTCTTTTTTCCTCAATTGGTGATTTGTCTTTTGTGCCTAGTTCACTGAAATTATAAAATGAAAATTCGGCAGTGTCTATATTTCGTATCCTTATTTTTCTGTGTTATGGAGCTTGTCCAGACCTTTATTAGATAGCACTACTTGAGTTTTAAGACACTGTTCCGATTTATATGGTCGGTTGTGCTTTTTGTTTGCTTGTGGTTGTTCTGCAATGAATTTTGATTATGACATTGAGCACATTCTTTCTTCCTTGTTATCTTTCTCGGAAACTTGTATATTTAATTACTCCATCCTGTTTCTTTTTGGATATTTCAATTTTTTATCTCTCTTTATGAGTAGATCAGTAAAATGACAAATCAAGTCAACCATATTTCTCAAATTTGGGAATCCTTATGGGAAAGATATTTTTGTGTTATCAGTATTCAGTTATACCTCTTGCTTATCCAAGAATCCAATAAATACTTTGCTAATTCTTATATTTTTGAAATAAATTACTCTTTTGTAGAGCTGAAAGCAAATCCCCGGAGCTAATCATGGCAATATCTCACATTAAGTTTCAATAAATTTCGTTGATGGCAGTATGTGTTCTGGAAGGAGAGTGTTGATCATTCTTTTCGTTTTATGTTGTAATAGGTTGGAAGGCGAATTGAATCAATGGTTCTCCCGCTGGAGCTATTACAGCAGTTCAAGTCTTCAGACTTTACCAATCAAGAAGAATATTATGTGTGGCAGAAGAGAAACCTAAAAATTCTTGAGGCTGGACTCCTTTTACACCCTCACGTGCCAATAGACAAGTCTAATACTGCTTCACAGAGGCTGCGTCAAATAATTCATGGCGCCTTGGATAGGCCAATGGAGACTGGGAGGAACAATGAATCGATGCAAGTCCTTCGTAATACTGTAATGTCTCTTGCTAACAGATCAGTTGATGGATCTTTGTCAGATTCTTGCCACTGGGCAGATGGATTACCATTGAATCTTCGTCTCTATGAGATGCTTCTAGAAACCTGTTTTGATGCTAATGATGAAACATCTATTCTAGAAGAAGTTGATGAGCTTATGGAACTTATAAAGAAAACTTGGGCAATACTTGGAATAAATCAAATGCTTCATAACCTTTGCTTTTCATGGGTTCTATTCAACCGTTATGTTGCGACTGGACAAGCAGAAATTGATCTGCTATATGCTGCTGATAGTCAGCTAGCAGAAGTTGCAAAAGATGCAAAGGCCACTAAGGATCCAGCTTATTCCAAGATCTTAAGTTCCATATTGAGTTCAATATTGGGCTGGACTGAGAAAAGGCTCCTTGCATATCATGACACTTTTGATACTGGAAATATTGATTCCATGCAAAGCATTGTTTCTCTCGGTGTATCAGCAGCAAAAGTTCTAGTTGAAGATATATCTAATGAGTATCGCAGGAGGAGGAAAAGTGAAATTGATGTGGCTCGCAACAGAATTGACACTTACATTAGGTCATCAGTGCGCACTGCTTTTGCTCAGGCAAGTAGCTGTTCTCTGAGAAAGGAGGCAAACATGGGGAAGTTGAAATTTGAGTCTTCATAGTTAATTTCCCTAGTTAACATATGGCATACCAACATACAGGGTTTGTTCCCTAATACGGTAAAATGCTTGGTGAACAATTAAGTGGTAAAAGTTAAAAAAAACAAAGTTAACATTTCCTTCTTAATATGCCATGCAAGGCTTGGTTTCTCTTGGAAGCACCATCAGCATATAACCTTGAACCAGCCACCAGAAGGAAATTCCCAAGCAAAAAACTTGTTTACCTTCATAAGCTTTTGAGTTTGAGGACGATAAGGTCTTACCTAATTTCTAAGAAACGTCATTTTATTTTTTTTGGTTGGTTCATGTTCTGGTCTTTAACAATGTATGGACATAAGGATTTGTCTTTGTCAGGTATACCGTATCAAATCTAGTCACTTTTTGGTGGGAAAGTTATGCTTATGTAAACAGCAGAAACTCCCAGGTCTAGCTTTACTCAAACTTTTTCCAGCTTTAGAGACAGGAGACCTAACTTTTCCTTGTCCAAAATTTTAAAGTAAGCAATTTTAAACCTTGGGCGGGGGTTGAAAGTTATTCATCATTTATCACTTATCCATTAGGCACTACATTCTTAAAGTGAAAGCCATTTAGATGCAAATTTGACATTATCCATGTCCAACTTCATATTTTCTAGTAAATATAAGAATGTGGTAGTATTTGGTCAGCGATTGACAAAATGTAATATCTGATCTGTCAAATAGCAGAGAATGGAGAAAGCAGATTCAAGCAGGAGAGCATCTAGAAACCAGCCAAATCCGCTTCCTGTCCTTGCCATCCTTGCAAAGGATGTCGGTGAGCTGGCAACTAATGAAAAGAATGTATTCAGCCCTATACTAAAGAGATGGCATCCTTTTGCAGCAGGTGTTGCTGTTGCCACCCTTCATGTTTGTTACGGGAATGAGCTCAAGCAATTCATTTCTGGTATAACAGAGTTGACACCAGATGTTGTACAGGTATTGAGAGCTGCAGATAAGTTGGAGAAAGATCTTGTGCTGATTGCAGTTGAAGATTCAGTTGACAGTGAGGATGGTGGGAAGGCAATAATCCGTGAGATGCCTCCTTATGAAGCTGATAATGCAATAGCCAATTTGGTGAAAGTTTGGATTAAGACAAGACTTGACAAACTGAAGGAGTGGGTTGACAGGAATCTCCAACAAGAGGTGTGTTACACCTGCTATCGATTTTTAATTTATCCTTCCTAGCCGTGACATTTTTTGTTTTAACATTTGGTCCTTTTGTTGAATCCACAATTCCATAAGACTTACTGAAAAAAGTTCTTATTTTATTAGTTTATGGTAAGATGTCTTAGTATTATGATATAACGAGCACTTGCAGAGCAATTTATATGTTTCATTTATTAAGAACTTGAAACAGTTAAGTTAAATGAGGCTTTATATCTTCCCAAGAAGTTTCTATATTCCCTACCTTGAGAATTTGAGTCTTTATGGTATACATGTTTGGAGTTAGTCATATGATACTGTGAGTTGATCTTAATTTTCCTTGTAAATTAGCACTATGTATCACAGTTTTTTCAAAAATTATGGGCTGCCTGAGCATTGATTTTGTCACTTGGATTTAATAATAGAACTTAAGACAGATATCTGAAGATTTTGATCGTAAATGATAAGATTACTGAATTATTATTACAACTATTTTTTGTTAAGTTAAATATAGATGATTATTTTTTTGGCAAAAAGAATATTTATTTATTTTTTTCTGAAGCAAAGGCAGTGGGATACCTTTTGGGATAAAAATTATATCATTGTGCAAACAGATATGGGAGAAAACAACTTTGCAAAGAAAGGCATCTTATCCAGATGATCTCCTTTAATTCATCCCATTTTTTGGCTTTGACCAATTCAAGGTGAAAAGTGGCATTGGCTAGAAAAGGGGGAGAGAGGAGAGCGGGCTTTTGCTTCCAAGATAGTTCCATCAGTTCCTTCCTTTAGATCAGCTCCTTGTAGGGTTTCATGAACATTGTATCCGGCAACTACTGTTCCAACTTGTATCAATACGTAGTTTTTTTGTTTCTGAGATATGTCATAACTGAATGTTAGTCCAGCCTAAAATGAGAACTAGGGTTGTAAACGAGTTGAGCTTTGGCTTCGAGCTTGAGTTTGGAATTTTTTTTGGAAGAGTTGAGTCAAGCTTTGAACTGAAGATGTTCAATAAACGAGTTGTTCGCAAGTTTCGTCGAACTTGAGTCAAGTCAATTCTGGGACGTGCTCATTTTTTATTTTTGGCTTGCTGCAGCAGTTTTTCTTACTTTGCTCGACTATTCACTATTCTTTACTCTTTTTTAATTTGGAAATTGGATGGTTGTAATTTGTTAAATGTCTTGTTAATTGTTTTTGTTTTTTTGTTTTTAAAATTTGGATGACTGATACCTGTTAATTAGGTAATTGATAAAGTATAAAGTAGTATTATTGATTGATTGATTGTTGTTGTTGTTGTTGTTCTCGAGTTTAAGGGAGTAATTCACGAATCGAGCCTAAATGAGTCGAACTTAAGTCAAGTAATGCTAACTTGAGCTCAACTCGTTTATGTAAACTAACAAAAAAAAGCTTGTTTGTGCTTCAGCTTGCTAAATGGACGAGTTGAGTTGAGTGTAAACAAGTTGAGTCAAGTTTTTAAGCAATTCGGTTTGTTTACAGCCTAATCAGAACCCATATTCAGCAACCTAAGCGTAAGGAAGGGCGGATAAAGAATGTGTCCCCTCTAATTTAGATGTATGATATTGTCATGTGGAGAGAAGCTTGTGATTTATGCATGATTTGTTTATACATGGATATGAATATCAATTAGCAGAAAATGCTTGTCCAAACAGCCTTTAAAATTACACACACAGAACTGGCTGATTCTGTCTCAACAAATTTGTGTGTATATATGTATGTAGCCTTTTGCAGGCCAATAATCTTGAGAGAACCATTATTCCTATGCTAAATTTGTTCACTGTAGTACTTAAGCAACATACTTATTAACACAGCATTGTACATCAGGATTGAAGTAGATTGGAGGAAAGAAAAACTATCAGAACAGCAAGAAAAATATGGAAGTGAGCCAGTATTTTTCTGCGTCTACTTGTCTATTATAAAGTGAAAGCATATGTTAATGTATCTAAAGTTGAATGAGAAGACCTTAAATTCGTTATTTTGTAATCTTGCTAATGTATCACATGTGCAAATGCACTAGCTTAAGGTAGGTTTCTTTTGCTGAAGTGCTTAAATCTCTACGATTTCGTAACCATGTATGCTTGCATATTTTAACCATATATGCTTGCATATTTTATAGGTATGGAATCCTCAAGCTAATCAAGAAGGATTTGCCCCATCTGCTGTGGAAGTCCTCCGGATTATTGATGAAACTTTGGATTCATTCTTTCAGCTTCCAATACCAACACATCCAGCTTTGCTTCCTGACTTAATGGCTGGTCTTGACCGGTGTCTTCAATATTACATAACCAAGGCAAAATCTGGCTGTGGTAATTCTTTTGAAGCTGACAAAAGATGTTTAGATGGTTTAAATTTTCATGGGCATCTCTTATAACCATGTTTCATCAATTTGTTCTGCAGGATCGAGGAACACCTACATTCCCACTATGCCAGCATTAACCAGATGTACAACAGGGACAAAATTTCAAGGTGTATGGAAGAAGAAAGACAAATCACCAACTACTCAGAGAAGGAAATCTCAGGTTGCTACAATGAACGGAGACAACTCTTTTGGGGTGCCGCAGCTATGTGTTCGTATAAATACTTTGCAACGAATCCGAACAGAGATGGATGTACTAGAAAAGAGAATAATTACTCTTTTGCGGAACTGTGAATCTGCTCATGTAGAAGACTTCTCCAATGGGTTGGGGAAAAAGTTTGAACTTTCACCAGCTGCTTGTTTAGAAGGGATTCAACAACTCTGTGAGGCGGTAGCTTATAAAATCATCTTCCACGATCTGAGTCATGTTCTGTGGGATGGTTTGTATGTTGGGGAGCCCTCGTTATCAAGGATTGAATCCTTCCTTCAGGAGCTCGAGCAAAACTTGACCACCATAGCAGACATTGTGCATGAAAGAGTTCGTACACGTATTATTGCAGACATAATGAAAGCTTCCTTTGAAGGGTTCTTGTTGGTTTTACTTGCTGGAGGACCATCCCGTGCATTTTCCCGGCAGGACTCCCAAATAATAGAGGATGATTTCAAGTCCCTAAAAGATCTCTTTTTGGCAAACGGGGATGGCTTGCCAACTGACATAATTAATAAATTTTCAACCACAGCAAGGGATGTCCTTCCACTCTATCGAACTGATACAGACAGCCTCATTGAGCGTTTTAGGCGGACAACTCTTGAAACTTACGGCTCTTCTGCCAAATCTAGACTTCCTTTACCGCCAACCTCTGGGCAGTGGAATCCAACTGAACCAAACACACTGTTGCGTGTTTTGTGTTACAGGAATGATGAAGCAGCTTCAAAGTTCCTTAAGAAGAACTACAATTTGCCTAAGAAACTATGAACTCCAGACTATTAGGCTGAGCAAGTAATTCAAGCAACTTACATTTCGGGAATCATTTTAGCAGAACATCCGATCTGCTTGTATTTAATCCGTTTGCCATGCTTTTGGCATTTGGCTATGGCTGGCAACGAGGTGCCGAAATGTGATATTCTTGTATAGTAAATTTTGGGTTCTTGATTATGTCAACCGGAGCTAATGTTTGCAGAAGATCAGAAAAATATGGAGATCAAGGCCTGCATATCGAGGTGGGTGGAATTTATTAATTATTTTTTATTGTGTATAGATGATTGTATATTTCTGCGCTATTTATTTGTCCATCGACTTCGCTCGTCATTTATATGACCTTATGTGTAATTTCTTTGTCTACCTTTTCCCATCATGTTAATTATTTTTTTATATTATCACCTATTATAAGAAGGTTCCTTTTTTTGTTTGCAACTCAAAAGAAAACAATCACCAATTATTTTGGCTCCATGGGAACTTGGAGCATCAATTTTGGTTTTGTGCTATTCAGAGCTCAATCTAAAAACGAAGATGATAATTTTTTTTTAATTTTTTAAACAAACAAAATAACACCTCCCAAAACCAAAATTTCCCACCACGGAGATAGTCATGGATCAAATGGAGCCGCCGTTGCTGAGGAGTCGAGCAGGAGACAAGTAGGAGCACAGAGGATGGTGAGGAGGAGGAAAAGATGTTCAGAAAGGAAGGAGGGGCAAGAAAGGGTGTTGGGGGCAGATGCATCAAATCTTTGTAATTAGTTTTCTTCCATATTTGAACGCTATAAATTAATTTCTTACTGATTAAATTCACTTGCGCAACGTTGTCTGTGTCTGTGGGTGAATAATCTGAACTTTTATACAATACCATCATTCTATTATTAATATGCTCTCTGTAAGTGAATAAGCGATGATTACCAGAACCAAATATATCATGATCAAAAAAGTCAAGATGGATGCAGTGCTCTCAGAAAGTGATAGGTTAACGTAACAAAACTGCATTAGTCAATTAAATATATAAAGTCGCATGAGGCAATCCTAATTTAGTTGGTCTTGAGTTAATCCACTGAGTTTCCAACCTGCCTCTTCTCAACTTGCCTCTTCCCTTACTCTCTTCTTATGAAAACCTTATTTTCTTATTAATTCACGCAAATCTCTGAAAACCCTCGATCTCCAAAAATAGCAAAACACTCAAAAGCGAAGGACTGTGCGGACCGGGACTTGCGTCTCCCGCCGGAAGGGAATAACAAGCAGAGGATCAAGCTTAAGGTTCAGAAGGTTATTGACGTGGGTGTTGTGGATCCGGCCCAGTATCCACTACCCAAGACTTGCCTTTGAGTTATTCAGAGATTACGTCCACCTTCGCCTTAAAACCAACACTATACATTCGCTATCTCTCTCTCTATACATTATAAATTGTTGTATAATAATCATACAAGGCTGTGCATTTGAATGTGAATCTCATGTGTAGAATTGTTGGTAAATTTTTTGGATCGTGAATCTTTTATGTAGAATTGTTGCTAAAATTTTGTATTTTATTGCCCAAAGTTGCCTTATAATATTGCTAAATGTGTGTCCTTGCTGAGGGAAAAAACTCTAAATTTAAAGAATCCATTTTTCTTAGATTGGTTACTAGTCCATATTAGGGAAAGGAAGGGAAAGGAACAAAGAAAATGAAACAGAAGAGAAAGTAACAAAGAAAAGTGCGCATTACATGTTTGATGAAATGTCAAAAAGAATATACCTTGGAATTTTATAATGCCTAAAATGTATGCTAATATAAAAATCTTCGATTGTATTTTCTTAGGCAATGACCAAGATGAAAAAAGATGGATCTTTCTCAAGTAGTTTGATTTGAGATATTTATCTTCTTGATCTTTTATTTTAAATTGACTGATATTCTCACGTAATATTTATTTTATGAGTATAAGTTTTTATGTAGCATTCTTGATTCCAAGTTTTTTGAAATTCTTGAATATTTATTTATTTTTCAATGCATCACCTTCTTCATAATTTACTTATCATTTTTTGAAATAATTTTGGCTCATGGGATTACTTCAACATAATGTATATAACTATAGAATTTTGTTAGTGCTCTTGTTAAAGGTTGACATGTATGCATGCAATATTTAAATTACTATCTTTTAAAGTTTTTAACCGCGTGATTAAAAAAAATAAATATATGAATAATTAACGTACAAATAACTCCATTATTTTCGCAACTATCAAGCTTGTTATAGTAAGTTCTGATCCTAGGTGTTGATTTTATTTAAGTCAAATTTTCTCTATTAAAACTTTGACTTTTAAAAATGAACTCTCGTTTAGGAAAACTATATTTAAACAAAGATTTTGTTTTTACATAGCCAATATAGTGTTTTATTTTTCTGCCTCTCTCTCCTATCTAAAGACATAATTTTCTCACCCTTTTCACTTTTTTGAAACTCGAAAATAGGACGTAAGCCTATGTTTGGTACATGCAATACGAGAAGGGAAAGTGAGCAAAATTTAAATAAATATTAATATTAAAGAATTAATGAACAGACATTTGATTTTATATACAAAAACTTTATATTAAGTATACTTGTGTAGTGTAATGAAAGCTCCAATAATTTTAATTAAATTTTCGTTTGAGATTATAAATTAAAAACATAACCTAAATGAATGTTATTTTTCTTATGTGTTTGAAACAATTTAATATATTTTTTATATGAGAATTGATATTTTTACAAGTTAATATGATATTTTTACAAGTGAATCCTATTTGATCTTGTGAAAGTATTAAATTATTTTGTGAAAATATCAATTCCATATGAGAATTAATATTTTCACAAGTGGGTCCTATTTGATCGGTGAAAATATCAAATTAGCTTGTGAAAATATTAATTCCCTATATATATTACCTAGCTCCTAAAATGTTATTCTTATCAATTATCAAAATATTTTGTTAAAAATATTTGCATATTTTCTTTTGAGTTTTGTGTATTGAACTCTAAATCTGAAAATAAAGATCTAATTAAATACTGTTTTATGTTTATTATGTCTTAAAATGAAAATATTCTTTTAAATAAATACTTAGCATATTCTAGTAAATTATGACCCTGGATATTGATTTTATTAAAGTCAATTTTTTTTCCTCTTACAACTTTGACTTTTAAAAAGGAACTCTCGTTTAGGAAAAAAGTTTTAAACAAATATTTTGTTTCCATGTAGCCACTATATATTTTGATTTTTCTGCCTTGCTGTTGGAAAGACACCCCATGTCTCTCAACTTTCTCTCCTCTTTTGAAACTCACGAGAGGGGAAAGAAAGAACAAATTAAATAAATTTACATATTAAAAAAATTAATGAACAAAAATTTGATTAAGAAAGCTCTAATACATACATACATACATATATATATATATATATATATATATATATATATATATATGTATGTATGTATATATGTATGTATAATTTTTCTTTCAAGGTTATAAGTTTAAAACATAACCTAAATGAATGTTATTTTTCTTCTGCATTTGAGATGAATTTTTATATTTTTTGAAAATATTTGCATATTATTCTTATCAATTATCTAAAATATTGTTAAAAATACATTACGTCCTTTCACAAAATCTTATTTATTAAATTTTAAGAATATCTTTTTATTTTATATTTATTCCTAAACCTTTTGAATTGTTAGTTCAATACATAGTGATGTCATGATAAAAATATAATGTTAAATATTGTGTTATTTTATATTATTATTATTATAAATAAATGGACTCGTTGTTAAAACAAATATATTTGGTGAATAATAATTTTTTTTTTGTTGGCAAAAAGAATATATATAAACAATCAGCACCTCTGAAGGAAAATTTCTATCTAATTGGATACTTTCAAATATATCAAAAATTTATGTTACAATTTTAATGCACAATTTTATTTTAAACTCCATTGACCCAACTCATTTATCGTTCAGCTTTGCTATATGTAATTATATTGCCACTTATTAGGAGGGTTTCAATACTTTTTCACCTTCTTCCCCAAAATTAATTCAATTATCTTCAATCCACCAAAAGTACATCTATACCAGAATACAATGCTATTAGCAAACCCCACCCCCCCACACCAAAATAAATAATTTATTTTTTAATTTTATTTGTCATATAATCATTGGTATTTCTTTCTCAGCACTACTTTTTTGGGAGATTTGGGAGTCGTCTCTCCTTCAATAGTTTTTGTTTTCTTAGACAACAAAACCGGGTTGATATTTGGAAGAACACCACCCCTTGCAATTGCTACTCCGTGTAAAAGCTTTCCCAATTCTTCATCATCATTCACTGCCAAATGCACATGACTTGGGTTAATCCTCGTCTTCTTGTTGTCCCTTGCCGCCCGCATCTTCAGCCAATTCCAACACTTATAATTCATTTCCCCAAAAAGAAATAAAAAAAAAGCCCCTCCGTGAACAAGCATAAAAGAAACCCAAAATTTAAATTTTTTATTTTTATACCAAATTGATCTTTCCAAAATGAAGGATAGTGTATAAGTATACACTTTAAATGTGAATGTACTCATAAAAATAAGCAAAATTAGATGGGTAAAAAAAAATAGGAAATAATCTCATATGAAATAAATTACTTCTTCCAAACCGAGATATTGATATTTAGAAATGGCTGAAATTTTTGGATCCGGAACCTATGATGCAAATATACATAAAAAAAAAATATAGGGGAGGGAGAAATTGGAAAAACAGGTAGGGGTGTGCAGCAACTTCGGTATTTTTGATTTATCAATTTTTAGATTTTTTAATTTTTCAAATCGGCCGATTTTGAATAAAAAGAATCGTCCCGGTATCGATATAAACTTAGTTATTATAAATTTTAAAAAGTTTAAATAGTAAGATACATATACAAAGATGTATGGGTTATGTGAAATTAAATTTTGAGTGAAAAAATTATAAAATTTTAATTTAACTATGTATATTAAAAATTTTATAAAACTTAAGTAGGGTCTATTTATTTAATGTACCTAATTTTTTTTTAAAATTTTATATAGTACTAAATAAGAAAAATGAAAGTTCACTGGAATCAATTGACCCAAGTGACTTCGTCCCTACTAGGTAGCGAGATACTAAGGAACGGCAGTGAGACAGATCGGAGTGCCGGAACCCGTACGTTGAGCGTATCGACCTTTCTTTAAATGAAGCCGACTTCTTTCTCTCACCTCCTTTCTTTCCTCTGACGCCCTCGTTGATCTTCCCTGAATCAACCTCCATTTGATATACAACTATCACCTGAAAATATTCTGTCAATTTGAAGAAACCCAGAAACAATGGATGGAAAAATCTTATATTAACAAGCAGGGAATTTAAACACCACTTTAATCTTAAAAAGTATAAAAAAGAATCATAGGTCATGTTTGACCCGACCCATGACTCGACCTATTATAATGTAGTACTTTCTCTTTCCTTATATGCATGGCCCCACGTGTCATATAAGCATCCACGTTAGCTCCACTTTGAATTCACATCGACATAAAATTCATGTGTGATTTATCCGTTAGGTCCGTTAGTTTTCATTAACGGAATGAAACATTTTTTCCCCGTACAGATACTACTTTCAATTAAGGCACCAATTTAAAAGTCGTATATTATTATAAGTACCAAGAATTGATTTAACTCTTTACAACTCTAATAAAACTTGTTATAGTTTATACGTCAATCCATCGTGTTTCTCAAGTTTTATCGAATTAATTCTTTTGGTAAAATCTTTTCTTTTTACGGGTATCATGAGAATTCAGTAATAGAGGGGCTAGCATTATTTAAATACACGCATGAAATTGTCTAATAATCTTGGTGCGGAGCTCTTTCCTTTTTAGAACACAATACTTGAGTAGATTAGTTGAATTGACTAAGTATGCACTATCAAAAGGAGAGTAATACATAAAGTTGAAGATTAATTTCCATATCCATATCATATGACCCAAAAAGAAGTATTTACTTAGATGTGATCCATTCATTTTTGTAAAATCTCTTAATATTTATATTTGAATATATCGAGTATTTAGTTCAATAGTGGTGTTATAAAATTGAATTTGTATTGTTATACTTGAGGACATTATTTTATTTTAAAAAATAATTTATATGTTGAACGTGAACATATTTCTCATATCTCATGTATTTATATATATCAATATAAATTTGTTGTCATATATAAGAATATTCTTTTATTTTATACTATAATCAATAGAAAGAGAACTCTTCTCGGTGAATTTTTTTTAGGTACAAATACAATTCTTTATGTAGAACAATAAGACACTACCAAAAATTTGGGCATTTGAGACAAAAAAATTTGTTTCAAATATAACAGAATTCGTCTCAAAAGTGATTTTGAGACTGATTTTGTCCGTCTCAAAATCCATATTAATATGTCACGGGTCTACTTTTTGAGACAAATTTTGTCCGTATCAAATCCGTCTCAAAAGAAACAGAAACGGACTAACTCCATCTTAAATACCTCTCAAGTCCTTATCAAATTGACCAATGGGCAATAGCATTTTGAAACCGATTTTACCCGTTTCAATTTTGGCAAGAAAAATTGACTCTACTTTTTAGTGCGCATAATTTGGGACGAAAAAAATCAGTATCAATTATGTTTCAACATAAGTTGCAACTATATTTTTGTGCGCATAATAATTTGAGACGGGCACCATCTGTCTCAATTTCGTTTCAACTTTGGCGCCAATATCTTTTTAGCGTACATATTTTGAGATGGGCAACAGCCATATCAATTCCGTTTCAACTTTGGCGCCAATATAAAAGTTTTTTCATCCAAAAATTGGTCTCTAACAATGTTTAGCTTGTAGTTAGAGACGGATAAATCCGTCTCAATATGTTTATTAACAACAAATTACAAATATTTTCATAATTTAATGTCAAAATCTAAAAATAAATATGTTCAAAGTAATAATGATAATTACTAAACTATTATTTACATATAATACTAGATAAGACATCTGTCATCAATAAGTACTATTACAAATATCCTATGAAAGATAACGTACTACAAGTCTCACCAAATACAGCAAAAATAATTTTTAAAATCTACTGCTTTAAAGCTCAAATATGCACAATCACAAGTCTTCATCCTCAATAGTAAACAAAAGTAACTTTTAAAACGTACTATCTAAAAGATTAACATACAGGTATAATCACAAGTCTCCATCCTCATTACTATCACCTGAATCTTCATCATGCTCATCCTCGACATCAACATCCTACAAGTAGCGGTACATGGAATGGAATGCAGGTCAAATATATGAAATGAATGCATTCTAAACATAAGACTAAGAAAACTGATTTAATACTATGAACAAATATGAGCAACTTGCATATTGCACCTATTTTAAGCAATAATCTCAACATAAGGTGCAAAAACAGTATTGCACCAACGAAATGAGAAACCATATATATGTAGGTAATAAAACCTAAAGCAAATAATACGTAAATCTGCACTCACATTCAGGGTTAGAAAAATAAGGTAATAAATATAAGATAACTTGATAGGATAACTATGCATACTTTAGCATTCGTTGCTTCCAACCCAATAGTTGTACCATGAATATATATAGTCTGAGATTTAATGCTCAAAAAATTATAAAACCATTAAATTTACATTGTCCTGTACTTATCAGTGATGTTTTAAAGCCATTATTTGTCTGGTCAGATATACTCTTAGTCATAAGTCGCTACAGGTGAGTGTTAAAAGTGAGCACTGTGTGGTATCTAATATCTATGCATGATGTTTGACTTTTGTCTCTGAATAAGCAGATAACAATATCACATACTTGGCAATCCCGACAAAAATTACCATTCAACCATTCCTCTGAGAATTACTCAAGACCCAATGTTTTGCAAATACTTTGAGATTCTGGAAAGTGATAAACATTAATAGTGTCAACTAATCAAACTTATAAGTAGCATATTCATCATATATCAATTCATCTTCCTTATAAGTTTTAGGAGTACACAGAAATAACATTGATTGCATTTCATTTATATATGCCTTATGTATAAACTTGTGCCTTATGTAAACAGTACTGAATAAAATGCAGTATTTATCTTATTTAAGCTATTGGATTGGGAAACCATATCAGTCTTATTAATACCATTCAACGAAATGAGAAACCATATATATGCCTAGACTTGCACTGAATTCTAGATTGCTGAAGAATAAAGACAATATAGAATATTGGGCAAGAAAAAACACTTACGTCGCTAATTGGAAGATTCGACGACTTTTCTCAGTTTCCTCAGCTCTTCTTGAAATTCCTTACGCATAGCTCTTCCAGTTGTTTTTATCTTGCATCCATCATAGCTTGAAATTGGGGGGTCTCCATTGCAGCAAGGATGAGAGATTGCATATTAGGTGATGTACCAACAAATCCGGTGGTTGGACAAGAGGAGTTTCCACTTAAATCGGTTCTGGTTCAGGTGGAGGTGGGATGGTGGACGTTTCTCCTGCACCTCTGGGGATTTTTCATACTCAATGGCTAAGATTACTTTGGGAGCATCAAGTGTCTGCTTTGCCAAAAATATACAACTAAAGAAATAAAAGATTTTCAAGCGGTAATTTAAAAGAATAAAACAGTAACCATCTAAAGGAATTCCAATATTTACAAAAATAATAATAATAATAAATATGGAGTCCAAATGTTGGATACTGTATATATTACTCAAAGGTTAAGAATTCCCAAGTTGTTAGTTGTTACTATTAGTTACAGAATACTGGTATAACAAATTTCCCTGACATAAGTGATTCGTCAAATATAAAGATGGCACACAATAGAAAATTATGAGTACTTTATTTTTTCAGCAAGTAAAATTATGACTGATTTATAAAACCACCTCCTTCTTAGGATTCCGTACTGGAACTTTTACCACAGCCTAAAAGTTTGACAGTGTACTTAAATCCAGATGAATCACTAATATGATATGGCATGTTCTTTAGCTATTTGCGTTGGGTATTTGTTTTTTTTCTTTCTTTTTTTTTTTTGGGGGGGGGGGGGGGGGGGGGGGGGCTTGGGTGGGGGAGACACTAGAAAATGTACAAACAACATCTTTACAAATTGCTTGTAGTCAATCATACCAGATCCTTGCGAACTATGGAAGCACAAGGAGCTTCTCACACGTACTCTTCCATTGCTTGTAGAAATGATGCAGGGGGCTTCATTATCGATAGATATATATTAGATATCGTTTGATATTGATAAGAAACTGCAAGTGATCAGATTTCCAGATGCCACCACAAGAAAATACTAACCTGCTCAATTTTAATAAACCTTTCTCCACATCCAACATCAAGGCTTTTACAAATTTCATAAAACTCTGACAATCTCTCAGCCTGACATACGTTCTCTTAATTGTTCTGGAGAGTAGTTTAAATTTATTTATTTATTATTTTTTTTAGGGGGGGGGGGGGGGGGGTTAGAAAAAGAAAGAAAGAACAAAAATAGTATTTGACATAACAATACCTGCTGCCCTGCCCTCCTAGATATCTCCAAAGCTTTAAGAGCATCATTTCGTTGCACCTCAAAGAACTGTCACAAATGGAATCATCACGTCTTTGTCACAAATGGTTCTGTTCCTTAATCTACTTACTGCTTCACTAATGAGCAAGAGTCAACAACTCAACATTAAATCACATTTTAACCAGCTAACAAACTAAATTGGTGTATCAAGTAGCTCTCAAAAGTACTCTATAATTACTAAGATTGATCAGTATTAACAGCTCATTGGTTCTTCACATGGCATGAATATTACTTGCAAAGATAATTCTAGCAGTTTGCATCATAGCTGTGTAGTTTGATTTTATGAGCTCTCATATTACTTATTTACTTGCTATATATTTTTGGTATATAGTTGTTAACAACAAATTTTTTGAAAACATACAACACCTTGTGATTCTAATAGGATATCATAAAATTTGATCAATTGATACAGTTTAGAAGTACTAGTTACATATACTACACAAGTTTACTAATTTATTTAACTATAAAACATGGATGCTTAATTAAGCCTTAGAATTTAGCTTAATCTTTTGTCCATAATGAACTAGGTGCTGATCAATTTTGGATGTCACCGAAATTATTTTCCCAGATGGAATAGCCAAACCCCTTACATGGACAAACTTTTAGCATGTCCTATATACTTGCTATAAATTCTAAGAAATAGTTATGCTATTTGGAGCTTCCTAGCATTATCTATATTCACAAAGTAGATTAATTGAAGAAATTATCAGGATCCCTGGATGCATGGTCCCTTGAGAACTACCAATTTATGGTTAAAAAAGAAAAGAAGATGAATTAAATAGGGAAAGAGGAGTATGTAGTAGAGGTAACAACAGAGGAGAAGAAGTTTCAAGGTAAATTGTAAATAAATAAACAAAAAAAAAAAATACTCCATGACACCTTGTTGATCTAAATTAGGATACTAAATTGAATATAATTCATAATGAAACCACCCTTTCTAAGAAGATGCATTGGTACTTGGCATATTGATAACAAACTTGAAAATCATCTCAGTTACGTGTGTACCTGAATATTCTCTTTTTGATAAGGACATATAGAATATACGGGTGATTCATGTCCTTCAAAGTTAAATAACTTTTGCCCCGATTGTGGGTAAGAAAGCGCAAGAAATGAAGAGGTAACTAACTAAAATAAACCTAAATATCTTTAAAAAAATCCCTCACCTTCATCGCCTTATCATCCCCACAAGTTACGACACACAACTGCTTGTTTGGATGAGCAAACGCTAAGTCATTTACACCTCCAACATGTGAATCAATCTGCAAGTATAAACAGATGCAAGTCAAGCTGTCAAGTAGCAGCTACAATTTTAACCCTGTCAAAAAGACAGAAATATCCCAACTCACCTCTCGACGCTGGCTTAGATCATTTGGTCCAGCATACGTATACAAATGAATTAAATGCTTAGCAAATGCAGCCCCCGCAACATCAAAAAGTAAGAATAGTCATAGGCACCTTCAGAACCTAGTTGTTTGGTCTTTTTCTTTTTCTATAATTTGTGAGTAAATAAAGGTGCATTTATAGCCTAGTCAAATGCTGAAGTGTACATACCCAAATAATTTCCATCGGCACTCGAGGTCACATGGCTCACTGATATTGGAGCATCCTTGCCAACAGAAGCCTGTTTAATGCACTAATGTTCAGAATAATATAATACTTTGCTCAACTAATCAAGCATTATAGTGAAAGGTATATATCGTAATTCTTGGAACATCTTACTCATTTTCCATGTTCACAGTCAGGATCTCAGCAATCTGATAGCATGAAAGTTATACTCATTTACAGTATTGAAAACATCACAAATAACACAAGTCACTAAATCTAAGTTCTTCCTACACAATTATTCAAATATATATCTATATATAGATATATAATATTAAAAAGAATATAGTATGAGCGATGGAACCATTATATTTAGACAGAATGTTTTCATATTATCATACCAAGAAGTAATGTGTGGTGAGATGGATGAAAATCCACGCTTGTTACAGATGATGACCCCTGATGCATGGTAAAGGCTACTGTCCTAGGCAAGTCATCCAGGGACCAGGAAGCCTGTTGTCGTGCTGTCAGATATGTAATCTGAATATGATAGAAAACAGGAGTGAACCAACAATAGTATTGAATTTTGTCAGAGTAAGATGATTACCTAATCTACATGTAGCTCAGAAACACAATGCAAGCAGTTAATGACACATGCTGAATAGAAAACAAAAACAAAAACTATTCATTAATACCTCCTCAACAGACTGTACAGGGCGCTAGCATTTTATGCAAGCTGGAAACTAAACTTTGAAAGAAAAATCAAGTTGGTTTCAACTGACTACTACATCCTTTTGAACTTCCCTAGACTAGCGCAACACAGAACTTTTAATTAACCCCAAGATATTTTTCTAGGCATATACGAAAAAATAGAGGAGCAGATAAAAGTCCACCGTATCAAAACTTGCCAGTCACCATATCCCCAAGATTTTTTTAGGAGAACAATAACCCACATCATGATTTGAACCAGTCACCTCTTGAATTCCACTGTGATTTGTAACAGGATAGTATTCCTGCCCCGCATCAAAGACTGAATCTGTAAGCCCATTTTCTACCAAAATTGCCTCTTCTATTGCCATATGAAAATCCATTGGTTTGCTTCCGTACAACTGCGCCTGCCCGTGGAATCTGAACAAGGAAGATATTTAGTTAAAAAAACCTTGGTGTTCCATTGACGCAGTAAGTTGATATTTAAAGTTAAAACTCATGTACACACCTGTCCATATACTCTGCAAAGGGAAATACTAATCCATCCCTAATCCATCCATAATCCTGCAAATGACAACATATAATTAGGTCAACCAAGAAAAAAATACATCAGGATATGGAAAACATATGCATAGCTAGAATCATTGCAAGAAGAAGAAGAAGATTTAAACACGAGGGTGGGAGGGAGTGATCACCCTTTTCCCTTTCTTGGAGTAGCCATAGAACATCACACAAATGGTCTTCGGAACACAAGCCTTCAGAACACTCTCGGGAGCTTGCCATAATGGGTCTATAACAATTGCCGGCCAAGCTGCAGATTTCTTTGAGCATTTTGCCCAGACTAAATCACCCTGTACAAAGTCCTCTGGCCTATAATAATCCTCTTTCTTTTCAACCTTCTCCTTTGCTAACTTATCTCTCCCCGTAGACTTATTACCATTAGCAATTAACGTAGCCGGGTAACCATCACTTTCAAACAAAGATGTAACACAAGTTCTTGAGCTCAAATACAATTGACTGTCAAGTAATTCCCCTTCGATATATAGTGACAGTCAACTATAACCGACTGTCAAGTAATTCCCCTTCGATATATACTTGACTGTTAAATAATTGACTTTCAAACAAATACTTGTTGAAAACGACGAGTAGTGTATCAAAATTAAGAGGATCTTCCAAGGAGAACTTCAAATTCGAAGCCCTCCTCGCCGTAGCAAACCTAAACACGGGCGCCATATCAATCCTAATCCGAAGCAGAACATGATCAAAACCCTAGGAGCGAGAAACCCAAATCAAAAAACAAGAACCAAAAACTAAAGGACGCAAACCCACTAGAAAGGAAAACACTCAACAATCGAAAAACCAAAAAGTCCGACCACCACGAACGGCCGATAAATCGAACATTCAGAATCTCGGACAAAAGAGAGGGGTCATCAAATCAAACCCCGAATCGGGGGCTAAGTTGGAGAAGGAGAAGACAGAGAGAAGAAGAAAGCAAAGTAAAGGAATAGGAGTCACGTAGGCAGATCGAAAAACAAGTCAAAAGGCCCATCTTACAGAGAAATTGTACTGTTAGAGAATGAGAGAGAAATGGTAAAGAGTAAACGCGCGGGCGACGGAAAATATCGAGGAAATTAAAGACTAGTAGGTGGAAGGAAAATAAAAAATATTTGAGACGGATGTTTCTGTCTCTAATCCGTCTCAATAATAATAATTTTATTTTTTAGAAAAAATTTGAGACGAGTATTGTTGGTCTTTAACTTTGTTTCAAACGTTTAAAATTTTAAAAAAAATAATAATCTTCATACGGCTATATCTCTCTCTAATTTTGTCTTTAAAATAAAGAGAAAATTGAAGACTAATATTTAGCGGGAAACTAAAAAATTTGAGATGAAATTTTGGTCTCTAATCTGTCTCAAACATAATTATTTATTTATTTTTATTATTATTAATCTCAGACGAGCAGTGGTTTCAAATCTGTTTCAAAAATGAGTTTAAAATCTTTAAAAAAATAATAAAATCTTGAGATGAATAAATCAGAGTCTAATTCTGTGTCTAGAATTTGAGATGATATGAGCGATTTTAGAATTTGTCTCAATTTTTTACTTGTAAAATGTGTCGAGACATAACAAAATTTTAATTTTTAAGTCCGTATCAAATTATTAAAATTAGAGATAGAATTTAATCCATTTTTAAATATTAGTTTTAAATATCCAATATTCTAGTAGTGAGAGTAATTAATTTATTTGTTGGAGAACTTTTTTTTAAGTAGAATAACGGTCCGAGAAACTTGAGATCAACTAATTCGACATTTGCTTAATATTTTTAGAAGTGTACTCATCTTGAGACGTCCTAAAATTAAAAACAATTAGACCCTTAATTGGATATTTGATATAGTACATGCTTTACACCTAACTATCTACTACAAGTAGGTAAATTTGTTTGTTTGTGAGAGCATTTATTTTATTTTATTTTAAAAATAAACTATGCGAGGGATATATGCATGATCGTTTGTAAGTGCAGGATATATGTGCTTCTACTAAATATAACTTGTCTGCTTACCTAGCATAGTAATAGAATGAATATAAGGTATAAAGTAGTATATATCTATGGTTACATATTTTTCAAATGATAAAAGGAAGTATATGCTGAAGTTTTATTTATGTAATAAAAAAACTAAAAAGTTGAAATATTGGAGGAAACTAATAAATATAAGAGTATTATTTATTTTATTTGATAAAAACATAAAAATTGTAAATTGTGAGATACTATTCTATTTTTCATGCTTATGGATCAAATAAACTAATTTTATTACGTCATTATTAATGCCATAAAAAGGGTTTGGAATTGTTTCTTGGCTAGTAAGTTGTATTTGGTAATTGTTGAAATATTTTTTTGCATATTATTCTATTTATCATTTATATGCTATGGAAATTTCATTAATTAGTTTTTTACAAAATACTCCGTCTATTTTATATTATTTGATTATTGTTAATTTTTTAAAGTCAACTTAAGAGATTTTTAAACTCAAAATTAATATAAATTCTTTTAATTTTAATAATGAATGTTGAAACTATTTGAAAAGTACTATTTATTTCAAGTTTATTTTTTTATTTTTTTATTTTTAATGAGTTATCTCAATTTTAAATTTAAAAATATTTTAAATTAAATTTTAAAAATCTATAATGTCCATATAATTTCGAACAAATAAAGTATCTTTTAGATTATATGCGATTATCCGGTCTTACCACTATTTTGGTAATTATTTCGACACGCACAAACTTCAACTCAAACCGTCCTTCAAATCTCTATTCATAACTCAGACCTACTCCAACCGTTATCGTAGTGGTTCAAGTTGATCAAAACTCAGACCTACCCAGCAGCTATTGTTGTTGTTCAAATTAATAAATTTAAGAATTATAATATTTTTATATGTATCATTACGATATTCGGTCGATTTTTGTTTTCTTGTAAATTTAAAGTTACCTAAAAAGTCAAAACAAATTGAAATTTAATTTTAACGTAAACATAATTAATAGTCATGAATCACGATCACTATTAAATTTATTTAAATTTTAGAACATCAAATCGAAAAGTGTACTATCCTTTGGGAAACTCGAAATACAAGAAAATATATGCTCCCTTAGTTAAACAATTAAAGATACATTTTAGCTTTTTCAGTCAATTTACAAAGCCATATCTCATGTTAGTACAAAAGAGTCCTATTTACCAATTTAGTTTATTCTATAAAGAGAATTAATTTTTTTTTATTAATAATAATATAAAACCATAATCTCATTATATATCACACCATCACTACAAACTAAGAACTTAATTTTTAAGAGTAAACAGGTTATAAAAATAAATTTTGATATTTTTAAGTTTTACAAATGATACTTTTTTAGTGAAACAAAAAAAATTGTATTTTTTTATATTAAATTACAATAATTATAATTAATTAAGATTTCATTCCATTTTTTTTCACAAACTAACCCATATATCTACTCCCATATATATATATATATATATGTATGTATGTGATCAAACTTAAGGTGGTCAACCCTACATCTCTCCTTGTCTAAAAGCAATCTTAATAAGAGATTTTTTATTTTATTTTAAAAAGTGACTTTCCTAAGAACACGAGTAAAAATACTGAAGCACGATATTTTGAGCTACCAAGACCATCTAGTTCTCGTATTGCTGAATTGTCCGCCATGTCTCACTCATTGTTTGTTAGCTCCCATAACTAAGAAAACAAATAAAATGGAGGATAGAAAAGAAGTGTTATAATTTCATGTTCAAAAACAACATGTATAAGTCAAGATGAAGTTAATTTATACATGTTTCAACGGATATAAATTTTACTCGACTGGTTGTTGATATTTTACTTTTGTATTTTGATTGCTATATCATAATCAAAACTAGAAGCACAATCTACTGCAATCCAACGGTTAGTAACTCACAGTTTCATAAATTTTAAAAATGAAAATATATGATGATACCATTAACTCCTATCTTAATTAGTTTCATGAATTTTACTGGCGAAATTTACATGTACTCTACTTCCCTTTTCCTAGAAATGTTTTCCCGTACAAACTTGAACTCATTATTAGATAACATTTTCATCCCGTACAAACTTGAACTCATTCTTCCAATTTTCATGCATTTTATAAAAATTATCCCAATCTAAACAAATCATTATATTATTGTATACTATCTTTCTTTTGAAAAAAAACAATCTTTTATAAATTATTTTCTCAACTAGATATAATTAGTTTTTTCCAATATTTCAGCACTATAAATTAATTTTTTACTTATTAAATTCATGTACACAATGATGTATGTGGGTGAATAATCCAAACTTTTATTCACACAATAGCATCATTCTATTAATATGCTTTGTGTAACGAATAAGTTATGATTACTGGAACCACATATATCATGATCAAAAAAGGCATTAGTCAAATATTTAATATGCAATACTCAATGCTAAGCATATGTTGATGATTCAATTGAGTTTTAGGTATTGAACTCTATATTGCTGAATAAGGGACAATTTTGCACACACTATAATTGTTAGGATGAATATTTCGCTAAGCCTGGTCTGGTAAATATATGATGGGCTAGGCCCAACGGACCGTCGGCTTGGCAAATTCTTATGAGGACTTCTAAGTCCAATAGGCTTGGGATAGATCCCTAACCAATCTGGACTGTGGCTATTTACTATATCTAATCCGAATTAGAATAGGAGTCAGGTTCTTAGATGGTTTAGGAGATTACCTTCCTATTCAAACTATACCACGTTGAGGGACAATCCTAAAAGGAATCGGTAAGAGTCAGGTATACACTATAAATACCCAGTCAATGATGGAGGAAAGGGTTACGCACACATACACATTACTACTATACTAAATACTTGGACCTCCATTGTTGACATTTCTTAGAACATTCACTAACTCTTACACCGGAGGAGTCCACCAACGGCCCAAGCCGTTAGGACTTTTGTGCAGGTATCTTATCCGGACGGCCAGCAGGACAGCCGGACAAAACCAGGCGTCAACATTGGCGCTAGAAGGAGGGCTCAAGTAAAATTTCCACCAATCATCATTGACATGGAAACTTCACACTCGCAAAGTTATTCACGGCGACCAACACCCTCCCACTCTCGCCGGGAGACGGCGGCTGAGAAAGAACGTCGCCTCCAGATAATCCTCGATAAGAAAAAGGCTCTAGATATCCAGCAGAAAGAGCTTGACAAGCAGTACGAGGAATTAACCGAAACATGGGACAATCTCTCGAGTCAGAGAGGCTCGGCCTCCCGCTCAGACCACCGTGGCAGACGGGAAGACAGATACACGGAACGCCGTAGCGGTGGCCCCCAACACCGAGAAAAGGAACCGACCCGCTCCAAGTCGATTTGGACGGCAGATTTGAGGAAACGAGCCAGATCACCCTCTAAAAGGGATAGGGAGGACAGACGCAGCCACGGGAGCCATACTGGAGAATCCTCACCCAAGAAGGCTTCGGACAAGTACTATGGGTCCAAGAAAGCCCGGTTCTCCCCGTTCTCAAAGGATTTGGAGGAAGCCAAAATCGATCGGAGTCGAAAAGTACCCACTTTGGAGATGTATGACGGAACGGGAGACCCGCATGATCACACCTACTCATTTGAGCAAGCCATGCACTTCCACGGTCATGATGCAGTGGCGATGTGTCACCTGTTTTTATCTACTCTAAAGAAGACAGCTAGAGAATGGGTCACCTCCCTCCCGAACGGGTCTATTAAGTCATGGGAAGAGCTACAGGAACAATTTCATACCCGCTTCGGGAGCAATAAAAGACGGGCCAGAATGATGACCTCTCTACTACAAGTAAAACAGAAGCCGAATGAGACTCTTCGGCAGTATGTCAAAAGATTTCGGGAGGCTGTGTCTGAAATCAACGGAATCGATCCAAAGCAGGTAATCCAATTTTTAACTATGGGATTAAACGTTGACAAATCCAGCAGGTTGATCGAGGAACTCATCTCAAAAGCTCCAGAAACCCTATCAGAAACTTACGAGAAAGTAGACAAGTTCGTAGAATTGGAAGAGGCTCTCGCCAATCTTCGGGGCTCTTCGAAAAACACAGGTGAGTTTCACCAGAGAAACCCCGAAGACGAAAGCACCGAGAAGAAATCCAATGGCTCTGGCAAAAAGGGGAATGACCGAAGAGATTCTAGCCGAGATCGACAGCAAAAGAACCATCCCCCAAGGGATAGAGGAGGGGCCGACAAGGATTACACGCCCCTGAATACAAACAAAAGTAATATCGTGAAAGCGATAAAAAATGAACCCTTCTACGAAAACCCCCCGAAGATTCGGGTTTTCGCAAGGCAAAAGAACGGGGATAGATATTGCACCTACCATAAAGCAAAAGGACATGATACCGAGGAGTGTTACCAGCTCAAAGATTTTCTAGAAAAACAGATACGGAAGGGTAACCTCGACTGTTACGTCGCCGATTCTCGTCGACAATCAGCCTTCGATCGCCTGGAACCACCTCCACCCGCTTCCGAGGTAAGAGGAGTGGTTGATGTCATCTCCGGAGGATCGATCACCGTTCTGTCTAACCGAAAGAGGAAAGCCTTCGGAAGAGAAGTCCATCAAGTGTCCGGTAAACCCCAGGATATCAAGACCGACCCCATCACTTTCTCCGACGATGATTACCCGTCGGGAATGGTCTGGTCGTCACAGCTCAGGTCGGTACCATGGATATGAAGAGGATGCTTGTTGATAATGGGAGTTCAGTCGACGTACTCTATAGCCAAGCATACAATCGGCTGGACTTGGGAGGAAGGAAGCTGGAAATCTGCAATGAGTCCCCCTTATATGGCTTCGGGAATAACCCGGTCTGTATAGCAGGGACGATCGAATTGCCTGTGATTTTCGGGACTGCCCCAAAGCAAGCTTCCATCATGGTCCGTTTCTATGTAGTCCAGGTGGAAAGTAACTACAACGCCATCTTGGGAAGAACGACTCTGTCAGCATTGAAAGCCGTTACCTCTATCCCGCATTTAAAAATGAAATTCCCAACAAAGAATGGGATCAGGGAATCAGTCGGCGACCAAGATCTTTCCCGAAGATGCTATCTACAGACCATTCAGGCATCCCCTATCATCGACAGCAAATAAAAAGCCACCATGAAGATTGAGCTCGAACCTTTCACTGAGGGATGCACTGAACCAATAGCAACACCTGCCGAAGATACGGTCCAGGTTTCGTTATTTCAAGAAGATGACGAGAAAACAGTACAGATTGGGACAGGCCTTCAGGAAAAAACCAGAGCACGGTTGGTGGCCCTTTTACAACAATACTCGGATATCTTTGCTTGGGTCCCAGCCGATATGCCAGGCATTGATAAGACTGTGGCCGTGCACCAGCTGAGTGTAAAGCCGAACTCAAAACCTGTTAAGCAAAAGCGAAGGAACATAGCTCCCGAAAGACAACAAGTAATTGATGACGAAATCGATAAACTTCTGGCTGCTGACTTCATCTTTGAAATCAATTATCCAGAATGGCTCGCGAATGTGGTACTAGTTAAAAAGCATAATGGGAAGTGGAGGATGTGCGTGGATTATACAGATCTGAATAAAGCGTGTCCGAAAGATTATTACCCTCTCCCGAATATCGATCAACTGATTGATTCCACATCGGGTCATACTGTAATGAGCTTCCTGGATGCTTTCTCGGGATACAATCAAATTGCCATGCATGAAAGCGATATCCCTAAGACATCCTTTATCACTCACCGAGCCATTTACGCGTACAAAGTGATGTCCTTCGGATTAATCAATGCGGGGGCCACTTATCAGAGAATGATGAACAAAGTGTTCAGCGGCCAGATCGGGAGAAATATGGAAGTCTATGTTGATGACATGATTGTTCGAAGTATGAGGGAAGAAGATCATCTAGCCGACCTGAAAGAATGCTTTGAGAATGTTAGAACGAACAACATGAGACTTAACCCAACTAAATGCACATTTGGCCTCGGGTCAGGTAAATTTTTGGGATATATGGTTAACCGAAGAGGGATTGAGGCAAATCCCGAAAAGATATCGGCTATCCTTGAAATGCAACCGCCGAAGAACTTCAAAGAAATTCAACGGTTGACAGGGAGGCTGGCAGCTCTTCGGCGGTTTGTGGCGCGACTAGCAGAGAAATGTCTCCCATTCTTCGGAACTTTGAAGGGAGTCCAGAATCAGAAAACTTTTCAATGGACCGAAGATTGCCAGGAGGCTTTTGAACAAATTAAGAGATATATCTCTTCACCTCCGATTCTGAGTAAAGCACTGCCCGAGGAGGATCTACAAATATACCTCTCTGCCACATCCTTGGCAGTCGGGTCAGCTTTGATCAGAGAAGATTCACAAGGGCAAAAACCAGTCTATTACGTAAGCCATGCTCTTCGGGATGCTGAAACAAGGTACCCAAATTTAGAGAAGTTGGCTTACGCACTGGTTATCTCCAGTCGGAAACTCAGACATTACTTCCAGGGGCGGACTATTATCGTCCTCACTGACCAGCCATTACGGAAAATCCTTTATAGGCCCGAATCGTCGGGAAGGCTTGCAGCATGGGCCATCGAGCTGAGCCAGTTTAATATAGAATTTCGCCCTCGGACAGCAATCAAAGCACAAGCACTCATTGACTTTATCATCGAGTGCTCATTCCGTAATGATCTAGAGGACAAGGAACCCGACTGTGATAAACTGACATCAACACCCGAAGAAATTGTATGGACTTTGTTCATAGACGGATCCGCTACTGGGACGAAGAGTGGGGCCGGCATCATCCTCACTTCTCCCGAAGGTTTCAAAATACAACAATCTATACGATTTGGGTTCATAGCCACAAACAACATCGCCGAATATGAAGCACTGGTGGCAGGGCTAAAGCTAGCCCGAAGCCTGGAGGTAAAGAACTTGGCAGTATACAGCGACTCCCAATTGGTGGTGAAACAAGTGTTGGGAGAATATGAGGCAAAAGAATTTCATTTACAGGCCTATCTCCAATTAGTTCGGTCATTATTGGCATTCTTCCCGAAATACCAGCTCATAGGAGTAGTCAGATTGGAAAATACAATGGCCGATGCCCTTTCCACGTTGGCAACCACCGATCAAGGGGAACTAGACGGAGCAGTATATTTAGAAAATCTTCAGCATCTGAGCACCTTGGTTCAAACAATAATGGATATTGAACAGACGGATTCTTGGATGACCCTGATCATTCAATTCCTTCTGACCGGTGAATTGCCCGAAGACAAGTCTATGGCCCGAAAGATAAAGTACAAATCCACCAAGTATTGTATCACGAATGATCAGCTGTACCGAAGATCTTATTCTTCACCACTGCTCCGATGTCTCGACCCTAGGGAATTTGATTATGCTCTTCGGGAAGTTCATGAAGGTATCTGCGGTGACCATGTGGGAGCAAAGGCACTGGCCCATAAAATTTTGCGACAAGGATATTTTTGGTCGACAATGCTTGAAGATGCCAAAGACTTCGTCAAAAAATGTCATAAGTGTCAGATATTTGCATCCGTACCACACCAACCTCCCGAGGAGTTATCTCCGATACTCTCTCCGATCCCCTTTTCTGTACAGGGAATAGACATATTGGGCCCTCTTCCACAGGGTAAGGGACAAGTGAAGTTTGTGATCGTCGCCATCGATTATTTCACCAAGTGGGTAGAAGCCAAACCACTTGCCAAGATCACCGAGCATACATGTCTACAATTCTTCAAAGAACAAGTAGTCTACCGGTTCGGCATCCCGATGATCTTAGTCTCTGACAACGGACTTCAGTTTGTTGGTAAAACTTTCGAAGGGTTCTTATCAGAACTTAATATCCAGCATCGTCGGACTTCAGTAGCCCATCCACAAGCAAATGGTCAAGTAGAAGTTACAAACAGGACACTTCTTCATGGCATTAAAAGAAGACTGGAAGAGACGAAGGGTGCCTGGCCCGAGGAGCTTTTGCATGTTCTTTGGTCCTACCGAACAACTCCTCGGACTACTACTGGGGAGACGCCTTTTAAGATGGCCTATGGTTCCGAAGCCCTGATACCTATTGAGATCGGAGTACCTTCTCCGAGAGTCTTAAACTTTGATGAAATCCTCAATAGCGAAAGTCTTCGGTTAAACCTCGACTTATTGGAAGAGGAACGTGATTCAGTAGTCCTCAAATTGGCTGCTTATCAACAACGAACTGCTCGGCACTTTAACAAAAATGTCAAAAGAAGGTCATTCAATGTGGGCGATCTAGTTCTTCGGCAAGCCGAGGCGTCCACCCCTAGGGAAACCGGCAAACTGATGCCAACATGGGAAGGACCATACTTAGTGATTGAAGTGTTGAAGGCCGGAACTTACAAGCTTCAGGGCATGGATGGAAAAAATGTTCCAAATACTTGGCATGCCGTTCGGCTTCGTAGGTATTATCAGTAGTTTGGTTACTTTGGATTTGTACTTAGTCAAATTTTGAGGCTGCATTCTAGCCGATAGGATTATCTTTTTCGATATTAATGAGAATATTTTTTACATCGTATTTCTGTATTTCTGTTTTGATACACACTTTCAAATTTATCTTCTAGCCTCATCGGGTCTTCACCCGATCAGGCTAGAGGGGGGTAAAGCAGTATAAGTAAACAGTTATACATGCAGACGATAAAATATAACTCATGAGAAAAGGGTAATAAAATAAATGATGAAGTCATAACCATCCAATTCATAAATATTCAAAAGTTTACAAGATAAAAAAAAAAAAAAAAAAAACAATAGCAAAAGCTTTACAAATCAGTCCTCGGGAAATACAATTCCCAGCTGATCGGGATCATGACCCTTCTCCTTGGCAAGCTCGCGAGCGTATTCGAACCCATCGCTAAATTCGTTCATAACAGATGATAGGATATCGGCCTGAAATTGATCCGAGGCCTTATATTCATCTATCACCTTTTGTTTAAGCTCGGGAATCAGGACACTCGGGGAGGCGGCGACAATAGGTCCTCTTAACCAATCGGCTTCCTTAGCACCCCAGCCTTCGACGATCAGTTCGACATTATCTTTCAGATTCTTCATCTGATCAGTCTGAAGTTGGATGATATTTTCCGATTGGGTCAAGAGAATCTTCTGACTTTGGAGTTGGGCCTCGAGCTCGTTCTTGTTATTTTCCAGCTGGATCTTCTTGAGCTCTTTGGCCTGCACCAAATCCATAGCGTGAGCATTCGCCTTCTCCAGACCGATCACCCGGGCCGTCAGGCGTTCGATCTCCTTGTCCTACTCAAGACGAGCCGCTCGGGCCGATTCATACTCCTGTTTCATGATATGGAATGAGTCATGCATGGCCTTGAGCTGGTCTTTGGTCTTCTGATGGTTCTTCAGAGCCTCGGCATGCCCTTTGTTGCTCTCATCGGCTCTTCTCTCCAGAACCTTCTGCTCATCAGAAACCCTAAGGAGAATTGCATTTCCCTGAAAAGAAATGGTTGAAGGATGAATGAGTCAGAAAGTTAACCAACTTGAAGAGGAAAATTTTACAGGTAGATCCTTACCTTTGCATGGCAGGAGAACAGCATCTCCATAAGCGTCTTCAGATCGGCACCCTCGGTACCATCTTCGGCGAATGGGATCATCGACGTACCCAAGGACTGCATATTGATCCCCTCCTCGGGTCTTGAACTCCCGGTCGGCATTGGGGGATCTATCGGCCCGCTTTGGGTGCTGGGGGGCTCTTGACCTTCAGCAGGTCTTTTCCCTTTATTCTGAGGAGGGGGAGCGAGGCCTTCCTCTGACTGCCTGGCGACGTTTTGCTCGGCGGGAGGAGTTGATGAACTCCCTTGAGGAGCAGAAGTCTGCTTGGTTCTTGCCTCCAGAACTGACGTTAGAACCAGCCTTCTCCTCTTTATTTTTGGTCTGCCGGCCCCCGAGTTTTTTTCAGCAGACTTCTCTCCTTCGGTGGGTTTGATAATATCACCCACCTGAGAAGATCCCGTGGCCATCTCGGGATTGGCAGCGGCCTTGGTGGAGTCCTTGGGCTTTGCAGCCCTCATGCTTCGGCTCGCCTTCAGCTTATCGGGGCACTCATCTTCACCCTCGGGACTCCAGCTGCTTCTATTATGGCTTCATTATCAGGATTCTTTCCTTGGTCAGCCACTGCAAGGCAATCAGAACAAAAGAGTGAGTATATCAAAAAATGTTCAGAATAAAGGAGCAAGCATGGCAGAGAACTTACAACCGAAGGAATACAACCAGTCTTGGTCGTTAAGGAGATTCCGATCCCACTTCACAGATGGTCTCTTGGAATATAAGACCCCGAACTCTTCTAGCCTTGCCCGAGAGATTTTCTTCGAATTTAGCTGGTCTTTGTTCGGGTCTGACCAAGGTCCGACCATCTCAGTGTCCGGCCCCTTGATGAAAAACCAATCCCCGTGCCACCCTTTATTGCTCGAGGGGTTCTCCATCAGGGTATCCCTTCCAGGGTTCTTCATCACCGTGAAAAACCCTTTTTCTTTATTATTGGTAATGGAAAAGAATTGAAAAAAGAAATCTATGGTTGGGAGGGTTGATTCAGAGAAACAGAAGGCGATGAAGCTGTTTATATGAATAAAAGAATTGGGGGATAGCTGGTTCAAACTGAGCCCCGTCGTATGAAGTAACTCCAATACGAAGGGGCGAAGAGGGAATCGGACCCCATAGATCAGTGACTGCCTATGGATTGGAATCCATCCCCCCTCGAGCTGGTAGTACATTCTCTCCCCGGCCCCGGGTCTCTTGATTTCGTATGTTTCGGGGATATAGAATTCTGCGGGGGCTAAATCGAAGTATTGGTTCCGGATTGAAGAAGGGATGTTGGCTACTCTATACAGGATATTGAAATATTTGTTCCTATTGTACTCCTCTACATCCCTTATCCTGGTGATTACCACGGGTTTCCATGGTTGTCCCTCTGGGATCCCCATTTCGGCCACAGTAACTTCGTCCTCAACCCGGGAAGACAAAGCTTGAGCCCTTGTATATTGGGTACTGCCAGCCATTAGGAGGTATTAAAGAAAAAGAGTAAAAAACTTACTTGATTTTAGAAAGGAGGTCGATGGAAAAACAACGAAGCAGGAACGATGGAATTGGATCTGGGAATGAAATTATTCTCTCTCAAACGTCATATCTCTCGTGATAAGTTGCTTCTGATAAAAAGACGATCTGTTGGAAATGACCCATTTTATCTTGATTCAAGCGTTGTAACGGTTCAGATGGAAACGATCGAACGGATGGGGCGCACGCGCAGTATTTACTGCAGCGTAATAAATGCTGCTTCTCGCGCACGCTTCGTTAGCTAAATGGATGCGGATTTCGAAATTTAAAAATAAGTTGTTATACGAAACGGTCGTGCAAGCTGTTGGGCCAGATTTGTTGGGTTGCAGAAGTAAAACTTTGGGTTTGATGGGCACCTAAATTATTGGGCTGAGCACGGTGGGCTTAGCAAAGATTTGGGCCTGGTTATTGCGTCGAACCCAACGTTTGAAATTTCGTTCATGAGGGCCCAGCGTCGCTTCACAAAAACCTTTCCCATCGGTCTGATGCCTCCGGGCTCCCGATGGAGCTTTCCCATCGGTCTGATGCCTCCGGTCTCCCGATGGCGCTTTCCCATCGGTTTTGATGCCTCCGGGATCCCGATGGAGCTTTCTTCCTCTGTTACGTTGCCCCAGAATTCTTGTAAAGTTCAAGGAGGGTTTGCCTTCGGTCTAAACATCTTCTGTGTTCCTACACCTGGATTCCCGAAGAGTTATTTTCCTTTTGATTTGCCCATTTATATATACTTTTGGGGTAATTCATTCTACTCCCCTAGCACATTTATGTACTAAGGGAGTGGGGGGCAATGTTAGGATGAATATTTCGCTAAGCCTGGTCTGGTAAATATATGATGGGCTAGGCCCAACGGACCGTCGGCTTGGCAAATTCTTATGAGGACTTCTAAGTCCAATAGGCTTGGGATAGGTCCCTAACCAATCTGGACTGTGGCTATTTACTATATCTAATCCGAATTAGAATAGGAGTCAGGTTCTTAGATGGTTTAGGAGATTACCTTCCTATTCAAACTATACCACGTTGAGGGACAATCCTAAAAGGAATCGGTAAGAGTCAGGTATACACTATAAATACCCAGTCAATGATGGAGGAAAGGGTTACGCACACATACACATTACTACTATACTAAATACTTGGACCTCCATTGTTGACATTTCTTAGAACCTTCACTAACTCTTACACCAGAGGAGTCCACCAACGGCCCAAGCCGTTAGGACTTTTGTGCAGGTATCTTATCCGGACGGCCAGCAGGACAGCCGGACAAAACCAGGCGTCAACAATAATTAAATATTACATATATCTTAACTAGTAAACTTAACACGAATTTCCGTGTTAGGTCTTATCTTTCAATGGTTAAAATCAAAATATTATATTTGATGTTATGATTGATGTTGTGCACTTATACTTATCCCTGAATAAATATCTAAATCTTGTTTTAGGTTTAAAATATTTTAAAATGAGAGTGTACTTTTTAAATAAATAAACATATTATAGTATGTTACGATCCTACGTACGTATTGATTTTACGTAACTCAAATTTTCTCGCTCAGAATTTTGACTTTTAAAAATTAAATGCGAACTTTTGTTTAAGAAAAAAAATATTTTAATAACTGAAAAAGAGAGATACGCTGGAGGGTATCTATCTAGTATAACTCATAGGGTTAATACGCCAATATTTAGGATTTTTTTAGATAAATCCAATGTACAAATGTAATGAACACATAAAAATATTTGATTATATATATTTTCATATAATTTAGTGATATCTATCAACGATTTTATATTAATGAAAATTCAATAAATCTAAGTCGTTCAAAATTATACTTATTTTACATGGTTATAATAATGGTGTTACACAACTTCAAATTAAATAAAAATTTACAACACCTCATATTTTTGTATTATCTTTTCATCCATACTATTAAATTTTATCAAAAGATCAAGATAAAATCATTATAAGATTCTAAGGTATTTTTGTAAAAATAAAACTAAACTGTATGTATAAAATAAATTGGCTTAAAGACAAATACGATATTTTCAACAATTTATATTCAAAATTAATTTTGGGGTCGGCGCTTTAAGCATTTATAAACTCTATGTATTAATTTATCAGTCTAATTATTTTAAGATTAAATTATAAATTTAATAAAATTTTGTATAACAGGAGTATATTTAGCCTTATTAATTGAACTCACTTGTCAACGTATGATCCTTTTAACAGTATATATAGTTTATAATTTAATTGACTATCTTATATAAAAAAAAATAACAATAATACAATTAATCATTTTTGTATATTTAATTAGTTTTATTTACAAACAAAATTTCTATAAAAGTTGTTTATCTTGTTGTGTTAAGATAATGCTGAATACTTTTAATTACCAAATAAATTTGTACGAAACAATTTATTAGGTTAAAATAGAAAATACGCATATTTAGAGATTTCAACAAATTATTGGTCGAACACCTTAAAACATTTAATATTTAATTTTTAGTCTGAACTGTTATATTGTTTACCTCATTCAATTGCTCTTAACCATTCATACGTTTTCATTCATTTTTTATCAAACACTCCTCATATTAGAGTTTAAGCTTTAGATAGCAATTCTCTTTGCATTTATCACAATTTGAACCCTTGGATAGTTATATATAAACACATATATAATTATCAACTAAGACTAGTCGATTAGCCCGTGAGTGGTAGTGCCATTTTTTGTTGTTATTTTATAATTTTATTGGGTAATTCAATAATTTTTAGGTATAAAATGACAAAATTAACAATCAATCAAAAGTAATTGTCCATTTTTTCAGCCATTTAAAAATTAAGTCAGTTTAAAGATTATATATTTTTATGAAACTTAAAAAATGAAGATATATGAGTATATTTTCAATACTAAGATTTTCGCACACTTATTATCAATAATTACAAAAAATAAAAAATTAATTTAATTAAACATTTAATATTATTAAGTTAACTCACTTAAATAATATAAATCACTATTAAATTAACTTGATTAGTCCTTCAATTGAATAAAAAGTGAACTCAAGTCTTTTAAAATATAGGTATTGATTACAACTTCTGAAACTTAGTTACTGTCATATTTAATATAACATTGATAAAGCACTATACTAACGATTTGTTTTAATAATTGTAATACATCAGGTTTCAAAATAATACCCTCTCCATCCATAAAAATAGACTTTTTAGAAGAAAAATTTGTTCCAATTTATTTCTCTCATTTTTTCCCAAAAAATTCTCTGCACCACCCCAGGTAATTAAGAATGTTTAATTGCGGTGAAATTCATGTAAGCAACCAAAAAAATTCTAGAGCTAGGATTTTCTAAAAGGAATCCTTAATTATTAATCTTTTATGTGACTTGACAATTGACATAACTGAACTTTTCTAAATCCCAAATAGCAAATGATCTCTGTTATTCTTCTATATTTCCTATTTTTCTTATAGAATTTTCTTAGAATGTGTCTTAAGGGCACATTTTAAACGTTGAAAATAATGCATAATAATATTTATTTATGTATTTGTACTGAATTCAATGCATAAAAAAATAATATACTAGTGAACCCCATATATTGAATTCCGTGCAAATATATAAATAAATAAAATTTATCCTTATTTTTCGCGCTTAGCATGTGCCCTAAGGGCACATGTTAAGAAGACCCTTTCTTATACTACCATGCGGATTCAGAATTTTTAAAGCTTGGTGTCGACATAGTTGATAAACAATTTAAATGTGAATGCATGAAATATAACTCGAGTTTATACTGAATTAATTAAATTTTAAAATAAAAATAAAATATTAAACTTTTTACTTTCTAAATATGAGATTGTTATTGATTTTTTAAAATTAACTTAAGATGTTTTTAAACTCAAAATTGACAGTTGTTTTTTTTATTTTTAATTTATATAATGATGAATATTGTTTATTGATATACTCTTTTAGTTCTTATGGAGTGGAAATATCTTTGTTTATTTTGTTTTTCTGTTTTTTAGGTTTTTGATATCTCTTGCTGTAATAAGAGTGCAAAAGAACATGATATAATGTTGGTTTATGCTATTGATTCATAATTGAGCTACCTTGTAGTGAAATTTAATCCATAATTTTGAGATGGAAATGATATCTTTGATTAAAATCTTATGGGAAAGAAAATTGTACCACGTTAGGGTTAGGGTTTTGTGTTGGCCAAGGAGAAGAGAAATCTACAAAGAGTACCAAATTAATTGAAGAGTTGAAGAGACATGCAAATAGGTAATTATATACTCTATTAATACGCGGCAAAACTCTTTGGGTAAAAGAACCTTCTTAGGTGTCTCAGGTCTAGAGAAAATCCAAAAGTTTCCTTCTTTTGGAATGGAAAGACTATTTATAGAGTTTATTGGAAAGTGATCACGTGCCTGACCCATGTCTGGGTCATGTGCCTAGCATGTGACTTCAGGGGATATTTCAGAAATAACCTTAGTTACCCGAGTAATGCTCAAATCATCCTGTCTTTCTAGCCACCAATTCAATCACTTAACCAATTATCAAAATGAGTTAGTTCTATAAGCCTTCTGTCTTGGAACTCATGGAGGCCTCTCTCAAGTCTTGTATTCAAAGGTCTTTGCTGCTTAATTCATGCCTTTCCACTTTTCTTTCTTCATCATGTCATTCAATCTCGTCGTCGAAAATCACGGAGGAGTTTGGCATGGAACGACCGAACCTTAAGGGAAGGGCCGAACCCTGGATGACTGATAAGTAGATTATTATATCTATTTATAAGATATTTTATGCTTAATTATTTGTGAGTTTTTAAGTATTTTTAGTACTTTAGGTAATTTATTATTTTTATGCATTTATATTATTTTTATTTAATTTTTAATTTTAATTTTGCAAGAAAATAAAGCTCAAGGGTGAAACTGTAAATAAGTTGAAGATGGAGGCGCCATGCGCGCATGAGGAACAATGGTTAGTAGCTTCAGATACGACGCCGTTTAATTGGTAAGGGAGCATGTCAAGTTTGTTGGCGCCATGCGCGAGTGTGGCGATTGAAAAAGTACGTAGCTTGGTGCGTGGGGTCAGCTGAGCGGTTCTTCATAATTTTATCGTGGAGCAGCTTATTTCTCCTATAGTAGAGGGTCCCACTTGTTTAGCACTCCTTTTTCCTTCTACAGATTGGTGCTTCTTAGCAAGTGGGTCCCAAGTTCAAAATCTATCAAGTGATGTTCAGCAACAAATTAATTATACGTGGGGTCCATCCGAAGTAAATAAAAAAGGATTTATATATGCAATTCCAATAGTAATTTGGAATAGGATATAAAATTAGGATTTTATTTATTAATTTATTTAATTAGTATTCTAATTTCTATTAGGGTTAGAAAAAGTTATGTATTTATAAATAGAGATTTTGAGACACAACAATTAGGAGTAACTTTTGTATACAGATTTTTATTCTTCTTCTATTATGAGTAGCTAAGTTATTTTTCTTTGATTAAATTAGCGGAAGCCATCAGAATTTATGCACTGTGAGATCTAATTTATTTTAATTGTTCAATTTATATTTTGAGTATTAGATATTCTTATGTGTTTAATTTTATGATTAATTCGTTTGATTACTAGGGTGCATACTAATTTATTATTTGTTGAAATCTACTGTTAAATTAAATATCAAATCCGTAATTGTTTGGTCATTTTAATTTGTGAAGCAACTAAGATTAATAATTGACTGCTGATTCAAAAGATTATTATATCTTAAGAAGAATATTCATCTAAATTAAATGCAATCGCTTGTGCTTGTGTTGTTTAGTTCAACGATCTCTTTAATTCTTAAAACTGCTACTAGATTAAATCTTTAGCGCTTGTCTGAGATTATTTAGTAGTAAGAGTTATTTAGATCGCTTGTTTCTACTTAACTAAAATTAAGGAGAGATAGAAAAATTATTCGAATGAGAGTAATTATTCTATAGTGAATATTCAAAATATTAATTGATTTATGTTTAAGTTAATGATCAGTGTAAATTTCTGATGGTGGATATTAATTTAACCAAGATTCATTATTTTAATTTATTTTATTAATTTATTTATGTTTAGTTAATATTATTTAAATTATTTCTTTTAATTAAAACCCCCCAATTTTGGTTTACATTACATAAAATTAAATCAATCATTCTATGTGGGATTGACTTTTACTTACACTACTACATAAATATTTATCAAAGTAAGATTTTATTTTTAGTTGCCTGAGATGGTACAATGGCCAAACCCTTGAATGCCTAAGGGGCACCTCAGCTTCTTATTCATTCTCTGTTCGCTTTTCTTATTTTTTTTACTACAAAAAACAAGCTCATAGCCGATAGACATATTGCCGACGGAGAGTACGCCGTCGTTTATGACTTCATTGGCGATGGCAGTCCCGTTGCTAATAGCTGCCGTCGACAGTGCCTTTCTTATGCCTATACGTGCCAAGGTTTTCATTTCCCGCGCGGGCCAAGGGAGTGAGTTGACGGGATAATACCATTGGCGACGATCTGTGTCGTCGTTTGTGACTTATTTTGGCGACAGTATTAATCTCGACGACATTGCCGTCGAGAATGAGTCTTTTATTTTCACTTAGCAGTTTACTTTTTCACTTCTCTTCTACTTTTTCTTCCCCACACCCATTAACTCTGCTTTCCCCTCTACCTTGCACCTTCGCCCTCTTCATCGTGCCGTCACCCTGTGGCCATAATCTCGCCATCGCTGGTTTTCTTCCCCGTCACCGTCCATCTCCATCTCTCTGAAGCTAGGTAACTTTCCCCCCAATTCCAATTTCCCCCAAATATAACCCTAATTCTCTCTTCTTCTACAACTTCAGTCTAAACATATAAATGACAAAAATATTGTATATTTGCTTCTTTTATCTTAAAGTACTTGCATGGTGAAGAGTATTGTGAGTATGTATGGTGAAGAAGAAGTATTGTGAGTATGATTTGTGTGATGAGTTTCCCCCAAGTATGATCTGTGTGGTTAATAAGACTTTCTTTATCAGCAAATTGAATCATAACAGATGAACACTCATCCAGCCAAGTCTACTATGAAGTTCACAATGTACGATTTTGTGTTATAATGAATGCTAGGACTATTTTATTTTGTATGATTGTTATTATAAACTGCTTTTAAGATAAAGAACATTATTTTGTTATGTTTTAATGATTTGCTCAATGCCTTTCTTATCACATTATTATATAAACAAAGTAAGGTAGCAGAGTTTTTTGATTTAGACTTAAATGAATATAAGCTTGAGTGTGATCAAATTTGGTGGCCCAAAACAGTATTGTATTTTCAGAATTAAAATAAGGTAATATGGTTTGATACTACTTTGTGTTTTTAATTTTATTAATGTTCTTTAAAGTTTTCTCATTTCAGAATCAACAAAAAGGTATTAGTTTATTGTCAAAACAAATAAAAAATAATGGTTGAAACTTGCATAATACTACATACTCATTTAATTATATGTAAAGATTTGCTTATTAATAATTAGGATAGATACAATTATATATCTATCAAGACAAAGATAGCTATAATTATGTATTTTACTTATTATTTGCATAAAATGTTGTGATAGTAATTAAGTTTCACTGCTTGTATATTAACCCTTGATGCACTGATGTATAATTATGTAATTGTTATCTGTACAACTATGTTTTTCTGTCTTCAAGATGTTGTATCATATTACAAATTGAGGAATGATGTTGGAATGACATGGAATTTTTTTCTTATGTATAACTAGGTTGCAATAGGAAAATGATCTTATTGGCTTTATATGCAAGTCCTAACTCCTAAGTGCATGGATTGATAGAGTTGCGAGGAGTTTTTTTTTCCCAGTACACAACAATCAGGAGTCACTATCTAGGACTAAGCCATAAATACAGGTATAATTGCATTACTCTATTTATTAGGAGCCAGAAAATATACATTTATGGTGTTGGATCAACTTCACCATGAGATAGATATCTATATTTATTATTTCTTTTTCTTGGATGTGATCAAGATTCAATGAAATTAGCATTATTATATATATAAACCATATTATTAGACACAACGTAATATGTTAGTCAGCTGTTAAGAGCGTATTTCATCCCAAATTGTGCTGAATCTAATAATAATCTTGAACTCAACAATCAAGAGACTTACTTAGCGTATCTATTAGAAACAAATATTGACATTCATTTTCTGCAACAAACACCTGTAGAAAAACTAACTACATCCTAATATTATGACAACCAAGAGGATGGATGGAGGATGATGATGATGATGATGATGATCATCATCATCATTATCATCATCGTCGTAATAATGATGATGATGATAATCCAAAATTAGAATAAACAACAACAACAAATATAACTTGCCCACACATGCCCAAACAACTAATATTATTAATTGCATTTGCATATTTTCATATAGTTTAGGAAGCTTAGAAAGTCGTTTTGGGACTGTTATTGAACATTTCGATTTTACTTAAGCCAGTGTTAACAACTTGAGCACGTCTTTAAATTTTGAGAATTTTCGGTCAGTATATATCTTTTAATGTTCTTTGGGTGCATATTTAGACTACGATGTGTTAGTCTATTTTGTGCACTTGAAGACCATGGGGAGGTGCTGCCGAAATTTCTTAAAATTTAAAGATGTATTCAAGTTGTTGGCATCAGTGGGGCAACGCATTCAGGAATGAGATAAAAGCCAGACCAGTTAAAGTTGGAGATAAAGTTAGGAAACTCATATGCACGTATATACATTAACACTCCTACTTGATTGTGATTTTCGATATATATAGTAGCTATGGGGTCTAATAGTGTAGGAGGCAGTTCCAATATCATGCAGTGGTTGTACTTGCAAACCTCTTTCCCCCACATATGCGACAGGTAAATAAAAATCTTAATTTATGTCTTTAAATATATAGTTTGTACTAAATATATTATATTGATTACTTAAATTGTTTAAAAGTTATAAAAAAAATAAAATAATTGCTTAACTTATATTAAAAAAAACTTGGACAAATATAGAAAAACTAGACCAAAACTCACCCCGGGCATACAAATGACACAAAACCATACACGTAGCATTTATTACATATTTCAAACGCGTGACAATTTACGTGGCTCAATTCCAAATTCCGATGACAGACTTAGAACCACGTTTGCCTAACTTATTTTAAAAAAATTACACAAATATAGGAAAGGTAGACTAAAACTCGCCCCGGGCATCGAAACGACATTAAACCATAGGTGTAGCACCTTTTACATATTTCAAATGCCTAACAACTTACGGGGCTCGATTCCAAGTCCCGATACCGGAGTTAGAACCTTGTTACCTAACTTATTTTAAAAAATCATAGACAAATATAGGAAAAGTAAACCAAAACTCGCCCCGGGCATTTAAACGACACAAAATTATAAGCGTAACACCTCTTACTTATTTCAAATGTGTGACAATATACGGGGCTCGATTTCGAGTCCCGATGACCGAGTTAGAACCTCGTTTGCCTAATTTATTTTAAAAAAACTTAGACAAATATAGGAAAAGTAGACCAAAACTCGCCTCGAGCATCAAAACGAAATGAAATTGTAGGCGTAAGACCTTTTACATATTTCAAACGCGTGACAACTTACGGGGCTCGATTCCGAGTTCCGATGCCCGAGTTAGAATTTCGTTTGCTTAACTTATTTTAAAAAAACTTAGACAAATATAGGAAAAGTAGACCAAAACTTGCCCCAAGCATCGAAACAACATGAAATCATAGGTGTAGCACCTTTTACATATTTCAAACGCGTGACAACTTACGGGGCTCGATTCCAAGTCTCGATGCTTGAGTTAGAACCTCGTTTGCCTAACTTATTTTAAAAAAACTTAGACAAATTTAGGAAAAGTAGACCAAAATTCGTCTAGGCATTGAAATGACACGAAATCATAGGCGTAACACATTTTACATATTTCAAACGCGTGACAACTTACGCGGCTCGATTCCGAGTTCCGATGGCCGAGTTAAAACCTCGTTTGCCTAACTTATTTTAAAAAAACTTAAATAAATATAGAAAAAGTAGATCAAAACTCGCCCCCGGCATCGAAATGACACGAAATCGTAGGTGTAACACCTATTACATATTTCAAACGCGTGACAACTTACGTGGCTCAATTCCGAGTTACGATGGTCGAGTTAGAACCTCGTTTGCCTAAGTTATTTTAAAAAAACTTAGACAAATACAGGAAAAGTAAACCAAAACTCGCCTCGGGCATCGAAATGACACAAAACCATAGGTGTATCACCTCTTACATATTTCAAACGCTTGACAACTTACGATGCTCGATTCCGAGTTCTAATGGCTGAGTTAGAGCCTCGTTTGCCTAACTTATTTTAAAAAAACTTAGACAAATATAGGAAAGTAGACCAAAACTCGCCCTGGACATCGAAATGACATGAAACCGTAGACGTGACACCTCTTACATATTTCAAATGTGTGACAACTTACGTAGCTCGATTCTGAGTTCCGATAGCCGAGTTATAACCTCGATTGCCTAACTTATTTTAAAAATGCTTAGACAAATATTGGAAAAGTAGACCAAAACTCGCCTCAGGTATAGAAACAACGCGAAACTATAGGCGTAACACCTATTACATATTTCAAACGATTGCAACTTATGGAGCTCGATTCCAAATTCCGATGGCCAAGTTAGAACCTCTTTTGCCTAACTTATATTTTAATTTTGTAGGTTATTGTTGATGAGTCTCGTGGCATGGGTGGAGCTAGCGGCGGTGACAAGGACTGTTGGTGCTGAACTGTATGCATGACAAATCAACACTTACACGCAAGTGCACGTGGTCAACAAGTAATATAGAATAAGTAAAGTGTCGTTCCCACGAGGACTATGAATCGTTGCTACACTATCAAGCGACAGTTTTATAACTATTTTGGTTTCTTTAAACAGTGGTCAAGCAAATCAAAGAATTGTGAATTAAATCTAAGTTGTGAAAATTAAAGACGACTAAATAATAAAAGATTTAAGTAGACAAAGGAGGTATGAGATTATAACTTCACCTAGGGTGTCATTCAACTGCGCTACTTCCTGTTAAACCTAATTGATTATCTCGGATTGTTAGCCGAAAACACGAAACTAAAGCGTGACCAACTCTCGTTGCATCATACCCATATCCAACCCAGATCAGACCTAAAGGGCAACATAACGGGAAAGAACACCCAAGTTAATTAAATCACTATATTTCTATGTGACCTAGAGAAAAATGGGTTTAAGCACAAGTTTTCAAAAGACTACGTGTGATGCTTTGGTATATGTCTATCCTTAGCACTAATCATACAATCCAACGTCATGTGAAATTATGAACACAAGCTAACATGGTCGGTTCTAAACTCACACTCCCCATCTCGGTTCTGTGAGAGTTAACATGGTAATTGGTGATCAAGCAATTAAACAATTAAAATAAACCACATTAGACAATCCATACATAATCATTTAGCCACAACAAGGAAGCATAACAAATTGAACTAAACCCTAGGTTTCATTATAATCCCATAAAAGAAGTTAGTTCATAATAGAAATAACAACCATCATCCACAAATATTCATACATTGAAGCTACAAATGAAAAGAAAGAGAAAACAAAGGTTAAGAAATGCAAAGCTCGGTTTCTCTTTTTCAAATTCGGAGTTCCAAGGTTGACACAATGCTTCAAACTTCCAAAGTCCAGCCCTAAACTTAACTACTCTAGATAGATCACAAGAAACAAGAGAGAACAAAGAAAACAATGAATAAAAATGAACAAGAAGCTCTCTCCTCTTCCTTATGACCTAACTTTTCTCTATATGGAAGCCTTAGACTAATATTATTGTTATATAGGGCCTCAGTCGCTTCTTTTCGATCACTGTAGCAAGTAGTTTTTGATTGGTCCGTTTAAAAAAAAATCATAGCAGGATTTGGTGCGAAGGACAGGCGCAGCTGTGCCGTTTTTGTACTGAGATGGGGCCAGCTGCGCCTGACGGCTAGCAGAGAAGGGTCAGAAGCAAGGGCGCAGCTGCGCCGATTTTGTTCTTCATGGGCGCGCAGTTGCGCTGTCCGGCAGAGGCAGAGATGTAGGGGAAGGGCGCAGCTGCGCTGTTTTTGCAAAGGAAAGGGGCGCAGCTGCGCCGTGCACCAGTCATGCATTCTGTGCATAGCATTCTACAGCATCCGATCTTCATGCAAATCACACCCACATCGAACCAATTTTGTCCTGAAATATTGTACTTCTCCCCCTCGCACAGGTTCTAGTCCAAAACAAGCCCGTTTGTCCACAAGTAGACGGAACAGGCCAAAAATGAGCTATGAAGTATGAAACCTACAAAAGAGACATAAAAGCATGAATAGTATTAAAAACTAATGAGAACTAGCGAAAGTTAAAACAAGTTGGCATCGAAATAGTAGGTATAAAACCTACTTATCAAATACCCCCAAACTTAACCCGTTGCTTGCCCTCATGCTACACAATAAGGAAACTGAACAAGCAATCTAAAATGCAAGTTAAGCTAAACACTGCAGTCTACGCTACATGCCTATGAATCCACGTCAGCCAGTACAAAGTTTAATTGAGCAGCCTCAGAGGAGTTGCAATGATCAATAAACATAGCATCCAACCAAGAAACAGTCAGTAGGTCATATCAATCGACAATTCCACAACCTATTATTACTGATACAGTGTGTAGTGTGCTTGGCTACCATTAAGGTTGATATAATGCAAATATATTCATAATGCGCTTCTTAGAAGGAAAATCACAGTTCTAACTCAAGAAAGACGATAAACAGGAAAACTGTCAGCTACAACTTCACATCAACCAATATCAGGGTTATTCGGAATTAACCAACTTTATATACAACCACGAGGGCATTATTTCTCTTTCTCGCGTTTACACCTGGCTGTGCAATGCCTAGTCCTATTAGGCTTCGAAGATACCCATATAGCGAGCTTTCGACCAACGACTCCCAAACCAGTCGGCTTTAGGGTGCTAGGTGTAAAGACACCCCTAAAGGCCTATTAACTCGAGTATCAATGGCCACAGAACTAAACTAGCCAATGTGTTTATTACTATTTTTTTTATAACAAATTTAGAGCTCTCTTATCCCCCAAACTTGATTTCTGTGTTGTCATAGCCGCCACAACCCATTCACCAAATTTCTATTGTTTTAACAAAAATTTTCCACCAGAAGACAATTATGTATATATTTAGATTACACTAAACAAAACAATTACACATAAAGTGCTATCCGGTTATATCAGAGTCAAACAAGTTAGGAATCATAAATTAACATGACACTAAGACTATGACTCGATTTTCAACCCCGTTACATGATCAAGCAAAATCGAGTATCATCATAGGCCAATATGACTTTGACCGAACAAGACGCTAGGATTCATGCAATAAGATGCAATTAATATAAATGCAGTATTTTTTTTTCTTTTCAAATTAAACTAAATGCAATGCAACTAAATATAAACTTAATTTAAATGACAAGCAAAATAGAATAATAAATATGACATAACAAAACATGACATGCACCCAACACCCCCAAACTTAAATGTCACAATGTCCTCATTGGTGATAAGGGTGAGAGGGAAAACTCCCCTAGGCCTCGGGTGGCGTATCTGGCGGTGGGTACAAGCCTCCCTGCCCGAAGGTCAGGAACTATGTGTCCGCGCCTAGCTGAAAGAATGTACTAGTCAATGCCGCTGAAAAGTCGGCTGTATATGAACTAAAGTCTGTGTGCATAGCGTCCATACGCCTTTGCAAGCGACTCATCTCTCTATCATGCCTAGCGATAAAATCAGGAGGAAGCCCTCCGGCCTGTGGCTCATTAGCTGCCACACCCTCAGGAACCTCTTCCCTTATAAAACTGAGACCCCTTGGATACGATCTCATACCCTTCCAGACCGTGAGCTTCTCAATGGCGGTATGATCAATATCCCTCATTGGCAACTGAGAGGTCTCCTCGCCCTATTCCACCTGTGCTGCTCGACATAATTGTGTAATGATGGAGGCATGCGGGATTCCGCCCGAAGTACTGGCCCTCATGAACTTAAGCATGGAGTGATGGATGATGTATCCTACATCCATACTTTGACCTTTGCAAATGCCATATAAAATCACCGCCCTTTCCTTAGTCACGCCCTGATGGTGGGTCGTAGGCAGTATGCTTCCGCATATGAAACTGTACCAGGCCTTGGCATACCTGCTCAAAGCCGTCTGAGGGAAATGCACCTTTCTATCCGTGCCTTTCCTAGTCTTCCATTCCGTACCGGGCCTGCACATCTCCTCCATCAGGGTGTCTAAATTAGTCTGGAATCGCAGTTCTTGCGTCCACTGAATTGCTTCATCGGTCAGGGCCGGCATCCTGAACAGTTCATGAATGGCTCGAGGGGTGTAGTCTACCTGCTTTCCCCTCACATACGAAATTCCATTTTGAGTCTCTCGGGCATTAGCGTAGAACTCCCTCACAATTGACATTGGCGCAGCTATGGGCGTTTCCACAAGCAATACCCACCCACGGCTCTTAATCTGCTGCAACATCCCTCCATCCTCAGAACTGGGCTTGAGGCCCCTTTCTAACACAAACGATTTAGTAATCATGACGTCCCAATAGTAATGTTGTGCAGAAAGGTTGACAAACCTGGATACATCTAGCGTGTTTCTGTCATCACCATCTCCCACCGCATCACTACTAGCCAACGAAGAAGATGGGGTACGAATGGGCTTAGGCATTTTAAAAATGCTAGGGCTAGATGTAGTTTCTCTGTAAAAAGCAGTCCTCAACCTTGAAGAACCCCCAAACTTGCTTCACACAACCCTATTGTTAGTAATCTGATTATTTGCTCGAATAGGAGAGAGAAAATGGTGAAATGTGGATTCTATGGTTGGAAATTATTGGGCAAAGGTGTGATAGGAAATGGATAAGGGAAATTAGGGTTTGATAATCTGTGATAACTCTCGAGCTCTGCGGTGGAAGGAAATAGGGAACTGAAATGATTTAAGGGGGAAAGGGAAGCCAATCGGTCAAGTTTTAAACACTTCTCAAAAACTGAAACTGGCGTTCTGCGCAGCTGCGCCAAAAATGCAAGGGAAAACGACGCAGTTGCGCTAAAAATGCAAGGGAAAACGGCGCAGCTGCGCCTTCCCCTGGCTTGAAAAATCCGCACTGCTACCCTGCGCAGCTGCGCCTCTGGGTAGTGTAAAACAGGCGCAGCTGCGCCATCTGCCAGTCAGCCCAAAACTGAGAGTCTTTTTTTTCTCTGATCCAGCATGCTAATTCAGAACCAACTCTTCCTGAAAGAAATCACAAAAACAAAATTCAAATCTCCAAGAGTATTTCAAACGTTAAGCTTAACAATATCATAATTCAAAGATTAATCAAATGGAGATTTAGACAAAAAGTGGGGTGCCTCCCAACAAGCGCTTTAGTTATAGTCGTAGCTCGACTGTTCTTTGGTTCATTCTGTCTCCTCGAGGGAAATTGAGGACTGTTGGCGATCAAAGTCGCCTCCCAAATAATGTTTCAGACACTGCCCATTGACCTTGAACGGTTGTTCATGCTTTTTTCCCACAATTTCGATGGCGCCATGAGGATAGACAGTTTTGATTGTGAGTGGTCCTGACCATCGAGACTTAAGTTTGCCCTGGAAAAATCGAAGCCTGGAATTGAATAACAATACTGCTTGTCCCGGCTCGAACTTCCTTTCGATAGTTTTTCGATCATGCCCTTGTTTCACTTTCTCCTTGTACAATTTTATATTCTCATAAGCTCGCAATCGAAATTCGTCTAACTCATTAAGTTGGAGCAGTCGCTGCTCTCCTGCGGCTGAGAGATCGAAATTCAGCTTCTTGATGGCCCAGTAAGCCTTGTGCTCTAATTCCACTGGGAGGTGACATGCCTTGCCATAAACCATCTGAAAAGGCGACATGCCAATGGGAGTCTTATAGGCTGTCCTGTATGCCCATAATGCATCGTCAAGTTTCATTGACCAATCTTTCCTTGACGGATTTACCATCTTTTCTAGAATTCTCTTCACATCCCGATTAAAAACTTCCGCTTGGCCACTTGACTGGGGGTGGTAGGCTGTGGCTACTCTGTGCTTTACTCCATATTTGGCTAATAATGCAGTGAAGAGCCTGTTACAAAAATGGCTCCCTCCATCACTGATGATTGCTCGAGGAGTGCTAAATCTAGTGAAGATATTCCTTTGAAGGAATTTCAGGACGACTCTGGCATCGTTGGATGGTAGAGCACTGGCTTCTAGCCATTTTGAGACGTAATCAACTGCCAAGAGAATATACAGATTGCCGGACGATGATGGAAATGGGCCCATGAAGTCGATTCCCCAAACATCAAAGATCTCCACTTCTAGAATTGAATTTAAAGGCAATTCATTTCGTCTAGAAATGTTACCCACTCGTTGACATCGATCACAGTTTTTTACAAACTGGTGGGCATCTTTGAATACAGTCGGCCAATAGAACCCTACTTGAAGTACTTTAGCTGCGGTTCGTTCCGTCCCATAATGACCTCCATAGAGAGAAGAATGGCATCCATGCAGTATACTGGTCGTCTCACTGTAAGGGATGCATCTGCGAATTATCTGATCTGCACATTGTCTGAACAAGAAAGGTTCATCCCACAGGTAACTCTTCACTTCATGGAAAAACTTCTTCTTTTGCTGGCGAGTTAACTCTGGTGGGAGAACATTACATACTATATAATTGACAAAGTCAGCGTACCAAGGAATCTCTGAGGTCACAGTGAAAAGCTGCTCATCGGGAAAATACTTATTTATATCCGCCTCGTCCTTCTTATCCTGCTCCGGATTTTCTAATCTAGAAAGATGATCTGCCACTTGGTTTTCTGAACCCTTATTGTCTCGAATTTCCAGATCAAACTCTTGGAGAAGAAGAATCCATCTGATAAGTCTAGGCTTTGCATCTTTCTTGGAAATCAGATATCTAATAGCCGCATGATCAGTATACACCACAACTTTTGTTCCAACGAGATATGACCTAAATTTATCGAAAGCATATACAACCGCTAATATTTCTTTCTCGGTGGTGGTGTAGTTTAGCTGAGCATCTGTTAAGGTCTTGCTGGCATAATAGATAACATGAAAGATCTTTTCCTTGCGCTGACCCAACACTGCCCCAACTGTATAATCGCTAGCATCGCACATCAATTCGAATGGTGTAGACCAATCCGGTACTACAATTACGGGTGCCGATGTTAGTTTTGTCTTCAAAAGCTCAAAGGCCTTTAAACAGTCTTCATCAAATATGAATTGGACCTCCTTTTCTAATAGGCTGCATAAAGGCTTGGATATTTTGGAGAAGTCTTTGATAAATTGTCTGTAAAAGCCCGCATGACCTAAAAAACTATGCACCCCCTTAACAGTTGTAGGCGGTGGTAATTTCTCAATTGTCTCCAACTTTGCCTTGTCAACCTCCAATCCTTTTTCTGAGACTTTGTGCCCAAGGATAATTCCTTCCTGTACCATGAAATGACATTTTCCCCAGTTTAGAATCTGATTCGTCTCTATACAGCGTTTCAACACAAGAATCAAGTTCTCTAGACATAACTCAAAGGAATCCCCAAATACAGAAAAATTATCCATGAAGACTTCCACATTATGCTCCACTATGCCCAAAAAGATGGCCATCATGCACCTTTGAAATGTTGATGGCGTATTGCAAAGCCCAAAGGACATTCGTTTGAACGCAAACATCCCGTAGGGAAAAGTGAAGGTTGTCTTTTCCTGGTCCTCAGGTGCAATAACTATCTGATTATACCCCGTGTAGCCATCCAGGAGACAGTAGTACTCATGACCCGCCAGTCTGTCCAACATTTGGTCAATAAACGACAATGGAAAGTGATCTTTTCTTGTTGTTTTGTTTAGCTTTCTGTAATCCATACACACCCTCCAACCAGTTACTATCCTTGTTGGTATCAACTCATTATGCTCATTCTTCACGACTGTCATCCCTCCTTTCTTGGGCACACATTGGACGGGGCTCACCCATGCACTGTCGGACTCCTTCTTAACAACCTCTTTCATAATGGGGTTGAGCCTTCTCTGATGCTCCACAGTCGGTTTGCTGTCCTCTTCAATTAGAATCTTGTGCATACAGAAGGACGGACTAATGCCCTTGATGTCGGCGATTGTCCATCCGATAGCTTCCTTGAATTCTCTCAAGATTCTTGTGAGCTTACTTTCCTGTAAAGGGGTTAGTGCAGATGTAATAATCACAGGCAAAGTATTTGATTCACCTAAATAAGCATACCTGAGATATGATGGGAGCGGTTTAAGCTCAAGAGTAGGAGGTACCTCCAAGGATGGTTTCAAACGATTTGGAGGTTCTTCTGCATTTTCTATCAGCTCAACAAGTATCTTGCATGTGTTCACCTGTGGTAGTGCCTCCAGCTCTTGGAGACAGTCATCCATCCCCGACTCATCATTGTCACTGTCACTATCCTTCACCAAGGTAGTTTCCATCAGATCCTTACTCGCAATTTTAAGAAACTCATCTTCCACTACCCTTTCTACCACATCCATTCAGAAGCATTCTTCTTCATCGGTAGGGAACTTCATTGTCTGGAACACATTGAAAGTTATTCTTTGGTCCTGGACCCTCATTGTTAATTCTCCCTTTTGTACATCGATGAGAGTTCTCCCCGTGGCTAAAAATGGTCTCCCCAAAATGATGGGAATATCTTTGTCCTCTTCATAGTCTAGGATAATGAAGTCCGCGGGGAATATGAACTTGTCAACTTTAACCAGAATGTCCTCCACAATCCCTCTTGGATATGTGATAGATCTATCTGCGAGCTGTAGGGATATGTTTGTGGTCTTTGGTGCAGGAAGTCCCAATTGTGTGTAAATTGACAATGGCATGAGGTTAATGCTTACTCCTAAGTCACAAGCATCTGTTGAAAGACACACTCCCTATCTCGCATGGAATGGTGAAACTACCCGAATCTTTCAGTTTAGGAGGTAGTTTTCTTTATAAGACTGCACTACATTCCTCAGTTAAAGCCACAGTCTCAAAGTCTTCCAATCTCTTTTTTCGAGACAGAATTCCTTTCATGAACTTAGCATAGCTCGGCATCTGTTCTAAAGCTTCTACAAACGGTATGTTTATTTGCAACTTTTTGAAAATTTCAAGGAACTTAGCGAACTGCTTGTCCATTTTCTGTTTCTGAAGCCTTTGTGGAAAAGGTATTGGGGGATAGACTCGTGTGTGAGTAATCAGAGGCTTTTCTGGTTGATCCTTATTTCCTGATTCCGTCTCCACCACACCTTCCTCTTTCTCCTTAGAACTTTCTGCACCAACTGAGTCTGAGGCAGGGCGCAACTGCTCTGTTTCCCTTTGTACTACCGGCTCATTCGCGTCAGTTGGCAGAAACTGTTTTTCGCTTCTAGTTATGACAACTTTGCAGTGCTCCTTTCCCTCTCTTCGTGGGTTTTCTTCTGTATTGCTTGGAAGAGATCCTTGAGGTCTGTTTGCCAGCAAATTGGTCATTTGGCCCACTTGGTTCTCTAAATTTTTTATGGATGTAGACTGACTCTTTATCAACACATCAGTGTTAGCCATGTATTTCAGCATTAACTCTTCTAAATCTGGCTTTCTCTCTGGTTGGGACGGTTGTGCTACATGTTGGTGACTCTGAAATCCCAGAGGATAGTGTGGTCTTGGAGCTTGTTGATGGTTCTAATTATTGCTCCACGACGAAGTTGGGTGATTCCTAGCTCCATAGTTATAAGTATTCTGATAGTGATTCGGTTGTCTCTGGTAGCTACTCACAAACTGTACTACTTCCGAGTTGATAGCACATTGCTCTGTAGGATGTTCCCCTGCACATAGCTCACAAACATAAGCCACCTGCTGCACTTTATTATCCGCAATAACATCAATCTTCTTGGACATTACTGATAATTGAGCTGCTAAGGCTGTGATAGCATCTACTTCTATAACCCCGACCACTTTTGGTTGATTTAGCCTAGAAGTAGGTCATTGATAATTGTTGGTAGCCATAGTTTCAAGCAGCTCGTATGCCTCATCAAAATTCTTTGCCATAAATTCCCCTCCAGATGCTGTGTCAATGCTAGTCTGAGTGTTACCACTCAAACCACTGTAAATGTGACGCCCCCAAATCTAGGCCTACATAGCCCAATTTGAGACGCCATAAAATACATAATCTTTAATACAAATAGTTCATAGAACAGAAATGCAAAACTCAATAATACACAACTAAGTCTTCACTATTATTTTCACACTATATACAACATGTGAAGACTACAATAGCTATCACTCGGACCGTCACTCCATTCCCCTGCTAGACCCGGCTACTCTCTCTTTTTCTTAACACGTGACTAGATATGAACTCGTATACTTACAGCTCTTTACAAATACTCAAGATGACTTTAGGACACTCAAAGAGAACTTATACTAAGAAATATTTGGAGAGTGAAAGAAAGAATAAGCAAGGAAGTTTTTATGAAAAATCCTTAAGTTAAGGCTTCTATTTATAGCAAAAATTCTTATCATCATCAAGATTTCCTAATTTAATCCAAACCGTATATTTCAAGATAATGTTTAATCCATACCACTCATTTTATCTTTTAAGATTTCTTTAATCTAAACCATTCATTTAAAGATCATCTTTTAATCTATACCATTCAATTTACTTTATATATAAAACAACTAACTTTAAATAAATCAATTATCTTTATATATAAAAACAAACAACTTTATATAATTTATCATAATAAAAACAAATAACTTTATCAATTCAATTATTCAACAATAATTCACAATTATTCATTATTATGGCTAATTGTTGTAAATGCAGTGTAGTTGGCTTTTCGAGTTAGAAAAATAGGAAAATCAACCACTAATAGAATACAACAGTTTAATCAATATCATAAAAGAGATAACAATAATGCTGAAAATAAATAAGAAAATAACACGTTACTGTGTAATGACAATTATTGATTCGGTAATGTGAATTATTGTGCATATGCTACTGTGACAATTATCAGCTCAATAATATGAATTATTATGCATGTGACAATTATTGGTTCAATAAAGTCAATATAGTACAATAACCACTTTATCATTTAATAATATGAAACACTGTGCAATACCGTGTGCTACAGTGCAATACCGTGTGCTACTATGTAATACCGTATGTTACTATTCTTTTACCATCAGGTATTTTAACAGTTCAAGATGATAATACCGTTGACTATATTTATTTAGAAAGGTTACGTATGTCGCTTTCTATATCCGACAATAAGTCGTTGTGGGGGTCCACCATTATTTTGTTATTTCGGCGTCGTCGTACGAATCGAATATTCCCCGACAAAACAAATATTCTCCGACCAAACGAATATTGTCCGACATAATAAAATTTGCACATAACATCCTTAACTTTTAACCTTATCAATTTAACCACCTACTGTTTCAGGAAAAATATATATATGAATAAAAATTAAATTTTGTATTTCATAAAATTCGGGGTCTTACAGTAAATCTCTCCCATGCTTCATATAATGACTTTCCATGTTGTTGCGCAAACATAGAAATGTCGTTTCTCATTTTATTGGTCTTTGCAGGAGGAAAGAATTTCTTCAAAAATTTCTGCGCCAAATCTTCCCACGTAGTAATCTACCCCGGAGGTAATGAGTGAAGCCAACTCTTTGCCTTATCTCTTAGTGTAAATGGGAAGAGTCTAAGTGTCACTGCATCATCCATTACTCCATTGAATTTGAACATATCACAAATCTCCAAAAAGCTCAGCAAGTGATCATTCGGATCATCATTAGCCATTCCCCCAAACTGTACTGAATTTTTCACCATTTGAATGGTACTCGGTTTAATTTCAAAGGAAAGAGCTGTGATTGCCGGCCTTGTGATACTTGCTTGCAATTCATTTATTCGCGGCGTTGCATAGTCTCTTAATGGCTTGGGCGCCTCTTGTTCTCCCGCCATGATTTCTGGCGGTTCAAATCCCTATTGATTGTCAGAGCTAATCTCAATCACTTGTTGAACTCGTATATTACTATTGTCATTGCGAGCCAATAGCTTACGTTTCTTTGATCGAGTTAGCATGCACAAGTCACAAGTACCTGAAACCAAAGAAATAGATAAAAAGAATTGAGGTAAGAAAAGATTGTTTAACTAAACCAATCTAATTTAAACTGACGATGAAAGTAATAAAAACTACTCAAAGTCCCCGGCAATGGCGCCAAAAACTTGTTGGTGCCGAACTGTACGCATAACAAATCAACACTTACACGCAAGTGCACGTGGTCAACAAGTAATATAGAATAAGTAAAGTATCGTTCCCACGAGGACTATGAATCGTTGCTACACTATCAAGCGGCAGTTTTATAACTATTTTGGTTTCTTTAAACAGCGGTCAAGCAAATCAAGGAATTGTGAATTAAATCTAAGTTGTGAAAATTAAAGACAACTAAATAATAAACGATTTAAGTAGACAAAGGAGGTATGGGATTATAACTTCACCTAGGGTGTCATTCAACTACGCTACTTCCTGTTAAACCTAATTAATTATCTCGGATTGTTAGCCGAAAACACGAAACTAAAACGTGACCAACTCTCGTTGCATCATACCCATATCCAACCCAGATCCGACCTAAAGGGAAACAGAACGGGAAAGAACACCCAAGTTAATTAAATCACTATATTTCTATGTGACCTAGAGAAAAATGGGTTTAAACACAAGTTTTCGAAAGACTACGTGTGGTGCTTTGGTATATGTCTATCCTTAGCACTAATCATACAATCCAACGTCATGTGAAATTATGAACACAAGCTAACATGGTCGGTTCTAAACTCATACTCCCCATCTCGGTTCCGTAAGAGTTAACATAGTAATTGGTGATCAAGCAATTAAACAATTAAAATAAACCACATTAGACAATCCATACATAATCATTTAGACACAACAAGGAAGCATAACAAATTGAACTAAACCCTAGGTTTCATTATAATCCCATAAAAGAAGTTAGTTCATAATAGAAATAACAACCATCATCCACAAATATTCATACATTAAAGCTACAAATGAAAAGAAAGAGAAAACAAAGGTTAAGAAATGCAAAGCTCGGTTTCTCTTCTTCAAATTCGGAGTTCCAAGGTTGACACAATGCTTCAAACTTCCAAAGTCCAGCCCTAAGCTTAATTACTCTAGATAGATCACAAGGAACAAGAGAGAACAAAGAAAACAATGAATAAAAATGAACAAGAAGCTCTCTCCTCTTCCTTATGACCTAACTTTTCTCTATATTGAAGCCTTAGACTGATACTACTGTTATATAGGGCCTCAGTCGCTTCTTTTCGATCACTGCAGCAAGTAGCTTTTGATTGACCCGTTTAAAAAAAGTCATAGCATGAATTTGGTAAGAAGGACAAGCGCAGCTGTGCCGTTTTTGTACTGAGATGGGGCGCAGCTGCGCCTGACGGCAAGCAGAGAAGGGTCAGAAGCAAGGGCGCAGCTGCGCCGATTTTGTTCTTCATGGGCGCGCAGCTACGTTGTCCGGCAGAGGCAGAGATGTAGGGGAAGGGCGCAGCTGCGCTGTTTTTGCAAAGGAAAGGGGCGCAGCTGCGCCGTGCACCAGTCATGCATTATGTGTACAACATTCTGCAGCATCCGATCTTCGTGCAAATCACACCCACATCGAACCAATTTTGTCCTGAAATATTGTACTTCTCCCCCCCCCCCCCCCCCCCCCCGCCGCACAGGTTCTAGTCCAAAACAAGCCCGTTTGTCCACAAGTAGACGGAACAGGCCAAAAATGAGCTATGGAGCATGAAACCTACAAAAGAGACATAAAAGCATGAATTGTAATAAAAACTAATGAGAACTAGCGAAAGTTAAAGCAAGTTGACATCGAAATATTAGGTATAAAACCTACTTATCAAGGACCCTAGAGGAGATGGCAAGGACCACCGAGCAGATGCTGATGATGGTGCTAAGGGTGAGACTGACAGTGGCACGATGAACGATATTCACTTATCAACCGATGGCGATGATGATGACGACGACCTAGGGATATAACACTTTGTAAATTTTTTTACTTTGATGTATTTAACTACAGTTAGTTTTTTGGGTTGTACAAACTAGGTTATTGTATTTAGTTAGTTTGACGATTTATATTTACTTTTATGTTTGGTTATGCAGTGATTACATTTTATGGTTTATGTGATTACGTTGTGTATGCATTTGATGGTTGATTGTATATTTTTGAATGGTTATTAGTATGCGTTAGTCAAAAATTATTTGTTGTTTTTTGTTTAAAAAAGGTACAATTATGTATATGTAAAAAAATAGGGGATTTTTGCAATTTTTTCTATTTTTTTTTTAAATGTCATTGGCGATGGCCTCATTAGCGACGACATTTTCCGTCGGTAATGACTTATCAGCGACGGACGCTACCGTTGCAAATGCTCGGCTTAATTTTAAAAAATAAATGTTATGGACGACGGACAATAGTCATTGGCGACGGATATTCCGTCGCTAAAGAACTTTAATTTTATTTTTATATTATTCATTGGCGTCGATTAAGCCCGTCGCCAATTTGTTATAGGCGAAATAGTTCTGTCGCTGTTAAGTCATTGTCGACGACGGTCTACGGGACGTGTGGGTGATGACCTGTGGGGCGATGATAGTGGTGACGGATATGGCCTTCACCAATGATACATTGCCGACGACAGTTATATCATTGGTGACGGTAATTTTCTCGATAATGACCCTTTTTTTTGTAGTGCTTCTTATTTCGTTCAAGTAGTTCAAATCAAGTTCAATCGGGAAGGTTGTTAGAATTTGTCTCGAGGTGGGATCACCTAGGGAGTTGCCAAACCTTAGGTGGTCGAACCTTAGGATGACCGAATCCTAGAGGGCAGAACCCTGGGTGTTCACCTTTTGTTCATTTATTGTTTGTTTTGTTCATTTGTTTTTGACTTGCTTATTTATTTCTGACTTTTTCGTCTTTCATTCAATTTTTTAAATCATATGTGAACTCTAAGTTTTAATTGAGCACACAAATACTAAGGTAGACACATTTGTTAGGTACAACTGTTCTTTGCGAAAGACCAAGACAATACAGTATGCATGCAAATTTGAGTGAGCAAGATAAATGTGAGTCTATTAATGATAGTTTTTCATATTAATACAATGATAGTATTCATGTATAAATTAGCTGAAATCTATTTTCTTTTTCAGAAGATAGAACATGCATTTGTTTGGGGAGTAGTCGAAGCTTTATCAAAAACATCAACCCGTAGAATTGGTTTGAGAAGCCTAAATCACTCCCTGAAATAATAAAAACTTTAACAGAAAAATTAATTGCTGCAGTGAAATATTGGACGAAACTAATAGCACAAATATATAGTACTCCAACAATAACATGGATATTGCTGAACTATCAGTCTCCTATATAAACTACTCAACCTATAGCTGGCCTCCTATATACCTGATTGTTGATATCTACGTATGACATAGGATTTTATTTTTCTTCAACCCTCCACGATACAATGGGGAAATTAAATGTTCAGTAACGCGTTTCTTATCATATATTTCTCTCGTCTCAACTTCAGAGTGTGTTTAGTTATTGGATTATCGTAAAAATTCCAAGACAGAAAGTAAAGTGACTGTTATTGTTCGATTGTTTGAAATATGTGGGTTTTATATATTATTTCTTTTAAATATTAAATGGCGTATATGAGATTAAATAGTGAGATTCATGATAAGGTTGAAACTCCCAGCTTTTTATGACTGATCAACTAGATTTAAATTTAGTTGAAAATCTATGGTTTTATTAGCACATTCAGGAGATAAAACCTAAGCTACTATCATAATTAATATAACAATAATAAGACTAATGATAGTATCGATTTGTTTGAATATTTGTTAAGTATCGGATTTCAAAATAATAATAGAAAATTCACCAAAGTTAAAATACAAAACATGAATCTGACCTAGGCACTAGAACACTCAAGGTAATCCATCAAGAATGTTTAAATTCATCGTATGACTGTGTGACGTGTGTGTGTTTTTTTGGTATCCCTTGCTTTAATAAGAGTGCAAAAGAAAATGATATACTGTTTGTTGCTTTATTGCTAGTGATTGATTGAGCTACCTTGTAGTGGAAATAAATCATAAACTCATGATGCATTGTTGTTCAATTCATAAATTTAGTTTTTACTCAATAGAAAAATAGTGACACTGTGCAAAATAAGTAGCCTACAGTATAGAGTATGTGTTCGTCAAATGGCATTATAGACGTGCACAAAACTAAATCGAAATATTTCCCAATTTATTTTTAGAAGTTAAAAGTTTATATATATATATAATAAAAAATTTATTATTATTATTATTTAAAATTCAATTTATAATATTTTTAAACTTAAAATTAATATAATTTTTTAAAATTTTAGTCGATATAATAATAAATATTATAAGATATTTATTATAAAATATATTATTTTATAATATTTAATAAATCATCTAAATTTATTCCCAATCCCATCACTCTCATAATTATGATTACGGGTAAGGGCAGGGGCTATGAAGATATTTTTGAAGAAAAGTGTTGGGTGTGCAAAATTAGAAGTGGTAATTTGATTTTGGCTGGATTTTGTGTACTTATTCAGCATGATATATGTGATTCTAGTGATCATAAATTATTCCCTCTTTAGAGACAGTAGTGATAGTAGTGTATAAATTAGCCAATTTTAGGATGGAAGATGCATTATATTAAAAAAAAAAAAGAGCAAAATTAATTGTTGTCTTGTAATATTGGAGAAAACTAATAATTTAAGAATGAAATAAGAATTTTAAAAGAGCTCAAAAACTATTTATATTTTAGAAGGAAAATTTCGCCGGCTATGTTTCCGGCCCCAAAATAGTGATAGAGAAAGAAATTTGACATATTAAACAAAATTCTAACAACAAATTTTGTACCTTCGATATTAATTTTTTTTTAGTGAGATTACATTCAAATTTTTAAAAAATACACCGTTATCAATAATATTACTGTTATCGCTGACCAAACATAATTATTGCTACTCTTATATATATATATATATATATATATATATATATATATATATATATATATATATATATATATATATATATATATATATTTGTTTGATTTAATGATTTTCTCACTGTCTGTTATTATTTTAAAAGGTTAATGATGTTTCTTGTTGAATTTAGTGAAGTTTTTTTATTTGATTCATATAATTTAATTATCCTCAAACCTTTCGAATCGCGAAGATGATGGAAAGTTCTTTTTCTCGATACTTATCCGTTAATTGTGGTAGTGTTTTTATCAGAAAAGTAAATAAAATACTCTTTCTTCTGTGGGACCCTTAATGTTTTACCTATATGTAAAAAAAAATCAAAATTTCAAAATTAGAATTTTTATAGATTTAGGTCAAAAAAATAATAAAAATTAGTGGTTTTATAAATTCCCTTTTTATATGGATTTAGTTCATCTGTATCTAAGAAACTATTTGATAAAATTAAATAAAACAGTTCTAAATATTTAAGTAATTTAAATAAAAAAGAATTACGAATATTGAATGAAAAAAATAGTTTGATAATTAATAGTTTGAAACATCTGAATGATTGTATTTTAAAATTTTAATTCTTAAAAATATTTTGAACTAGTTTGTTTGATAATTTAAAATATATCTAACATAAATATATATTAATTATAATAAAAAATCTTTTAATTATAAAATCAAATTAATAGACTTATTAATAAAAAATAATTATTTATAAAAAAAAGACTTAAAACACTTGAACTTTTGAATAATTTTTTTCATATATATATATATATGATGTTAATAATAATAATAATAAAAACTAAATAATATAAATAATTATAAACATCATATTATTTTATAGTTTTTTTTTTATAAAATAAACTTTCAATAACATTCTTTCCTCTTTCCTCTTTCCTCTTTCCAGGTCAACATAGCGATTCCTTATTCCATTCACCTTCCTAAGGTCTGCTCTCTGCTTCTCTCTATGATTACATGTTTCTATATCTCGGATTCCATGGCCATCATAATAGGCGTCCTAGTCACCGCCCTCTTCTTCATGGGCTTCTTCTCCATCTACATTGGCTGTTCTGGCCTCGACGCCTCCGTCATTGAGACCCCTACTCCGGCTGCTGTCGAGATACGACCACGTTTGGGAGGGACACACAAATAAAAAGTTAATCAGTCAAGCAACTGATTGACTTGACCACAATTTTTATCATAAATCAATCAGATGCAATCAAACCATTCAGAGTTTAAAATCTATAAAACAAACGGTCTTTGTAACTTTATCGGTCCGATTTAGAGTCATTCAGTCTTATTCGGAACAAAACAAACAACGACTAAATTCTTCATCTACTATCTTTTCACGTTTCTTGGTGACGAATTTGAAAAAGAAAAATTAGGATTTTAATTTGGGATGATTTATTCCATATTATTTCAGATTATGAATAGATAAGGGATTACGTTTTCATAATGATTTTAGGATGGGCAAACCCCTCCTTGCAAATAATCCCTTAATTATCCAATCCAATCCTGAGTCTTTGTATCATAATATCATAGAAATTTTTCATAATTTTTCAACTATAAAGTGAAAAAAGTTTGGTTTTTAAGTTTAAAATCTCCACTTGTAAAAATTTGTAGCATATGGGTACTGGTTCATGTGATTTTAATTTTGTTCGGAGGTAATTTAGACAATGGCTACATACTATTTTAGAGATTTTTATGTTCACTCAACTGGTGGAATACAAAAATGAAGAACAAAAGAGAAAAAGAAAAGGTAATAGAAATAAAAAAAAACCAAAGTTTATTCAGTATAGCAATTCATCTTACGTGACTGCTTATTTATTTTACATGGCATTTCCTTGCATTTTATTTTAAAATGCCACGTAGGTAAATATTCAGACATTCAAGCAATTTAAACAAAACAATTTAATTCTAAATTTTTAATTAGTTTAGTGGGTGGGCTATATATTTTTAAAATTTAATGGTCAAATGCTAAAAAAAAGCATCACTTACAACAGAATATTTACCTTTTATTATATTCCGTATGAATCATGTATCTGTTAAATAATATAATATCAATTTATTGTGTGTTTTATTTTAACACATAAAAATATATATCTCCAATCGTGGAAAAATTATTCTGTTTATTTGATGTTATTTATTTAATGTCTTGGATTTCATCCTCAACATTTTCACAAATTCACACACTACACTTGAAAACCATTCTATTGCTTAGTATGTTCATCAAATCGCATCATGTAGCCGTTCCACTAATCTATATAAAACACTTTCCCAGTTAATTTGCATATAGAATATTGATATAGGTACACCAGTTAAAAATTATTGATATATTATTGAAGAGGAAATGAATTGTGTTTCCAGGCCTCAAAATAATCATACAAAAGTCTCAAGTCAAAATAAAAAGTTGCCAGACAAAAAAAAAAAGATTTGTTGGTCCCATTTACAACAAATGATGCTATCAAATTGTCATTATTAAACTAAATATTCAGTACATTATAAATATTAAAGAAAAATATATATACTTTTAAAATTTGTCAATAAAATTGTTTTTATTAAATGAATGAAGTATATTTTGTGATAACTGAGCAAACACACAAAATGATTGTCCAGACAAATTAAAAAACCTCGAGGAGGAAGGATTTTCGGAGAAGAATTCCTGGTGGAAAATTTTCTAAAAGGAACCCTTCAATCTTCGCGCAACTTGACATTTACTTGGATATTTTCTAATTTTTCTAACTCTTTAAAATTGTTGTGAATATATATAAGACCTTGGTGATTCTAGTAATTGAATGTACTACAAAGAAAAATAAACACTACAATCATGGAGCACTACTAATGGTACGTTTGAATGAATGAATGAAATAAAAGAATGAATAAAGGGAGAAAAAAATATATTTAGTGATTATTTTGACAGCTAAATTATTATGATGGAATAAAAATTTATTTTATTATTTGATTTTCAATTCATGTTAAAAATGATGGAATAAGATTCATTCTAATAGAATTGATAGATGTGACAATTATGTCATTTTATCTTATTAGTCATCACCAATAACAAACAAACATGCACTTAAGATGTTAATTAAAAGGTCATTTTATTCTTTCTAACATTTCATTCTTTTAATTTTAATGTAACATAATAATAGTAATGCAAATGGCTTGTAATATAAATGGCCATTCTCTTCTTATTCTTCTTCTTCTATACTTTTTTTCGTTTTCTTATATTATCATAACAAGCGGTAGATTTAGAATTTTGAGAATGCGGTGGAATCGTTATTGACAATATTGAAATGTATATTAAATAAAACTCGATTTTTATATAAATTAAGTTGGCTGAATTAGACATTGTCACTCCAAGTAATTTTAAAATATCCCTCAATTAGTAAAATGAATATTTAAATCTCCATAGTTAACACGTGTACGTAATTTTGATCTTTAAACTGATTTTATCTCAATTTCAAGTCATGAACTAGTCGCATGCAATATACCGAAGAGAATTGTCTTTTGAATGTATAAAATTTGAAACCTTAAAGTAATTTGTTATAATTTAAGATTGAATAATAACATAATCATACAGAATATTATATATAAAATAAAAAAATAAAAACACACGATATACCTAGGTTCGCCAATTTGGTTAGTCCTATTTGTCGACGTATTCATTAGATGCTTCACACGCTATACAATGATTCACATACTAAACAATTATTTTTATAAACTAGAAAACCTTAGCTGCTATAACATGGGCTCAAGCACAATATGTTAATAAACCAAAGACTGAACTAGTAATAAATTTTCAAGCCCAGTTATACCCTTGCGCTTGGCTATTAGTCGAATCCGCATAAATGTAAGTCAATCCCAACATAATTAAAAGTTAAAATTTATTTTGTCATCTAGTACAACCCTCTTGGGGAATTTTATGTAGTAAAAAGTTATTGCTCGAGTATAGGCCGTTAATAATATCAAATTGATGAGGAGAAAATGTTAAGTTAAGCAAGTGATACTTTAGCAATTACTTATGAAGAAGGAAGATGCTAAATGGAGACTAAAGAAGTTGTAGTACTAAAGGGGGAAGGACCAATATATTGGCTAGCTAGGTGAAAATATGTTTTCTCTTGAGGCTTAATATAAGCCTACGAGGGTACTTAGTTGTATAGAGTTTATGGTCATTAATAGAGATAGCCATTCGACTAATCTAATTAAATATCAAATAATATTTCAATTTCTCAAAATTAGAAGAATTTTTTTTCACTTCATCAAAAATAAAAATGAATAACCGTATCATAACTCACTAAATTTTAATGTGGCTTATTATATCATTTTTAATGGTGGACTCGATTTTAAAACATTCAAAAAGTGGACTCGAATATTGACCTATGTGCATTTGTTAGGCATAAATAAAGTATGAAACTATTTCTTCATGAGAGCACATTATGCATGATAGATGTCCTTTACCATTCAAATAATATCATTGTATAAATTAATGTTAAATCTTAGCTTGTTTTTGGAGATGAAATTGAGGGAGTATTAATCATAACTGGTGCACTGTATATAGTTAAAACTGATATTATGTTAACATTTTTAAATATTGGAGAAAATTATAGCAAATTATAAAATTATGCTCTTATGTTTACACTCAAATGCAATATAGATGTTAATATTTCAAATGTTGCAATCTCATAACTAATGTTTCAATTTTTTGTAAAATCGTTCCCCTTGACCAAGTTTGGTCAAAATAAATGAATTATGTGCACAACATGTGAGTTTTTAAAGAGTAAAATAGTTTTTTTACAGACTAAAAAAAGTTCCTTCTAATTAGAGGGGTTAAATCGAAAACACAATAATAAAATATGATTCCCTCTTATAGTAAACTCAAGCCTATCTCTCTCACAAAACAAAAGTGTTTCTCTCTCTATCAATTATCTACTAGAATCTTTTTTTTTTCTCTATTCCTTATCTATTGTTGAGAAGCAATTATATTATAATTGAATAAACAACTCATGTTCTGTGTTAGTACATATGTTTAATGATGATTTTGACTATACATATATGATGATTTGATTATTACAAATGAATTATAAAGTAAACGTATAATTGGCAAACAAGTAATTTGTACAACCCTTATAAAAGAATACATTGTACAAGGGTTTAGTAATCAAATATGTTAGGTTGATCCGAACTACAAAGATATACCCTAAATAGTCCTTAAAATGATTTAATTAATGTATATTTGTAACCAGTAGCTTTTGTGAAGTCCTTAATAGTGAAATTGATGTACAAAAACTTAGAGTAGAAGATTAAACTTGTTAAGTTGATTTATGAAGAAAATTGAATGTATAAATTATAGAAAATCAAAAAGTTGCTCAGAATCGAACGATCGTTGAGTTCAACTTGAGTTCATAAAATATCTTAAGGCAAGATACATTCGTAGAGCAGATCGTAGAGTACATATTTTGTAGAGTCAGCCAAGTTAAATACTATATGATTGTCATGAAGCTCAACGATAAGGAAAGTTTTAGAGAGTAAGCCAAGATCGTCAAGTGAAAATCCTTAAGCTTAACTCTACATTCCCTGACTCTCAGATCGTCGAGTGCAGAATGAAAGAAGAAGATTATTGAGCAGAATAGATCAGAGCTAATTCGTCAATTATAGAGAAAAACATATATGTGACATCCCAGATTTTTGACAAGATTTCTAATTAAGGATTTTGGTTAATTAAGTAAATGTTAGAAGTTAAAATCTAGCTTGGAAGGACAAAAAGTATTAAGAAGTGATTAAATTAAATTTATTATTTAATCAATATGTTAAGAATAACCTATGTGGTTGAATTTGTAAAGAGAGACTCTTGAGGTAGCGTGGGGTCTATTAAGATTATAAGGATCAGTCATAAATTTAAAGTGCATTAGTGACGTGACATATAATAAAATTATAATAAACATAATTTACTATGGTTGAATGAAAATAGAACGGATTAAAGACGAAAGATAGATTGTAATACCTATGATTAGGTAGTTAGAAAAGAATTTTTGTAAGACACTGTATTGTATCAGAATGTAATAGATTAAATGTATGTGTATAATTACATATATTTAATCTAATAAATAAATAAAAAATTAAGACTTAGAGAAAAGTAAAATGATGAAAGAATATGTAAATTAAGCTTTAGTTATGAACATAAATAACTAGCTTGATGAATAGGCCTTGGGAGGCTATGTTACGAGAATGACAAAGTAATGTATGGTAGAATATGCAAAATTGATGGAACAGTTTAACCTAATCGGTATATTAGGGATTAACGGAATAATAAGGATTATGATAATTTAATACATGAAATTATTAAGAAGAACAATATAAATTGATTGAAATGAACTGAGTATTTATACTACGCATAAATATAGAAGGTAATACTCCCGAAAATAAGTAAAAGGAATGTAATATGCATGTATGATTCAAATTATCATTTGTGTATTAAGTAAACGAACGAAAGGACGCAAAAGTCGTAAAATGATAATATAAGCGTAAAATGATAAAAAGAATGGATTTTGGTAAATCCGATCAGGGTTCGCTTTTAGAGAAAGTGATTTTATGAAAAAAGTGAGCATTTTGACTATTTGAAATGACGGGAATTGAAATTGATTAAATGTGAAACCGAGAAGGTTCGTAGGGAACTAGAAACGTAATTTTAGTTAAAAGAAGTTATTTAGTCGGTTTGTGATTAAATAACTAATTAGGCTATAAAACGAGATTACATGAATGTAGTACAGTGGAAAATGAATGACCTAGTCAGTCAATTGAAAAAAAAATTAATTTAAATGAGCATGAAATGAATTAATGAGAGAAAAGTATAAGAATTTCCTTAAATGGAAAGTTAAGAAATTCCCAAAAAGGAAAGTTTCCTTAATTGTAAACTTTCCCAAAAAGGAAAGTCTAGCAAAAATGGCTTTTGACCAAATTGCCCTTAACAATTTGATTAATGAACTTTGTGTCCAAAGGGGCTAAACGACCAAAATATCATTGACAAATTAAGTAATGATTGTTGTGTCCTAAGAGGTGAAATGACAAAAATGCCCTTCATTAATTATGTGAAATGACCAAAATACCCTTGTGTTGATTTAGCCATGGTTAAGTTAAGTTAACTCAATTTGAGTTAACTCTCATAAATTGCAAAGCAAGAGCTCTTCTCATTCATTCATTTTTTTGCTAAAATTTCAGCCCTAAGAGAAAGAAAGAGGGAGAGAAGCCATGAAAATAGAGAAAGAAAGCTTGATCAAGGAAGCTAGAAGGCTTGGATGATCACGGAGCAAGGGCGGGGCGCAGTTTGACAGAGAAGAATTCGCCAGGGGCAAATTTAGTCCCCGTCGGGGTGAAATGTTTTGTACCCGATTTTTTTTTTGAAGTGTCCAAAAATCTATATTTTGACGTGGAATGATGGAGATAGGTTATGTGAACCCTAGATTTATAAAAATGGTCAATGTAAAGGATATTAAGGTATAATGAAATAAGAAACAATATAATTTAACATATCCAAAAGCTAAGTAAAAGCATGATAATGCTTGTGTAAAAGGTCGATAACAAGTTAGGATGTGTTATTAACCTATGTAAGGTGTAACACATCAAAAATATAATAAATAAAGACTAATGGTCAAGTAATTATAGATTAAATTTAAAGAATGTATGAAATGTAATATAACTTTATAATGATAGATAGGTTCAATGTTGACAGATAGAGCTCGAATTAGCAAACCAACAAGACGGACATTAGAGACATTCAAGGAATGTAAAGGTTAAATTTAGTGATGGTTAACATGCAAGTTTTTTAGAACTTGTTGAAATGTAATAATTGTTCTATGTGAACTATTTGATAGACTATGTGAAATTAAATATTTTGAAATGTGCACTACGTGCAATTATGTGTTTTAACTGTAAAATACAATATGTGACATTTATATTTTGAAAATGCACAGCATGGCAAAGTAAGAAATGTATGAAGCATGTATATGAACTGCAAGCATAAAAGATGTTGTCTGTTAGATTTGCTGAGCCTTTATTCTCACTCTTGCTATAAATTGACATTTTCAGGCAAAGTATGAGAAGGCTGAAAGTTCTGGTTAAGCTAAAAGGGTAAAGAATGGTAAATGTTTAGAAGAAACAGTGAAGAAGTATGTTATATTTACTTGTATAATATGACAAGTGTGACGCCCCCAAATCCAGGTACCAATACCTCGAATTCAGTGCTCACGCAAAATACATCTAATACCTGCTAAACAACATTTAATGCTAGTGCGGAAAATATAAATAAACATATGTTGTTTATTACAAAAGCTTTCTAGTTCCAAGGTCTACAACCTTTACTAAAAACATCACAAACTACCAAAAGGTTACAAAAAGGTTTGTGTTATATCACATCATATATGTACAAACAAAATATGAAAGAGGCAAACTGCTATCTCACTTAATTAAGACTTCATCTTTCCTTTGCCTTTATCTTTATTCAAACCTTCAGGTTTAACTGCAAATATTTTCATGATATAGCAATGTGAGCAACTAGCTTGCTCAACAAGTTTTAAGTGAACAATATAATATATCATGAATGAATCGAAGTAATAATCAAGCTGATTTAATAATGTAGGCTCAATGATAAAACTTAATAACATAATTCGTACTCAAATGGATGAAAGAAGAGTTGATTAATAACTGAACAATATAATCAAGACTTAGATGAAACAATGAAAACTTGATTACTGACTGCTGAATGGTCCAATAGACCATGAATGCCAATGCAACATCAGTCATTCGACTGACCCTTTTTATAACCGTCAATCGTACTTGAGGGGATCGGCCTCTTGTACACCATGTGTATGCATAACATTAAACTTTGACTGTATTGGGTGACTGACACTTATATCTGTAATGACCGAGAAAATTTCGAACCCAATTTTTTTTTTATTTAATTACATCCACAAGAAAATATGAGGTATGAAGTATGTGTGCAAGTGATAAGTTGTATGATGAAAGGTATTAAATTAGTTAATTAAATTAATTAACTAAAGATGGAAAAAGATTTCAAGAGAAGCTTATGTGATAAAATCACAAAGCTTAAATGTTGGCCTTGCATGACAATTAAGAAGATATATAGTGAACAAGTTAATTACTTGTATGAATAATGAAAAAGAAGAAACAAGTGAATTATTTAAGATAATCCAATGTGAGAATAATTGTTTGTGTATGGTTAACTATATTATAAACCCAATTTGATGATAAGGGTTAGTGAATGAATTAATTTAATTAAGTCAAAGTACTTGTATTAACATGTGTTAGGGTTTTATTAAAACAAACCCAAGAATTTGTAAGTAATAGTGTTATTTAATTAAGGAATCCAATGGACTTATAAATAGCAAATCTAATTGGATTATATAGTAAGTCCAAATGATATATTAAACTAGGTCCAATAAACTAACCTAGTAGCCTATATAATTTACTTAAACATTGATCCATGTAATATTTAAAACTAGCCCAATGCTTAATTTAATTAATTGTAGCATGTGTTAGTTAATGTTAGCCCAATGTAATAAATAAATTGAGCCCAAACAAATTAAATGAATGAGCCCAATATAATTAATTCTAAGGTCCAAAGTGGAGCCCAATAAGCTTGTATAGGTGAATATGTATACATATATTGGTGTATATATATATGGATACTTATATAATTATATAGAACTTAAAAATAAAGTCAAATTGGAGAAATAAAATGGTCAATCCCGAATTTTGGGGCCCACATGGATGGGAAGCTAGCTTGTTGGTTGATTTTTGAGTGTTAAATGGTTCAAGCAACCCCCAACCACCCTAGTCATTCATATGGTCATTCAAAAGGTCCATCAAGTGGTCATTTCATGCATAGTAAGCAAGATTAGAGCCTTAATCAACCAATATTAATTGATAAGGAGAGCTAATGGTGAAATAATAGAGTTCTATAAATAGAAATGTCCAACACTTATGCAAATGTTGGTTCATTTGCTCCATTCACTAAAATTTAGAGAGAGGAAGTTGTAGAGAAAAGTTAGAGCATTTGTGAGAGTTCTAAAGAGCAAACACTTTGAGTGTTATCAAGTGTGGGTGATTTTTGGTCCATACAAGAAGATCAAAGAAGAGCTCTAACCATTTCTAAGAAGAAGATCTCCATTAAAGGTTTAAAAGTTTCTTTGAACCTTAGCTTGCTAGTTAGTTTGTTATGTGAGAAAGAAAAACCCATGTGGTGTTAGATCTTGAATATATATGAAGATATATGGTTAAATATGCTAGATGTGTGTTCTAACATGTTTGGTATGAAAGATGATGAAAGAAATGGTAGTATGAGCATGCTTGATTTTAAAGCCCTAGTTAAATGTCTAGGTTGATGATTTATGATTTAGGATGTGCAAGTTATTTTTATGACCTAAGAGTCTTGAATGATAGATCTAGGTGTTATAAAGATAACCCAACTTGAATCTTTCAAAAATATCGAAAAACAAAGAAATTATAGCTTTTACCGCAAAAGATGTCATTTTTAAACTCTAGATGGTTCGATTCGTAAATTTCATGTAAAATATTTTCAAAAAGACGATCGAACCATGAAATATTGTAAAACAAGAAGTTAGGAACACATCAACACTGATTTGATGTCATTTGGATGTGTAGATTTCATTTTATCAATGTTTGAACCAAAGTGTCAAAACTGTCAAAAATAAGAAAATGCCACACTACGCCGGGGCGCAGTCCACTGTTCCGGGAAAAAATGGTTTTTCCGGGTCGGGTCGGGTTTTCCGGGTCGGCCCGGGTCGGTTCGGGTCAGAAAAATGAAAAATATTCCAAAAATTATTGTATTATTTTTGGACCTAATAAATGTATTTTTAAAATTGTGGAAGATGGATTTAATAAGAAAAAGGTAATACATATTATTAATGGATTTATAATATATGTAATTTAAATAAAATATTATTAAATAAACAATAATATTAGAAAATCATTAAAATATTATTAAATGTATAATAATATTAGAAAGTCAATAAAATATTATTAAATAGTTAATAATATTAGAAAATAAATAAAATATTATTAAATAGTTAATAATATTAGATAATGAATAAAATATTATTAAATGGTTAATAATATTAGTAAGTTAATAAAATATTATTAAATGTTTAATGGTATTAATAAAGGATTAAAATATTATTAAATGATTAATAATATTAATAAAGGATTAAAATATTATTAAATGGTTAATAATATTAGTATATGAATAAAATGTTGTTAAATAGTTAATAATATTAGATTATGAGTAGAATATTATTAAATGATTAATAATATTAGATAATGAGTAGAATATTATTAAATGATTAATAATATTAATAAGTTAATAAAATATTATTAAATGGTTAATAATATTAATGAATGATTAAAATATTATTAAATGGCTAATAATATTACTAAGTTATTAGAATATTATTAAATGGTTAATAATATTAGTAAGTTATTAGAATATTATTAAATGATTAATAATATTAGTAAGTTAGTATAATATTATTAAATGATTAATATTATTAATAAAGGATTAAAATATTATTAAATGGTTAATAATATTAGTATGAGGATAAAATATTATTAAATGGTTAATAATATTAATGAGAAAAGAAGATATTATTAAATGATATTATCTTAAGTGTAAAATATTATTAAATGGATAATAATATTTATAAGTTATTGAAGATATTATTTGATAAATAATATTATTTGAAGAGTAAGACATTATTAATAATGTTAATATATGATTGAAATATTATTAAATGATTAATAATATTATTAAGAGGGTAAAATATTATTAAATGGTTAATAATATTAAGATGTTGTTTGATAAATAATATCATTGGGGATAGTATAAAACATTATTTAGTTATTAGTAATGTTAATAAATGTTTGAGATAATAAAGAGATTAAGAGGATTATTAAATGATTAATAATATTGAGGAGCTAAATAATTTATTATTGAAATAATAAATGGTTAAAATATTATTATACGATTAATAATATTATTTGTGGTAATTATATATTATCAAAGGTGATAATATTATAAAGCAATGAAGTGATAGTTATATGATTTAAAATATTATCAAGGGATTGATAATATTATTAAGAGATTTAAGGTTATGATTAAGTGAGAGATGATTTAAGACATATATGGTAAGGTTATTAATGTTAAATAAACTTATATGTGTTATGCTAATTGGAGGATCAATGTTGTTGAATATTAGGTCACCTAAAGGAAGTATTTTTAAGTTGAATAGCGGTAGTCAGCGGAACAGGCAAGTTTCCTTTAACCCTAACTTGTATTTATTGTTGCAAGTTCTCTAACTCTACTCAATTATTATTGAACAAGTTTCTATACTTGTATTTATTGTCAGAGCTTGAAGTGGTTTAATTATTTAAAATTATCCCACATCCATATTGTTTATAAAATCGCACTTAGTGCATTTGAAGCTTATTAGTTCTTGATTCATGAACTGTATTAAAAATGTCTAAAGCTAATAGTTCAGCTAGACATTGCGTTTCTAAATTCAATAACTTGAATACTTTTAAAAGTTTATCCAAATCATTGTTGGGTGCGGGTTTCTTATATTAAGTCTGAGAATTGAACAACCCTAAATTAGGGGATTTTATGTCGGGAAGCCGACTTTGGTGCCAGATGACTAAATGTAATGCATATACAGCGGGTTGAATAGGCTGATCCCCTTGAAAACAAAACTACTCAAAGGGTCAAAGGAAACTCTATTATACCCTCGTTAGTTCAGGGTCCTTGGTGACCACTCAGCATTTAAGATTTGAATATTCTTGTTCAATGAAATTTGAGTCTTGTTCATTTCACAATTGTTTTATTCATTGCTGAAACTATTGATGTTATTTCCCATTCATTCATGATATATTAAATCTCTATGATTGTTCTTAACTTGCTGAGCAAACTAGTTGCTCATCCTTGCTATATCATGAACCATTTTCAGCTAGACCCGAATGCTCCAAGAAGGACAAGGGAAAAGAGAAATTCAAAGCTTAAGTTAAATTATGCATGTTAATTAGCAGTTTAAATATGTATTTACTGTTGGTAAATCTTTTGTAATTCCTTATGATAGGAACTATTTATGTTATGGTTAATAGACCCTGGTATTGTAACCTTTTTGTAAGGAACTAATATGTATTATTCCACAAAATTTAAATGCAATGTATGTATTTAATTTCTAGTAATGTATTGTATAGTGAGAACCAAACCCGAGGTTATGGAACCCGGATTTGGGGCCGTCACAATATCTCCCCCAATTTAGGGTTGTTCTCTCAGTACAAGAATCCTTACCAACTACTGGTTTGGATAGCTTTTATATTAATATTCAACGTCTAGCCGAATCAATTAGCGTAGATTATTCCTTAAACAGTTCTTGAATGCAAGAACTTTTAAATACATGATAGTTCGATAATAGAACTTGAATCGAACATGCACTGTGTGTGAATGTCAAAGATAATATCGATGTGGAATAAATTTGCAATAATTAAACCACCTGGAATATAATTTGAAAGTATAACTCGAGTCTGAGTTAGGGAATTTGCAATATACATAATTCGAAAACTTGCACAATATAGAGTCGTGTAAGGTTAAGGAACTTGTCTGGTGCGCGAATTACGTCTACTTCACTTAATTGGCCTAACAATTAGAACAACACATAATCGCTTCACTTAAGTATTTAAGTTTACTAACACATAATTACCTTGGATTATCATACAATTCCACATCATATAACCTCAATAAAATATTCCCCGAACTAAGATTAATGATTTAATTATCTCATATTATCTAGACCCCTAAACAATTTATCATAATTGCTTGGTTATTCTAATTATTAATTTAATTAGCAAACAATTTCCTTGACTCTCTTATTTATCATTTAATAATAAATAATTACCTGATAACCTTAACTGTTCAATAATAGCTAACTATTATTAATTACCTTATTTATTATTTAATAAAATAATAAATAGCTAACTTATTAATTTTTATTTTCTTTAATTATTATTTAATATTAGCTAAATAATAATTAATGAGTTACCTCTACATCTCTTTAATTATTATTAATTAAATAATAAGTAATTACTTATCTCTACTTCCCTCTAATCATTATTTAATTAAATAATAATTAGTTAATTATCCTTACCTATTATAAGTTAAATAATAGATAATTACTTTATTTCATCTTATCTTTCTCTAGTTATTATTTAATCAAATAATAATTAATTAATTAATTTTATTATTCTTTAATCATTGTTTAATATTAAATAATGATTAATTACTTTTACTTATTATTTAATCCCAATTAAATAATAAGTAATTGCTTTATTACTTTAATCCTTCTTTAATTATTATTTAATGTTAGTTAAATAATAATTATTTAATTATCTTTATCTCTCTCTTAATCACCATTTAATATTAATTAAATAATGATTAATTATCTTTATTTTTAACTCTAATTAAATAGTACATAATTAGTTTATTTACTTTCTCTTTAATTATTATTTAATAATAATTAATTAATTATCTTTACTTATTATTTAATTTTAATTAAGTAATAAGTAATTACTTCATTAACTTTATTTCTCTTTAGTTATTATTTAATAATAATTAATTATTCATCTTCACGTATTATAATAAGTAATTAAGCTTTTACAAACTTTATTCTTCCTTAATTATCATCTAATAGTCATTAAACAATAATTAATTATATAACTCTTCTTATTTATTATTTAATGACCATTAATAATAAATTTATTATCTTTATTTAATATATTTAAGTATCAAATAATTAATAAATTATCATTTATTGATAATTAATTAACTATTTCTAGTTACCTTAACTATTATTTAATACCAATTAAATAATAATTAAATATCTCAAATATTTTTATTTATCTTATTTATTAATTAAATTTATTTAACTAATAATGGGTCCATACGTTAATTATATTAATTTTTATAATTTTTACAATACCTGTTTCTAAAATAAATTATCCGCGACTCGAACCGTGAAATGACCTGACCCAGAACTATTCACGGGAAGCAATAGGGACTAGGAGGGCGTCTAGACGCTTGGCCTTCTGCTAAGTTGTAGAATGCTTTCCAAGTTTTTTGGTTTTGTGCAATTCGGGAGGTACCTTGCTTCAAAGATTTTTAGAAAGAGCTATACACCTCCAAATGATGCAAGGTCGAAGCCTATGGATTCATAACTTGATTCTCTACAACATGTTATTTTTCAAATAATTTTTCAGAAACATTAAATACCAAATTTATCAAGCTACTCTCAACAGTGCCAGAAAGGGGATTGTTTTGGAAGAAATATCATAACTAAATGTATACATCATAACTTTTGGGGATTCAAATTGGGTTTTCTTCTAAACTCATAGTTCTATCAAGGAAAAATAATAACCATCGATGTGCATAAAAACACATTATAAGCTTCTTGAAACATACATTTACTATTCTAGCACAAATATGATCACTTAGAGCTCTTCATATAGCTCCCTACCACATAAAACACCAAGCATAGCCATAGAAATACAAAACTAAAAACTTAGAGGTTAATACCTTGATAACCTTGTTGCTTGCTTTCTCTTCCTTCTAAAGTATGTGACAAATGTATTGGACATCCAAGAGCCTTCCTTGAGCTTCCTAGATCAAACACTCAAGAGTCATTTTGTTATTTTCTCACTTTTCTCACTATTTTCCTTCTTGGTCTTTGTTTCTCTCTCTTAGCCAAATGGACGGGAAGGGAAGGAAATGGAGTAATGTTAGACATATACTCCCTCATCCTCTAGACAAGCATATGAAAATTGGACACTATAGCCTCCCTATACCTGACTTGCTCCCTTCTTTTGCTAACAAATTACTGCTTTCTTGAGCCAAGAACTCCTGTGCATGTTCTGCTTTCTAAGGTTTTGTCCCTAAATTAGTGACACTCTCTCATTCCTACCGGGTTGCGCAAATGGAGATGGGTTGGGCTGCTACTTGCTTAGTTTTGAAACAATTGGTGGCCCAATTGGTCAATTAAATGACAACTAAGCTTGGGGTTGGTGCAAATTAATTGTTTGGGCTAACTTAAAATATCCAATACCATTAATTAATACTTTTATTTAATTAATTTGCATAATTCAATTATACTTGCTATATTCAATTTAATTGAATATTTAATTAACCCGTAGATCTTATCAATTTATTGATATTACTAATATTAGGTTAGTCCACTAATTTAATTTAATTAGTTGGGCTCCCTTTAATTTAATTCCCATCATATAATAATTTACTAATTTAATTGCATCAAGATTTAAATTAGTTCATAAAATATTCATTACATTAATAAATAAATTCATAATTTATTTATAATGAAATTTAAAATTTTGCGGACATTACAACAAGCTAGTTAGATAAATATAAATTTGTAAATGTATAAGTAAGTTAATTCACGCCTTAGTTTTAAATTCTAAACTTTGTCGTTAATAGTGAGATATAAGAATTGTAAATCCGTAGGGATAACTATATATGTTAGTTTTATTAAGAGAAATGTTGTAATGAGGTAAGATTAATGTATTATGTAAGTCGAATATTATATGTAATAAACTCGTATGTATGAAACATATGTATGTAAGTAGGGCTATGTATGGACAGTTACGTGTGATGATATCAATATAATGCAATAACGATATTGATATATTTTCAAGCTAAATATATCAATATTAGAACAAATACATCCATATAATGCAATAACGATATTGATATATTTTCAAGCTAAATATATCAATATTAGAACAAATATATCCATATAATGCAATAACGATAAATTGATATATTTTGATATATTGTCAAATCAAATATATCAATATTAGATCAAATATATCAATAGGATGCGACAAGGATAATTAATTACTTAATTATTATTTAATTAATATTAAATAATAATTAAAAAAGTTTAAAATTAATAAACTAAGTATTTATTATTTAATTAAGATTAAATAATAAATAAGGATGTTTTCTGTTCTAAATTTGAGTGATCTAGAACAACTGAGACATGTCTCAACTCTTAAGGAGAATCTGAAATGATACATGTCCCATGCTCAGACTTTCAAAAATATACCTTTGTGGACAGGATTTCTATCCTCATAGACTCCATTTGTGTAGAATTCCCTCACCAATTTTGAATATACTTGAGTATTGGTGTCTAGGGCTTCGTAGAGTCATAAATAAAGACAATTAATTAATTAATTATTATTTAGATTGTCATTGAATAATAATTAAAGGGAATTAAAGTTAATAAACTAGTTAATTATTACATCATTAATGTGTAATGATAAATAACAAGTAACGTTAATTAAATTAATTAACTATTTAATTAACATTAAATAAATAAAGTAAAGGAATTAAAAAAATGACAAAGTGATTAGATAATTCACATTTAATTGTTTAAGTCTTTAAATATTACTAAAGCAGTACATTATTATTAAATATTTAATGATAATAGCAAGTGATAAAATATTATTAAATGATTAATAATATTGGTAATTAGGTAAATATTATTAAGGGCTTAATAATGTAGTAACCAATTACGATGTTGTTCAATACTTAATAACGTTTGTAATTGAATGAGGTATTATTAATAATACTGGTCGATAATTAAAATATTATCCAAGGGTGATAATATTTTTCTATAATTTATGAGTTAGTAAATAGGGAATTATGTGTTGTTAAGTCAATTTATTTGAAAAAGATAAATGAATCCCTACACGCGTTACTAATTGGAAGATAATCATATTAGGTCTTTCAGTACTATGTGTTATTCTTGCAAACCTGTTGCTATATGTATAAACTATTATGTGTGCACTTTTTGAATGTGCTAACTGATTTTTAAATGTGGCTGTGTACAGTCATATGATGTTAATAGCTGATATATAATTAATACTATGAGTTAAAATGTGTTATATGAGTTATATAACCTGGAAATATTGACATGCATGGTAAACATGAGTTAATTGTATAAATGCACAACATGATAAGCATGATGCCTATATAAATGCAAAGCATGGAACATAAAGCATGAACTAAATGTGACCTACGTGTTATGTGTTAGCTGTTAGACTTGTTGAGCTGTCGTGCTAACTCTTACTATAATAAACATTTTTAGCGAGGGGCGAGGAATTTGAAGATCTAGGTAATCGCAACGAATATGTTTGAAGTTTATTTTTAGTTATAAACGTTGTTGTTAGAACTGCTTAAAGCTAACATCGTATCTTGTTGGGAATAATTACCGTTCGGTATCATCCCTGATTTAAACCCTTGTAATAATAGTGAAAGACATTTGTATATCAAGACGAGTGTTAATGTTTTGTGAACTCGTGTAGTTAAAAGCAGTTAGTATATAGTCATATCGACTTATTGTTAGATTGTGAGCTTTTGTTTGCTCACAATGGTTGTAATACACTAGGTCATGAAATTTAAATGATCTGAGTTGTAGAATTTATATAAAAATTGCGATTCTGAGACAAAGTTTAAGGGAATATTATAAAAGTTTAAATTGTTTGAGTTTTTTAGCAGCATTGTATTATATTATGTTGTGGTTAGTAAGGAGAAAGTTGTTCGTTAATGACCAGGGGTCACCCGTGGCCAGTGCAGGGATTCCTGAGACGTTACAAGTATTATATGTAATAAACTCGTATATATAGAACAAATGTATGTAAGTAGGGCTATGTATGGACAGTTACGTGTGATGATTGTATTCACAGGATTAGCTATGTAAAACTATAAAATATATGATTTTGGACTATAATAGACTAAGTCATGATTTATGTATGTATGACCTGAGTTCTAATGTATAGAATGTGAAGGTTATGATCTTGAGACAGATTATGAATGTAAGTTAAATAAACAGTTTTATGAGCTATATTATGATTGAATGATGTGATGTTAAGGATAAAGGCTATGTTTTAACGCACGAAATTGCCATTAAAAAATGATGGGGTTTCGGGGATGCTACAGTTAGTATCAAAGCTGATAGGTTATAGTCCTTATGTAAGAGTACCGTAGGCTATGACTGTTGTAAGAAAAGAGGAAATGGTGAAGAAATGAACTCTAGTGGAATTGAGTAAGGAGGAAATGAATTTTGAAAATTCATGAGTAAGAAATGGTAAAATATATCTTATAACAAGATGTTGAGAAATGGTATAGGGTTATGGGATCATAAGATGATCTAAGAAAATGAACTTTTGATGAGTTATGAATAGTAAGATGTGAATACAGAAAGTTCATATCAGGCTAAAGAAAAGTTAAGGAAAGGATAAGGAAAAGTTAAGGAAATGTTAGATTTATGTGAGATTTTTCATTGAGGACTTATAGTAGTGGCTGAGTTGTACATTCCTTGGTATAGGCAGGGATTTGTGCTTGATTTCACGACAATTTAGCTTCCGATAATGATAATCAGTGGAGATCTAGCGTCACGGTATTGGTTATGTATGTTGAGAATGTGATTCTTTTTTTCTATATATATTTGATACATAAGAACTGAGAAAGGTTAAGGTTAGTTGCGAGTTCTTAAAACTCACCTTTATGGTAAGTTCGTGACTCGTAATCGTATGATATATTTTTGAACCCCTAAGCGTATGGACAGTTCTTGATTTGTTCTTGAACTACATATTAATATGACAAGTTCCTAAACTCATATTATTACGGTAAGTTCTTGATCCCATAATGTGTGACAGGTTTGATGACTAGTGGAGGGTTAGAAAAGAGAGCCATAAAATGAGGGTATAATTTCTCATAGATTGACTAATGTTAAGAAAATAGTATAGAGATAGAACTAGTAAGAAAGGTTGAATGAGTAAAAGAAAGGAAAGGAAATGTGATTAGGAATGGGTAAGCAATCCAATTCTTCTAGTTATGCTAGATCATCGATATTTTAAAAATGTGCTTATTTTCGCACTTTGGTGTATCAAAAATGATTTGTTCAAGTATCGGACTGTAATTTTTAAAATCCTGTGATTCATGGGTTTATGCCAATTGATTCGGCTAGACAAAAGTTATTTAAAATTTCAAAATATATTTATAAAATCATTGTCACACTATTAAATATGGCGTGAAATGATAAAATGACGAAATTCTCAACGTACTGACGAAATGGTGCAGTATTATGAAGTTTTAAATGACTGAATTCTTAACGTACTATTATAACGGTGCGGTATTATGAAGTCTTTAAAAGATTTTTCTTTTCAGTTTATGAAAATGTGTTCAAATTTTGAGCCAAGGACAAAATTCTCAGCGCACGGTAACAAAGATGTGAAGGTGGGAATATTAACCACAGATACATCGTTACATATTACAATGTAATGAAGTCTGGTAAAATTGATTTTTCAAAAAGTTTCAAGTTAGTAATGAATGAATGGTTTAATGATACGAGTTTATACTTTTTGTTTCGGCTAGACCATTTTGCTAAAGAAATAAGTAAATATTTTTAAATCCCGAAAGGGATAAAGAAAAATATTTTCCAAATTTGAGTTGAACAACCCTAACAAAGGGGAAAACTTTTGGTTTGATAACCATTTGATATTTTAGTCCTAGAGATTGTAATGTTCTTGACGAATTGGTCTAATGACATTTGGATATGGCAGTCTTTGTAATTGTTAATATTCTTAACGAATTGACGGCCTTATGACCCCTGGATATTTCAGCCTGAATGATTGATAATGTTCTTAATAAGTATGTGGCCTTATGATCTCTAGATTTTTCAAACCTGGTGACCGTTATTGTTCTTAACGATTAGATAGTCAAATGACCTTTGGATATTCTCAATTCTTGTGATTGTTAATATTCTTCAAGTGTTCATGGTCTTTGTGACCCCTCTGTAAAAAACAAAAAAAAAAGATTTATTTTAAAGGAAAAGTTTATTCCTATTTATTCATACTACTTCAAAATTATTGAACAATTGTTAAAGACTCCTGAAAGATATTTCAATGTTCTGAAATGAATAATATAAATGGGTAAGATAGGTAGAGAAATGAAAGAATGTAAGGGTTAATTGAAAACCTAGTTATGATAAATAGAATGAAAAGAATTATGTATGTCGTGAATGAGTAATGGCTATGTAAGTAGCAATTTCGAAGACGAATTTTTTTGAAGGAGGGTTAAATGTGACATTCCAGATTTTTGAGAAGATTTTTAATTAAGGATCTTGTCTAATTAAGTAAAGATTATAAGTTAAAACCTAGTTTGGAAGGACATAAAGTATTAACAAGTGATTAAATTAAATTTATTATTTAATCAATGTGTTAAGAATAACCTATGTGATTGACTTTGTAAAGAGAGACTCCTGAGGTAGCGAGGGGTCTATTAAGATTATAAGGATCAATCATCAATTTAAAGTGTATTAGTGACGTGACAGATAATGAAATTATAATAAACATAATTTACTATGGGTGAATGAAAATAGAACGGATTATAGATGAAAGATTGTTTATAATACCTACGATTAGGTAGTTAGAAAGGAATTTTTGTAAGACACTATATTGTGTCATAATTACATATATTTAATCTAATAAATAAAAGAAAAATTAAGACTTAGGGAAAAGTAAAATGATGAAAAAATATGTAAATTAAGCTTTAGTTATAAACAAGAATAATTAGCTTAATGAATAGGCCTTGGGAGGATAGGTTACGAGAATGACAAAGTAATGTATGACAAAATATGCAGAATTGATAGAACAATTTAACCTAATCGATATATTAGGGATTAACGGAATAATAATGAATATGAGAATTTAATATATGAAATTATTAAGGAGACCAATATAAATTGATTGAAATGAACTGAGTATTTATACTACGTATAAATACAGAAGGTAATACTCACGAAAATTAGTAGAAGAAATGGAGTATGCATGTATGATTCAAATTATTATATGTGTATTAAGTAAAGGAACAAAATGACGTAAAAGTCGTAAAATGATAATATGAACGTAAAATGATAAAAGAGAATGAATTTTGGTAAATTCGATAAGGGTTCGTTTTTCGAGATAGTGATTTTATGGTAAAAAGTGAGCATTTCGACTATTTGAAATGACGAAAATTGAAATTGATTAAATGTGAAACCGAGAATGTTTGTAGGGAACTATAAACATAATTTTAGTTAAGAGAAGTTATTTAGTCGGTTAATGATTAAATAACTAATTAAGCTATAACATGAGACTATGTGAAGGTAGCACAGTGAAAAATGAATGACCTAGTCGGTCGATTGAAAGAAAAATTAATTTAAATGAGCGTGAAATGAATTAATGATAGGAAAGTATAGGAATTTCCTTAATTGGAAACTTTCCTAAAAAGAAAAGTCTAGCAAAAAGGGCTTTTGACCAAATTGCCCTTAACAATTTGATTAATGACCTTTGTGTCCTAAGGGACAAAATGACCAAAATACCCTTGACAAATTAAGTAATGACCGTTGTGTCCCTAGAGGTTAAACGACAAAAATGTCCTTCATTAATTATGTGAAATGACTAAAATACCCTTAGGTTGATTTAACCATGGTTAAGTTAAGTTAACTCAATTTGAGTTAACTCTCATAAATTGCAAAGTAAGAGCTCTTCTCCTTCATTCATTTTTTTTGTTGAAATTTCAGCCCTAAGAGAGAGAAAGAGGGATAAAAGCCATGGAAATAGAGAGAGAAAACTTGATTAAGGAGGCTAGAGGTCATGGAGCAAGAAGAAAAGTTGACAGCCTCATTATGGCAAAGCTTTGTGTGTAAGAAGATTGATAATCCATAGAGGTTTAAATTTTTTTCAAACTTAAAACTTTGAAATACGTATGTCTATGCATGTACGTATAGTTAAAGTCGTGAATTATGGAAGATTATGTGTCTAGCGTTGGAAGATTATGGAAGATTATATGTCTAGAGTTGGAAGATTATGTTTTAGAGCTTGTTGGTGACCCTAACGCATAAGAAGTATAAGGTTTAAAGCTAAAATAGGCTATGGTAGTTATATGTTCTTATAAACATATTTTGGAAGTAAAGGAATTTTGAAAGATTCATATATGTGTAGTATAATACTACAAAAGCTAAAAATAAACTCTTAAATAAGTACATGCATGTTAAGTGAAGTTTAAGGATTTAAAATTGAATTCTATGGAAAATTATGTAAAATTAATGAAAATTCAACTAAAAGGTGATTTTTGGTAATTTTGAGTAATTAATGGTGAAAGGAGGTTGAAAGACTTAGTTTTATGTTTTTACACGTGTCTACATTGATTTACTAGTCAACAGATGGAAATTAGAACGAAAATACGTTTCGAGCGATCGAAATCGATTGTTTCGACCTAAAACGAATTTTTATGGACAAATCTCGCCTCTTAAAGACCTAAGTTATTTTAAAGGTCTAGACATGTCTTATATGATGTATAACGACTAAATCAAGTGTTGGAATGAACGTTAAAAGTGAATGGCCAAAAATCACAAAGTTGACGAAAAGATTGAAAATAAGTCCAAGTATAAAAACGAGTTGAAACGCCCTTTTATGGGCTAATGCTTCAATAATTTTAAGACGTCAAATGAACCAAGTAGTATTTTTGTAAAATACTAGGTAGTAAGCCCTAGTTATGATTTAAATTTGAGCTTAATTAAATGTAAGATGAAGGAGTAAAAAATCAACAAAGTGAGTGCAAAAATCCATTGTCCTAATTTCTGAACATTGCGCTAGGGTGCAGTTTGACAGAGAAGAATTTGCTGGGGGCGAATTCAGTTGTCACCAAGGCAAAATGTCCTGTACCCGATTTTTTTTTAAGTTTTTGAAAAGCTATGTTTTGATGTGGAATAATGGAGATAGGTTATGTGAACCATGAATTGATAAAAATGGTCAATGTAGAGGGTGTTAAGGTATAATGAAATAAGAAATGGTATAATTTAACATACCAAAAAGCTAAGTAAAAGCATGATAATGCTTGTGTAAAAGGTCGGTAACGAGTTAAGATGTGTTATTAATCTATATAAGGTGTAGTACATCAAAAGTGTAATGAATAGAGACTAATGGTCAAGTAATTATAGATTAAGTTTAAAGAATGTATTAAATGTGATATAATCTTATAATGATAGATAGGTTCAATGTTGCCGACAAGACGGATATAAAAGACGTTCAAGGAGCGTAAATGTAAAATTTAGTGATGGTTAACAGACAAGTTTTTCAGAACTTGTTGAAATGTAATAATTGTTCTATGTGAACTATTTGACAGACTTTGTGACATTAAATGTTTTGAAATGTGCACTCCGAGTAACTATATATTTTAACTGTTAAATGCAATATGTGACATTTATATTTTGAAAATGCACATCATGGTAAAGTACGGAATATATGACGCATGTATATGAACCGCAAGCATGAAAGATGTTATCTGTTAGACTTGTAGAACCTTTGTACTCACTCTTGCTATAAACTGTTATTTTCAGGCAAAGTATGAGAAGATCGGATGTTCTGGTTAAGCTAAAAGGGTAAGGAATGGTAAATGTTTAGAGGAAGCAGTGAAGAAATATGTTATATTTACTTGTGTTATATAACAAGCTAGCTAGATAAATATAAATTTGTACATGTATTTGTAAGTTAATTAACGCCTTGGTTTTAAATTATAACTTTGTCGTTAATAGTGAGATATATGAATTGTAAATCCGTAGGGATAACTATGTATGTAAGTTTTATTCAGAGAAATGTTGTAATGAGGTAAGATTAATGTATTATGTAAGTTGAGTATTATATGTAAAAAACTCGTATGTATGGAACAGATGTATGTAAGTAGGGCTATGTATGGACAATTAGGTGTGATGATTGTATTCACAGGATTAGCTATGTGAAACTATAAAATATATGATTTTGGACTGTAATAGACTAGGTTATGATAAGTTATGCTAAACATTAAAGACTATCTAAGAGGTTACTTTGAGATCAGATAATAAGATCAGACTTCAAACAATGTTCAAATGCATTCAGAAAAGTTCCAACAAATGATCAGACAAAGAAGTATTCATCAAAGTTAAAATGAACTTAGACAACTGAACAGACAAAAGACATTGAACAGAATTTTGATAAAGTTCAGACTGGCAAAAGTACAGACTTAGACAAAGTTTGAATAAGGATAGATGGGATCAGACAAAAGTTCAAATAAAGAAGAATACATTAGATTATGTTAAGATGAGTTCGGCTAATAGATCTGAAAAAGATTTAGAATATCAACTAAGAGTCTGACAGGTTGGAAAAGCTAAAACTTAGTTGCTTCTTGATCGTAAAGACGAAGGATTGCAGAGTGTGGCAAGACAAGCTCATGTAGTCAACTATGAGATTGTAAGGCAATATGAAGATCATAAAGTCAACTTATAGTTCTTAAAGCAATGTGTAAAGTTGCAAAGTCATCTCTAAGTTCGTTAAACAGAATGAATCTCGTAGAGCTGAAGGATCTCAAAGTTGATCGTAGAGTCTGCAGAATCGTAAAGCTCACAGTTCGTAGAATCAGCCAAGTAGATATTCTACGATAGTCATGGAACTCTACGATTAGAAAAATTGTAGAGTATGTCAGAACTAATAACAGAACTGACACTGGACTGATAATTGGAAGATCTACATAGTAAAGATCTTAAAGATGTTATCGTCCGTCTAAGGTTTACAATGAAGATTAGATAAAACTTGATTCTAATGGCTACTTTGGTGATGTGAAGTTATTCACAAAGTCACTTCTATAACAGACTAATGTGACGTATCAGAACAGAAAGTAAGCTGACACATCATAAACGTCAGCATAAGAGATCTTCTAGGATCAGAGTTTTGAATGAGGTAACAGCTACCTTACAACAGAAAAATTGATAGAAGTCTCTCTATAAATAGAAACCTTCATTTTAAATTAGAAGGAATGGAGAAGAGAGAAGAAAAAGGGAGACTCGACTAGCAGAGAGAAATCCTATCAAAGAAAGTGACGGTCAAAACAGGAAAAATGGTCAGTCTATACCTTTATAAAGAGCTTAAAAAAAAGAGGCCTATCTACATAAGACCGTATATGGGATTGATAAACTGAAGAGATTTATCTAAAACCCAAAGTCTATACTTTAGATGATCAGTCAAGGTATGATTCCTACAAGACAAAAGCCAGATCAAAACAGAGATATGTCGAGAGCTCATGAAGATTAAAGAGCATCGGAATCATTCAGCTGCTAAGTTTTATCATAAGAATGAAGTTTAAAGCAAATTTAGCAGCACCTCAGACAACCCTATCAATAATACCAGAAAGCCGGGACTTAGTGACTCGCCTGATTCAGAGGAATCAGCACTAAAATGGGAAGATAACTTAATGTCCTGGAGAAAAGCCGGGATTTAGTGATCCACCTGATTCAGAGGAATCAACCTCAAAGTGAGAAGATGACTTAGTGTCCTAGAGAAAAGACAAGACTAAGTGGCTCGCCTGATTTTAAGTGAATTAGATCCTAAATAGGAAGGACTAAGTGTTCAGTTATAACGTTCTTAGTGAACCTTGGTCTTAGTGACCCTCATCCTTAATGGATTCCCTTGTCGAAGTGTAGAAGAGTGGACTAAGAGATCTTTATGCTCTGAACCACTTAAAATTATTGTGTCTATCTATGTCTCTTTAATTACTTATATCATAATTGTCATAATTGTTATAACTGTTTTACATTTTTTAAAAACCTTCCAATAGCATTACCTAAAATCAGAACTGTAAATTCTATATCTCAGATCATAAAAGGGGTATGGTTTTGCCAAATAACCATTTCCATTGTGCCAAACATAATAGTCTAATTATTTAGTAAACCTGTTTTAATAAGTGAGATATTAGCTTACTTAATTAATAATCTAGCAATTGTTTTTTAAAAGAAAAGTATACATTCATTTATAATAAGTCAGTCATAAACATCCAAAATACATCTAAAATACACATTGTTCAAACTAAGATGCTATTCGAAATAACACCGACTGAAGTTTATAAACATTACATACACAAAACCACTAATATTAGTTTCATATTTTACTCATTAAATGTACTTAAAATAAATATTTAACTAAGATAATAAATATTTTACCCTTTAAAAACTTATATTTTTTAGTGTGTAAATAGATTATTTCATCCTTTAAAAACTCACATGTTGTGCACATAATTCATTTATTTTGACCAAAATTGGTCAGAGGGGACAGATTTACAAAAAAATGAAACGTTAGTTATGAGATTGAAAAAATTAAAGCATTACTGTCTATGTTGCATTTAAGTGTAAATATGAGGGGACAATTTTGCAATTTGCTCAAGAAAATTAATAACAAACAATCTTTTTAGACCTGAACCAATCATCGAATCGAAAAAATTACTGAATGGATAGGTCATTGGTCCAACTAGTGGTCGAACCGTTATTGAACATGTGACATCATAAATGTATAAAAATATATTATTAGTAATTAATAAAATTTTAAGATATTTATTTTTTATAGACTAAAATGTAATGAATTTGTGTTACAATAGGACTAAAAGTGATTAATTTTAAAATTAAGAAAATTTTGCTACTAAAAATATATTAAAAAATAATTAAAAACAAGTTCTTTAGGTTAATTTAACCAGTTTTATCAGTTGAACTACTAGTTCGATTGATGGCCAACCGCTTCAATTCAAATTTTAACCAAACTGATCTAACTGGGTTAGATCGGATTGAACATAAGGCCAATTCTCGGTTCATCCAGTTAAACCGGTCATGACTTTAGAACATTGATAACAAGTACTGTGGTCAGTACTATGGTTACTCTTGATATCATATTATCAAATTTTTTTCTAGTTTTTATAGCATATATATTAATTAAGTCAACAATTTCAATTCATATCATTTTATATTTTCAATCAATTACCTTATATGATATAGTGGATACATAATTAAAGTGCACAACATGTGCTTAATTCTTTATTAGATCCTACACTATTTAATACGAATTTATGCAGTGTAATAAATATAAGGAAGGATCATTTAATATTTAATACGAATTTATGCAATGGAATAAATATAAGGACGAATTTATGCAATGGAATAAATATAAGGAAGGATCATTCCTTCGAACAAAAATTGGGTTCAGACTTATGATTGCGGATTTAACTAGGCGATTCAGCGACATCGGCAACAAATGATAAATGACCAGTGAAATTTATAATTTGTTCTAATAAACAACCACCACACAGTCCACACCACAAACTAGTAATCCTAACAACTAATTGGTATGGATACTAGAAGATTTTAATAGTCCATTTAATTTATTATATATAATAAACACAGTATATTTTAACCATAATTTATTATATGTCACACTCACATTAACTCAATTTCTCACCAACATTTATTACAATTAATTTATTATTATATTTATCCAATAATCTATTTTTTGAATATTATCCCATTAAAATATAAAAATAACCACAAATATATATATATATATATATATATATATATATATATATATATATATATATATATATATATATATATCTGATTTTTATATAATTGCATATCTCACACATAAAACATAATTCTCATAATAATTTTTTGACTTTTCTAAAGAATTTTTTTTTAATAATATTATCACATAATTGCATATAACTCTGACACATAAAAATATATCATTTATTTATTTTTTTAAATTTTTACAGCTAATTCTCACAAAAAATATATATAATATTATCTCATAATTCAACACAAATATAAATAGTTCTCACAAAAAATATGTATTTTTAAACTTTTTTTGTGAGTACGAAATTAATAAATTATAAATATAACATTATCTCATAATTGCAGATAACCTTCACACACTAATTTTTTGAATATTATCCCATATAATTGCAGATAACTCTCACAAAAAAAATAAATTAAAAATTAAAATCATCAAAAAATCTGGTATTTGAAATTATCCAAAAATTAAATTTTGTTCTTTATATAATCTTTTATATATATATATATATATATATATATATATATATATATATATATATATATATATCTGCAATTATATGGGATAATATTCAAAAAATTAGTGTGTGAAGGTTATCTGCAATTATGAGATAATGTTATATTTATAATTTATTAATTTCGTACTCACAAAAAAAGTTTAAAAATACATATTTTTTGTGAGAACTATTTATATTTGTGTTGAATTATGAGATAATATTATATATATTTTTTGTGAGAATTAGCTGTAAAAATTTAAAAAAATAAATAAATTATATATTTTTATGTGTCAGAGTTATATGCAATTATGTGATAATATTATTAAAAAAAAATTCTTTAGAAAAGTCAAAAAATTATTATGAGAATTATGTTTTATGTGTGAGATATGCAATTATATAAAAATCAGATATATATATATATATATATATATATATATATATATATATATAAAATTTTTAAGATTTTTTTAATTCCATACTCACAAAAAAAATATAAAATTATCCTATAAATACAATATTAAATCGATATTATATCCCAAAATTGCATCAATTTTAAATTGATATTATATCCCATAATTCCAATTTGATATTATCTCAAATTAATCGGTGATTTGATCTAAACAATTTTTAATTATATATTTTTTAACGAAAAAATAATCTAGCCACAACGCGCGGGATTGTATCTATTATTTATTATATATATTAAAACACAGTACACTTTAACCATGCACAGTCTACCATGTGTCACACTCATATTAACTCAACTTTCTACCGGCATTTATTATAATTGATTTATTATTATATTTATCTAATAATCTATTTTTTGCATTTTATCCCATTAAAATATGAAAATAACCACAAAAATATAACTGATTTTTATATGATTGCATATCTCACACATAAAATATAACTCTCACAATAATTTTTTAAATTTTTTTAAAACTAATTTTTTTATAATATTATTCCGTAATTGCATATAACTCCCACACATAAAAATATGTAATTTGATTTTTTTTTATATAATTTTTTACAGCTAATTCTTACAAAAAACAAAAATTTATCCCATAATTCAACACAAATATAAATAGTTCTCACAAAAAATATGTATTTTTTTTTCACTTTTTGTGTGAGTATGAAATTAAAAAATTATAAATATAACATTATCCCATAATTACAAATAACCCTCGCACATTAATTTTTTGAATATTATCTCATATAATTGCAGATAACTCACACAAAAAAAATTGTAATTTAAAACTTGAAATGATCAAAAAATTTGGTATTTTAAATTATCCAAAAATTAAATTTTGTTCTTTATATAGATAATCTTTAGTTTTTTATTTTTAACATATGATCCTCACAAAAAAAAAGATATATGTAATATTATCCTATAATTTTCACACATAATTTTTTTAAGATTCTTTTAATTCCGTATTCACACAAAAAAAAATGTAACATTATCCTATAAATACAAATCTAAACTGATATTATATCCCAAAATTACATCAATTTCAAATTGATATTATATTTCATAATTCCGGTTTGATATTATCTCAAATTGATGGGTGATTGATCTAAACAATTTTTAATTAATTTCTTTTTAACAAAATAAATAATCTCACCGCAACGCTAGGGATTATATCTATTATCTATTATATATAGATTAAAATGCAGTACATTGACATCATATTATGCCAAGTGTCAATCTCTCATTCAGTTAACTTTCCCTAACATTAGTTACAAGACACTTGACAACCAACCATTACTTACATTATTATTCTCATTTTTTGAATTTTTTTTAAAACCGAATACCTTTAAAAGTACAAACAAATACACTTTAAAATCATAACATTCTCACACAATCTGATATTATTTTTACACCTAATTCTCACACAAAAACTTTTGTAATTTTTAAAATTTATTATATATATTAAAATACAGTACATTGACACCATATTATGCCAAGTGTCAATATCTCATTCAGTTAACTTAATTTCCCCAACATTAGTTACAAGACACTTGGCAACCATTACTTGCATTATTATTCTCATTTTTTGAATTTTTTTTACGACTAAATACTTTCAAAAGTACAAGTAAATACACTTTAAAATCATAATATTCTCACACAATTTGATATTATTTTTACACCTAATTCTCACACAAAAACTTTTGTAATTTTTTAAATACCATACCATACTCGCACAATATTTTACATTATTACTCACTTTTTGATTATTTTTTTTACAACTGAGTACCGTACAAAATACAAACAAATACACTTACTTTGTCTTTAGAATTTTATTTACATATAATTTTCTCGCTTTTCTATATTATTCCAAATTCATGAATGATTGATTTAAACACGTTTTAATCAGAAATTACCAATATATATATATATATATATATATATATATATATATATATATATATAACTCTTTGCATAATTTAAGAAATTCTAAATTTATACTTTTCCAAATTCATGGGTGATTGATGTAACACGTTTTTTATTCACCCTATAAATAAAGACTAACTCTTTGTAGATACTTTGACGCATTTTTACAGATAATTTGATTTTTGAATTGATTTTTGAATTTTTTTTATTATCCCATAAATACAAATGTAAATTGATATTATATCCCAAAATTGTAGTAATTTTAACATGATATTATATCCCATAAATATTTCTTAAATTGATAGGTGATTGACCTAAACACGTGTTTTATTTATCCTATAAATAAATACTAGCTCTTTTATTTCAAATCACATTGAAAATAATTTTTAATTATATAATTTTTAACAAAATGAATAATTCCGTCGTAACACGGGAGATTATATCTAGTTTAATATATTGAAGGGATTGCATCTAATTAATGAGTGAGAATTCCCATAAGCTCAATAAGTGACCCAAAAACACGTGTTAATAATTAGACGAGCCTTCTTATACTCGTGTTTTTTTTAATGTATCCTTCTTATACTTGGTCATTCCATTTTTAAAATTCGACGTGGTTATACTACAACTTGAGTGGTAGTTGAAACTTTCGCCAAAATTGTGTTTTTTAATGAAATAGATGAAAGTAATAATTTTTTGTTGACATATGAAGAATAGTGGATGACTGGATGGGGATGGATTACGATTTTCTAAACTTTTATTTTTATTTTTATGTAATCAGATTTTTTGGTGGAGATATTTCAAATCTTTTATCTCGGTCGAGTAAAAGCACGAGTTCCGGTAGACCCTACTAGTAAAGGGCAAGCCAGCATCTTGACCCGAAGACGTCATACGCGACTGGGGGGCGTATCTTGCTGGGTGGGATCGAGAGAAAGAAAGGACAGGGGGCAGCCATGCATGGTACTTCTCTGCACGGGAAACTTGTTTGAGACTGTAGATTTCTTTTCGGAGCTTGCACATATGTATCCATCACAATACAATAATGTCGTTTTTTTTAGTAATACAGGCTCTTGCTGATGTTGGTTAATCAACAATAAAACCATAACTCAGGGATAGGATTCCCAGATTCATTCTCGTCCTGATCCATCATGAAATTTTGTGAATCTACAATATTATTTAATTTTGTCATGTGTAATGTACTTACTTATTTGTAGTTAATTTTTAAAATGGCTAAATAACACCTAGGATGAGTGAGGCAGGAAAAGTGACGGCATATCTGAACACGGGTACCGGGACTACTGTTTCCTTGTGTGGAGCGGCTTTAGGTATAAAAAAAAGAAAAAAGAAAAATTGATGCAAACTATTTATTATTAATAGGGACAGATAATAGCATTACAATGACACCAAAAAATTTACGTGAAAAACTCTCTCAAATTATAACAGCAATAAAGTGATGCCAAAATTGCATATTGAATATTGTGTTGACCTAGGTACATTTGTTAGGGGAAAGGTGTGAAACTGTTATTTCGTGAGAGCATTAGGCAAGTTGGTCAGCATGATATACATATGTTCTTTATTAATAAAATGATATCATTGTCGTATAAATTAGTGGAAAATGTTAAGTTCACTACAAGAAAAAGGCGATACGGCATGAGATATGACGATCAATGCTAAAATCCGTCGCCATATGACCCATAAATCGATAGGTATTTATACCAATCGGTCTAGATTAGGCAAGAAAACAACTCAATATATCTGTTGACAACTTAATATATGTATTCAAACCATATCTAATTTAGTGATCAGCAAGTGAAAGTAGCATAATAGAGGTTCTACTTCACTTGTTCACAATCATGGTAGCAGCAGTAGTAGCACCAGGAGAGGTATTGATAGTTGTAGCGGCTGAGTGTTAGTACTTGGTTTGCTTTTCTGAACTTTGAATGTTTCCTTACCAACACTTGAGGTTAATATACTTAAATCTTAAATTGTTATATACATCTATATTTAATGCACATTCGAGCGGGAAAACTCCATCCATCCATCCAGGCAATGCGTAGTGTCATTTTCCTCTGTTAGCCCAAATAAATATGTAGAACTTAATTTTGTTTTCACTAAGCTCTTTGAAAACCTTTTTCTTTTCTTATTTTTATTTAAGTGTCTAGAAAAAACCAGTCATCACCTCTCTCAGTCTATCTCATTCCCTTAAGCTCAGTCAATAAACAAAAAAACCAATTATTTTACCACAAAAGAGCCAATTAACCTCATAATAAATGCAAAGTCTTATTATGTATTATAAAAAAAAAATTAACCGAATTTAATTATGACGCGCGTGTGTGTGTATATATATATATATATAAAATAAGTAAAATTAAAAATGATTACACCCGAATTTATTTTTACATAAACTTTCACAGCAATCGTAATTTAATTTCTTCATATATTGGTTGACATATATTTTATTTTCTATAAATACATTACTAAATTTTACTTATAAGAAGAAGCAGCAAGTTTTAAGGGAAATAATAAGTTTATTCCTTTCAACAAAAATGCATGGTAGAGAGAAATTAAATTAATTAGACGACTAAATTTTGATGCCAACACACACAAGGCCTTGCCATCTTCCTTTTCACTTCCCGCAAAACATATTGTGGATTGTCGCAGCAATTTAAAATAGCAAAATTTAATTTTATAAAATAGTAAAATAATAAAAGTATCATTAGTGAACTGGCAAAATTATTTTTAATTTAATGTTTAGCCACAGTTATGTTACATGTGATTGCCAAAGTTAGGTATTAGCACTATTGCACGATGCAAATATAGTTTTGACAAAAGTCTTTTTATAAGAAAATTAAAATAGTATTTGGTACATAATATAAATGTTCTTTAAAAAAATATTAATGACAAGTTTATTAACGCAATATATGGGAAAATTTCTGCAAATAGTCGATATTCTTCTTGTCATATCTAGACTGCTTATTTGATTTGCTCCTGCGTGCTTTGATGCTTCATGGCATACCTGTCACTAGTCTACATTTTTTTAAATTGAGAATAATAATGAAGAACTTATAGATGTGGTGGAGATTCATGCCATCTCGACATAGTTTAATTTTTGTTCAGAGCTTTTCCAGAAGGTGGTGAATTGTACTTTGTTTCTGTGTGTTTAGGTTGGAAGTGGAGCACTTGTGCATATGATGATTCCTTGAGTCCCCCACTTCTGAAATATATAATACTTTTCCATGATGTGTGATGATACTTTGAAAATCATCTCATCTTATGATTATCGACATGTTTATTTTTAATTTTTTGGGGGGGCAGGGGGTAAATGTCGATTATTATCAATATGTTTTGATCCCTATGCAGGAAGTATTTTAGGTGTCATTTTTTACATGACTTCATAGTTTTAGGACTTGCTCATTATTGTTCTCTTTCTGATATTAATGATAAATTGAGTTGTGCTTTCTTGATTTCTAAGTTCATTCTAATGGAATTTGAGTTCTCGATTCAGGGGATTCAAGTGGACGCTACTAGAGTGTTGTCTATGCTATTCGTTATAGCAGATTATTCACAACCTTATATGTCTGGGAACACATGCTTTGGACTGGGTGATAAGCAGGTTCCATATTGTTTTATAAGCTTATTCTTATTACCAGTAGCTCATAACTCATAAGTTGGACCAGCTGGGTCAAGAATTCTTGTTTTGATTTGAATGCATACTTGGCAGATAGTAGATTTCAGAAATGGTGTTGATAGCATCCTTCGTGAGCAATCACAATGTAATGAAGATCTTGTTGGCACTACATTCAAAATGCTGACTTCTGCAGCAAATTACCAGGTTTGTTGTCTTTCACTGCATCCATGAATTTGATTTGTCTGTTATGTATGACTGAAGCAAAATTTTGTGTAATTAGTTCTTATTTTCTTTTAGGTTGATTTTGAAAAACTCCTCTAGATGTTTCTTTGATTTATGCAATTATCATTATCTTTGAAGAATTATTGGTCAAAGAATCACATGTTTATCACATGATGAAATGGGGAACGACAGATTTTTTTAGTTGAAACCATAATCTGTTTTTTTTTTAGTAAACTATGGTAATGTAATTATGTATGTAGGAATGAGGGATATCATGGATGAGTATGTGCATTCTGTCTCTTCAGTACACACATTGGTTGGTTAAATAAAGTGCTCGTTCTTTTGTTTGTCGAAGTGTGCAGGAAATGGAAGCTTGTAGCATCAGAAAATATATTGTCGTCTAATATGTTTGAGGAAAGATGGATGAGTATGTCTTCACACACTACAAGTGAATCTGAATTGAATTATTAATGTTCGTGGCACCTTCTGTAAAGTATTTGCCAATCGTACATAAATTTAAGCCACAATTGAATTGAAGTATCTTTTGTATAGCTAGTTAGAACTTGAATTTCAAATAAATTTTATTAAGCTTACCTATTTAATTTCTATGACTATGTATGCACAGTGAATTTGTATAATTAATATATGAAATTAGTTGACTTTTAAGTTTAATGTATGCGGTTTTAAATAAACAGATTTATATTATAGCTACCTGTCAAATAGAAAAGAAAAAAAAAACAGAAAAGTCTATGCCGACGGTATTGTGGTCGCCGTAGGATTATAAATAATAAGTGTTATTATCTCTACACCAACAGTAATACAATTGCTATAGTATTATAAATACTAGGTGTTATTATCTCTATGCCAACGATAACACCCGTCGGTATAATCTTTTTTATCAATGGTGGGAATCCGTCGGAACCGTTGGCATATAATATGGCATCGACCGAGTGTTTTTGAAGCACTGTTTGAAATATTGAAGGAAACTAATGACGAGTACAAGTGCATTAATATTGATATATATTATTAATTTTTCTCTAGTTGCGGGGAGAGTAAATGACAACTATATAAATTAAGTCAATAATTTTAATTTATTTTGTTTTATGTTATCAATCTTAATCTTACCTATATAACATGGTGCTCATATAAGTGCTCTGTAGAATAGATGTTAAATATAAGGAAAGATTATTCCTTTTTTAGTAGACTTACAGGGTAATAACAATTAAGAATTAGGTTTAAAGGTCACATTCCAACAATTCTCGAGTTTTCGTAGATTTACCCGTCGGTTTAACCAAAGGCGGAGGGCTTGGTGGGCTATAGCTTGGCCCCAATTCCTATGCTAATTCATAGGAGTACCCCAGCCCTGCTATAAGTGGGGGAATGGTGGTTGGCAGTCTACCTGCTGCACGACCACTATGTCAATGTATTCCTTACCTCATGTGTCTAACAAGCAATATTCCCGAGTTGGTGGCAGACAGATGAGCAGAGGTGACTTCAGTAAATTGCTGTGCCAATTCCTAAATGAGAACATTACATGAGAATAATGAAAGTGTGTCAGCCCAGCCCAAGTGTAATTCTTGACTCCACCATTGGGTTTAACCACATGGCGAACATGTCCTAAATGATCACTACAGTTTCTAATGGAAAAAAACTATTTCACCACAAACTAGTAGACCTAATTCATACTATCAGCACTTTGATACTCTATCTAATTTGGCTGTCAGAATTTAATTATAAATACATCTGAGTACCTCGATTTGTTCTCTCATTTCAGTAAACTCACAAAATGGTACATAACATCCTAGCAGGAGAGGATGATTATAGTGAATGAAAGGACCTCTAATTTTTTAAGCTAGTTTTAATTAGAGAGTGGTATTTTGAGAATTTGTTACTATTTATTGTATTTAAGTGAGTGTATCTAACAAATTAGTGAGAGTTTGGTAGGTAAAGTAGACTCTCAAATTAACAAGTGTCGTACCTTTATATAATTGATTCAATCTCCTTCATAAATGCACTTTAAGCATTTTTTTCTTTTCATGAAAATTGCACATAAATGATGAAGTATAAAGTTGTTTAAAAGCTGATAAACTTCTACCTTAAGCTACTTAATTAGATGTTAAATTGCAACTTGAGTGGAAGTTGAAAGTTTCGCCGAGGTTGTTCTATTTTATGTCAATAATGATACACACCGAAGGAATATATGAAGAATGGTGGATGACTGGATGATGGGGATGGATTATGACTAGAATTTTACCACTATGTAATAAGATTGTGGTAGAGATATCCCAAATCTTTTATCTCATATGTTGTCTCATCTGTTCCATATTATGTATCTATAGTTAGATGTAATGTATTTACTTATTTACCGAAAATTTTTATATGCATAGATCTGAATTCGGTAGGGATTGTTTCCTTATTTGGGGCAGTTTTTAGGTAAAACACAAAAACAAAAACAAAAATAAAAATTGATGCAAACAATCTATTGTTTTCATTGTTTCCTTTTCTTTTCAGAAATTCAAATTATTTAGCATGTTTATACAACTGAACAATCAAGTACCTTGCCCTATTTTTTCCGCTCTATATATCTATCGTCATAACCTTAATGTTGTGTTTGGATCGAAAGAATAAATGAAATGATTTTAAAGTATTTCAAGTATATATTTGATTGTTGGTGGGAGTGAGTGGTGTAATATAATGCTAAAGTTATCATACATATTCATTACATTTGAATGAATTTTATTCCACCACCTCTCACATGGAATAAAAATTAAAGGAATTGAATGAATTTTCATTCCATTAGAATAATTTATTCTTTAAAATGATCATCTAATATACTATTTTTCATTTACATTTCTTCTTTCAATCCAAACATTATGTAAATCTTTCAACTTGAAACCCTAACTCCCACAGTGACCATCACCCTCCACCATATCCTCCTCCCTAACATAAGCAGACAGATTCAAATACCTCTCTTGATCTTCTCTCTCCCTTATTGATCTCCACCTTGCTCGGCAAATCACGCAGCTCGTCGACCTTCTCCGGCTACTTCTCTTCCACGCCATCAAACACTCTTCATGTAACAAATTCCTACACGTCCCGCAAGCAACCAATTTTTCTTCCCTTTTCAATTCTTCAAGACAAATCGGACACAAAGTCCCGTCTTCTAAATTCAAAATAGACCGAGTATTATTATTGTTATCAAACCGATCTTGAAAATATAGTTGATGAAACTTTGCCCTAACACTGGCCCCGGCTAGGGATTGGGTAGACATAGGGATGGTTAGTAGACGATTGAGTTGGCATGGCCGGAGAGTTCGCCTCCAGAGGCACGTGTCATCGAGGGAGATGTTTAGGACTCGAATGTAGATGAACAGTATGTGTTTGCATGGGGTGGTGCGGTCCGGGCAAGAGCACGAGGGGGTGGAGGATAAGGTGATGGTGTAGACGTTTCCAGTGGCGCCCAAGACGTAGAAGATGGAGTCGGAGCGGTGGAGGAGGCAGAGGCGGTGGCAGAGGGCACGGATTACTCGTTTGGTTAGGGGTGGTGTGGGGTTGAAGCGGTGATGGTGGCTTGGTGGGGAGTTAGAGGCGACTGACTCCATCAGGAAAGGAAGGAATGAGAAGGGAAAGAAAGAAAGTTATGAGGGTCACTGGTTGGGAAAATGTAGGTCAAGTAAGATGATGAATAGTTGGTGTAGAGGGGTTTTGTATAGGGGAAGGATATGTACTGTTGGGATTCTTTTGGGAGTTTTGAAGGGTACGCGAGGGATTGCGGGTGGGTAGGGTAAGGTGTAAAGTGGGGTAATTTGAAGGAAACCTTCACTTTGGTAAACCAGTTGTCCCTAAGGCACGTAGGCTCTGTTGGTGTATGTATTGTGAGCTGGGTATTGGAAGTATTTATTACGTTCAAATTTTTGTAATTAGAGTTTAACAAGCTACCATTCATAAAGCTTATATATAACTATGGATGTACAAAAGACCCACGGTCTACGGTCTTATCTCAGTTTGGTCAAAATCCTCCTGGATCGGTCACATCCGACCCGTAAGATTTGAAAAGACTATTTTCTTAAGATAGAAATTTGTCTTGTTCTTGAATCTAACATGTCCTTAGACTTAGTCTGTTCTCGTCCAATCTGATCTGATTTTTTATCTAATTATTTATAATTTTTAAACTTTAAAATTATAATTATTAATTAATGAAATATAAATTTTTACTTATTTATTATTATAATTTATAAATTATAATATATTAGTTTTAATTGATGATCAATAAATTTTAAAGTTTTAATTATTCATTCTTGATTTCTTATAAATGTATTTAATTAATATACATCTTCAATATATAAAACTAGTTAGTATATGTAGGCACAGAAATTGCGTATCTTACCGGGTTATGGTTCGTAGTTATGGTGAAGGCGAGAAATCCACAAAAGATAAAGAATCGGTTAAAAGATTGGAGAGGGGAGAAGAACCGATGAACTACTACCAAAGTAACACGTGGCAAAACTCCAGGATCACGGTGTAACTGCTGGTGTCCAAGAGCCGTGACAGGTATTTCGAGTGAATTCAATATAGGCAAGTCAACACTTTCATTCACTCGATGATCAGTTGATCACAAATTCTCAATTCCTTCCAACTTATTTCTTGTTGAGAGAGAGAGAGAGTGTGTGTGTTTAGATGACTAACGTTCTCAAGTGTTTCCCCAAAAGTCTCCCTTCACTTGTTAGGTGAAGGGGTATTTATAGGGTCCATGACATGTGTCAGGCACATGTCAGAAGGAAAAATTCCAGAAATGCCCTTAATGATAAGGAAATTTCTGGAATACCCCTGGTTACCCAAGTAATGCCCAAATTACTTAATTCTTCTAGCCACCAATTCAATCTCTTAACTGATTCTCAAACACGGGTTGTCTCCATGAACCTTCTGCCTTGGGACTCATGCACTACTACAAAATAGTAAAAAGATAACACTTAAACAACAACGTTTTTGTAAAAAACGTTGTGGTATTTTTTTTTATAACGTTTTTTCAAAAAACGTTATAGATACATATGCAAAAACGTTGTGTATTTATAAGGGGCAATATTTGGTTTGAAATTTATAACGTTTTTTTAAGAAAATGTTATCTATTTAAAAAACACGGAGCTTAAAAAAAATAGCGCGGAAGTGAAAACTTAAAATTAAAACACGGAATACTCTGAACACAATATGAAGCGCACAAAAAGTTGTTCTCTCTGAAAACTCTGAAAACAAATTTTATAGGTTTTCTCTCACTAAACTTGTTACTCCCCCTTCTCTCTTACCCTTACCCTTACCCTAGCTAGCCGCCGCACTCCTTCTTCCCTGTATTTCTTCTGCTCTTCTTTTCCGATCTTATGAACACAATATGAAGCGCACAAAAAAAAAGGTCCTTTTCGATGGAAGCCTAGTGTGAACACAATATGAAGCGCACAAAAAGTTGTGTGTTGGAGGCTGTTCTGTTAGAAGAGGCGACTCATATCGGAATACTCTGAAGAAGATGGAAGAGATGAAAACCCCAGATCTAGTTCTCCTGGACGAAAACTCTTCATTTCCTTTCACAAGCCAGAAGTCAGCAGTGTTAATTGCAGTGCCTTTGTCACAATTAGGGGTCGGGAGCCGTTCATCAATCCTAACAAGCCAGAAGTGGATCGCACTGCTAATTGTGTTAATCGCCTCTCTCATAACGGCGATGGTACAATTAGTACGGTTCCAGAACATATTCAAGGGTCAACAATCTATCTTTGAAGGATTTGCCCTGTCTAATGCATCGCTTTCTCATCTTCCTTCTCCTCCTTATTCCTTCCTAACAAACCAGGATTGGCGAGGTTTTGTGTCTTCTAGTGGCCATCATTTTTTCTTGGTAGACGAGAGTGCTAATGGTTGCTATGGACTTCATCTCAGTGTCTTCTCCTAGTCACTTTGCTTCACCTGTAGGGTAAAAGACGGGTACAATTACTTGCAAATTTTTCATGTATCTGCATTCAGCAACCTGCTTCTGCTTCTTCTTCTTAAAAGTTTAAAATATTATATACCTCTAGAAATTTTCTCCACAACTCACTCGGGCCTAATCTTCCTAAACTGTTTTGTCTTTTCTTTCATCGACCCTCTTGATGCTTAAAAAATAATTTTCTGCATTGTGTCTTTGAAGTGAATACTTGGAAATGTTGAAAAATCGTTTTGAATATGCTCCGTCTACTAGTTGTTTGTAATTCAGAAACTTTTTGGGAATTTTTAATTTTTAATTTGCAACAAGTTAAAACAGAGAGAGCATAATAATATAATCTTCGATGTTAACCCGTGTGACGTTTCACACCTCAGAAAACGAAATGTGATGTTTGTGTTTTTTAATGTTTCTTTTTATTTTTTTGTTAATTTGTTTTGAAGCAGAAGAACTGGATGCAAATCCTCACTCTCTTGAACATCCTGACGTAGGTCCTGTCTATGTTTACTTGTTTTCACTTGGAGAAACTAGAAACCATTATGTGACCCTTATGTACTAAAAAAATATTTTGTGTCTTTCTAACTTTTGAGCAGTGCTTCATTTTTGGTTCCTTGTGTTTATATTATTTTGATTTCCTTGTCTAAGATATGTGTTATTAAGTATTCCATTTATTTTGTGTATTGGAGCTGTGGTATGATTTTGTTTCAGTTATCACTTATCAAATTGAAAGTGATTTTGTTTCAGAATATCTCCTCTTGAGAATGCTGGGAAATCTCTTAAGGTTGGTCTGTTCCTGTGGCCTGCTTATCCAAAAATAGAAATAGTAAAATTTTGTTTTTTGTATCACCCCTAGTCTTTCTCAAGGTTCAATACTTCGATACAAATATATTATACATACGAGAATGACTAATCTACAACAAGTATTTTGTAAGCATTGTTTGTTGACCAATTATATAATTCGTTGGATCTTCATGGCTCGTGCTCACAGAAAGATTGGTCATCAGATCATAAATCCTCTAAGCAAATGCATGTCAGCACTCGTGTCCGTTCTGGACAGGTCTAAAATCTAATTGCTTTTGTTCTAGTGCCTATCCTCAGCATCTGTTCTCTGCTGCGAATCTTACTTTTACCAGAGCTAGTTTAATCGCCCATACTTAAATGTTCTGATTTCTTGGGTTTCTTATTATCCCGCAGTTTAAGGTTTTTAGAGATGGCCGTTGGGCAAAGATCAATTTAAGAAGAAGTGAATCTCAATTGAATAATGTCGATGAGTCTCGTGATTTTTCAGTAAATCCATGGATTCGACATTTCAGATCTGGAAGCAGACACCACAGTTTAACAAATTCTAGTCTAGTCATTGACAACACCTCTTAAATTATATTTTTTAAGGTTGTATAATATTAAGTCAAAAGATTGAATAAAATCATTTTTATTATCAAAGAAACCAACGAAACGCATCATGGAGTGAGACAAAACTACCATTAAGAGGCGAACCCTAGGGAAAAACATTCCGTCTTTTTCGGTCTTTATTTGTTTGCTGTCTGTTATTTTTTTATTTTAGGTCATTCAATGTGAACTCTAATTTTATTCCTGGGCTCACATTTTGCCCCCTGCACGTGAGTCACAACCTGGAAGTGAAGATCGTGAACAAAAATTCTAGTATTCAATTTTATTTCTTATTATTTTTTTAAAGTTTATATATATATATATATATATATATATATTTAAAATTTTATTATATATATAAATAATCTTTGGGCCGAACCCACACGATATTGAGAATTTTTTGTGGGCCAAACCCTCATGGTCACTCCGCGAATCCTCGTGGTCTCATGATATTGGCGAATCCTAGCGGCACAGTATATATATATATATGAAGCCGAATCCTAGTGGGAATGCCTCAATCACTTATCAGAATTCATGCCTACATATGTAATCCAAAAAATGAATATTTATTATATGTATACCAAGCTGTGAAACTTTATTATAAATATATATACATGCCATGCAAACTATAATCATATAGAATCCATGCATGATGAAACCATGCAAACTCTGATCTTTCAAAAAGTTTAAAGCTTTTTAACCTTTATCATAGCATAGGTATATATATATATAAACGTACATGTAGCCATGCAAACTTTGAAAAGCATGTAAAATTCATACTAAATGTTGCATGTATATGTATATTTTAATGATCTAATAACTTTTCTAACTGATCAAGTTTCATGACTTTAATATCCATGCTCTCCACTTATTAAATGGTTATGTTTATTTGCTTTTGTTCCGTGAATAAAATTCCCATAGTTGATCCAGGTAAACTACAATGGTTGATATTAATTTCCGAATTCTAGATGGAATAATTCCCGAATCCTAGGGGACAGATAAAAACTCGAATCCTAGGAAAAATCCTCATCATCGTGGCTAGGAATGAATTTTTATGAAAATTATTATTTTACTCCTTTATTTCTTAATTATTTTGGAAACTAAATCAAGGAAAACTCCTTATTCTCTTAATTTTAATAAACTTGATTCCCTTTTTGATTTAAGAAAGAATGGTCAATTCTATTAAGTTTAGGATTCTCTAGTTATTTCTTAAGTATTATAAATAGAGAGTTCAAACGCTATAAAAATTCATAGTTCTTCTTTTCTTCTCACTTCTTCGTTTAAAAGAGAAAAAAAATTGATTAAGCGAGAAACTGAGGTAGGATTATTATATTTCTTTGTCAGTTGTTTAATATATTTCCAAACTTTTTTCAAGTATGTTTATTTTCATCAATTTTTTTTTTTAAAACAATAAACCCCTTTAAAACAAAACCAAACAATATTATGAAATGGGTGAACTCTAGGGGATTTGCGAACCCTATGGGATTTTTTTAATATTTTTTTTACAATAAACCCCTTCAAAACAAAGCCAAACAACATTCTTGAATGGGCGAACCCTAGGGGATTTTTTTTAACAATATTATTCCATATTTTCTTTTCAGGTACCTTTCCCGATCCAAGTGTTCTCATCGAGTATTGAACTTGATTCCTGCCAGTGACTGTCAAAAAGAATTTCACCTCTTCATCATGGTAAGGACCTTTTTTCTTTCACAAGTTTCCCATGTTGATTATTTCATTTTCACATTTGGTATTGCAGGCTAGTTCCGAAGACCATTTCATAGATCTTAAAACTGTCAAACCACCCATTTCCTTCAAGTATTGGGGAAGGGCTCATTTTTTCAGGAATCACGATGTTTTTTAGGATCGTGCCCGGAATTATGAACCACTTTCCTTTCCACATCCTGACAAGGAGGGTCTTTTTTTCTATGCTTTCGCATCCCATAGTCAAGACAGTTATCCCCGTGCTTCTAACATTCCTCGGATGTGCATCGAAATACAAGAATACCCATATAGTCCGATCCGCTTTCAACCAGACTCCTCCATTCGGCTTCAAGGATGGAAACATTGGACCGAGAGGATTTTAGAAAACCTTGAACATGTGAGATTACTTAAGTGTGCCGGCATCTTACAATGCATCCATTTATGCAAGGATCTCCGCATCCATCAAGACCAAGATGCGCTCCGTATTTTAGTTTCCCGTTGGGCTTCATCAACTTCCACTTTCATCATGGCCTGCGGAGAATTTACCCCTACCTTGGAGGACGTACATGTTATCTATCAGTAAATTTTATTTTCCATTATTCTCTCTTTCCATCTTTGCTTTTCTTTAAGTTACGCCTGCCTTTACTTATTCCTGATTGTGTTCTTTCAGCCTTCCTGTTTATGGTGAATCCTCATGTGCTCCCTCCAATTTATCACAAAGGGATGTCGAATGTGTGACTTATTTGGGTGAAGCTTTTAGGCGCGCCTCGCGTTTGTGTTCACGATATAAAGGTAACGAACTACTTTCAAACTTTGACACGCCCAACCGCCACAAGACCTCTTGGCTCTCATGCGTACGCTACTTCTTCCGTGACTACAATCCAGCCAGTTAGGATAGCTCTACTTGGAGTGATTCAGTTCTTACCGTTCGCGGCACCCCGTGCCCTTTTTCACTGGCTGCCTATTTTGTTATGTAGTTGTCCCATTTCATTTTCCCCGGCTCACCGGTTGATAGACCTTCAACCCGTATGTTTTGCTTGGCTACTTTGTTGGCTCGAGGTTTACGAATTCCTCTTACACCTCTATTTTTGGGAACTCTATACCGTCGATTAGACGAGACTATCTTAGTCATGGAAGAATCTGTCGGAAGGTATACTTCTTCTTTAGTCACTACTTCCTTTCCTTTTGTTCCATTGTCTTTCATATTTCTTTCACTCATTACTTATCCATTCCTTTCAATTTTCAGGTACGACGTTCACTATTTTGCTTCAGACTCATTCCTCCAAATGTTTCCTTTGAGCATTTTCCTAGTCATGTTGCATGGCCTATCTCAAAGAAGAAGAAAACATTGCCTCATCCTTTCTCGTCACCCACCATTGCACCTCATCTTTCACGGTGGATTGATCATAAGGGCACTTCCGACTTGCAATTATATATTGATGACTTCACCGCCTTCGCTACTCGTCCTTTTACTTTGGTTCCTGAGGGCGATGTTTTTCCTCATTATTATAGAGGTGAGTCACGCCACTTTGCTATCGTTGACAACCTAGGAGGATCATCACTTCTTTGGTTCTTCATCCTCCGTTCCTCCGAGTTACCATACTTTGTGGAAGATGATGAGTTCGGGACTGTGTTTTATTCTCCTCAAAGGTAATGAGGCAGTTTGGTTTTGACCAACCTTATAATTTCGATATATCTGAAAGTGGTTATTATGAAGAGGCTTTGGAAGATTTCATCCCTTCATGCTCCTGGTATTTTTGGTGATCCTTTGCCCTTTATTATTCATGTTGCATCTAGACAGGGATGTTACATTGCTGAAGAACGAGGTCGTTGGCGTAGGGTTACGAGGACATGGATAAATAAAACTCTGTGGAATGCTTTACCAGCATCTCCTAAGATACAGCTGGAATGGGTCAAGCTACTACGTACTCCCAAGTTACATGCACATCCAGAAAGATGGCCTGCTAGTATCTGTCTTTCTGATCGTGAGGTTGTTACACATCCGCCTTCTCTACGGCCTGTCGCTTCTACCTCTTGTAGTCCTCTTTCATAGGCTCCTTCTTAAGCCCTTTCTCAAGCTCCTCCCCAAGTTTCCTTTACTGTTAATGGAGAGAGAGTTACGCGCTTGAGAGCGAAGGGGACTATTATCACTCCTACCCACGAGGCTGTGTCTTCTGCCAAATCTACCACAAGTCCTGTGAGGAATGATGTTGTTAGACACCTAGCTAATGGTACTACCTTCATATTTAGGCATCCAATTAGACATCCACCCAAAGAAATATCTACGACTATGCCAGTCACAAAGGATCCTCCTAAGAGACGTCGACAACTTGTGGTAAACAATACATTACACCTATCTGTTTTGTAATTTTTTTTCTTTACATCTATCTATCTATTTGTTGATGTTTTCTCTTACTTTCTGGTTCAGCTTAGTGATGATGATGAGGATGATAAAGACTATTCTCCCCTTATGTTTAGTAAGAAAAACAAACCCAAGCCTATCAAGTTTCCTCCACCAGACGACCACCATACCAGTGTCAATTCCAATCCTGCATTATCTGATGCAGGTTCTGTTTTAGTGTCTAGCGATATTGTTCCTACTGGAGATACTGTTCCTACTAGATCGAGGAATACGGTTATTACTCATGATGTGGATATCACTGTTCCGAGGGAGAGTCCTTCAAATCCACTTGCTGACTCATCAAGGAATACGATTATTGCTTATGATGTGGATATCACTGCTCCGAGGGAGAATCTTTCAAGTCCACTTGCTGATTATCCTCCTCATCCCCCGAGGGATTATGCCGAAGGAGTAGTCATTAGAGAGGGTGATTGTCCGAATTCACCGGGCGAGGCGACTCACAACTCCTTTTCTATTGAATATTTGGTATATTTCTTGCTACTGTACATCTTGTTTTATTGTTGCTTATTTTTTATACCTTTCGCATAATTTCTTATTTGGTTGCCCATTCTTCGTTTTCAGTCCAAGCATCTAAATCTTTTGCCTTTACCTCATAAGAACTTTGCCACCTTCGACGCTCTTTATTTAGATTATGCATATTCCTTCATGGATGATCTTGGTCTTCCTCCCACTGATTCAAAATTGGCAAGTCAGCTAACAAATCTAGATATCATGCATCCCCCTCTAGATGTCATGGTGGCTTCCAAGATAGCTCATTCTAGAGCTTCCTTCAATCCAAGCGGGAGACTTGTTGCATGGAGAGGTTTTCAGATTACATACTTTAATCAATAGATCCTCGAGCGTCTATTAATTCGGTTCTCGCAAAGTTTAGATGGTTTGATCGTTCATGAGACTTCTTTGGTGACTTTCTTGTTAGATCGCCTAGTTACTTTCATTATTGAGATATCGAATTTCTCCCTTCAGTCCTTACAGAATGAAGATTTGGAAAGGCTACATTGCAAGGTCCTTGATCTTGTCGCCCTCAATTTTGACGTGTCCCCTTTCCGTGCTAGATTGGACCTCATTACTCGGAATCATCATATTGCTACACTACGGGCTGAGGTTGACTTCCGACATCACCACTGTCATACTTCTTCAGATGAGCTCTCGGAGATTTACACCGCTATATCCGAAATGAAAAACAAGCTCCAAGAATACGAGACTAAGCTTCGAGATTAAGAGTCAGGAACTCAGCATTTTGAGGGAGAACTGAAGGATGACGTTCAGGCTCGTGATACAGTTATTGCTGCTTTAAAAGCTTTAGTCATGCCCCCATTACAATTTGATATGACATGGTCTTTGGCTCACGGCTTTTTGTAGGACTTATTTTCCTGTTTCAAAAAAACTCATTTGTCATACTGCTTTCTTCCAATTATCAAAGTATTTTTATTCATTATGCATCTTTATTAATTTGATTGGTTACGAATCAATACGGGTTCTTGACTCATAAATCATCTAAATTAATATTTTAAGATGAAACTTTGCACGAATATAATTCACAATCAACAAAATTGCAAAAGTTTGAGATCTATCATTAATAATCATTTTCCTTTTACGAAAAGCATAACGTTTCACGATATTTTGAATCTCAATTTGATCACTTTTAAAGGTAAAAATGTAACTTTTCTGGTTTGAGGACTTGGTCAGGTCGGGGTGCCTCGATCACTTTTAAAGATAAAATGTAACTTGTCTGGTCCGGGGACTTGGTCAAGTCAGGGTGCCTCGGTCACTTTTTAAAGATAAAGTGTAGTTTTTATTTCTTTAATAACTATCTCACGTATAATATCTTTTTACCCACTTCAAGTTCAAGGGGCCGAAGATAGTATCAGATCCCACACGAGATATTTTGTAATACCCGCTTTCAGAGACTTCTCGTACCCAATACGGGCCTTCCCATTTGGAGAAAAATTTAGTGGTTGGTGTTCCCCTCATGACTTGATTCGCGGTCTTGAGCACCAAGTCCCCCACCAAAATCTGTCAAGGTACCACTGCAGTATTGTATTGTCACTACAGTCGTTCGTGGTATCTCTCTAGTTTCTCTTTAGCTTTGTCTCGGAAGTCAGCTAAGGCTTCTAGAGCAGCTAGTCGATTGTCTTCCTCAACTAGGCTTCGAAGTTTCATTATGACTGAAAGAAGTTCTATTTCTGCGGGTAAGACATCTTCTTCCCCATATACTAAAGCATATGAAGTCTCTTATGTAGGCTACCTCTTCAAAGTTCAGTAGGCCCATAATGCCATTGGCAACTGTTCTGCCCATTTCTTTGGATGATCATCCAAGGTCTTGGCCAGAATTTTTATCAAGGTTTTATTGGTGGCCTCCGCCTAACCATTGCCTTTCGGGTAATATGGTGATGACTTGTATCTGTCCACTAATTTCTTGACATCCCTATTTATGAAGGGTGTCCCATTATCTGATAAGATGACTTTTGGAATCCCCAAACGACAAATGATGTGCCCTTTTATAAAGTTTGCCACTACCGGTCCTATAACTTTCTTTAAGGGAACTGCTTCTACCCATTTCGTATACGTCTCCGTGGCAGTCAGAATCCATATATTTTCTCTTGCATTTGGATGAATAGGTCATATGAGATCCATTCCCCATGTATGGAAAGGCTACGAGGTCGCTATAGTTCTCAGGTCTACAGCAAGGGCATGTACTAGATTCCCGTGAATTTGACAAGCATGACACTTCTTGACGAATTTTAAGCAATCCTCTTCCATCTTTGGCCAGTAGTACCCATGATCAATTAATTGTTTATATAACTTAGCTCCTCCTTGGTGCTCATCTCTATCCATCTGATAAACCAAATCATTAGCTTCTCCCAAGTTTAAGCACCGTAGAGGCTTTCCATTGAATCCCCTTCTATATAACTTTCCTTCTTGCAAGTAAAATCTTTGTGACTTCTTTTGTATTATACTTGCATCTTTCTTTTCAACGGGAAGAACGCCAATCTGTAAGAACTCTCCACACGAAACCCGTCAATCCTCTATGTCATTAATGAAGGCGCACTTCTCTTCCCCAGGGTATTCCTGGCACGATAGACATCGTTTTTGTAATTCGTTTGCCTCTTTCTTCATTTCAGGCCAATAATACCCTTGTCGTTGTAGTCGTCGATACAACCCTATATCTATCAACTCGCAGCTATCTTCAAGTACCTGATGAAATACCCTCTTTAATTCAATCATTCCTAAACACCCCACTAAAACTCCATCCGTTTCCCGATGATAAAGTATCTCTTTAATGATTCTATACTTTTGAAGTTTCACTAATGGTATTGTCCCTTCTTTCGTCTGTAATTGGTGGAAAATTGGGTACCTCCAATCATCTGTCAAATCTTTGGAAAATGATTCCAATACCAATGTTGGAAGAGTTTTCTTTATCACTTTCACATACATATCCTCTCTAGTAACATACACCCGAGATGCTACTGTTGCTAAGGCATCAGGCTGTTTGTTTTGTTCCCTTGGCACATACTCGATCACCACCTTCCTGAAGGCCTCCATAACTTTTTGCGCCACAGTTCTATAAGGTGCCAAAATTGGTTCTTTAACTGCAAATTGCCCTCGTACTTGCTGTATTATCAAGTTGGAATCCCCCTTTACTTTGAGACATTTTGCTCCTAGTTCTCGAGCCGCCATTAAACCCAGTATAAACGCCTCATACTCTGCTTCATTATTTGTGCATGGGAAATCTAACTTATAGGAAAGGGCTACTTCTTTCCCTTTTCCAGTAGTTAACACCACTCCTGCTCCTCCTTTTCCTTCAGTCGATAACCCATCAAATGCTAAATTCCACCATTCTGAATCTTCATTCTTTACTTCAAGTAACTCCACTTCTTCACCAAGAAGATCTTCAGTTGGGGGGTCGAACTTTCTGTTTTGGGAACTGTGCTAGTAAATCTACCAAAGCTTGACATATAATTGCTTTCGGCGTCACACATTTGATGTCATATTTGAAAAGGATTATCATCCACCATGCAGGCCTCCCTACTAGTGTAGGTTTAGTCAATAAGTATTTGATTGGATAGATTTTAGTCACAAGTTGAACTTCATGTGCCAAAAAGTAGTGTCTCATTTTTTAAGCAATAAACACTAACACCAGACAATGTCGCTCCAACTGTGAATACCGAGTCTCCGGTCCTTTGACTATTCGGCTGATATAGTACACAGGCTTTTCCTCTTTGTCCACTTCTTGTGTAATTACTCCACCTATGGACTTCAAAGTTGACGTGATGTATAATTGTAATGGGATTCTCCTTTTTGGTACTACCATTGTTTTTGTCAAGGTCAATATCTCTTTCACTTTTTCAAAGGCTCGTTGTTGTTCTTGCCCCCATTCCCATTCTGCTTTTCCTTTTAGTAACCTCCCAAATGGCTCTGTCATTTCTGTTAACGCTGGCATAAACCTCCTCAAGTAAGAAACCTTTCCTAGAAAGCTCTTCAACTGTTTCGGTGTTTTTGGTCAGGGCATCTCTATGATCGTTTTGGCCTTGCTAGGATCAACCTCTAACCTTTATTATGCACGAGGAAACCCAAAACCTTTCCCGCTGTCATTCCAAATGCACACTTTTTTGGGTTCATTTTTTACTTATACTTTCGACATCGTTCGAACACTCTCCTTAAATCATCCACATGAGTTGTTGCTTTCTTTGACTTTACCACCACATCATCCACGTAATCCTCTACAATGTCGTGAATCATATCATGAAAGATAGCATGCATCGCTCGTTGGTAAGTTGCCCCAGCATTTTTCAACCCAAATGGCATTACAACATAATAAAATTTTCCAAAAGGTGTTCGAAAGGCTGTCATCACAGCATCTTCTACCGACATTTTTATTTGATTGTACCCCACAAACCCATTCATGAATGACATCATTTCATGATTTGAAGTTGCATCCACCAATGTATCTATGTTGGGTAACGGGTACATATCCTTTGGACATGCCTTGTTCAGATCCCTAAAATCCACACATATACGCAATTGCTCGTCAGACTTCTTCACTGGTACAATGCTAGACAACCAAATTGGATGCTGTATTGGTTTGATGAATCCCACATCTAAGAACTTTATGATCTCTTCCTTAATCTGTGTTTCTACTTCATGAGCATAATTTCGAGGTGCCTGCTTCACTGGTTTTACTCCAGGACTTATATTCAGTTCATGCTTTACTAATTCTGCATCAATCCCTGGCATCTCATCATAACTCCAAGCAAACACATCTCTGTATTCTCGTAGCAGCTTGATTAATTCTTCTTTTCGATCAGCATCTAATTCCTTATTAACCTAGATCGGCCTCGTTATCCCTTCCTCGCTTGATAAATTTATTTCTTCCAATTCATTCTGTTGGGGCCTAGGTCGATCCTCAAAGCATTCTGGAGCTATCTCTATATTTTACTGTACTAATTCCGCTTTCCCACTGTTGCTGGAGTGGGGTACTCCTCCTGAGTCCTCGGGCCTGAGTATACCCTCAGACGCATGCCCCTCACCCCATCATAAGCGAAACACAATTTTCTCATCGGGTCTTACAACCCTTTTCCAGCTTGCATTTTCCTCATCCTTCCTCTTGGTCCCTGTCAACTTCTAATTTTCACTTTCTTCTCGCTTGGCGTTAATTATATTTCTGACATTATCGGGACTCAATTCCTTCTTCCTTTGCTCTTTTCGTTCTTTCTCCAAGTCTACCACTATTGACTGTTTTCCCTTAGAGCTCTCACCCCGTTCTGTATTCGTCCTCTTCTTTTCTTTCTTTACAATCACGAACTTATCTGCCTGTGCATTTTCCCAACTTGCTAACTTCAAAGAGTTGGGTTTAGCAACAATATTTTCTCCTTCTTCAGCAACATCATCAAAGAAAGTCGCCTCAATAATGTGTGCCTCCTCCGGTGCGAAGGGATTTTTGTTGCCAGTACTCGAATCTCTTTCCCTTTCCATATAGCCTTTATACATTGATGAAATACTAATGGCACAACCCCATAATCGTTCTGCCATGCCCTTCCTAACAACACATGATAAACAACATCTATCTCTGCCACATGAAACATCACAGGTCCTCTCATCTTCCCTATCTGCATGTCCACCCTGATATGGCCAAGGGTCCTAGTACACTGGTTTGCAAATCCTGTGATGCTTGTTTTTCTCTTTGATGAGCTTCTTTTCTGATAATCCCAATAACTTGAAAACACTATAGGGCATGATATTCACAGACGCCCCATTGTCAATAAACGCCCTTCTTACTTCCATGCCATTAATAACTGTCGTCACATATAATGGTCTATTATGTGGATACTTTACTTCTCTATCTGCCTTAGAGAAGTAAATTTTGCCCTCTTCTTGCTTTAATATTATGCCAAAACTTTTGTTCACTGCCATACACGTCTCTTGTGTCTCTGCAACTTTGATTAACGCCTTGGTTGCCTCAATCCTCGCTTCCTTGGACAACCCAATCTGATTAAAAAAAATTCTAAATGTTACTCCATTCATTAATGCCGTCACTTGCATCCCAGACTCAGGAACCTCCATCTCTTCTGGTACTTCTTCACTTTCTGTCATCGCGACTTCTCTAACTCCTGATGTTCCGACATGAATAACAGTGTTACATGTCTCTTTGCCTTTATGATTGGGTGGCGGCTTATCATGTACACTGCTTCCTTGACCTAACTCAATCTTTCCCACTGCTAGTTTCTCATGGTAAATTCTTCTCAAACTGTAACAATCCATGGTAGGGTGCCCCACGTATTATTGGTAGACACAAAAATTTGGGTTTTTCTTCATCTCTTCAGTTATTGAAAATCGAGCTTTTAGTGGCTTGACCACCCCGTGCTCTACCCACTGTTCATACAGACTTCTAAATGCCTTCTCACTGCAAATAATAACTCATAGAACAGGTAACCCCGAGTACTTGTTTCTTGGTTTTTCCTTTCTTCAATCATCCTTCTCTATCTTTTCCTTCTTGCCCCCTTGTGGCTTTGACTGAAAATCTGTCAAAGCCACAGTTGTCGTTCGTTTTCCCCTCCATGTAGCAGTTGGATGATTTACCGATACTATAACAATGCCTCTGATGTCTTGTACAAAGGTAGACAGCATTGCAAATGAATCACAAGCCTTAGTAATCAGGTGGGGCTTGAAGGTATACATTGCACCATTGCTGTATACACTTACTAGGTTCTTTTCTTCGATTAGCTCCATACACTTCTGTGCCTGAGCCTGAAATCTATCGACATAATCAGTCAATTCTTCATTCTGTTTCTGCTGAATCCTCATCAGTTCCACAATTGTCACCTGTTTCTGAACATAAAAGAACTTTTTGAAAAACTGAAGCTTCACATCATCCCAATCTCTGACCTACCCCTTCTCCAAATTATAATACCAACTGAATGCACCATCAGTAAGCGTTTTATTAAACTCCCTCAGTAAAATATTGTGATTGCTTGCTTCATCAATTCCCAACCACAGGGACATTGATTCCACGAATCGTGCAATATGTTCCCTTGCATTTCCTTTTTCTCCACTATACTTAGGGAATTGTGGGGGATGCTCGATGTACCCCGCAGGATACAGCTGCTTTCTTACGTACACTAGATATGGTGGGGTAAAATCTAACTCTGTAGGTCTAGACGCCTACTTCTTCATCTGATTAATCAGATCCATCATATCTTCCTTTGTCACATATTGACCCGTCCTTGTTGCTCTCTGGGACACGGGCGTAGATTGATTCATCTGGATTACGGAAATAGGTTTATGCACACTTGCATCTGGCTATAAGATCGGAACAAGAGTTATGGGTGGAACAGTAGACATATGTAGTTGTATGAATGGTTGTGGGTTGATTGGTACAATGGGCTATCGTGTGGGACTTACTTCTATCCTTTTCTGCATTCCTTCGTCAGTATTTTGTGCTTCAAGGTTTATCACGGGTATCGGTTGGGTTTCTATCCCAGAGGTCACATTATGCTGGTTCTTGTTGCTATCATCTTTTTTCGCCGACTAATTCTGACGCGAACTTCCCGGAAGCATTGCTTTTGAGGCAGGGATTTGCATTATCTGTTGTCGAAAATTGGCCATCTCCTCTTGTTGTTTTTGCATGTCCAATATCACGTTCATCATCATCCCTTGTCCTTCTCGTGCCTCCTTCAGTGCCCTTAACATTTCCATTTGCACACTCATTGTCACTGTCTGTTCCCCAGAAGCCTCTTTATTTGGCCTTCCGCCACTTCCTTGCACGTTGTCAGTCTGTCTTTGCTCAACCATTGGAGAAGTAAAACTGTTGTCTGATGCTTCCTCAACAATCGGTTGATCAAAATCCAACTGTTTTTCCGCAAACTCTGGTGAAGTAATATTTGTTGTTGGCAAAATTCTTCTTGTAGCTCTCCCACTCCAAGTCATGGGCATACCCTTCACAAATTCTTACCTCCCCAGCAGAGTCATCAAAATAATGAAGGCTCAGAAATTGCGTACCTTGCTAAGGTTAGGGTTCGTAGTTATAGTGGAGACGAGAAATCCATAAAAGATAAAGAATCGGTTGAAAGATTAAAGAGGGGAGAAGAACCGGTGAGCAACTACCAAATTAACACGTGGCAGAACTCCAGGATCACGGCGTAACCGCTGGTGTCCAGGAGCCGTGACAGGTGTTTCAAGTGAATTCAAGATAGGCAAGCCAACATTTTCATTCACTCGATGATCAGTTAATCACAAATTCCCAATTCCTTCCCACTTACTTCTTGTTTCGAGAGAGAGTGTGTATGTGTGTGTTTAGATGGCTAAAGTTCTCAAGTGTTTCCCTAAAAGTCCCCCTTCACTTGCTAGGTGAAGGGGTATTTATGGGGTCCATGACATGTGCCAAGCACATGTCAGAAGGAAAAATTTCAAAAATACCCTTAATGATAAGGAAATTCCTGGAACACCCCTGGTTACCCAGGTAATGCCCAAATTACCCAATTCTTCTAGCCACCAATCCAATCCCTCAACCAATTCCCAAACACAGGTTATCCCCATGAGTCTTCTGCCTTGGGACTCATGACAACACCTCTTAAATTATATTTTATAAGGTTGTATAATATTAAGCTAAAAGATTGAATAAAATAATTTTTATTATCAAAGAAACCAACGAAACGCATCATGGAGTGAGACAAAACTACCCCCAAGAGGCGAACCCTAGGGGAAAATGTTCCGTCTTTTTCGGTCTTTATTTGTTCGTTGTCCGTTATTTTTTTGTTGTCATTCAATGTGAACCCTAATTTCATTTATGGTCATTTAATGTAAACCCTAATTTCATTCTTGGGCTCACAGTATATTTAATACTAATAATAAGTTAGTGAATTAGTTGACTAAATATTAATAATAAGTTAGTTTATTGTAAATACTAAATTACTAATATTTAACATTGTTTTTTTTAATATTCCTTGTGACTTGTAATGTTAAATATTAACATTAATTAATACATCAATAAACTAACTTTTAATATTAAATATTAATAATAAGTAAATTTCTTGTAAATACTAAAGCTCTTCATTAGTTTGGATATGCTAAATTCTTAGGAGAATTTATGAATTTGATTATTTTTTCTATATTCTGTTGTAACAATTTAAAGAATAATTCCATGAAGTAATTAGAAAACTAATTGAAAATAATACTCGAGTTATAACTATGTAAGTGCTTAATGACCATAAAGGAAAAGATATATGTATATTTAAACTTTACAAAATATATGCCCAACTTATCCTAATACTAAAAAAAAGTAAAATAGAAACTAACTTTATATTCAAAATATAAAAGTGTAATCTACAGCAAGTTAATTTTATTTTGCATTTATAGTCATATGTATCAAAGTAGATTACATTCAAATTATATTTTCTATGAAGACAAATTATGTATAGTAGATATACATTTAGGAAATCAATTTGTTTTGTATTCCAGTTACATTTAAATTATATTTTCCTTTAATTTAAGATAAATATATTTATTTTTGTTCTAATCATCCAACTTTTACTGGTGTGCAATAAAATGTTAAAATAAAATAAATCAATCTTGCATCATTTTTACAAAATTTTATTAATTTATATTTTTAATATTTAACATTAAAAGATGGGGGGGGGGGGGGGGGGGGGGGGGGGGGGGGAGGGAAGGATCAGACCGACTTAGGTTTAATCTGGTCTAGCCTGCAGGTCTGGCCTGACCCGACAGGCCTAAGTCAACAATCTGGCTTGACTTGATCAAAGACCAAGGCTTGACAAGTCTAGACCAGGCCAGACCAAACCAACATGTTGTGTATGTCTATATATAACTAAGGAATTATTATTTTACAATAGTCTCTCACATAAATGTCGGTGTTTGTTGAAAATATCATATTTCCATATTGACAATAATTCTCCTGAAAATGGAATTATTTGTCCCTCTATTCAGCATTATTTCTACTTTACCAATATAAGAGAGTTTGTTAGAAAAGGATGGAAAATAAATTATGTGGAATGTGCACATCTATATTAACTATTAATCACACTTCAGGATAATTAAGATCAATTAAATACAAGGTTCAGATAAAGGGTTAAGAATTTGCACGCAAGGCCCACATTTGATAAGGTCACTAGGAGCAAGGATCAAGAATTGGGCCTAATTAATGGGCCACAACCCATTCAAAAAGAAAACTTCACAAAGGATAACAAGACAATTTAGAGGAGGGTTGCAACCTTGCAATTTGGATGAAGATAAGCAAATAGACAAAATTACAATCATATGTATATATATCTATTGTGTGTGTGTGAGAGTTGGATCAATGCATGTGTACGTATTTGGTTAATCAGAGAGATAGAAAGATGTTTTTTCCCATGTTCTAAAAAAGGTATAAAAAAAAAGATAATAAAAAAACAGAGGCAGGAATGGTGATGAAACCAAACAGCAGGGGAGTTGTGTATTTAATACACGAATATGTATCTGTACATATAAATATATGCATGTATATGTATATTCTAGGCAACGTGAAGTGCAGGTGACGAAGTGGGGAGGTTGATAATATAGTACCTCATGTCTCCTATCCTTTAGACAGGGGCCTTTACCATTGCTATTCATGTCTCCATTTTTTCAATATAGCATGTGTTATACGTCATTGTGGCTCAATATCTCTCCTTCAATATAGATAGTTCTTTAATTTATTTATTTTCTTTATCAGAAAAAAAAAACATTCATTAAATCTCAAAAGAATTACAAATGATACGAATCCAAAAGATTCCCAAAAATCTCAAAACAAATCTCTCATCTGTTCTCTAAAAATTTATCACCATGAGTAGCAAGGTTCCTTCCGACTCCGATAAACTCCCTCCAAGATATTTGACACATTTTACAAATTATTGTCACCAAGTCATTTGTCAGCATGAGCGGTTAAATAAAGAAAGAAAGAAAGGAGACAAACTAGCTCTTTACAATGAACATGGAAATATCCCCCATTCATGGAACCCCATCTATTGCCCAAAGTGTTTTAAATAATTAGTACTTAGTTGGTATCATTATACTTATTTACGTAGTCGGGGCACTAAGTTACGATAATTTTTATTTATTTATTTATTTATTAGAGTAAGGTCGAGGATATTTCTCAATCCTTGATATGTTAAAATATAGAATTACTTTTTTTTAATTGTGTTATTTCTTAGTTCTCAGTTATTTTTTTATTAATTCAAAAGAAATAATTAATTTGTTCATGAATATCTTTTTGAGGTCTACGGTCGTGCTATGCACTTGTCAGTCAAATGAATCTATGGGATCAACATAGGCAAGGTCATCGTGAGGAATGAGCAGTCAAACCCGCTACTCACATTTGAGTTGGGATTGTGATTTAATGTTCTAGTCCTTAAATGAGAATTTTATTTATATTTTCTTTAAAAAAAATATAGTTATAAGTTTTGAAACCTGACTGTGTTGAATGCTTTAAAACAATATCATATCAAAATTACTCGAGATTAAATTGTGAGTGACTTAGTTAGGGATTGTTCAAATGCGATAAAATTTAAGTAGGATTTTAAGATATGAAATAATTTATTAGGGCAATTATAGTTAGAGTCCATTTGGGAGAGTGTTTCGATGGATTAAAAGCAGTACTTCTAGATAAGACATAAAAGTAGTTTGATATTTGATAATCTTCTAAAAGCACTTTTAAAGAGTAAAGATTTAAGTTTCAAAGCACTTTTACTTGAACCGGAAAATTTGTGTCAAAATTATCCTTAGATTGTTAAAATAAAATAAAATAAATTTCACGTCACACACTTACCTTAAAAATTGTCATTAATACTCTCAAAAGTACTTTCATAATTATGTAACTAAAGACTATTTGAATATTTTTATAAAAATATTTTTGTCAAAAACTCTACGTATAAAAGTGTTTCATTACACCGCACAATTCCGTCAAACAGAGACTTAATTAGTTGGATATTAAAACAATCCAAGATGGCGTAGTATTGCTTAATGGAATGCTAGAATGATAAAACTGTTTTTAATAAAGTTGATAAAACAACAAATTTATCTTTGATAAAATTCCTAAAATAACTTTTATAATTAATTAAGGGGGTTTATATTACCAGCTTAATAAATGCTTTATAAAGTGATAATTGTCGGTAAAATATTTATAAAATTATCATTAAATATATATTTGTTCTATCTAATTGTTAGGATGAATATTTAACCAGGACTGATCCAGGAACTCACACTGGGCTAGGCCCAGTATACCGTCAGCCTGGTAATCTTCCTAGTGGGCTTACAGCACGTGGGTGAAGGACGAAACGGACATACATCATAACTACCTAGCATAATGGACAGAACCGTTACACAGGTGACCGTTATTCAGGTACATAGTATAAATTCCTAGTTGATAATGGAGAGAAAGGTAACGCACATTTTGGTAATACTAGATACTCAGACCTCCATTGTTGACTATCCCAATACCTTCACTAACACTCACACCGGAGGAGTCCATCAACGGCCCAAGTCGTTTGGACTTTTGTGCAGGTATTCTCACCGGACGGCCAGCAGGACTGCCAGACAGAATCAGGCGTCAACATTGGCGCTAGAAGGAGGGCCTTGAGTAAAATTTCCATCAACTGTCATTAACATGGAAACATCACAGTCGTATAGTCATCCACGGCGACCACCTCCCCCTCGGTCTCACCAGGAGACGGCGGCAGATAAAGACCGCCGCCTCCAGATAATCCTCGACAGGAAAAAGGCTCTGGACCTCCAGCAGAAGGAACTTGATAAACAGTATGAGGAGTTAACCGAGGGGGGTAATGAACTTTTGAGCCAGAGAGGCTCGGCCTCCCGCTCAACCCGCTATACCAGACGGGATGATAGTCATACTGAACTCCGAGGGGAAGGAAACCGAAACCGCAGGAAGGAACCGACTCGGTCCAAGTCGAATTGGACAGCAGATTTGAGAAAACGAGTCAGATCGCCGATGAGGAAAGATCGGGAAGACCGACATAGTCATGCGAGCCACACTGGCGAATCTTCCCTCAACAAGGCTTCGGATAAATATTATAGGTCTAAAAAGGCCCGATTCTCACCATTCTCGAAGGATCTGGAAGAAGCCAAGATCGACCGATCCCGAAAAGTCCCTACTTTGGAGATGTACGACGGGACGGGAGATCCCCATGATCATACTTATTCCTTCGAGCAGGCCATTCACTTTCATGGTCACGATGCAGTGGCGATGTGTCACTTGTTTTTGTCCACTCTGAAGAAACTGCCAGAGAATGGGTCATCTCCCTTCCCTCCGGATCAATCAAATCATGGGAGGAGCTACAAGAACAATTCCACAACCGCTTCGGGAGCAACAAGCGACGAGCCCGAATGATGACATGCCTCCTACAAGTAAAACAGAGGCCGAATGAAACTCTTCGGCAGTATGTCAAAAGATTCAGAGAGGCTGTGTCAGAAATCAACGGGATTGACCCGAAGCAGGTAATCCAGTTTTTAACCATGGGTTTAAATGTTGATAAATCCAGCAGGTTAATTGAGGAGCTTATCTCAAAGTCTCCCGAGACTTTATCGGAGACTTATGAGAAGGTGGACAAGTTTGTAGAGTTGGAAGAGGCTCTCGCCAATCTTCGGGGATCCTCAAAAAACACTGGTGATTTTCACTAGAGAGACCCCGGAGGCGTTAGTGCCGAAAAGAAATCCAACGGCAATGGTAAAAAGGGGAATGAACGAAGAGATTCCAACAAGGATCGGCAACAAAAGAACGATCCCCCGAGGGATCGAAGAGGTGACGACAAGGATTATACACCCCTGAACACCAGCAAGAGCAATATTGTGAAGGCGATAAAAAATAAACCCTTCTATGAGAAGCCCCCGAAGATTCGGGTTTTGCAAGACAAAAGGAAGGAGATCGGTACTGCACTTACCATGAAGCCAAAGGGCATAATACTGAGGAGTGCTACCATCTCAAAGACTTCCTCGAGAAACAGGTACGGAGTGGCAACCTGGACTGTTATGTCGCCGATTCCTACCGATCATCGGCGTTTGATCGCCTCGAGCCACCTCCACCCATTACTGAAACAAGAGGTGTGGTTGACGTTATCTCCAGAGAATCAATCTCCGCTCTGTCCAACCGCAAGAGAAAAGCTTTCGGCAGAGAAGTCCATCAAGTGTCTGGGAAACCACAGAACACCAAAACCGACCCCATCACTTTCTCCGATGATGATTACCCATCAGGGATGGTTACTCCCCATCAGGATGCACTGGTCATAACCGCTCAGGTTGGAACTATGTATATGAAGAGGATGCTTGTGGATAATGGGAGTTCAGTCGACGTACTCTATAGCCAAGCATACAATCGGCTGGACTTGGGGTGAAGGAAGCTGGAGATCTGCAACGAGTCCCCTTTATATGGGTTCGGGAATAACCCAGTTCGTATAGCGGGGACGATCGAGTTGCCTGTGATCTTCGGGACTGCCCCGAAACAAGCTTCCATCATGGTTCGCTTTTATATCGTCCAAGTGGAAAGCAACTACAATGTCATCTTGGGAAGAACCACTCTATCGGCATTGAAAGCAATTACCTCCATTCCACATTTAAAAATGAAATTTCCAACCAAAAATGGGATCGGGGAATCTGTAGGAGATCAGGATCTTTCCCGAAGATGTTATTTGCAAACCATACAGACATCCTCTACCAGTGATAGCAAACAGAAAGCTACAATGAAGATCGAGCTTGAACCTTTCACTGAGGGATGTACTGAACCATTAGCAACACCAGCCGAAGATACGATTGAGGTGCCACTGTTTCAAAATGACGATCAGAAAACTGTACAGATTGGCACAAACCTTCAAGATGAAACAAAAACTCGGTTGGTCGCGCTTCTTCGGGAATATGCCGACATCTTTGCATGGGTCCCAGCCGATGTGCCTGGCATTGACAAAACTGTGGCCGTACATCAGCTGAGCGTTAACCCGAACTCCAAACCCATAAAGCAAAAACGAAGGAACATAGCTCCCGAGAGGCAACAGGAAATTGATAATGAAATTGATAAACTTTTGGCTGCTGACTTCATCTTTGAAATCAATTACCCAGAATGGCTTGCCAGTGTGGTGTTGGTCAAAAAATATAATGGGAAGTGGAGGATGTGCGTGGATTACACAGATCTCAACAAAACATGTCCGAAAGACTACTACCCTCTCCCGAGCATAGACCAATTGATCGATTCTACCTCGGGGCATACCATAATGAGCTTCTTAGATGCTTTCTCGGGGTATAATCAAATAGCCATGCTCGAAAGCGATATACCGAAGACGGCTTTCATCACTCATCGAGCCATATATGCCTACAAGGTCATGTCCTTCGGGTTAATTAATGCAGGGGCTACTTATCAGAGGATGATGAACAAGGTGTTCAGTAGCCAGATCAGGAGAAACATGGAAGTCTATGTTGATGGCATGATCATTCGGAGCATGAAGGAAGATAATCACTTGTCCGATCTAAAAGAATGCTTCGAGAATGTCAGAACGAACAACATGAGACTAAACCCAACTAAATGCACATTTGGCCTCGGGTCAGGCAAATTTTTGGGGTATATGGTTAGCCGAAGAGGGATTGAGCCGAATCCCGAGGGATTGAGCCGAATCCCGAAAAGATATCGGCTATCCTTGAGATGCAACCGCCGAAGAACTTCAAAGAAATTCAACAGTTGACTGGGAGGCTGGCAGCTCTTCGGAGGTTTGTGGCACGTCTAGCCGAGAAATGTCTCCCATTCTTCGGAACTTTGAAGGGAGCCCAAAATCAGAAAACTTTTCAATGGACCGAAGATTGCCAGGAGGCTTTTAAACAAATTAAGAGATATATCTCTTCACCTCCGATTCTGAGTAAAGCACTGCCCGAGGAGGATCTACAAATATATCTATCTGCCTCATCCCTGGCAGTTGGGTCAGCTTTGAACAAAGAAGATTCACAAGGGCAAAAACCAGTCTATTACGTAAGCCATGCTCTTCGGGATGCTGAAACAAGGTACCCAAATTTAGAGAAGTTGGCTTACGCATTGGTTATCTCCAGTCAGAAATTGAGGCATTACTTCCAGGGGCGGACTATTATCGTTCTCACTGACCAGCCGTTACGGAAAGTCCTTTACAGACCAGAATCCTCGGGAAGGTTGGCAGCATGAGCTATCGAGCTAAGCCAGTTTAATATTGAGTTCCGTCCTCGGACGGCTATAAAAGCTCAGGCTCTCATCGATTTTATCATCGAATGTTCATTCCCCGAGGATACCAGAGAGAAAGAATTTGAGTCAGAGGAAGTGACAATCACCCCCGAGGAGGCTGCATGGATTTTATACGTCGATGGATCCTCTACCGGGACAAGAAGCGGTGCTGGGGTAATCCTCACTTCTCCGGAAGGTTTCAAAGTACAGCAATCTATCCGGTTTGGGTTCATGGCCACTAACAACATAGCCGAATACGAAGCATTAGTGGCAGGATTAAAATTGGCCCGAAGTCTGGAAGTAAAAAGCTTAACAATTTACAGCGATTCCCAACTGGTTGTGAAACAGGTGCTGGGGGAATATGAAGCAAGGGAAGTTCATCTGCAAGCCTATCTCCATCTGGTTCGGTCATTGGTGACATTTTTCCCGAAATATCAGATATTAGGCGTGGTCAGATCGGAAAACACCATGGCCGATGCTCTTTCCAAATTGGCGACCACCGATCAAGGGGAGTTAGATGGAGCAGTATACTTAGAAAATCTTCAACACCCGAGCACCCTTGTTCAGACAGTAATGGATATTGAACAGGGGGATTCATGGATGACCCCCATCTTCAAGTTTCTTTTGACTGGTGAATTGCCCGAAGATAAGTCTCTAGCCCGAAGAATAAAGTACAAATCCACCAAATATTGTATCCATAATGACCATCTATACCGAAGATCTTATTCTTCCCCACTGCTCCGATGTCTCGACCCTAGGGAATCTAATTATGCTCTTCGGGAAGTTCACGAAGGTATCTGCGGTGACCATGTGGGAGCAAAGGCACTGGCCCATAAAATTTTGCGACAAGGATATTTTTGGCCGACAATGCTTGAAAATGCCAAAGACTTCGTCAAAAAATGTCATAAGTGTCAGATATTTGCATCCGTACCACACCAACCTCCCGAGGAGTTATCTCCGATACTCTCTCCGGTCCCCTTTTCTGTATGGGGAATCGACATATTGGGCCCTCTTCCACAGGGTAAGGGACAAGTGAAATTTGTGATCGTCGCCATCGATTATTTCACCAAGTGGGTAGAAGCCAAACCACTTGCCAAAATCACCGAGCATACATGTCTACAATTCTTTAAAGAACAAGTAGTCTACCGGTTCGGCATCCCGATGATCTTAGTTTCTGACAACGGCCTTCAGTTTGTTGGTAAAACTTTCGAAGGGTTCTTATCAGAACTTAATATACAGCATCGTCGGACTTCAGTAGCCCATCCACAAGCAAATGGTCAAGTAGAAGTTACAAACAGAACACTTCTTCATGGCATTAAAAGAAGATTGGAAGAGGCGAAGGGTGCCTGGCCCGAGGAGCTTTTGCATGTTCTTTGGGCCTACCGAACAACTCTTCGGACTACTACTGGGGAGACGCCTTTTAAGATGGCCTATGGTTCCGAAGCCCTGATACCTATTGAGATCGGAGTACCTTCTCCGAGAGTCTTAAACTTTGATGAAATCCTCAATAGCGAAGATCTTCGGTTAAACCTCGACTTATTGGAAGAGGAACGTGATTCAGCAGTCCTCAGATTGGCTGCTTATCAACAACGAACTGCTCGGCACTTCAACAAAAATGTAAAAAGAAGGTCATTCAATGTGGGCGATCTAGTTCTGTCCAGAACATTGAAGCCCAGATTATAAAGGCCCAAGGTCTTATCCAAAAAAACATTTCCCATCGGTCTGATGCCTCTGGGCCCCCAATGGAGTTTCTGTGACGCCCCCAAATCTGGGTCCACACAGCCCAAACTTGAGTCGTCAAAAGACTACAACAAAATTATTACAACAAAGCACAACGTACAACAATACAGTGTATAATAATACACAACTAAGTCTTCACTATTATTGCCACACAATTTTACAACATGTGAAGACTATGATAGCTATTCCTCGGACCCTCACTCCATCCCCCGACTAGAGCCCGTTACGTTTTCATCTCCTGTTGAAAAACAATGGAACAAAAGAAAGGGTGAGCTCAAATAGCCCAGTAAGAAATATCATGACTAAGATAATGACGAATAAATTATCATTAGCCTTCAACAGTTGAGTTCTTGATAGAATACAATAGAATACAAGGTTTATATCAAAAACTGCAGTTAAATTCTTAAACAATGTTCAGATCAATAATAGCAGCGGAATGAGCAATCTATTAGAAGAATAATGCAGACTATAATGTCCACTCGCTTCTCTTTTTCGTAAAAACATCATCAACTTTTATCATCTGAAATACCATTAGTCATGATAGTATAAATTCACAGTTCCTGATCATAATCATGCACATCAACAGTTCATCTTTGCACTACGGGCCAAAGATATTCAATATAGCACCAACGGTCATGATTATACCAGATTCAGCCTTTGGTCATAATCATACCAATCAACAGTTCATCTTTGCACTACGGGCCAAAGAGAACATTCACCACGTGCCATAAAAGACACCGAACAGATGTATCGCCTTTAACCTATTATATCGCCTTTAACCTATCATCTGTTCAACAAATATATCACATCTGTGCCCCCGGCCACAGATATTCACAACAGCTTGATTTTTGGATGATTAGAATGATATAAATGATGAACAGAAGAAATAGGATAACTGTGACGCCCCCAAATCTGGGCCCACACAGCCCAAACTTGAGTCGTCAAAATACTACAACAAAATTATTACAACAAAGCACAACGTACAACAATACAGTGTATAATAATACACAACTAAGTCTTCACTATTATTGCCACACTATTTTACAAATCGTGAAGACTATGATAACTATTCCTCGGACCCTCACTCCATTCCCCGGCTAGACCCTGTTATGTTTTCATCTCCTGTTGAAAAACAATGGAACAAAAGAAAGGGTGAGCTCAAATAGCCCAGTAAAGAATATCATGACTAAGATAATGACGAATAAATTATCATTAGTCTTCAACAGTTGAGTTCTTGATAGAATACAATAGACTACAAGGTTTATATCAAAAACTGCAGTTAAATTCTTAAACAACGTTCAGATCAATAATAGCAGCGGAATGAGTAATCTATTAGAAGAATAATGCAGACTATAATGTCCACTCGGTTCTCTTTTTAGGAAAAACATCATCAACTTTTATCATCTGAAATATCATTAGTCAAGATAATACAAATTCACAGTTCCTGATCATAATCATGCACATCAACAGTTCATCTTTGTACTACGGGCCAAAGATATTCAATATAGCACCAACGGTCATGATTATACCAGATTCAGCCTTTGGTCATAATCATACCAAACAACAGTTCATCTTTGCACTACGGGCCAAAGAGAACATTCACCACGTGCCATAAAAGGCACCGAACAGATGTATCGCCTTTAACCTATTATATCGCCTTTAACCTATCATCTGTTCAACAAATATATCACATCTGTGCCCCCGGCCACAGATATTCACAACAGCTTGATTTTTGGATGATTAGAATGATATAAATGATGAACAGAAGAAATAGGATAACAATAAGTATCGGAAGTTTACTTTGTACAGATTCAAATAATGTCCAAATTGTCAACATGATGTGGAGTGAAATTCAAGATCCACAGTTCAGAATAACGGTTACAATTCAATAGAAAGGTTCACGTAAATAGGAAGGTTCAGTTGAAATAATGAAGTTCAACTATTATGGAACATATAATATTTTCAGGAATTATAGAAGCAATAGTTCCATAATAAATTTCGATTTAGGAGTATGAAAGAAAATAATATCCCTTACCGTAGCAGGTTTGATTAACAAAAGGTGAAGGAAATTAATACAAAGGGTTATTCACCAACAGGCGGCAATCCGCTCCGTAAGGTTATTCCCACAATTTAATAGAATTTGAGTACAAAGAGTTATTCACCAAACAGGCGGCAATCCGCTCCGTAAGGTTATTCCCACAATTTAATAGAATTTGAGTACAAAGAGTTATTCACCAAACAGGCGGCAATCCGCTCCGTAAGGTTATTCTCAGAGATTAATAATGAATGAATACGAAAGGTTATTCACCAACAGGCGGCAATCCGCTCCGTAAGGTTATTCCCACAATTTAATACATGGAAATAAAAGGCACGTCTTATGAGTAAGGAAGAAACAATATTATTATCGAGAATTAAATAATGATAATCCCTTACCATAGTACGTTTGAATAATGGAAGATGAAAAAGATGGTATCACTTACCGTAACACGTGACTGAATATTGATTTAAATGAGGTTGATTAACTTGAACAGTACACGTATACTTATAGATCTTCACAAATACTCAAGATGACTTAAGCACACTTAGAGAGAACTTTCACAAGAAGTATTTAGAGAGAGAAAGAAAGAACAAGTAAGGAAGTTTATGAAAAATCCTTAAGTTAAGGCTTCTATTTATAGCCAAAAATCTTATCATTCATTTAATCTAAACCATTCATTTAAAGATCACCTTTTAATCTACACCATCCATTTCAAATATTATATTATCTTTAATCTACACCATTCATTTCATATCACCTAATAATCACCTAACTTTATATTATAAACAAATCAATTTAATTATTCAACAATAATTCACACTTTAATCTACACCATTCATTTCATATCACCTAATAATCACCTAACTTTATATTATAAACAAATCAATTCAATTATTCAACAATAATTCACACTTTAATCTACACCATTCATTTCATATCACCTAATAATCACCTAACTTTATATTATAAACAAATAACTTTATCAATTCAATTATTATGACTAATTGTTATAAATACAGTATAGTTAGCTCTTAGATATCAAGTCAATAAATTAATGAAATACAACTGTTTAAATAACATCATAATAGAGATAACAATAATGTAAAATAAAGCATACGTTACTGTGTAATGACAATTATTGATTCAATAATGTGAATTACTGTGCATATGTTACTGTGACAATTATTAGGTTCAATAATTTTAAAAACAGTGCAACAACAATTATTGACTCAATGATATAAAATACAGTGTAATGACAATTATTAAATCAATAATGCAAAATACTGTGTAACAACAATTATTGAATTGATAATATAAAATATTATGCAGTGACAATTATCGATGAAATGATGCGTAACAGTTACGGTGTCAATTATCAGACCAATAATATGAGACACTATGCAATACCGTGTGTTACTGTAGAGTACCGTGTGCTACAGAAAATACCATAAACTACCGTATGCTACTATTCTTTTATCACCGGTATTTTAACAGTTCCGTTGACTATTTTTATTTAAAAAGGTTACTTCTGTCGTTTTCTATATCCGACAAATATTCCGTTGTGGGGTCCACCAATAATTTATTATTTCGGCGCCGTCGTACGGCACGAATATTCCCCGACCAAACGAATATTCCCCGACAAAGCGAATATTGTCCGACAAAATAAAATTTGCACATAACATCCTTAACTTTCAATTTTGTTAATTTAACCACTTACTGTTTCAAAAAATATATATATATGAAGAAAAATTAAATTTTGTATTTCATAAAATTCGGGGTCTTACAATAACAATAAGTATCGGAAGTTTACTTTGTACAGATTCAAATAATGTCCAAATTGTCAACATGATGTGGAGTGAAATTCAAGATCCACAGTTCAGAATAACGGTTACAATTCAATAGAAAGGTTCACGTAAATAGGAAGGTTCAGTTGAAATAATGAAGTTCAACTATTATGGAACATATAATATTTTCAGGAATTATAGAAGCAATAGTTCCATAATAAATTTCGATTTAGTAGTATGAAAGAAAATAATATCCCTTACCGTAGCAGGTTTGATTAACAAAAGGTGAAGGAAATTAATACAAAGGGTTATTCACCAACAGGCGGCAATCCGCTCCGTAAGGTTATTCCCACAATTTAATAGAATTTGAGTACAAAGAGTTATTCACCAAACAGGCGGCAATCCGCTCCGTAAGGTTATTCTCAGAGATTAATAATGAATGAATACGAAAGGTTATTCACCAACAGGCGGCAATCCGCTCCGTAAGGTTATTCCCACAATTTAATAGAATTTGAGTACAAAGAGTTATTCACCAAACATGCGGCAATCCGCTCCGTAAGGTTATTCTCAGAGATTAATAATGAATGAATACGAAAGGTTATTCACCAACAGGCGGCAATCCGCTCCGTAAGGTTATTCCCATAATTTAATAGAATTTGAGTACAAAGAGTTATTCACCAAACAGGCGATAATCCGCGCCGTAAGGTTATTCTCAGAGATTAATAATGAATGAATACGAAAGGTTATTCACCAACAGGCGGCAATCCGCTCCGTAAGGTTATTCCCACAATTTAATACATGGAAATAAAAGGCACGTCTTATGAGTAAGGAAGAAACAATATTATTATCGAGAATCAAATAATGATAATCCCTTACCATAGTACGTTTGAATAATGGAAGATGAAAAAGATGGTATCCCTTACGAGTAGTAATTTTAAGAGTATGAAAGAAAATGACATCCCTTACCATAATAAATTTAAGAGTGTGAAAAGAATGATATTCCTTACCGTAATAAATTTAAAAGTGTGAAAAGAATGATATTCCTTACCGTAATAAATTTAAAAGTGTGAAAAGAATGATATTCCTTACCGTAATATTGTGAAACAAGTTTATAGCCGAACAAATCCTTCCTTGTTTGTAGCAGTAAAGAATCTGACTTTTGAGTCTTCTAGAGTTTTTTAAAATCTCTTTATGTTTTTAAAATAATGTTACTCTCGGAAAGATAGACGGCATAGACTCAAGAATCACTCAATTCAGAGTTAATATGAATGAGTTATGAATTTTCAAAACTAAGACTGAAAATAGTGACGAAAATCAGAATAGGTTACGGTTTTTAGTATTTTAAGACATGAAGATGATTTCAGATGACTTTTCTTCCTTCTTCAAAGTTGTAGAGGACGAAAAACTGAAGAGACAGACTTTTAATTCATTAAATTCTGACAAATAATGAATTTACTACGATTTTTCGAAAGAGTTGTTGTACATAAGAAAATTCTACTCGGAAATTCAAAGAAGAATGCAAAAGATTTCAAAACTAGGAATGACTTAAGAACACTTAGAGAGAACTTACACAAAAAGTATTTAGAGAGAGAAAGAAAGAACAAGTAAGGAAGTTTATGAAAAATCCTTAAGTTAAGGCTTCTATTTATAGCCAAAAATCTTATCATTCATTTAATCTAAACCATTCATTTAAAGATCATCTTTTAATCTACACCATCCATTTCAAATATTATATTATCTTTAATCTACACCATTCATTTCATATCACCTAATAATCACCTAACTTTATATTATAAACAAATCAATTCAATTATTCAACAATAATTCACACTTTAATCTACACCATTCATTTCATATCACCTAATAATCACCTAACTTTATATTATAAACAAATCAATTCAATTATTCAACAATAATTCACACTTTAATCTACACCATTCATTTCATATCACCTAATAATCACCTAACTTTATATTATAAACAAATCAATTCAATTATTCAACAATAATTCACACTTTAATCTACACTATTCATTTCATATCACCTAATAATCACCTAACTTTATATTATAAACAAATAACTTTATCAATTCAATTATTATGACTAATTGTTATAAATACAGTATAGTTAGCTCTTAGATATCAAGTCAATTAATTAATGAAATACAACTGTTTAAATAATACCGTAATAGAGATAACAATAATACAGAAAGTATGTAAAAGAAAAATGCGTTACTGTGTCATGACAATTATTGATTCAATAACGTGAATTACTGTGCATATGTTACTGTGACAATTATTAGGTTCAATAATTTTAAAAACAGTGCAGCAACAATTATTGACTCGATGATATAAAATACAGTGTAATGACAATTATTAAATCAATAATGCAAAATACTGTGTAACAACAATTATTGAATTGATAATATAAAATATTATGCAGTGACAATTATCGATGAAATGATGCGTAACAGTTACGGTGTCAATTATCAGACCAATAATATGAGACACTATGCAATACCGTGTGTTACTGTAGAGTACCGTGTGCTACAGAAAATACCAAAAACTACCGTATGCTACTATTCTTTTATCACCGGTATTTTAACAGTTTCGTTGACTATTTCTATTTAAAAAGGTTATTTCTGTCGTTTTCTATATCCGACAAATATTCCGTTATGGGGTCCACAAATAATTTGTTATTTCGGCGCCGTCGTACGACACGAATATTCCCCGACCAAACGAATATTCCCCGACAAAGCGAATATTGTCCGACAAAATAAAATTTGCACATAACATCCTTAACTTTTAACTTTATCGATTTAACCACTTACTGTTTCAAAAAAATATATATGAAGAAAAATTAAATTTTGTATTTCATAAAATTCGGGGTCTTACAACCTCCCCTCCTTATGAAATTTCGTCCCCGAAATTGACGTACCAGGCATTTCATAGTTATCCTCCTGATTTTCAGATGCCATACTAAACTGTGGTCACAAAATAATTGTTAGTTCAAACAAACTGACTCATCACTTCCTGTTCCTACATTCAAATCGATTCATTAGATAAAAAAAAAATCTAATTTAGGTTGGACACACTAGTGATTGATTCTATTCGTCTCTCCCCTCCTAGTTCTAACCCCAGATCTCCATTAAAGACCATATCCCTAAGCTCTGATGCCAACTGTGACTCTCATCCCACCATAGGGACAGCACCTCACAATGGTACCTATCAGTTTGCCACCTGTACTATAGGCGTCCCCTACGGAGAGTCTGCCTTCGGTGCATCCCCTTTCCCTAGGAAGTCACCAGCGAGAGGCTCGGGGCTCTTCGTTATATGGCTCTGATACCAACTGTGACGCCCCCAAATCTGGGTCCACACAGCCCAAACTTGAGTCGTCAAAAGACTACAAGAAAATTATTACAACAAAGCACAACGTACAACAATACAGTGTATAATAATACACAACTAAGTATTCACTATTATTGCCACACAATTTTACAACATGTGAAGACTATGATAGCTATTCCTCGGACCCTCACTCCATCCCCCGACTAGACCCCGTTACGTTTTCATCTCCTGTTGAAAAACAATGGAACAAAAGAAAGGGTGAGCTCAAATAACCCAGTAAGAAATATCATGACTAAGGTAATGACGAATAAATTATCATTAGCCTTCAACAGTTGAGTTCTTGATAGAATACAATAGAATACAAGGTTTATATCAAAAACTGCAGTTAAATTCTTAAACAATGTTCAGATCAATAATAGCAGCGGAATGAGCAATCTATTAGAAGAATAATGCAGACTATAATGTCCACTCGCTTCTCTTTTTCGTAAAAACATCATCAACTTTTATCATCTGAAATACCATTAGTCATGATAGTATAAATTCACAGTTCCTGATCATAATCATGCACATCAACAGTTCATCTTTGCACTACGGGCCAAAGATATTCAATATAGCACCAACGGTCATGATTATACCAGATTCAGCCTTTGGTCATAATCATACCAATCAACAGTTCATCTTTGCACTACGGGCCAAAGAGAACATTCACCACGTGCCATAAAAGACACCGAACAGATGTATCGCCTTTAACCTATTATATCGCCTTTAACCTATCATCTGTTCAACAAATATATCACATCTGTGCCCCCGGCCACAGATATTCACAACAGCTTGATTTTTGGATGATTAGAATGATATAAATGATGAACAGAAGAAATAGGATAACAATAAGTATCGGAAGTTTACTTTGTACAGATTCAAATAATGTCCAAATTGTCAACATGATGTGGAGTGAAATTCAAGATCCACAGTTCAGAATAACGGTTACAATTCAATAGAAAGGTTCACGTAAATAGGAAGGTTCAGTTGAAATAATAAAGTTCAACTATTATGGAACATATAATATTTTCAGGAATTATAGAAGCAATAGTTCCATAATAAATTTCGATTTAGTAGTATGAAAGAAAATAATATCCCTTACCGTAGCAGGTTTGATTAACAAAAGGTGAAGGAAATTAATACAAAGGGTTATTCACCAACAGGCGGCAATCCGCTCCGTAAGGTTATTCCCACAATTTAATAGAATTTGAGTACAAAGAGTTATTCACCAAACAGGCGGCAATCCGCTCCGTAAGGTTATTCTCAGAGATTAATAATGAATGAATACGAAAGGTTATTCACCAACAGGCGGCAATCCGCTCCGTAAGGTTATTCCCACAATTTAATAGAATTTGAGTACAAAGATTTATTCACCAAACATGCGGCAATCCGCTCCGTAAGGTTATTCTCAGAGATTAATAATGAATGAATACGAAAGGTTATTCACCAACAGGCGGCAATCCGCTCCGTAAGGTTATTCCCATAATTTAATAGAATTTGAGTACAAAGAGTTATTCACCAAACAGGCGATAATCCGCGCCGTAAGGTTATTCTCAGAGATTAATAATGAATGAATACGAAAGGTTATTCACCAACAGGCGGCAATCCGCTCCGTAAGGTTATTCCCACAATTTAATACATGGAAATAAAAGGCACGTCTTATGAGTAAGGAAGAAACAATATTATTATCGAGAATCAAATAATGATAATCCCTTACCATAGTACGTTTGAATAATGGAAGATGAAAAAGATGGTATCCCTTACGAGTAGTAATTTTAAGAGTATGAAAGAAAATGACATCCCTTACCATAATAAATTTAAGAGTGTGAAAAGAATGATATTCCTTACCGTAATAAATTTAAAAGTGTGAAAAGAATGATATTCCTTACCGTAATATTGTGAAACAAGTTTATAGCCGAACAAATCCTTCCTTGTTTGTAGCAGTAAAGAATCTGACTTTTGAGTCTTCTAGAGTTTTTTAAAATCTCTTTATGTTTTTAAAATAATGTTACTCTCGGAAAGATAGACGGCATAGACTCAAGAATCACTCAATTCAGAGTTAATATGAATGAGTTATGAATTTTCAAAACTAAGACTGAAAATAGTGACGAAAATCAGAATAGGTTACGGTTTTTAGTATTTTAAGACATGAAGATGATTTCAGATGACTTTTCTTCCTTCTTCAAAGTTGTAGAGGACGAAAAACTGAAGAGACAGACTTTTAATTCATTAAATTCTGACAAATAATGAATTTACTACGATTTTTCGAAAGAGTTGTTGTACATAAGAAAATTCTACTCGGAAATTCAAAGAAGAATGCAAAAGATTTCAAAACTAGGAATGACTTAAGAACACTTAGAGAGAACTTACACAAAAAGTATTTAGAGAGAGAAAGAAAGAACAAGTAAGGAAGTTTATGAAAAATCCTTAAGTTAAGGCTTCTATTTATAACCAAAAATCTTATCATTCATTTAATCTAAATCATTCATTTAAAGATCATCTTTTAATCTACACCATCCATTTCAAATATTATATTATCTTTAATCTACACCATTCATTTCATATCACCTAATAATCACCTAACTTTATATTATAAACAAATTAATTCAATTATTCAACAATAATTCACACTTTAATCTACACCATTCATTTCATATCACCTAATAATCACCTAACTTTATATTATAAACAAATCAATTCAATTATTCAACAATAATTCACACTTTAATCTACACCATTCCTTTCATATCACCTAATAATCACCTAACTTTATATTATAAACAAATCAATTCAATTATTCAACAATAATTCACACTTTAATCTACACTATTCATTTCATATCACCTAATAATCACCTAACTTTATATTATAAACAAATAACTTTATCAATTCAATTATTATGACTAATTGTTATAAATACAGTATAGTTAGCTCTTAGATATCAAGTCAATTAATTAATGAAATACAACTGTTTAAATAATACCGTAATAGAGATAACAATAATACAGAAAGTATGTAAAAGAAAAATACGTTACTGTGTCATGACAATTATTGATTCAATAACGTGAATTACTGTGCATATGTTACTGTGACAATTATTAGGTTCAATAATTTTAAAAACAGTGCAGCAACAATTATTGACTCAATGATATAAAATACAGTGTAATGACAATTATTAAATCAATAATGCAAAATACTGTGTAACAACAATTATTGAATGGATAATATAAAATATTATGCAGTGACAATTATCGATGAAATGATGCGTAACAGTTACGGTGTCAATTATCAGACCAATAATATGAGACACTATGCAATACCGTGTGTTACTGTAGAGTACCGTGTGCTACAGAAAATACCATAAACTACCGTATGCTACTATTCTTTTATCACCGGTATTTTAACAGTTTCGTTGACTATTTTTATTTAAAAAGGTTATTTCTGTCGTTTTCTATATCCGACAAATATTCCGTTGTGGGGTCCACAAATAATTTGTTATTTCGGCGCCGTCGTACGACACGAATATTCCCCGACCAAACGAATATTCCCCGACAAAGCGAATATTGCCCGACAAAATAAAATTTGCACATAACATCCTTAACTTTTAACTTTATCGATTTAACCACTTACTGTTTCAAAAAAATATATATGAAGAAAAATTAAATTTTGTATTTCATAAAATTCGGGGTCTTACAGTTTCTCTTCGGTTTGATACCTCCGGGTTCCCGAATGACATTTCCCATCGGTCTGATGCCTCCGGGCTCTCGATGGAGTTCCTCTTCGGTCTGATGCCTCCGGGCTCCCGAATGACATTTCCCATCGGTCTGATGCCTCCGGCCTCCCGATGGAGCTTTTCTCTTCGGAAGGTTTCATTCTACTCCCCCAGCACATTCATATACTGGAGGAGTGGGGGGCAATGTTAGGATGAATATTTAACCAGACCTGATCCAGGAACTCACACTGGGCTAGGCCCAGTATACCGTCAGCCTGGTAATCTTCCTAGTGGGCTTACAGCACGTGGGTGAAGGACGAAACGGACATACATCATAACTACCTAGCATAATGGACAGAACCGTTACACAGGTGACCGTTATTCAGGTACATAGTATAAATTCCTAGTTGATAATGGAGAGAAGGGTAACGCACATTTTGGTAATACTAGATACTCAGACCTCTATTGTTGACTATCCCGATACCTTCACTAACACTCACACCCGGAGGAGTCCATCAACGGCCCAAGCCGTTCGGACTTTTATGCAGGTATTCTCACCGGACGGTCAGCAGGACTGCCCGACAGAATCAGGCGTCAACACTAATTATTTTTAATTTGATAATATTTTAATTAATGTTTGTGACAACCGCAAACATATTTTTTAATGTATATTATTACAAGAAAAGAGAGACATGTGACTACCGCTTATTCTGCTGCAGTAAAACCTAATTAATTTACAAGGTGGATGAACCGTAAACTAGTGGATTAATAATTACTCCGACCACTGCTGTTTGTGTACCCATTGTTTATTTACTTTGAATCTTTATATATGCAATTGGCAGATTATTTTATTTAATTAAAATACTTAAAATATTTAATCTTATAAATTAAAACAAATAAAATATAATATAAATACAAATAAAAAATCCTATCTATAATATATAGTATTTATTAAATTTTTAAGTACATGCAGACCTATGGATCAGCAGTGCCTAGGATCGGGCATAATAATTATAATACTAACAGCATCTTCATTTGATTTCTCCTTCAAAATCTCTGTATATATAACAATTAATATACATACAAACATATACTATGCACAATTAAATATATGTAATCAGTGAGGAATTTTGTAAAAAATAGAGAAATATTATTGTACTGTTTGTACCATTTTTTTTCTAAGGTACGTACTAGGAATATTTACTGTGACAAGTTTTTTTTTTCCTAGTAAGAATTAATTGCTAAATAAGCAAGTGTTTGTATAAGTTAATATAAAAATATTTAAAAATTGGTTGTGTTATGTATGTATCGCCATTTTTATTTTTATTTTGAAATACATGGATATATGAAATTGATTTGTGTTAAAAGAGTATATTATATGTCTTTTTAAAAAAATTATTAATAATATTTATCTACGTTGTTAATTAAAAAATTAAAAAATTAATTAATAATATATATCATTTCTCAATAAAAAAAATTATAATATTTATGCTCTTAAATTAGGAGTGCTTCCACACTTACTTAATTTTTTTACTTGCATATAAAACAAATGAGTGTGGCCTTACCTCATTTTATCTTTAACCCAAATAAGTGAGTCACACTCATTTGTCTTATATGCAGGTAAAAAAAATGAATAAATCTAAAAATTTTCTTAAATCAGACAAAATTTCAAAATTATACTCCTCCCTTCCGTTAGAAAAACACTATTTTAGTAATTTAAAAAAAATAAAAATATGTCAAAATATGCCCCGTAAAGCACTTAATATTTTATTTTATTTATGTTGTTTTTGGACGGTTGGGGCTTATGGATTTTGGTAACTTGGATAAGGTTGCTTAATTAGAGTAGAAAAGGCAAAGAATGTGATAACCACGTGCTGTGCATGAAAGTGGGCACCGTCTTACGTACTTATCATCCCTTTACTGGACGCTAGAGATAAATCGAATTCCGTGCAATAAAGGAAAAGAAAAGAAAATATTAGTATTGGGTAGTGGAATTCAGTGGGTAAAAGTGGCGGAAAACAATGTAAAATAAAAAAATCATCATCGTTAGTAAAATCATCCCATCCAACTCAATCAAATCGGATTTCCTCCCCTAACATTCTCTGTAAATTTCCTTAATTCATCTGCCACATATACATCAGTTTCTTCACTGAATTTCATGCTCTTTAAAATCTTAATCCAACAAAATATCTTCTTGGCTAACCATTGATACTCGTAGATATTGTTAAAATAAAATAATTATTATCAAAATAAATATATATTAATATTATTTTTATAATTATGCATAATATCACTCTGATAATATAATTTTTATTTTAATAACATTAACGGTTTCTTTTATTTATTTTTATTCAGCTATTGTTGATAAGTTTAGTAGTATTATTATTTTTGGGAGTTGATAATTACACTTCAAATCTCATCATTAGCATTTTTTTTCAAGTTAATATTGGGTGAATTTCTTTTGAAATGAAACATTAAACACATTTTTAAAATGTTATCATTGGCTTTTTTTTAAGCTAGAAAATAAAGAACCAGACGGGTTAGAGAAAATAGCTTTCTCCAATCCATTTACTCTCCCCCCCCCCCCCCCCCCCCCCCCCCCGGTCAACTTTACCTGAACACCATCTGGATCCGGCGGTTTCAAGGCCGGCTGACATGGGTTACAAAACCGTCGCCCTCCTCTCTCTCTATTTCTCTTTCCAAAAGCTATCCAAAGCTCCCCTCCCTAGGCTAGGAGCACTTCTTTTCTCTACTAACAAACATTAGTATCTACGGTCTACACGCAAGAGAACGCATGCAAACATCTCAATGTTTATATTTAAACACATTATTTTATAAATTATTTTTTAAAAAGTGTTTTGTGACCGTAATAATAATACTCCGGTAATGAAATTCTTTTGCTAAACCAAACATGTAATTAAGTTATTGTAACGTCTACATTGAGTGATTATTTAGATTGGAGATTTACCTGCCAATTCGGGAGAATATTCACGTAGTTCCAATAGAATATTTTATGCATGAACTTTTAAGAAGTCAACTCTCATGCAAGTCAAAACAAAATAAAAATGAATCAATTAACAAAATGTTTCAAGAATTTGCCAAATTAAACTCCAAGGACACTAAAGAGTTTTACACATTCTAAGCTTAAGTCCCTAATCATTTCTATTTTTAATAGGAATCAAAAATTTTGAGGAGCAAAAACTACAAAATTCCATAAATTAGGAGGCCACATCAACTCTAGGGAAATTGATTAGAAAATTATGAAAAATTCGACACAACCTCGATTCCACCTGAGTTTCCTACACTGCCACACACTAGATCATCTGCCGATAATGTGGCCCAATATGTTGATGGATCAAGTAATCATCCCCGTTGGATACATCAAACATCATACTCTGATGATGAAATTGCTGCTGGGCGCTTTGCATCTCCTTTTGCCTCCTCAGCTCAAGCACCTTGCGGTGAGAATTCGAATGCTTAGTGAGCATAAATGTTGGGCTTGCAGCGGGCCGATATTCGGGCACAAGCCGGCCGGACTTGTATCGAACCCCACAAGCATTGCAAAGCGTTTTTGGGCCCAAGGGGCCAGTCCGCCATTGCGGTGTCTTGTCCGTGGCGCAATGGAGGCACTTCCGCCCATCTCCGCCACTCATCGAACCACCGCCATTATCGGAAACTTCTTTTTTTTTTGGCATAACAATTGCTATCCCGGATTTTTCACCGGAGCTCGAGGAAATGCCGGACTCCGACTCCGACGATATAGCCGGAGTGGTTGATGGGGAGAGAGCCAAAAGGTGGGAGGACCAGTTGCATGGGGCGGTGCGTGAGCGCTTGCTACGTGCCTTGCCGGGGACGGAAACTTCCGGGGGGAATATCGGGGTGCTCAGGTTGTTTTCGGGCGGGAATTGGTGGGTTTCCGATGCTTCATCGGTGCGGCCTTTCATTCCGGATATGAGATGAAACTTCTGCAAATCCTCACTGGAGAATGATTCTTCCACGAAATTTGATAGCCACTCCAGTTCAGCCAAATCATCATACTGTTAAACAATATTAACAAATTTTCATAATTAATTCCCATATTATTGCTATACTATGATAATTGATAATAAACAAACAGTTTACCGGTTACTCTTTATTTCATAAAAAGAGTCTCGTTTGCTATTTTTTGTATTTTATCTAAGGTATTATCTTTCTAATAATAGCGAAATAAAATAAACCGTTTTAAAATTTGTCATTTTAATTTTACTATTCTACTACTAATAAATTAAGAATTATTATTTTTAAAAACTATTAAACATGCAAAAAAAACAAATCTTATACAAATTTAGCAAATGATTTTTTTTTTTTTGACGTTTGTGTGTGTGGATGAGGGAGTATGTAAAGATGTAAATTTTTATTTTGGTAAAACGGTTAGAATTATTGTTCCAAAATGAATATCTTCACCTTATGAAACCTTACACTTACATATGAAACAAAATTCAACATGACCCACAATAATCAGAACTTAAAATCTTGCCTTTTCATGCGTAATTTCCTCATCTACCAAACAAAAAGGGCATATGTACAAAAATGTCAAATAATTTAGTAAATATATATTTCTACAAAGAATTAATTATAAGAATTACAAAAATCATCTAAAAAATGTCACACATATATCTATATGTACGTGTTTACCGGAACGCAAAGGTCGTTAGAGAATTGAGCATCAGCGAAATCGCCCGTAAAACGAGGCTCATTGCCGGAAAAAGAGGAGTTGCAGCTGTCAACCACCGTGACGGCGGAGGAGTCCGTGGAGGTTCCCGTAACATTATCAAATGTGCCCTCCGCGGCAACAACGTCGTCGTTTGACAAGTCTAGGAGATCTTCAACCTTGAAGTGGTCGCCGGTTTTGGTATCGGAATGGCGTGTTTCGACCACGAATTGATTGCTGTAATATCCAGATGAACCTTCATAAAATTCAGGTGTTTCCATTTGAGCAATAATAATAATAACAATATGAGTTGGGTAGTTAGTTTGTTGAATATTGGGTAGGAGAAGGGAGAATAGGAGAGTAGTGTAAGAAAGAGTGAGTGTGGGGGTTATGTGGGTGTGAATTTGAGAGAGAAAATAGAGGTGTAAATTTTTGGAGGAGAGAGAGGAGGGGAGGGGAAGAGGGGAGTGTTTATTTGCGTTTGAAGAGGACAGGCGGACACCTAAAATATTGGAGGATTTTGACGAGGAAATTAAATTACACCTGGCTTTAAAATAAAATAAAAAAAAGAAAAAGAAAAAAGAAGATTCAATACCTAGTAAAGAAAATATATAAGTGAATTTGGACACGTAATACAAATTAAAAATATTTATGTTAGAATAATAATGAATTGAGCTGTCCACAAACATGGCTCGACTACATTAATATAAGTGGTGTTTGATTGCATCTTAATAAATCTTAACAAGTCACCTCTTAATACATTTTAACAGTCCAAAACTTTGTATTAAGAAGTCCTCTCAATAGTTTAAGCTCATATTCATATCTTAACTATTCAGAGAACCTCTTAATACAAATATGTGAGTTGTTAAGATACATTAAGAGGTGAGCTGTTAAGATACAATCAAACACAACATAACTCGATTTAAATTTAGAGCTCCTTTGAACTTGAATAGTTATGTGTTCGGTTCAAGATCTACTTGTTTAACAATTAATTAATAAATTAATTTTTTATATTTATTAAAAAAAAAAATTAAATGTATCATACTTATATTTGATTAAATTAGACTTGTTTAAATTCGACTGAAGTTTGAAATCAACTTATTTATTAAATGGTCTAAATTCACATATCAAATTTCAAACTCGTTTAAAACTTATCTCGGCCTTGAAGCTCGAATTTTATAATGCAAAACTTGACTCGATTTAACTCATTTATACCGTTAATTTATTTTATACCATATTTATAGAGCAAGTTGAAAATTATTTTTCTTATCATTTAATTTGTTTTTGCTCAGTCTAGATATGTTATGATCATGATGAGTGTTCATTGGTGGACCACGTGTTAGCTGTTTAAGATGTTAGAGTGAATAGGAGGAATGGTCTTTTACTTAACAATAGGGTCATCTCAATTGATCCTTTTGAGAAAAAGAAGGAATTCAGAGTGAAATATCATAGGAACATAGCCAAAATCTAAGAAAAAATAAATAACGTAACATGATATGTTCACCACACGCAAAAATGTTGCTTACAAATTAAAAAGGCAATTTTAATCCTCAAATTTTTCAAAAGTATGTGACTAGATCAATAGCTTAAATAATAAGTTACATTCATTGGTCTATACTTGGTTAATAATTAAATGGTTAGAGGATTATTACAACCCTAATATTAATTTGTCTTCCCTATTCAACATTACTATATATGCAATTCTCTTCATAGTAATTATATAGTAATAAAATTAATTATGTTGATAAACTTAAAAATAATATTTTATTTGTAATTATCTTTAAAAAATGAGACACTTTTTTGAAATAAAAAAAAAAACTTTTTTAAAGGATTGTTTTATTGGAGAAGGAAAATATCATCAAAATATATAACTCTTTTTAAAATAGTAATGATATACGAGACTCTTATTATGGGTTAGAGAAAGTATTATTTTGTGAGTTATATATATTGTATAAATTTTTCTGTTATATTATAATTAAAAAATATTTATATATGAAATTAAATAAAATTATAAGACTGATCTATTATATTATATTATATATCTTTTTTTTAAAAGAATTCTCACTTATATTATTAATGTAATTAACAATAAAAACAATTAATATAAAAAATCACTTTATATATTATTTTTTTAGTTTATTAAGATCTGGCCACTCGCAGGCACGACACGGCCAGGATTCTCCTAAGATGTTCTCTTCTGAGGCTTGTGCCAGTTTTCACTTTTGAATGTTTTGACCCAAAATTTGCCACGCCGGACTACGAGGAGAGCACACCGTTACAAGTAATTATTTAGTAGTTTTAAGTAACATTACGTGATATTTTAAATTAATAATTTATTTTTATTTTAATGAGTCTATAATTATAATTAATAAGACATTATTAAAATTAAAAAAATTTATTGATCTGAAATATCATGGAACTCATGTCTTAAAAACACTAACTAATTTTTTCACCGTTAGATGTCGGCTTCTTGGCCCGTGTCAAACAATAATAAGTACGGATCGTGTAAAGTGGGCCAGTGAAAGCAATCCCTGGAGAGAGATGTGAGGGACTTCAATTTTTTGGTTGGCTAAGGATGAACATGATGCAGTTTGATGGGTTTTAAGTTCAAACAGTACATAAAATTATTTAGGTGCGATTTAACAAATTTAAAACCACACATGAAACCGTTTGTGATTGATACAGTGCAGTATAGTTTTATTTGGTGCGGTTTCGGTTCCAAAATTACTTGAAATAATTAAATTTTATGCAATTTAAATTAATAATTTAACATCACGCAATATTAAATACCACTTTGATAACACACACAACCTTATTTATAATATTTTGTCTAAACAAAAGTGAAATAGAAGTTACATGAAAGATAATTTCAAATAAATTAATTGAAAATTTCTTCTCACATATAAAAATTTTAAACAAAGATAATTACATGAGGGATAATTCCAAATAGATTAATTGAAGGGTGACTTCCATAATAATGCTTCTTGATATGGTTCATGTTGAAAATAGTCAAACAACGGGAAAAAAAAAATAGTGCGGTGCAATTTTTCCATATGCGGTTTTGTCCAGAAATCAAACCCAAACCACAAATTCAGTTTTTCAATCCACCTAAAACCATCACATACGCCGGAACCGTTGGTGCGATTTTAATTGGTGCAGTTTGTGCGATTTTTAGTGCGATTTCAGGGTTAAATCGATTTCTTGCTCAGCCCTAGTTACACGTATCATATGAAAAGCCATATTTCATTTTTATTTTTTTATCAAACAATCCAATTTACTAAATATATTAAAATTATAAATTGTTATAAATGATAAAAAAAAATATAATATAAAAAGTTAAAAAAGTAATACTTTTAAACAGAATAACAGATAATTAAAAAATGATCAATCGTAACAACAGTTAATAGATACTAAATATACTCTAGAAAAATAGTTATATTCTAAAAGTAATAACATAATATGCAGATTTGAGCAGTCATATTCAAAAAATAATAACAAAATGTGTAGATCTGAATAGTTATTCAATACGAGCAGAGAATAAACTGACCATCGTGATAACACTACACCCAATATGAACAATCTATCTTTCACGATTTACACACCGAAAAAATTCTTACAAAAACAAAAAAAAATCTTCCAATTAAAGAAAGTAAAATCTCTTAAGAGATGATAATGAAATTCTTTTATAAAAGAGAAAAAAAAAATCAATCATATCATGGGGAAAAATCTCATAAAAGAAAAAATCAACTCCACAAGAAGGGAGAAATTATTAGAGTACAAGAGGAAGAAGAAAAGATTTAGGGGGGTCTCTCCAAAATAAAGAGAGCCCTCCGTACATCTAAGATGGATGTTAGAATTTTTGTACAGAGAAAAAGAGAATTTTATCTCTTAATATAAAATTTTCCAACCCAAAAGCCATATTTCATGGTAATTGATCATCACAATATGCATTTAAAGAGTTGTTATCTAAAATATTTTGTCTATTAAACAACTTTTTCAAAAGAAAAAAAGAAGTTATAATGTTCTAGTAATAATTTTGATTTCAAGTGATGAATGTTTTTGAATTTTATTTTTACAAATAATAATAATAATAAGAAGAAGAAGAAGAATAAAGTGCATCATTTTGAGTAATTTTTTTGATCATTTTCACTACAATAATAAAATTATGACAGGAAAATTATGTGGTTTAAAATTAATCATTTGTTTCTTATAATAAGGACGGACTATTGGATTGATATCTACAATAAAAATATATTTTTGTATGTGGATTCTTTCAATTCCAAATGATGTTTTCAATAAGTATAAAGCAAATGTGTTCATAATTATACTACCTTTATCCCAATGTGTGTGAGCATCCATACATATAATTTAGAAGAAAGGATTATTAGCTAAAATTTAATTCTAGTTTTCATTATAAACTTAAATTTATGTGTTAATAATTTAAGCTACATTCTTTTTGGAAAAGGAGTCCCATTTTTCACTTTTTAAATCTAATTCAATGAATATATAGAATGGGATGCACCAAGTCTTAGATTATAATTTTACTAAAACAAATAATTAATAATTAATTATTTCATTATCTTATTAATTAAAATTACATCACTCTAAACTAATTAACAGTCAAAATCTCATGTTTTCGCTAAAGCTTAAGTGTTCCATTATTAAGTGATAATACATATTTATTTGATCTCATTTTTATTCTTGAGAATAAAAGAAAAGACCGAAAAAAGAAGTACCTTAATTGGTCATTGCTTGGCGTAGAGGTTTGCCATGTATTATTAATTCTTTTTATTTTATTTTGTCTGCCAGTTTTATTTGCGTTTCATTTTTATAAATTATAGTAATATTTAATTTTATCTTTTTGTAACATGGAATTGGGTCCAAATAGCACGTGATAGAGGTTAAGGCTGTGTCAGCTAGCCATGTGATTGGGCTTAGCTCGTGTCAAAAGCCACAACCGACGGTGGTCAATGCCAGGTGGCAAGAATCTGATGATTTTACCCTCTCCCTTTCTTTGATGATTTCTTCCGTTTCATGGGGTACCTTATCGATAACGTGAGAGCACGTGAGCCAGTGGAGACGCACGTGCATTCTCCTTGTGACAAGTCACATGGGATTGAAGTTTGCGTTTCTTTTTTCTTTCTTTTGGAGTGGTTGCTTCTCGCTAGCGTATTCCTCTTAGCTAAAGTGTTTTTGTCAATTACATGTTAGTTTGATAATTAAAATTAGGGCTTTGTAACATTTAGTGTTTGGATTATGTTGGGACAACATTTCTCGACTTGATCTCAAAGATTTAATATTCGATTTTCTGTTATGACCCTAATGACTGAGATTCTGTTAGGACCCTTATGTCCGAGTTTCTGTTAAGGCCTCAATGTCCGAGTCTTGAGGTTAGGATTCCATGACCTGATTTATTTATTTATTTATTTTTAAAGGCTCTAGTGCTCGAGTCCTTGTTAAGGCTGTAATGCCAGAGTTCCTGATAGGTAACCAATGTCCGAGTCCAAAGGGAGCCTCGAGTGTATTATTGTAATCGCTAAGAGCTATACACCGTGCCAAACACAAAAGGATTGGACTTTGGTTAGTTGAGGGCGCTAGGCCTCCACCTTATTTTGACCTAGTTTGTTGGCGATTTGGACTTATCTTAATTAAACTATTATTATGATTTGCAAAAACCTGAGGACGGTTGTTGACTTAACATGCACTACATGGGGATCTCTGGTATGTATATTACACACACTCTCAAATTCGTTAACATTCTATAATTGAAAATTTTACTATCGGAGATTAATTCAAAAGCAATCTGCCTTTCGAAATATCAAATACCCGATGATGAAGGCGACAAAATCAGTATCATTGAATTCAATTTTTTATTATCATTTAAATATATTAAATATGAATTTAATTTATTAGTGTTCAGGGTATTGCATCACTAAATGAAGACTTAAAATAACACAAAGTCTAGGAAAAAATGTGGTGTGGTACGGTGCAGTTATAAGCACCCACCATAATCGTAATCACAATTTGGTGTTTTTAAAATTAGCAATCTCGACTATGCAGTTGTTTGTGGTTGCAGTTACTTGCAATGTGGTTGTGGTGCGATTGCGGTTATATAACCATTTTTAATTATAAAAGAAAATAAAATCAAAATAGAGAATTAACAACATGGTAAATACAAAACACACAACACACATAATCAATCATATTCATATATCTATATAAAAAATATTAATTAAACAAATAAAATAAAATTTTCAAATTCTCAACTTAGAAAAATATAGTATATGAGAGTTCTTTTTGAAAATCCATATGTATTATATATCCAAAATAGTCGACAAATCTCTACACCAAGAAAGAAAAGTAAGAAAATTGTTATTTTCAAAAGTAAAAATTGATATTTTCACAAATTTTCTCTCATATGAGTGTGGGGCCTATTTACTATTCATGTGAGAGAGAACTAATTGTGAAACTACATTTTTATTTGTAAAAATATCAATTTCCAAAAATAATTTTAAACTATATAGATATACACATTTAAAAGAATTACCCCTTTTTGTCCAATAAATAACAACATATTTTGTAACATTCATACTCTATTACTATGTGCCAACCTGTTTTAATCCCATATCTTAGAGCATTTAAGTTGCTCCCATAATGAAAGTATCCTTAAATATATTTTGTGTTTTTTTTTATTTAAAGTAATATACTTTTATATACCTTTCTAATTGTTTTCCAATCATATTCATCCCACATATGCATCGTCCATTATTAATATAGAACTACCCTTTCAATGTAAAATTTTTAAAATCTAGTGACTATTATAATATTGAACTATAAACAATTGAAAATTGGAAAAATGTAGTGTAGTATATATATATATCTATATATAATAAATTTTATTATACAGTGCGGTGCGAATTGTGATGCTGTTATGGGATATATCGACAACAGCATATGTGCGGCTACTAGAAATAAAAATTGCGCTGCATAATCACAGTGCATCTGCATTTACAACTATATGATTTTTTGTAGTTATGGTTACAATTGTCATTCCCCTAACAAAGTCTATATTATCCAATTAGGGTTTGTAAGGCCGCATGATATTGATTCTTCCTTTCCCTTTGGAAATAGAAGATATTTTTGGGTTGCTTGAATAGAATGGCTAGAGGGATTATGCTTGAACATAGTTTGATCAACTTAATTTGATTTTTCCACACTATTCTCCCAATTCTAATTGTAAAGGTATATTTTTTATTTATAAATTCATTTTTAAAAGTATATACATTTTCAATTTTAAATATAATATAAATTTGCTAATATGTTATTATTTATATTTTATATGATAAACCAAATGTACGTGATAGCCTAGTGGTAGTGGTAAATGTCTTTCTCTTTACTGTGTAAGGTCACAAACTCAAAGGTTCAAGACTATCTAATCACAATAAGAAAAAAGCCTATTAGCAACCGCAGCGTTCCTCATTAGAACTCTGTGTCACCGATTTTAGTTACCAGAGCGTTCGTTAGTCACTAAATCTATTAGCAACCAACTCCCCAATGCTAATAATGACGCTAAAAAGGGCAATGGTGCCAAAAAAAATTGGGAAAGGTGTGTCGCTGATTCCGTCGCTAATAACTAGCATCCACTTGCATCGCTAAAGTCGGTAACTAAATCTTCCACATCAATTAAAAATTAAAAACTTATTAGTGACCACAAATAGTAGCTAATTTTGGTATTGTTATAGATCAAACCCTAGATCTTTGCAGCAACATAAAAAAGGGAGAAAGGGCAGAGAATGGGGAAAGAATGGAATAGGGGAAAGAGAGGAGAAGAAGAAGAAGAAGAATGGGTTACCGCTGCCGATTCCTTACCACTGATATTCACTACAAGAAAAATGGCTATCAACGACCAAGACTTTTAGCAACCATAAATTCCGTCGCTAATATTCAGTTATAGCGATCGCTTTCAGCGATCGCACGTGCACTTAGTCGCTAAATGTAATAGCGACCGCGTCCGATTGCTATTGTCGTCGCAATTATCAGTTTTGCCACAAAAGAAGCCCGAGAATGTTGGTGCCATACCTAGCGACTGATTTTTCGTTGCTAATTTGGTCGCCAATGTATCAGCGACCGCCATTGTCGTCGCTAAAAGTGTCAAATCATTAAAAATAAGCAGTGATCGCGATCGATCGCTATCATGTTTAGCCCTAATTTAGGCGTCGCATAAGACAAAAACAGAAGAGAATGAAGAAGAAAGGGGAAGAAAGAAGAGCCCCCCCCCCCCCCCCCCCCCCCGGTCTTTGTTGAACGCCTCCCCTTCCCTTGTCAGACGTCGCCCCTCCCCTCACCCTACCGGACGGCCCCCTACTGGATGCCGCCCTCTATCGGATGTCACCGCCCCTTGACTTGTGCACATAAGGTAATCGTTCTTGGGATGATTTCGTTAGAACATGTTCTGTTTTTGCATTGGATAATTGTTTTCTTAGTATGTGGTAGAGAACTTGGCTCATTACAATTTTGATTTACTTCTAGATGTTTCAACATGTTTAGAAGATTAAAATAAGTGCTTCCTTGCAAAAAGTAGGTTCTCTTTGTGGTGTTATCCCTGCCTTTTTAATATATTTCAAAAATAAAATGGGAATTCGAGTATAAAAGGTAAAGCTTAATTATAATGGGAATGCTATTAATGGCTTGTTTTCCTTTCCCAGTTTCCCTACATTAGAGAAGTAATCTAGCTGCTTCATCCATCTTGACACTTTTTTTCCATTCAAAATCATATCAAATAATATTATAAAATAAATAAAAATAATATAAAATAATACAAAAAATATAATAAAAATAATAATACAAAATAATAAAAAATACATATATATATAATATAATATCATTCAAAATAATAAAATATAATACAATATAATATCATTCAAAATAATATCAAATAATCTTATGAAATAAATAAATATAATAAAGAAAAATAATACAAAATAATAAAATATAATATAATAAAAATAATATAATATAATATCATTCAAAATAATGCAAAATAATATAATATAATTCAAAATAAAATAATATAATATCATTCAAAATAATATTATAAAATAAATAAATATAATACAAGATAAAATAAAATAAAATAATTTAATATAAAAAATAATACGCGCGGCTTAGAAACCCGTTCAAGATTCACTCATTAGAAGTGAATCTTGAATAGTCCCCGTTTTTGGGACTGTTCTTGTATGTTCCGCTCCCGCTTAGACCGGTGTCAATGACTTAAGCGAATTTATCTGTTTATTCTAAAGAAATTTTGGTTTATTTATCTTTTATTATTCTCCGGGTGTATACTTAGACTATTTAAATCATGGTCTATTTCGTGTACTTCGAGACCGATGGTAGATGCTGCCAAAATTTCTTTAGAACAAACAGTTGTATTTGTTTAAGTCGTTGACATTAGTGGGACGTCACATACAAGAATGGGATAGAAGTCTGACCGGTGTAATAAGGGTAGAGACATATTTAGATAGAAAACATGCATTATACATATACATTTGTAATAAATCAAGTTAATGAATACAATAAATCTTGTCAAAATAAGTACCATACTATTATGAATTTCCATTCAAACTGTAGTTGGATGAGGCGATGAAAGTCAAGCGAGCAAATAGGTGCTACAGTTGAATTTAAAACTGTTTGTCAAGTGTTTTTAGATTACACCTATAGTCAGAAAGAATGTGTCAACGCTCAGAACAAAATAAGATGCCTTTGTTTGAAGTGTAGAACTGTAAATTATGCAAACAGAGATATAGTCACCTATCATTTACTTGTTAATGGGTTCATAAAAAAATACGAAAAATGTTGGTGGGCACATGGACAGAAAAGAGAGAGTGTCAATGCACGGATACATAATCCAGCAGATAATAGTACCTATCGTATGAATGACATGGTTCATGATATTGCTGGGCGGGATTTTGATTGGGAACAAGACATAGATCAACTTATGAATTATGATGCCAAAGTGTTCTTTAAGTTATTAGAGAAGGGTAGTAAACTGTTGTGGCATGGTTGCTCAAAGCAAACTACATTGTATACAATGGCGATGTTACTTAATATCAATGCTGATCACAACATGAGTCATGAGTGTTTTGAGTCGCTCTTAAAGGCCATTAAGGGTATATTGCCTAACGGTAAAAAATTGTCCGATAACTATTACTTTTGTAAGAAAATGGTGAAAAAGTTGGATCTTGGATACCAGAAGATCGATGCATGTCCAAACGATTGCATGTTGTTTTATAAGAAAAATAAACAAAAGACAAAGTGCACGTTGTGCAGTTATGATCAGTTTAAACCTACTAAAGAGGGTGTGACTAATAAAAAGACAAATATACCTTTTAAGAATTTAAGGTATTTTCCAATTATACATCGCTTGTAAAGATTGTACATGTCTTCAAGAATAACTGAACACATGACTTGGCATGTGAGATCTCTAGCTAAAGATAAGGAACTTAACCATCCTGCAGATGGGAAGGCTTGGAAAGATTTCAACTTAACACATCCGGGGTTTGCATTAGAACCAAAAAATGTGAGGCTTAGATTTTCAACCGATGGTTTCAACCCTTTCGGCCACTCAACTGTTCCGTACACCTGCTGGCCTGTGATTGTGACTCCATACAACTTGTTTCCTTGGATGTGTATGAAACAGCCATACTTGTTTCTTTCACTCATGATTCCTAGTCCCAAGAGTCTTGGAAAGAATCTAGATGTTTACTTAAGATCTCTTATAAACGAGTTGAAGATATTGTGGGAGGATGGAGTACAGACTTGGGATGTTTCAACGAAAATAAATTTCAACCTTCGAGCAGCAATTATGTGGACTATTAGTGATTTTTCTGCTTATGGTATGCTATCTGGATGGAGTACACACGGGAAGATGTCTTGTCCATATTGTATGGAGCATACAAAGTCTTTTAATCTACCACATGGTCGGAAGCCCTGCTAGTTTGACTGTCATCATCGTTTCTTGTCGATAGATCACCCTTTTTGAAAAATTAGAGAAAAGTTTATAAAAGGAAAAGTAAATAATGATATATCGGTAGGACGATTGTCTGGGATGGAAGTGCGTGACCGTGTAATGATATTGTCGATAATCCCATTTGGTAAAAGTGTTGTCTCAGTAACAATCAATGAGTTTGGTGACTCTCACAATTGGGTTCAGAGAAGCATATTTTGGGAACTATCTTATTGGTCTACAAACTTGTTTCATCATAATCTAGATGTAATACATATTAAAAAGAATGTGTTCGATAATGTATTTAACACCGTGATGGGTGTTAAGGGCAAGGCGAAAGATAATGATAAAGTACGGTTGGATATGAAAGATATTTATAAGTGCCCTGGATTAGAGCTTTATGAATCACCTAATGGAAAGATTGTCAAACCACATGCAAAATACACATTGTCCAAAAAGCAGGTTGAAGATGTGTTTACATGGATCAAGTCTCTGAAACTACCAGATGGATATACGTCAAACATTGCAAAATGTGTTACAGGTAGCAAAATACAAGGGATAAAAAGTCATGATTGTCACGTGTTCATGGAAAGATTCATGCCTATAACATTTTGAGACATGCTTGATAAATCAATATGGGATATTTTGACTAAACTTAGTCGTTTATTCAAAAGCATGTGTTCAAAAACGTTAAATGCAAAGGACGTGAAAATACTTGAGAAGAGCATCATTAAGATCACGTGTAAGCTTGAAAAAATATTTCCACCAGGGTTTTTTGACTCCATGGAGCATTTGCAAATACATCTACCATATGAAGCTCGTGTTGGTGGTCCAGTTCAATGCAGATGGATGTATCCTTTCGAGAGGGTGATGGAAAACCTTAAGTGGAAGGTTAAAAATAAAGCTTATATCGAGGGGTCGACATGTGAGGCATACAGTTTTGATGAGATATCTACGTTTGTCTCGAACTATTTTCCCGACGAAGTTTTGACAAAGGCCAATCGAGTTCTAAGATATGATGATGGGGGAAACGTTGAACTAAACGGTCGACTTTTTATATTTGGTCTACTGGGTCGCGCTTATGGAAAAGAAAAACGCATATTCCTCTTTGGGATAGAATTACATGCTGCACATACTTACATTTTTCTCAATTGTGAGGAGATTGACGGATTGATGAGATATGCATGTAAAACTCATATTTAACTTAATCTCATTGATGTACACTGTAATCTCATATATATTGTTTCATACGTATAATATATATGTAGATCATTCGATGCTGAGTTAAGAACAAATCAACACAACATAACAGATAAAGATATTTAATTGAATCGGGATCAAAACTTTACAAAGTGGCTAAAGAACAAAGTAAGTTATTTAACTTAATTAAGTCATTTATTTAATTTATAAAACACTTATTCACAATGTATTAAGCAATTTTAGGCTCTTAATGACGGTACAATTCCTTCAAATGTACAAGTCTTAACCATGGGCCCAAATAGGGACCAAGTCACTCGTAATGGTTATAAAATAAATGGTTATGATTTTCATATGAAGAGATACGCCATCGGTAAAAGAATAACCAATACTGGAGCGTTGGTTCAAGGAGATTGTTACAATGAGGTTGGTCGTGCCTTTTATGGAGAGTTGGAAGAGATAATTGAGTTATCGTACAAGGGTACATATGAAGGTCAAATTAATCTATTTAAATGTCATTGGTTTGATTCAGAAAAAGGGATACGTGTCGATCGACATGGAATAGTCGATATTAACCTCTACAAAAGGACATATATAAATGCACCATTTGTGTTGCTAATTCAAACACAACAAGTATATTACACTCGTACTCCTATTCGGAAAAGGGATAGAACACCTACAGATTGACAAGTTGTCATTCATACTCCTGCCTGCATTCGTGTCCAATTAGTAGGCGGAGAAGTATACCAAGAGAAGACGTTACATAACCCTCCTATAATAAATTTCAATGACAACAATCAGCTCAATAATTTAGAGGGTGGAGGTGATGATGATGATGATGAATTGGATCCCGATTCAGTACAACACTTAGATGACAGTGATACTAAGGAAGAATAGCTATTAAGTGACAATGACACTGAATTTCAAGTATGAGATGGTTATGAATCTCCACATATTGTTGAAGATAATTCGGAATCTGACAGCGAGTTTCATTAAAAATGTATGTTTAATTTTATTTGTATTATGTAGAGTTATATATAAATATTTTATATATACACTTAACATAAACCATGGCACACATGTTTACATAATATTATTGACTTGTCATAAACCGTTACACATATATTATAATAATTTTTATTTCACTTATAGTTGCACACATGCGTCCCCATTTTATTTCTGTAATCATTATTATGTTAGTCACACTAATATGTCATTTTTTTGAATAGATGACATATTTAGCAATAGGAAGAAGGGTTTAGGCCAGGGTCTAAATTAGATCTTGAAGGTTCAGATAATCCAGACAACCGTATTTTATTGCAGATTCGTCCTGATCTAAACAACACGTAAGTTATTAACCGTATAGTATTAAATTAAAAATAATATTATTTTATATACTAATAAAAAATATTGTATATTTTAGAGATTTTACAAAAGTTAGGGTTGTTAAATGTATTTCTCAGTTATGCCTATAAAACTGGCATATCCCATCTATTACGTAGGTTAGCACACCGCTAGCCCACAAGGAGGCCTGTTGACAGGAGTTCCAAGTATTTTTTTCCGTAATTACAACTATTATATTGAACTATTCTAATGTTTAGTATTATCAGGTTAATTATATTATAAATATTTTAATGTTATTATTGTATTTTCATTTCAGAAAAGATACAAGTGGGAAAAGGCATAGACAGGGTTATACAAACACTATTCTGGCAAATGTGTGTTGTCCGCACAAAAGACAATATAAAGAAGGAGCGAAAAAAGGCATTGTATAATGCTGGAATAGACCATCCTGGCCAGGCTGTAGAGTATATGCATGAGTACGGCCCGTGGTAGTGCTTGCGCAATATCTGGGTTGAGATGTGTCAGTAATGACAGAGTGACGAATGGGCGAGGAAAGGTGATTGACGCCAGGAATAAATCCGTAGGTGTAACTAAAGGGAAAAAGGCAAAGGGTACATACAAAGGCGATAGTATATCACAGACATAACATTTCATTGATAGGGAGGTATAGAGTTCGTCAAATTTACTTTATTCATGTTTACGATCATTTTCTTAGTATTTATATGCATGATTAATATATTTATACACTTGTTATATTTGTAGTCATCTATCAGGTCCAGAGGTTAGACCATCAATTGGTTGGATGTGTACATGGCCACCTGTGATGGTCTGCCTGATGCTATGCAGATACGGATAATTAAGTTTTTATTTACGTTACATGTTTATACATTAATTTTGACGTTACATTTAACTATTTAATGTATTACTTAATTATAGAACACTTACAACCAATTAATGGACGAGCGATATTTCCCTGGCAGCCGTCACCCGCTGATTAATCAAGAGTTATGGGAAAGGACGACAGTTGTTAAGAAGAATTTTGTTAATGGCCAGGGCAGCGAAGACGGTCAAGTCTTAGTGCCTCTTGCAGCTCGGGTAGCCAGTCTACCCAAGCATCATACAATCCGACGACACATAACACTGCAGACTGTGTTAGAGCTATATGCAAAGCTGCTGCCCTTTTGCGTGAACTGTAAGATCATTTGAAAGCGTTGAGTCCTGATTCACTAACGAATACAGTGACGACGGCAGCGAGTCAGCCGGGTCAGGAGGAGACTGATCATGACGAGATAATATTATTGATTAATAAAATAAAATTAATCAGTTAATAATACAATATTGAACATGTTTCTTTTTTTGTTACAAGAATGTAGCAATTAACTAGATTGATGAAGCTTGGCGAGCTACATATCGTTATTATCTTCTTTTTTTTTCTTGACTTTATTTTGTGACCCATGCACGGTCGGATTTTTATCTTAGTAGATATATTTATGTACCCAAATTGGATTGGATGCTGGTTTTATATTTATATGAAATGTATGTTATTCAATTTGGTTTGCATTTGATATTTGGTTAAAGATCTAAATGAGATTGTTTATATATTTGTTGTGCTGTGTTGGGATTTATTTGACAGGTAAAGAAATTTATGGAAATTGAAAAAAAGCAACAAAAAATTCATTTTTTTTTAAATTATCAGCGACCGAATTCAGTCACTAATGCTCGGTAATCGGTCGCTGTTAATCTTAACTCCCAGTCGCTGATAATCTTCATAGCGATCGCTAATATTGGTCGCTGGTAAATGCGATCACTATTACTGGTCGTTGACACATGGCGTACGTCTTCCACGATAGTATACGTGATGACTCAGCTTAGCGACCGCTTCAGTCGCCATTTGCGGTAGTTGAAAAAGTAGTCGCTGATAACCATGTTAGCGACCAAACTATATGCGACATTTAGTAGCGACCGTACGCGGTCGCTGATACGTATTAGCGACCGTATTCTGTCACTAATAGGCTTTTTCCTTGTAGTGATTACTGCTTTCTTCCCCCACTATCAGGCTTCTTTTGCCCTTCTTTATTTCTTTTTCTTTGATGTTCTTATTCCTTTGATTACTTTTGGCATGAAAAGTTTGAAGCATATATTAACCTTGAATATATGTTAACTACAAGAACCTATTTTAACCTTGAAAGCTAAAAAATTTGGAATACATTTTTGTTGAATCCTGTTTGGGACTTGTATAATTGTTTCTAGTTTTAGTTTTAATTAGGTAATTTAAAATGTGTTAATCAAAGGATTCTTTATAATCAAAAGGCCTACATGTCGTTAGAGAAGATTTACTTTCATCTCTCTTCATTATCCACTTGATTTATGATGTTAAGGTGATTCTTCTCATAGTTCAAATCATAGTCATTAAGTCGAGTCAAGTCCGTAGCCATGAGCTTAATCTACTAGTCAACTAGTTGCTCATAAGTCAATAAGTTATTTTCTATATATATTTTATACATGTAAAATTTTATACATATATTTTACTTCATTAATTACATTATATATAAAAGAATTACTCATAAATATATTATTATTATTATTATTATTATTATTATTATTATTATTATTATTATTATTATTATTATTATTATTATTATTATTACACAAGAAATACTCTTAAATACCATAAAAAAAAATATGTTAACATTTCACATTTATATCTCATTTACAAATAATACACATTTATAAGGACTTAATTACCTAACTGAAGACTAAACTAATAAGCATGGCTAATACTGAAAATATGGGGATCTAGGGGTTAAAATGTAAATCAAAAAACTTAGAGGTGATTATGAAAGAAAAGTAGGGACTTTAATCTAAAGTATGCAACTTAAGAAACTAGATCTAAAGTTTAAAAACCTATATTGTGCTAAATTGAATTTGGCTAAGATATTTTTAAATGTTAGATTCTCTTTTACTTTCTTACGCAAACAGAGCAATGACAATGGGAAGATGGGGCATGGAGTATGGATGAGACTTAAGGGAAAGGCAGCGGCTGCAATGTCGTTAGAATTTTCTAGCAATGGAGATCTCTTCTTTTCTTCTTCCTTTATTTTCCTTTTTCTTTTTCCAGATCGTGCGCCTTTTCCAGTTGTTACTTAGTCTGCTAATTAGTGACCAATCGTCAATTTTGGACGACTAGGCGATGACTAATTTTTCAAATCGCACGACTAAGATATAGAACACAAGTCGAGCTCTCGACTTGGACAACAAACACCGACCTAACAACTAGTCGCCGACTAGTCGTCGATTAAGTGACAAATTAATAGCCTTGTTTCAAATCGTCTTTCTAAGCTGCATTTAGTGAGATAACAAATTTGTTTGTTATTATCCCTTAAAGAGAATTAATACAAAAAGGTTGTGTGATTAATTATGATATGTCAATATTAAGGCTAAATCCTAATGTCACCATGGAAATCATCGTCTTCGGTTAGACGTGATTTTTTTATTTAAGTTATAAGAAGTGTGAATGAATATACTATACTCATTTCATTTTATAGGATGACTATAATTAGATTTTTTTTAGGTTAAATGTTAGATAATGTTATAAATATATATGAATAAAATATATAGCTTTGATTCTAACATTAATCCGAATATATTAGACAGATAATAATGTAATGGGAAGACCAAATCATACTTATTAACTATTATAATGACTCTAATCATCAGATACGCTATATAACATAAAGTAATTAACTAATGTGTAGTCACATTGGATTAAATTACAACTATTCTAATGTTAATTTTTTGGATAAATATACACATCCCTACAACTTACATAACCGATTATGTTTTACATAAAAGACAAAAAACTGCCTAAAAAAAATTAGTTTAATCTAACACAACTACTCATATACTCTTTTGGGTAAAACACAATCGTTTAAGCAAGTTCTTAAGATGTTGTAGGGATGTATATATTTATCTTCTTTTTTTTTCATTTCAGAAAAGGTAAAAGTGGGATGAGACACGAACTGTTGCTATTCAAACACTCTCATGTCATAAGTGTATTGTTTGAACAAAGGATAACTTAAAGAAGGAATGTGACAGGACATTGCATAATGCAAGCATCGTCTGTAAGACCCCGAATTTTATGAAATATAAAATTTAATTTTTCTTTATATATTTTTCATGAAACAGTAAGTGGTTAAATCGATAAAATTTAAAGTTAAGGATGTTATGTGCGAATTTTATTTTGTCGGACAATATTCGTTTTGTCGGGGAATATTCGGGTCGTACGACGGCGCCGAAATAACTAATTATTGGTGGATCCCACAACGGAACAATTGTCGGATATAGAAAACGACAGAAGTAACCTTTTTAAATAAAAATAGTCAACGGTGTTAACTGTTTAAATACTGGTGATAAAAGAATAGTAGTATACGGTAATTTATGGTATTTCAGTATAGCACACGGTATTCTACAGTAGCACACGGTATTGCACAGTGTCTCGTATTATTGGTCTAATAATTGACACCGTAATTGTTACGCATCATTTCATCAATAATTATCACTGCATAATATTTTATGTTATCAATTCAATAATTGTTGCTACACAGTATTTTGCATTATTGTTACTACACGACATGTTGCATTATTAAACCAATAATTGTCACAGTAACAAATGCACAGTAATTCATATTATTGATCTGATAATTGACACAGTAGTCATTGCATTACTTTGAATTATTGTTATCACTGTGGTAGCATTATGTTAATTGTCGTATTACTAATTGGTACTTTTATTAGACAATATTATTTATTTTATTAAGAAAAAATAGAAATAAATAAATAAATATTATTATTATTTTTCAAAAGTTACTATTCACTCCCGGAGTTCACTATTCATTCCCGAAAAAGTTACTATTCACTGACGGAAGTTACTGTTCATCTCGGGAAAGTCACTGTTCATCTGCCGACAAAAGTTACTGTTCAATACTGTTCACATTTTGAAAATTTTAAAGTTACTGTGCAAAGTTACTGTGCAAGTATTGAAAAATTTTTAAAAAACGTTTGCGCAGCCGGGGGGAGGCGCAGCCCCCCAATTTTTCCTTCCCCGGCGTGCTACGCATAGTAACTTCATTTGCTATAAATAGGCCCTTCGCTGAATAAGAAAATCATATCTAAAATACATAAATTTTTCTATAAGTTTATTGTGAGAGAATTTTGAGCATAGTAAGGTTATTTTGAGAGTTTAAAAGCCAAAAGGAGTGCAGTAATTTTTCAAGTAAGTCTTTTATTAAAGAGTAGTAATTTCATAAATTCCTATTTTTCACGGTATTCACAAATCTTCCTTTAGAAGACTCTTCTTTGAGAAGATTCATTTTTAAAAGCTTTATTTGGAAGATTTATTTGGAAATATTACTTTAAAAATTATTTTAAAGTAGTTATATTATACTACAAAAATTATGTTAAATATATATAATTTTGATAGTTCATAATATGTGAATTATCATACACCTTGAAATTTATATGTGGTAATTACTAATTTTATTATAAAAATATAGGTTGATCAACCTCATTTAAATCAATATCCAGTCACGTGTTAAGGTAAGAAATGTCATTTTTTTTACACTCTTGAACTTGCTACGGTAAGGGATATTATTTTCTTTCATACTCCTGAATCGAAACTTATTATGGAATTATTGCTTCTATAATTCCTGAAAATATTATATGTTCCATAATAGTTGAACTTCATTATTTCAACTGAACCTTCCTATTTTCTGAATCTTTCTATTGAACTGTAACCGTTATTCTGAACTGAGAATCTTGAATAACATTTTTAAATTTCACTCCACATCATGTTGACAATTTGGACATTATTTGAATCTGCACAAAGTAAACTTCCGATACTTATTGTTTATCCTGTTTCTTCTGTTCATCAATTGTATCACTATTATTTGTACTAATCATCAAGAATCAAGCTGTTGTGAATATCTGTGGCCGGGGGCACAGATGTGATATATTTGTTGAACAGATGATAGGTTAAAGGCGATATATTAGGTTAAAGGCGATACATCTGTTCGGTGTCTTTTATGGCACGTGGTGAAAGTTCTCTTTGGCCCGTAGTGCATAGATGAACTGTTGTTTGGTATGATTATGACCAAAGGCTGAATCTGGTATAATCATGACCGTTGTTGTTATATTGAAAGTTCTCTTTGGCCCGTAGTGCATAGATGAACTGTTGTTTGGTATGATTATGACCAAAGGCTGAATCTGGTATAATCATGACCGCTGGTGCTATATTGAATGTTCTCTTTGGCCCGTAACGCATAGATGAACTGTTGATTTGCATGATTATGACCAGGAACTGTGAATTTGTATTATCTTGACTAATGGTATTTCAGATGATAAAAGTTGATGATGTTTTTACGAAAAAGAGAAGCGCGTGGACATTATAGTCTACATTATTCTTCTAATAGATTGTTCATTCCGCCTCTATTATTGATCTGAACATTGTTCAAGAATTTAACTGCAGTTTTTGATATACACCTTGTATTCTGTTGTATTCTATCAAGAACTCACCTGTTGAAGGCTAATGATAATTTATTCGTCATTATCTTAGTCATGATATTTTTTACTGGGCTATTTGAGCTCACCCTTTTGTTCCATTATTTTTCAACATGATATGAGAACGTAGCTGGGTCTAGCCGGGGAATGGAGTGAGAGTCCGAGGGATATCTATTATAGTCTTCACGTGTTGTAAAATAGTGTGGCAATAATAGTGAAGACTTAGTTGTGTATTATTATACACGGTATTGTTGTACGTTGTGCTTTGTTGTAATAATTTTGTTGTAGTCTTTTGACGACTTAAGTTTGGGCTGTGTGGGCCTAGATTTGGGGGCGTCACAGTTGGTATCAGAGCTTAGGGATATGGTCTTTAATGGAGATCTGGGGTAGAACTAGGAGGGGAGAGATGAATATAATCAGTCACTCGTGTGTCCCACCTAAATTAGATTTTATTATCTAATGAGTTGATTTGAATATAGGGACATTAAGTGATGAGTCAGTTTGTTTGAACTAACAATTATTTTGTGACCACAGTTAAGTATGGCATCTGGAAATCAAGAGGTTAACTATGAAATGTCCGAAACAAATGTAGCTGCGAATCAAGAGGCGACGAATAATCTTCCTACAAACTCAGAGTTGAATCTTTTGCCTAAGGCAAAAATTATGTGTGTTCTATCCAGTAAGGATGAAGGTGAAAGCTCTACTACAGTCGTTCCAGATCCGTTATTAGAAGCAATTAAAGGAAGTAATGAACTTGCGGAAATTATTGCCTTTAATCTGCTCACTAATTGGAAGAATCATATCACCTGGTTATGCTCGATAACAAAGGATCGGAATATATGGACGTTTCATATAAGTCTTTGGGATTTATGGTGTTCCAGCTATGATTTTCAAGATTATTTAAAAATGATGTTTCTATACTTTTGGGCGTTACAATTTAAAGGAATTCAGGTTAAGTTAGTCACTATCGTGGAAACTGCAGTCTATCGAAAATACTATTCTTATAGAAATCATTGGTACGTTACTACTGATGAAGTTGAGGAATCCGAGAAACAGTTCGTTAGAGAATTAATTAGTGGTATTCCCATGGTTGAAATACGTGAAGATCCGAATGAAGTACTCGGGATTTGATTTGACGATAACAGTCAAGAAACCGAATGAGGTGATAACCGGTAAGCTATTCATAAATTCTCATGAAATCTACGCTCTGTTAGATACCTGCTCTATCCTTTCTTTTATCTCACCTATATGTGCTCAACGTTTAAATTTGACTTCTGAAAACTTAGACTTGACTTATCAGTTGAAACCTCATTGAGAGAAATATCTATTACATCTACTGTCTATAAATTTTGCCTAATTCAAATCAACAACCTCACATTACCTGTTGACCGTATTTCTTTGGAGATGCATGAATTTAATGTGATTTTAGGAATTGATTGGTTGACTACCCATCATACTAAAATTGATTGTTTTCATAAGATTATTAGTTTTCATATTCCTAATCAACTTGTCATACAAATTCAAGCAACCAAACCATTGAAATCTATAACTGTTATTTTTAGCCATAAAGTCATTCGTTTATTAAAAAACGGATGTCAAGCCTTTTTAGCTCATGTCACTGATTTGAACAAAAATACGTCAAACTTGAATGATATTCCCATTGTTAATGAGTTTCCTGACGTTTTTCCTAAGGAACTTCCTGGCTTACCCCCAAACCGAGAAATTGGATTCTGTATCGATCTTGAACCCGGTACTAAAGTCCCATACCAAATAGCTCCCATAGAACAACAAGAGTTGAAAGTTTAATTACTAGATATTGGTATCATTCATTCTAGTACAAAACTTATATCGAGCGAGGAATGCGAGAAGAGTTTTCAAGAACTCAAAAGGAGACTTGTTTCAGCTCCTGTTCTGACCATACCATCAGGATCAGGAGAATTCGTCATATATAGCGATACTTCAGGCAAAGGTCAAGGTTGTGTCCTTATGCAACATGGAAACGTTATAGCCTATGCCTCTCGACAACTCAAAGATTATGAGAAAAATTATCCTACTCATGATCTAGAGTTGGCAGCAGTCGTTTTCGCGTTGAAGATCTGGAGACACTACTTGTACGGAGAGAAAGTGGATATCTATACGGATCATAAAAGTCTCAAATATTTCTTCACCCAGAAGGAACTCAACATGCGACAACGACGTTGGCTTGAGCTGTTGAAGGATTACGACCACACAATCCAGTATCACCCGGGAAAGGCAAACGTTGTAGCTAACGCTTTGAGCAGAAGATCTTATGCGAGTACAAGTGCACTGCTGACAACACAAAAGTGTATTTTGTACGACTTGCAAAAGATGGAGATACAGCTAAAGACACCAGGGACCCACTCGAAGATTGCTCACGTGCAAGTAGAACCGGCTTTAATCGATAAAATTAAAGCTGCGCAAGCTACCGATCCGGAACTGATGAACATGATGAAGAAAGTACAAGAAGGTGCCATTCCCGAAGCAAGAATCGACGAGAAAGGAATACTTCGAGTCAACTCTCGACTCTGTGTTCCTAACGATCTTGAATTAAAGCATAAAATCATGATGGAGGCACACAACACGCCATTTGCAATCCACCCAGGAGGTACCAAGATGTATCGAGATCTTCGACATACATTTTGGTGGAACAATATGAAAAGAGAGATTGTAGAGTTTATCTCAAGGTGCCTAACTTGTCAACGTGTCAAGGCAGAACATCAAGTACCTAAAGGTCCATTACAACCACTTGAAGTTCCCGAATGGAAGTGGGAACACATCAATATGGACTTCGTGACGGGTCTTCCCAAAGTTTCTCAAGGCTTAGATGCAATTTGGGTCATCGTAGATACATTGACCAAATCCGCTCATTTCTTGCCTATACGAGAAAACTTTTCACTTGAACGTCTTGCCGGTATGTACATAAATGAGATTGTGAGATTGCATGGCACGCCAGTTTCCATAGTTTCTGATCGAGATCCTAGATTCACTTCACACTTTTGGATCAGTCTACAAAAAGCTATGGGCACCGAGCTACGATTCAGTTCTGCATACCATCCTCAAATGGACGGACAATCGGAAAGGACGATCCAGACCCTCGAAGATCTTTTGAGACTTTGTGTATTAGACTTCAAAGGAAGTTGGGATAAGTACTTGCCATTGGTGGAATTTTCTTACAACAACAGTTACCAAGCAAGCATAGGCATGGCTCCATTCGAGGCTTTATATGGACACAAGTGTCGCTCTCCAATATGTTGGAATGAGGTAGGAGAAGCAAAATTGTTGGGACCCGAGTTGCTACGCTTGACGACCGAAAAGATCCAAATGATCCGACAACGAATACAGACAGCGCAAGAACGACAAAAGAGTTATGCTGATCTTCATCGGAGAGACGAAAGTTTCAACGTCGGAGATCATGTATTCTTACGTGTTTCTCCATGGAAATGAGTTACGAGATTCGGAAAGAGAGGAAAGCTTAACCCTCGATTTATTGGCCCATTTGAAATTCTCGATCGAGTAGGAACCGTAGCCTACACACTAGCCCTACCACCAAGTATGTCTCGCATCCATAATATTTTTCACATATCTATGTTACGTAAATATGTGAAGGATCCAAACCACGTCATTGAGTTAGAAGCAGACGTTATAGCAGAGGATTTAACATACGAGGAGGTACCTGTTAAGATCCTAGATAAGAAGGAGCAGATTCTACGCTCAAAGGTTATACCTCAAGTTAAGGTTTTATGGAGGAACCAAGATATTGAGGAAATGACCTGGGAGCTAGAATCCGAGATGAAATCTAAATATCCTTACCTCTTCGAAATGCCAGGTACGTCAATTTCGGGGACGAAATTTCATAAGGAGGGGAGGTTGTAAGACCCCGAATTTTATGAAATATAAAATTTAATTTTTCTTTATATATTTTTCATGAAACAGTAGGTGGTTAAATCGATAAAATTTAAAGTTAAGTATGTTATGTGCGAATTTTATTTTGTCGGACAATATTCGTTTTGTCGGGGAATATTCGGGTCGTACGACGGCGCTGAAATAACTAATTATTGGTGGACCCCACAACGGAATAATTGTCGGATATAGAAAACGACAGAAGTAACCTTTTTAAATAAAAATAGTCAACGGTGTTAACTGTTTAAATACTGGTGATAAAAGAATAGTAGTATACGGTAATTTATGGTATTTCAGTATAGCACACGGTATTCTACAGTAGCACACGGTATTGCACAGTGTCTCGTATTATTGGTCTAATAATTGACACCGTAATTGTTACGCATCATTTCATCAATAATTATCACTGCATAAAATTTTATGTTATCAATTCAATAATTGTTGCTACACAGTATTTTGCATTATTGTTACTACACGACATGTTGCATTATTAAACCAATAATTGTCACAGTAACAAATGCACATTAATTCATATTATTGATCTGATAATTGACACAGTAGTCATTGCATTACTTTGAATTATTGTTATCACTGTGGTAGCATTATGTTAATTGTCGTATTACTAATTGGTACTTTTATTAGACAATATTATTTATTTTATTAAGAAAAAATAGAAATAAATAAATAAATATTATTATTATTTTTCAAAAGTTACTATTCACTCCCGGAGTTCACTATTCATTCCCGAAAAAGTTACTATTCACTGACGGAAGTTACTGTTCATCTCGGGAAAGTCACTGTTCATCTGTCGACAAAAGTTACTGTTCAATACTGTTCACATTTTGAAAATTTTAAAGTTACTGTGCAAAGTTACTGTGCAAGTATTGAAAAAATTTTAAAAAACGTTTGCGCAGCCGGGGGGGAGGCGCAGCCCCCCAATTTTTCCTTCCCCGGCGTGCTACGCATAGTAACTTCATTTGCTATAAATAGGCCCTTCGCTGAATAAGAAAATCATATCTAAAATACATAAATTTTTCTATAAGTTTATTGTGAGAGAATTTTGAGCATAGTAAGGTTATTTTGAGAGTTTAAAAGCCAAAAGGAGTGCAGTAATTTTTCAAGTAAGTCTTTTATTAAAGAGTAGTAATTTCATAAATTCCTATTTTTCACAGTATTCACAAATCTTCCTTTAGAAGACTCTTCTTTGAGAAGATTCATTTTTAAAAGCTTTATTTGGAAGATTTATTTGGAAATATTACTTTAAAAACTATTTTAAAGTAGTTATATTATACTACAAAAATTATGTTAAATATATATAATTTTGATAGTTCATAATATGTGAATTATCATACACCTTGAAATTTATATGTGGTAATTACTAATTTTATTATAAAAATATAGGTTGATCAACCTCATTTAAATCAATATCCAGTCACGTGTTAATGTAAGAAATGTCATTTTTTTTACACTCTTGAACTTGCTACGGTAAGGGATATTATTTTCTTTCATACTCCTGAATCGAAACTTATTATGGAACTATTGCTTCTATAATTCCTGAAAATATTATATGTTCCATAATAGTTGAACTTCATTATTTCAACTGAACCTTCCTATTTACTGAATCTTTCTATTGAACTGTAACCGTTATTCTGAACTGAGAATCTTGAATAACATTTTTAAATTTCACTCCACATCATGTTGGCAATTTGGACATTATTTGAATCTGCACAAAGTAAACTTCTGATACTTATTGTTTATCCTGTTTCTTCTGTTCATCAATTGTATCACTATTATTTGTACTAATCATCAAGAATCAAGCTGTTGTGAATATCTGTGGCCGGGGGCACAGATGTGATATATTTGTTGAACAGATGATAGGTTAAAGGCGATATATTAGGTTAAAGGCGATACATCTGTTCGGTGTCTTTTATGGCACGTGGTGAAAGTTCTCTTTGGCCCGTAGTGCATAGATGAACTGTTGTTTGGTATGATTATGACCAAAGGCTGAATCTGGTATAATCATGACCGTTGTTGTTATATTGAAAGTTCTCTTTGGCCCGTAGTGCATAGATGAACTGTTGTTTGGTATGATTATGACCAAAGGCTGAATCTGGTATAATCATGACCGTTGGTGCTATATTGAATGTTCTCTTTGGCCCGTAACGCATAGATGAACTGTTGATTTGCATGATTATGACCAGGAACTGTGAATTTGTATTATCTTGACTAATGGTATTTCAGATGATAAAAGTTGATGATGTTTTTACGAAAAAGAGAAGCGCGTGGACATTATAGTCTACATTATTCTTCTAATAGATTGCTCATTCCGCCGCTATTATTGATCTGAACATTGTTCAAGAATTTAACTGCAGTTTTTGATATACACCTTGTATTCTGTTGTATTCTATCAAGAACTCACCTGTTGAAGGCTAATGATAATTTATTCGTCATTATCTTAGTCATGATATTTCTTACTGGGATATTTGAGCTCACCCTTTTGTTCCATTATTTTTCAACAGGATATGAGAACGTAGCTGGGTCTAGCCGGGGAATGGAGTGAGAGTCCGAGGGATATCTATTATAGTCTTCACGTGTTGTAAAATAGTGTGGCAATAATAGTGAAGTCTTAGTTGTGTATTATTATACACGGTATTATTGTACGTTGTGCTTTGTTGTAATAATTTTGTTGTAGTCTTTTGACGACTCAAGTTTGGGCTGTGTGGGCCTAGATTTGGGGGCGTCACATCGTCCATCCTAGACAGGTTGATAAGCATATGTACAAGTATAGTCCCTAGTGGGCTGGGATGGGTACATAGTGGCAGGCTGCGGATTAGATTAAGAAACATACGACGAATGATAATAACAAGGCCACACGTGTAATAAAAAAAGAAAAATGGACATATAAAGGTGGCAGTATACCACAATCCCAACATGTTGCTAGCATGTACATAAAGTTTAAGTTTATTTACGTTAAAGTATCTTCCTAGTATATATGCATATATATGATATATGTACATATTTGTAGGAGGCTAAGTCCAGGACCAGCCTGTGAATTGGCTAGAGGTGTATGTGGCCACACGTGATGGCTTGTCTGATTTTGTCTAGATAACTATAAGTTTTTATTTATGTCATGTTATTTATAATTTTTTAATGTCATCCTTCTTATCATTATATGTCTTGTTAACTTTTAACATTTAAAAGTTTCAACTTTATTATAGGACACTTACAAGCGTTTGATAGATGAGCATTATCACTTTGACAGTCAGCTCCTTACGATAGATCAGGAGTTATAGGAGAGGGGTCAGTTATGAGGAAGAACTATGTCAAGGGTCAAAGGTAGCGTCGATGGCTGAGTGTTAATTGTAACTATAATGACTGTGAATATTTTAACTTGTATTAATGAAATGAAATATCGATGAAATTTTGTGTGATTAAATTAAATCATTGCATGATATCTTGGTTTATTTAATTATGTGGCAGTTAATTAAAGGAATGTCCACTTAACAGATTAATTAAATTAATGGACCGTCCTAAGCAATTTAATATCAAGTTGTTAATAAGATATGTAAGTTATGTAATAATTCAATTAACTTGATTCCTTGCAAGTCTAATTGAATTATGTAAATTAATTAATGTGGTTGTTAATTAATGTCTATGTGTAAATGTTATTAATGAAAATTAATAGTCCAACTAGAAATATATTAATAGTAGACTAGTCCAATTTATTTATAATTTGTCATGAGATAATTTAATTGGCCCAACATTGATAAATATGGCAAGCCATATGGGAGGTCTAATGATTTATTTATTTGAGCCCAAAATGGATTTAATTAGTGACCCAAAGGATGACCCATTGTGTATATATATATATATATATATATATATCAATTATAGAAATAAAATAAAATTTTGGTAGGGAATAAGGGTAAATGTCCAGCACTTTTGGGAGTGCTCCAAGAAGTGCATGGCTCAAGAATATTTCTTTGGAAACTTAGCCCCACAAATTCCTCTCATGCTGTAATAGTTTCCCAAAATTATAGATCTTTGTTCTTTGATTTAATTAAACTAATTAGATCATTAGGAGGGCTAATCATTCTTAACATTTCTAGAGTTAGTTCATTTGGCTAAGTTGCAAGAGAGAAAAAGAGAGAGAAGTAGAGAGCTTCAAAGGAGAAAAAGATAGAACACTTAGTGTTCTTGAGATTTAGATAAAGAAAACACCAAGGAGACATAAAGGGGTAGTGCACAGCAGCCTTGGGGGTGTCTTGGATGTCATCTAACACCATCTTTTACTTTAGAAATGCTAGAAAAAGAGCTATCAAGAGCAAGAGGTTAAAAATACCCAAAACCCTAGCTTTTTGTGCTTTCTTTTGTACTTTAAGTGATTTCCATGATAGAAAACTAATTTCAAAGCTTTAAATATTTATATCCATGCTAGATTAGCAAATCTAGGGTTCAATGGGTTTGACATGTGTATTTGTGTGTATTTATTTTTTAAAGTTTAGCAAAAAGTATGAAAATAATTTTTACCGACGGAACCCTAATCAAAAGTTAATATCAAAGCTTTATATTTTAAAACCTACATGTTGTTTGTGTAATTTTATTTTGTCACATGATAGATATGTAAGTTAAGAGTAAAACCAAGTTAGAATCATATTAAAATGATTTAAAATGAATGATATATGATTTTTGCCACCAAATGAGTTTATTGTCAAACCCTAACACACAACATTCCACTTTATACAAAAAAAAATTTACCTAAATATGTCCAAAAATTTGATTCAATGATGTAATCTTGTAGCTAAAGAAGATACGAATCCAACAAAATCAATTTGAGACCATTTGGATTTGTATATTTTATTTTATTCAAGTTTGTGCAAACGAGATAAAATCAGAAAACAAAACTGCCAAATCCCTGGAAGCAGACGCCTAAGCACCTGTTCCAACGCCTTTGAGCATCTAGGTGCCTGTGTAGGCGCCCTTGATGCTACTGTTTTGGTCCATCACTTCTTCGGCTTAGTTTGGGTCAGTTTTAATTAATTAAACGGGTCATATAATGTTCTAAATATTAATATAATTAATATGGGACTCGAATAAATTAAATATTTATTTTTTAAATAACTTTAAATGATAAATAAAATAAAAGGTAAGATTATTTTAGGTAATTAATTATTATTTAAATAATATTAAATAATAATTAAAAATAATTAATTATACATTACTTAATTTTTATTAAATAATAAATAAAGGGAATTAAAAGTAATTAATTATTCACTATTTAATTGTTATTGAATAATAAATAAAGGGAATTAAGAATGATTTATTTTGAAAAATTAAAAATAATTAAATTATTTATTTATTATTTAATTAATATTAAATAATAAATAACGCAATTAAGTTCATCAATTGATATTTAAATATTGAATAAAGTTAATTAAATAATTATTATAATATATAATTAATAAATTAGGGTAAATAATTAATAAATTATTATTTAATTGATATTGAATAATAATTAAAGAAGAATAAAGTTAATAATATAATTATTTATTATTTAACTAACATTAAATAATAAGTAAAGATAATTAATTATTATTTAATTGACCTTAAATAATAATTAAAAATGGTTAAGATTAATAAACTAATTATTTATTATTTAATTAAGATTAAATTATGATTAGTTAATTAATTATTATTTATTTAACATTAAATAATAATTAAAGGAGATTAAGGTTAGTAAACTTATTATTTAATTAACATTAAATAATGTGTATAAATTATTAATTAATTATTATTTAATTAAAAATTAAATAGTAATTAAAGGGGAATATAGTTAACAAAATACTTAATAGCTTTTAAATAATTAATTATTGTACAACAATAATTAAGGATAATTATCACTTATTATGTTCGAAAATAAATGAGGTAATGAAACAATTATAACAAATTATTTAAGGAGTTTAGATAATTATATAATGATGTTTAAAGCATACTTAAGTCAATATTACTTAAAGAGAAGTAATATTTGACGGTTAAATCATTTACCTAAATACAATTAAGTGTAAATGATATGAAATTTCTTGCATTGTGCTATGTAATGATCATCGGTGATTTAAATGCTTGGTAAATAGTAAACTTAAATGTTTAAATGCACGATTATATGATGTACTAATTGATAGGTTGACGTTATCAATGTTAGGTCTTTCAAATGGAGTCTAATTAAACAGAATTAGCAGTATGTCATGAACAAGACAAGTTCCTAAACCCTAAAGTAATTTTATTATACAAGTTTCCTAACTCAAACTTGAGTTATTATTTTTCAATCATATTAGTGGTTTAATGTTTGTCAATTACTCCACATCAATTATAGTTATTTATATTCGTACTTGGTACACTTGAATTCATGTTCTATTATTCAACTGTAAAATATTTAAAGTTCTGCATTTCATGAACTGTTTAAAGAATTAGTCTCCGCCATTTGTTTGGCTAAACATACATAGGTTAATATCTTTAAAAGTTATCCAAACCAGTAGTTGGTGCAGCTTCTTGGACTAAGAAAGCAACCCTTGATAAAGGGAATATAAGTGTCAGTTATCCGATGCGTCCGAGTTTAATGTTATGCATACACACGGTGTACAAGAAGCTGATCCCCTTAAATACAAACTGATAGGTTAAAATATAAAAGGGTCAGTCAAATGATTAATTCCTTTGAAATGTTCATGATCTATTTGACCATTCGATAGTAAATAATCAATACTTGTTCTTTCATTTTGAACTTTGATTATCTTATCAGTTATTTCATCAACTATCTTTAAAATTGAGTTATTCTATTGTTATTCTTATTCATTCATGAACCCGCTATAAGCCCGAAGTGCCACACGTCGCAAACACGAAGGCCCACAAGGCAACTGTGACGCCCCAAATTTGGGTTCCAAATACCCGGATCCGGTCATCACGATCTAATACAAACATTCACCTCTAAACAACATACAATAACTAAATGCGGAATAATAAACATATGTTGTTCATTCAAAAGGTGTTACTAGTCCCAAGATACGATAACCTTACACAACAGTACATAAATACCCATACTAAAGTACTTAGGGTTTATATTACATAACAATTAATTTAATTAACTACAAGGTTGCATCTCGAAATCTATTACTTCATCTTTCCTTTACCCTTGTTCTTTCCCGAAGTCTCGGGTTGCACTTCAATAAGGTTTCATGATATAGCAAGAGTGAGCAACTAGCTTGCTCGACAAGTTTAAATAACAACAAGGAACAATATATCATGAATGAAAGGGAATAGCTGAACAATTAAATAATGTGAATAACATAAGCAGGAATAATAATTTATTTTTAAAATTATGATAGTCAAATAGACTATGAACTATAAATATCCACTGGAGTCAATAGCATGTTGACCCAATGGTTACTACCAGAAATATGTACCCGAGGGGATCAGCCTCAGTACAATATGTGTATGCATAACATTTAATTTCCGTATTTTTGTACCTGATATTAGATACAGGGTACTCCCCTATAATAAAGGGGTGTTCATAATAGTCTAAGAATCCGCATCTTCAATGATTTGGATAGCTTTTAAAATCTTTAACATAAATGTCTAGCCGAACAATGGCTTAGACCTACTTTGAACAATTCTTTAAACAATAGAACAATAATTAAGTACAAGTCAATGACTGTACGATATCAAGTGCAATAAGTGTGAATAACAACAATATCGATGTGGAATAATTGTAAAGTAATTAAACCACTCAAAGCATGCTTGGAAATAACAGTTCAAGCTTAAATAAATAATTTGCCCAATGAAATGAGTTTAGAGATAAGGAACTTGTCTGTCTGCTCAGCTACAATAAATGTCTAGCTTTAACTAACTTGCTTTGAAAGACCTAACATTAATAAAGTTGGCCTAATAATTAGTACGACGTATTTGCACAACTATACGCTCACTAAGATACTTATCTATCACATAAGTACTAACACATAATTTACATTAGTCAAAACAATATTATTAACCTTATAGACCCTTAATCATTTTAGCTTAATAATTTAATAAGTTAAAAAATATTTTTCTTAAGTGTTGGACACTTATTAAACCCTTAAACAACTTATTACAATTGTTTAATTAAAGCATAATTAAGTTCAATTTATTTTATTAATTTAATCTCTATTTAATTACTATTTAATCTTGATTAAATAGAAATTAATTAATTAACTCTAGTTATTATTTAAAATAAATAGTAACTAATTATACTTACTTATTATTTAATAATAATTAAATAATAAATAATTATTGATTTAATTTTAACCTTCTTTAATTTAATATTAATCAACTAATAGTTAACTAAGTAATTAACCTTACTTATTATTTAATTTAAGGAAATTAAATAATAGTTTACTAACTTTAATCCTCTTTAATTATTATTTAATGTCGATTACATAATAATTAATTACTTAATTAATTTTAATTATTATTTAAGGTTGAATAATAATCAATTCATCCTTATTTATTATTTAAATTAAATAATAAATTATTAATCTAATAACTTAATTTTCATTAATCGTTATTTAATGCTAATTCAATAATAATTGATTACTTAATTATCCTTATTTATTATTTAATAATATTTAAATAATAAATAATTAATTTATAAATTTTTATCTCTCTTTAATTATTATTTAATAGTAACTAAATAATAATTGCTAATTTATTACCTTTATTTACTATTAACATTTTAAATAATAAATAACTAATAAATTTATTTAACTTAACCATGATTTAGCTAACTAGATTAATATTTAAAATATTTAAATATTAAACTTAATGAGAAATATCCTCCCCAATATTATTTTTGTATTATTATTAATTTTATTATAATTTTAAATTAATTTTTAAATATTTAAATTAATTAAAAATATGCAGAATGACAAACTTGTAAATAAGTTGAAAAACCGGACCGATGGCAATTCTGTAATTAAGTTGAAAACTGATCCGAGGGCAAAATAGTAATTTCGCCGAAAAAAACACGGAGGGGCAGTTTGGTAATTTTGCGGAAACTGGTGCTCGCGCATTGCGCGCGTTAAGCTGAAGCAGGACCAAAACGGTGCCGTTTTGGAGACACTGCTTATAGCTTCCGCGCGTACGCGCGGAGTGACTTTTTCTTTATACGTAACGACGCCTTTTTGTCTCCGCGTTGTCGGTGAACAGTGGTCCGCTCATTGCGCGGCCAGTGCTTTTTTTTTTTGTTTTTCTTCTCCAGCAGAATGTGAACAGTGCATTCTTCAGCTAAAATTATACCTTCAATAAATCTTTAACTCCTCAAAAAAAATCCAAAAAAATTACCAATCACCTTATATTAATTTATAACATGAAAAATTAATTTTTCATAATTTAATATCATTATTTTTTTATAAAAAAATTTATATCACACAAACTACCACAAATCATAACTTTTTGTGTATAACTCCATTTTGAGTGATTCAAACTTTGTTTTACTCATGATTTAATGTTCTATAATATTAGAACATCAAACCTAAGTTTTATAAAAATATTTTTGGTCATAAATTTCAAGACTTGATTATACACTACTAAACACATATTTTAGCATACAAAATACACCAAAATACAAACCAAGCATATTAAACTCAAGCATGGCATAAATATTACTATCATACATTATTAACTATATTAACATATTTATACTAACATGATAATTTATTTAATTTAAAAACAAAAATTAGATTTAGAATAACTATTACCTTGATTTAATGGCTATTCTCCTTTTTCTTTCAAAATAGGTGGTGAATCTTGAAGACATAAACCAAGAACTCCTTCTCTTCTCTTAATATTTTGCTCTCAATATTTTCTCACACTCTCAAATGCTTTCTAGCTCTCTCTTTTGGACTTGGAGAAAATAATGAAATAAAATCTACTAATTTCAAGTATATTTGCAAAATTATTAGATACACATAATATATCTAATAAGCTAGATCATGCCCCTAGATGACAACTTACACAAGGAATGGCTAAATGACACATTAGGTGAAAATGGGGATGGTCCAAGTACTTGAAAAATCAAATAAGCAATCCATTAATTAAATAAATGAAAAATAAACTAAAATAAAACAAAATCAATTTTTTTCTCTCTCTCCTCCCAACATGGTCGGCTGATGGACATTGGTTTTGTCCCAAAATCATAGTCACTTTCCACTTTTTAATTAATTAATAAGTTATATATAGTATTTTCCAAGTGGGCCAATTATTGGGCTTTATTTAAAAATACCAATTGGGCTTCTATTAAATTGTTTGGGCTACTAATTTGTCAAATTTTATTATTCTCCACTTGGGCTACTAATTGACTCATGTTGGGCTAATTTAATAATTTACATATTAATTATTCAATCCATGATTAAATAAATAATTAGATTGAATAAATAATTAAATATTTTAACCCATTAGTATTAAATTACTAAATGGACTAATAAATATTATTATTAATATTTCACATTATTTACATAAATTAATAATCATATTAATTAATTTATTATATTTAATTCACTCATTATATTCAATTTAATTGAATATTTAATTAATAGGAAACTTATCAATTACTTTGATATTAAAACTTTAGGGTTTGTTCACTAATTTAATAACATATTAATGACCCCCTTTAATTAATTCTAGTAATTAATCACATAATTATTTAATTACGTAATTAATTAATCACATAAAAAGATTTAAATAATCTCGTAAAACTAACTCGTTGAAATTAAATTAATAATTTAATTAATAATGACGTGGAAATTCTAAGACATTACAGCAACAATATCAATAGTGCAGCCTAAACAACAAACACAATAATGAAACTAACTCAAAACCCAACAATCTTTCATTTATCAAATTTACACTAGGGTTCAATAACAAAATACCGATAACATAAATTTGTAGGCGCAACTCCTCAAAACAAAAGTCTTATCCAAAATTCTAAAATACTAAAAAATGCCATAAACTAAAAGATCTTCAGTCATCCACAAAAGTCTTAATAGTGCTCGACTCTTAACAATATATCATGTAAAAATTAATGTAAGGGCGAGCAATAAAACTCAACAAGTGACAATCTTTACTATTTAAGTGGATCAAGTACAATTTGCAAAACACCTTTTCAAAATAATTTTTTTTTCAATAACAATAGTAAATATACTTTTCCAAAATAACATTTTTCTTGTTTGATAACAATAGTAAATATATTTTTTCTTATTTGATATCTATAGTCAATATATGCTTTCAAAACTAAAATCAATAATCACAAAACATAATTCGAAAACGATTTCAATATGTTTAATATATTTGATATATCTTTTAATCTATAGCCTTGTCGACTAAGTTTATACCAACCTTGTAACATGACCCTTAAATTCAATAATGTCAATAATCAAGCACCCTACTAAATGATCTATGATGCACGCACCCCGAAGGACACTCCTCGAAAGGCATCTAAAAGTGTGCACCTTAGTAGGTCCAATATAGCTCCGGAACTAACGTGAAACACTAACGGGTTCTATACATAATCAAGCTTTCGTTTCTAAAATCAATTTCTCAATATTATCAATTTTCCAAAACATTTCAAAAATACATTCTCAATATTATCGATATTCAAAACTATACTTGTTTCATAGTACTTCAAAATCACATAAATCTCATTTTATAAATCAAAATTTTATTTTGATACTTGATCCAAGTTTTCAAAAAAATACAAGTGTAACGTTTTCATTCAAATGAAAGCCTTAAATAAAGTATAATATTTTTTTGAAACAATACATTTCGGCATCCGAATAATTACTAAATCATACATAAATATCAATGATAATTTCTAAATGCTAAATAGTTCGAAAGATCACTTAAACTATATAATTTGAAAATACTAAATAGTTCGAAAAGCCACTTACATCGATTTTGTTGAACACAAAATTAATAGCCAAACAATTCTTAAATATAAATTTAGAACAAATAAATGTCATTAGAATACAATTCTATTATGTAACAGCCTTCTTATTTCTTTCAAAATAACTATAAGTATATTTACAAAAATATTCTTTCAGTCTTTAATCATTTTTCAAACAAATATTACTATTATGCCAAAACTTAAAAGTCACAAAATAATAATCTAATATTCTAAATAGTGTTGGATTTCTAAGTTAAAGACTCATAATAAAAAATATTAACTAATAATCTAAATACAAAACAATACTAATACAAAATTATTAACTAATAATCTAAATATAAAAAAATAATTAAAGCTACAAAAATAACAACAATGCAAAAATACTAATTATACTAAAAAAATATATCAATATATCAACTAACAAACTAAACATAATATAATATTTAAAACTATAAAAACAATAATAATAATGTATAAAATTAAATAAGAAACATACCCGAAATTATGAATTTCGCATATTACTTATGCCCTCAACGCCTCCCAAAAATGAAATTTTTTAACTAAGGAGGTCTTATAACAAGCCCTCACAAATAGGTCCTTACTAAAAATTAGAGACCCTTAAGTTAGTGAAATAAAACAAAGGTTAAGTTCTATTTATAGTGTAAGGGAAGTTAGGTAGTTTACCATTTACATGATGTGGGACTAACACTAAAAGCGTGGTCTTTACATGATGTGGGACTTTACACTCTAAGTTAGGAAAATTTGGGTTATTACATTAATGGCTCTTGCAACTTTAGTAGCTAGTCGACTCACTTATCATACCAGTTAACTCCACATACTGCTGTTAATTTTGTTGCAACCATATGTAGAGACCCTACCCTTCTTTATACACTTCTCACTCATCTGAAGGTTTTGAGTCTTGATGATTTATCAAATGCAGACAACAACACAACAGTAAGAAGAAGAGGAGCGTACGAGAGCACAATGAGGTAATGTTAGTAATTAGCATAAGTTATTCGTTATAATTAATATAAATTTAAAACAATCAATAGTTTATTAAACATGTGTTTTTTTCTTTTATTATGTTTGGATGATGATGCATGATGAGTTATCAAAGAGCGAGTCTATCTTTTCATTTTCCTTTACTTTTGTACCATGTACATTTAGATATTTGTTTTAATATTGTATTTGAATTTGAACTTTAGTTTAGTTTTTGTGTGTATGTGTGTGTGTATTTGGATTTCATTGAATTTTAGTTTAATAATATATAAAATATATTTTGGTTGGTTTTGATTTTGCTATTTGGTTTAATTGAGATTAGCTTGTTATATATTTGTTGTGCTATGTGTTAGGACATAAATACAGGTACAAAATATTTTTAAAAAAAATCACAAAATAAAAATATATATATTTATTTTAAAAAGAGTATTACCAACGACATTCGGTAGCTAATAAGTATAGGCAACTAAAAGTACATAGTATTAATGATTGATTTCGATAGCTTATACCCATCAACGATGGCTTTTGGTTAATAAGTATTAGCGACCGAATCTGGTAGCTAATATCCATCAGAGACTGATTTTCAGGATTAAATTATTTATTATATAAAAAATTAAATTAAAAAACAACAGCCATTGTTTCGGTTGCTTATACGTGCTGCCACAAAACTAGGTCGCCGACTCGGATCAGTGGCGATATTGATCACTAATGTCGATTGCTGATGTGTTTTTACTAACCAAATTATGTGCATCCAACACTAGTGACAAAAATCAATCACTATTACATATTAGCTATCAAAATCGATGCCCAATAAGTTGTGGTTGATGGGCTCCTTTTTTACAGTGATAAGAAATCTAAAATTCAGAAATTCAGCAAACAATCTTTAGAAAATTAAAAATGTATGCTTTCCTTATGTTTCTCCCTTTTTTCCTTCCTGGTCCATTTCCTAAGCTCCTCTAGGCCCCTAAGATTAATGTAATATTGAAAGTTCTAAAAAAAATCTACCTTCGAGATTGAATTCTATTATAACTCCAATGTCATAAAATATGCTTGTAATAAAATAAAGTGAACACAAGTATTTACGTAAAAAAAATAAAAAAATTATGGAAGGAAATTAAAAATAGACCTGCCAAACGGGATGAGACGTCCTAAATGGGCTAGGCCATAACTAAGATTGGCAAAAAAAAAATTAATTTATATTAGGTTCTAAAAGTGAGGTCCATGACCCAAGGCATAATTGGCTAGGCTGGCCCATGAATTTTTGCATATTTTTTAAAAAAAATTGAAGTTAAAAAGTAAGATCATTATAATGTTATTGAACTATTTTATGAAACAATAATAATCATCCAAGAAAAAAATGGTGTAAAACAAAACAAACAAACATTTTTAATTGATTAATACGGCATCGATAATAGATAATCAATTTTGACTAACTCACTAATTATTTTTTATTTTAATTTTTTATTTTTTATTTTTTATTTTATGTTGCATGTGTTTGCTTGTACACAATCCAAACACTATTTATAATTTATTTTATTTTCTTAACAGAATAAAATTGAATGACTCGATATCATCGTTTCTAAATAGTTCAACTACAAAAGTTAAGACACTAAATATCACTGATAAAATATAATAATTTCTTTTGATTCACAAATAATGAATATATAGTTAATACAGTCTTTCGATAAAGAGATAGAAGCAATCTTTCGATAAAGATATTGAATTTAAAGAGTAGAAATATTTGACATTAATAAGACGGATGAGAGACAAAGAGGCTGGAAATAAAAGTTGAGAAAAACAGAACTATAAATAATTTTTTTTTTCTTTGTTTATTTACTTCTAAATTTCTAAAAGAGGTGGATTTAACTCTTAATTTTAGAGTAGTGTTATAGTGGATAAAATTAGTGAAATAAATTACTTTTCAATTGCTATTTAAAAATAGTTTATACTGAGCCACCCATGGGTTAAGCTGTTTTGGACTGGGCCAAAATTTGATCGGGCCAAAAAAGGCTCAAGTTTTATTAAGCTTAAAAATATAAACACAAAATTCATTTTTTTATGGGTTAGTTAAACTGACTAAGCTTTAACCGCTTTTGCTTCTAATAACAACAAAATGATCACGTATTCAATAGGCCTTAATTGACCTTAAAATATTAGGTCCAGTCATATATAAGGCCCACTTGACTGGACCGATAGTCCTATTTGAAATAAATCAATATACTTCTATTTTATGGAATCAACACGCATAAGAAAGATAGTGATCAGGTGGTAAGAAGTTGGTATTCTCTCAGGCCTAAACCAAAGCAGAAATTTCACTCTTGTTCTCATATTTAGCTTCTTTTTTTAAATTTCATAGTTGAAAAAAATGATAATTGATAACCAAACAAAAATATTTTTTAATATTGTTGAAAAAATTTAAAATCATTCAGTTACCAACAATTTCCTTTTTTTAAAAAAAAAAATATTGCCAAAGGAAGAAAGTGTAATAAACCAAGTTGCTAGTAATAGGTTGATTGAAAAAAGACAAGCATAAATTAAAAGGTTAGCTTATTATGTTTTAGATGACCAAAGAGAAAAAGAAATATCTTAATTTATAATGATTGACTCAATGGTCCTTGATAGAAAAATGGTCAACTCTTCTTCGTCTTTTTTCTTTTATTGTGCAAAAAATAGAACATAGACGAGATATTTTAAACTCTCGACAGGACAGACATATTACGCTTACATAACTATACACATCTAAAGAAATTGTTAGAGATATAAATAACCAACTTACCACTAGACCAACGGATGATTGGTGAAAAACGGTTAACAGTAGACAGTTTTGATGGTTGTATTTTGTACGTACACCATTTTATTCTTTTACAAATTCAAGGTTAATGAGAGTTAAAGACCCGCTTTAGTTATTGGCCCAATAGACCAATTTGGAATACACCACCATTATAGAAACTGAAAAGTAAGCAAGGCTAAACCCAACAAAGATGAAACCCTTTATTTTTTCTTCTTAGTCTGGATTTTTTATTTTTAACTTTCGCGATTAATTTCCATTTTTGAGAAGAAAAAAAAACGATAAATTCTTGATGTAGTAGTCTTAAGTTGCTAAATAACGTCATATTATATCTTTATATGAAAATATAATATTTTAATTTAATCCTTTTTGCATGAAAAATAATTAAAATATGTAACGTAAACTTATGTAAAATTAGAGTCTCATTAAATATGACAATAAATTTACACTGATTATAAAAAAATTAAGAATACTTTATTTTATTTTATAACTTAAAATTTCACGTAAATTATAATCTAAAATTATGATATCACTCTCTGACACATAAATCATTTACCCTAAAATTATCACAAATGAAAAATACTCTGTCGATTTTATTTTATCTGATGTTAGAAGCCAATTCACATATATTAAAAAACTTAATTACTGTATGAATATACATAAAGAAAATAAATAACTCCAATATGAATGAAATAGATGATTGTTATATTTTTAATTTTTTGTAAGATTAATAAGAATGAGAAAGATGATTGTTAAATTCTTAATTTTTTCTAAGAGTTCAATAGAAAAAGGAGAAGATTGCACATATATGCATAAAAAATAATAATTTTAAAATGACAGATATTTAAGAATAAAAAAAAAAATTAATGCCATATATTATGAAAACGAGAGAGTACCAAATTTCCAAATGATAAACAGGTGATCCACGTCGTCAGCGTAAGTTGCGTTAAATATTAAAGTGCCGCCGCCGAATACTTTTATTTCTTTTTAATTTGACAATTCTTAATTAATCAAATCAATGCATCCACTCCAGCTTTAGCTTATGATAAACTTCCAGCTGTGTTGTTAAGGATCTGTGGGCCCACTCTCTATCTTCACGCCATTTTGTCGGCCCAACTTTGCCTGTCGGCCTATTTACCCTACCGCCCCCACTGAAGGGTAAAAAATGTGCTCCCACTACGCGTGCCCTTTAGGCTTTGGCCCGCCCTAGGCGTTTGTGCCTATGGGGGAACGTGGCACATGCCTTATCATGAATAATTATTTATTATTATTTTCACATTTATATTCCGTAAAAAATTTAGGAAGAATTATATTTATTAATACCTTTTTAAAAAATATTATAATAAAAGTATATACATAAAATATTTATAAAATTAGTATATCTTTAATATTTAATTTTTAAATTAATGTATTATTATTCCATTAATTTAATTAGGTAATTTAATAGATAGTTGGTTCTAAATTTTAAAATTCAAATTACTTAAAAAATTGAAATAAAAAGTTAAATGAAAAGTCAAACAAACAATCCATAAAAAGGGTATCTAATTAAACTGGATCTCTCAAATCTTTCTCTCTTATCAGTGTTTCTCTTTAAAGTAAATCAGTCAACCATACCGAAAATCAGCTACTCCGCTGATCATTTGGTGCAGTTTTTCGGCGCCAACACCACCAACCACACCGTTGCTACTGGTTACCTCCATAATAGTGTTTGGTTACCTCCATACTAGTGTTTGGTTACCTGAAAAAATCGAAAAATCCAACCATGAACGTAAAGACTCCATTGACACCACCATAAACGCAAATATGAAGGCATTGGAAGGGGCGCTGAAGGCAAAGACGAAGCCAAAAAGGTAGTAGAAGATGCCGCCAGCGACGGCGTCGAGGAAGTTAATGAGCATGATGTTCATGGTATTTTTGGTGCGGATAGAGCCGGCGCAGAACATGGGAAAGTTGAACTGTATAAAGAAGACGAGGTAGGAGGAGAAAAGGAGGTAAGTGGCGATTTAGGTTTCCTTATTAATGTGACATTGAATGGTTTGAATATGTTGTCATCTTTTTGTAATTATTTTGTGGATGCATTAATGATGTAATTAATTTCTAATTGTTGTATATTTTTGTAAAGAACCCAAAAATTTACTCAAGACTCATACCGATATAAATAGTTTTATGACGGGTGAACTTAGATTAAAAACGACTTCTTAGTTAAATTTAAATACGATATATTTGAATGGCGATATTTATAATTATAATAATTTATTTAATTTTAAATAAAATTATTATAATATATTATTTTAATCCATTAATTAATAAATTTATAAAAAAATGCATACCTTTTCATTCAATATGATGGCAATAATATTGACAGTCTTATTGAAAAATATTTGGTGTTTCATGATATATAAGAACAATGGATCTTTATTATTAAATTTTAATAATAGTTGGGGTAAAATATACATTGCATATATAATTAATAAGCATACATTATATATATAATAAGAATATATTATATGTATAATAGTAAAACAAAAATAAACTATTAAACTGCTTGAGATGATAACTAAAACATTTGAATTACCGGAGTCGACTCAGAACCAATAAAAGCGACTCAATATTTGTTTTATTATATATTTGTATTAATTATATTGCAAATATCATTATTTTTACAAAAAAAAAAGTTGTTAGGAGTCTTAGATTTTTATTCTTAAAATGTATCATCGTTATAATTCTTGATTGCAAGTTGATGTATTATATCATGATATACTCTTATTGTTCTAAATTATAAAATTTAGAACAAATTTTAAAAAATTAATTTAATTCGTTTTCAATTCACATTAATAAAAAAAATCATCAAGAGAATATTGTTATTTTCACAAATTTTTTTTGTTGATATTTTTATAAAATCTACCCGCATGAATGTGAGTGTCGTTATTATTTATTTGAGTGGAATTTTGTGTAACTATAAAAATTTATTGTAGAAATATTAATTCCATTCATTAGAAATTATACAAAACAATAAATCTTACAATTATGAGTATATTTTTTAAATAGTTTACGATATTTATAATTGCATTCATCAAAATTAAATTAATCTGTAATTTTTAGTTTGAAAATATTCAACATGACTTTTAAAAGTCAATCGAAAATCTTATATTTTTGTAACGGAAGAAATATAATTTAATGGCAACAATTATTTTCCTACTTTTTAAATAATTGAATTAAATCAATCTATTACCACATACAATTAGATTCAAATCACAAATCTATGGGCATTGAAATTGACTTTTACATTCAATCATTTTTTAATTAATAATTTTAGATAAGATTTAAATCATTGACATCTTTATCCAAACCGATAAATTTACTTTTACGTCTCCTTCATAATGCTTCCCTTAAAAGAGTCGGTGGTTCATTACACCGGAATAGCTTGTTCTTCTTTCTCACCTAGAGGTAGAACTATTGTATTAACGGTCTAAAGTTCGATTCTTATTTTCTATTCATATTGCGAATTTGTTTTAAAATAAACCTAGTCCCAATGCAGTATACAGTCCATTACATATGTCGATTTACTATGTCCAGTACTATATTTTACTACATTGTTGAATTTTTTCAACAAAAAAAATAATAATTTAAAAAAATCACAAATAATAAAAATGTTTCTTCCGGACCATACTCTCACTCTGTTGACAGGCCTTTGACACTATAACCAAAAAAAATAAATTGATAATTCCGTAAGATCTCACTCACATGAAGATGGATCTCATATATTATTCATATGAGTGAGATCTTGCGAAATTATCAAATTTTTTCGTAAAAATATCAATTCTAAAAAAAGGGGGGGGGGGCATTACTCCTGCCAATCATTAAATGAGTGTCTTTTTAAAGTTAATTTATAAAATTTTAAAATTTAAAATTTAAAATTCATGAGAATATAGTTTTACACCATTACTTTGAAGAGTGAAGGAATTATGGAGAGGGTAAAAGAAAATAAAATAAAAAAAGAACAGGAAAATGTAGATATACTACAATTTTACTTATGAAGAGTGAAGGAATAAAGGGGATGGTAAAAAAGAAAAGAAAAATAAAATTGCGAAAAGTAAAATGGATTGGGCTGGTGGGTGGGTGGTTACGAGAGCACGTTAAAGTTGAGCGGCCTGGGGAGTGTTTCACGCGTGTGGGGCCCAACACGATGTGGGCCATAGAAAGATACGGTCTGCTCACGTAAAGCACAAGCCAGACAAGTTCCGGAACACTAGCGCATATTAGTCGTAATTTGGAAGCAAGCAAGCAATAAAACGACATAGTTTTTTTATGAGAAAAGGGACTTTTGAGTTGCGTGTTTCAACGGTACAAGCGCGACTGCGCGAGGGGCGGGATCTCAATAGAAGTTTTTGCTTTGTTTTTTCCTTCTAAAATTTGAACATTCGTCCCATTATATGGACCGACCGATTAAGGCCCAAGTATAATATTTTTTCCCGGACTCTCAATTTTTTTAATTAAATAATTAATTTTTTATTTTTTTTATTTTGAAAATTATTTTATCAGTTTTTTCAATCAGATAATTAAACTTTTAGTTTTTTTCACTTTGAAGATTATTTTCTCAATTTTTTTTCTGATTACATCTAATTGATAATTATGTGTTTTATTTAATTTGTTTTTTTTATTGAATAAAATTATGTTCTTTCTCTTTCCCAATTTAAAATATTATTATTAATTTTTTAAAATTAATTTAAAATATTTTTAATCTCAAATTTAATAAAATATATTAAAAATTATGAAATAACAAAATTTTAATTAATAATATATTTTTTAAATATTTATTAATTTTTAAAATAAAAAAATTAAAAATTAAAAATATTAATCTATATTTAGGCCACCGATTAAAATCAGGAAGTCTATGTAGGGGTGAAAATGATCCCGAGTCGATCCGAACACCCTAATGCTCAAGCTCGACTCGGATCAAAAAATTTGTGTTCAGGTTCGACTCGAATTCGAATTGATCATTTTCAAGGCTGCTCAGATTCGACTCGATGAATTATTCGATACTACTCGGCTCGGAGTTACTCGACTCGTTTTCACAACGAGTAATTCGTGAGCCTTTATATTCGAGCTCGAGCCTAAGATGGATCACACTAAAATGAGACATAAAAATGAAAACTTAGAAAATTTTCAGATTCATTGATATATAAAAATACATGTGTTACAAAAATTACAATGATAAATTTTCAAATTCCAATATTAATTATACTATGTAACTATGATACAATTTCTAGTAAGGCAAAAATCAGTTATTCCTGCTTTCAAACTCAGTTATTCCTGGACAGCTGAACCAGACTTCCTCTCATGAACCATAATTACCAGTCACCAGATCATCAGATGCCAATGCAATCAATCCACCATGCTTAGCCCACCTGACGCAGTTAACTGACCCAAGATTTCAAATTCAGCACCAAATTTTTCATCCTGGGCAAAAGGAATAGCAAACAACAGTTGCTGGAATCAACTCATGTACAACCACCCTTGAAGACAAGCCTGACACAATTGAATCTGGGAGATAATCTTCTCTTGAAACTTCAATCCAAATCCTAGCAAATAGAATTTACTTCCCATAAGCTTGCTACTGACGGGATTTATGATACGCTAATAATACTAGCAAGGGGTTTGCAGCAAAAAAATAAATCATGGGTCTATATTACAAAATGAGAACTTTTCTACCAGTCTATATTTATCGTTGTTTTTTCCACTAGAGGATTTGCTTCCGTCATTTTGAGTACTTCTAGCTTATACAAATTTTATACCCACCCAATCTAAGCATCCACCTTGTATACCCTCTCAAGATGCATCAGAAGTTTAACAACTCATTTAAGGCTAACAATATTGATATAAAGTGTGTGCACAAACCTTGTTCCAGAAATGTAACAGATCAGCATCCCGCTGATTAACAACTTTTGATGATAGCCGCAGGGAGTTATCATCCACAAAAGTGAAGTTATCATTTGCAGGATTTATACCCATATATATGAAAAGGTCCTCCTTATTAAGCTTCATATCACCATATTGCATTACATGTGAACCCAAACACTATACAAGCTTTCAACTGCATTTGATGTTGTGGTTGCGTAAATATTTAAACCTTCGGGAAGCAGACCCTCAAATATACTTCCAGCCTCACAAGCTTCGAGGTAAAATACCTACAGATTTCACAAACATAATGCAAAAGGTATAAATTTCACAAAATATTACACAGAACTAATGCAGTAATATAAGGCAGCACACAAATGATTTACCAAGCTTTTATATGTTCCAGAAGCATGCTTCTTTTTCAAGACATCTATTAGATCATCTGCATAAATGTAAGGATATGTTGGCATCCCTGGATCCACACATGACACAGCCACTATTTTAGGATTTGAAAGCGAGTGAATGTCAACTCTCCTGCTGCACCAAACAGCAACAACCAGCAGCAGTAACAGCTAGACAAAAGCGAGTGAATGTCAACTCTCCTGCTGCACCAAACAGCAACAACCAGCAGCAGTAACAGCTAGACAGCAACAGCCAGCAGCAGCAACACCAGACAGCCTGATGCACAACCTCCTGATTGCATCTACCTGATGCACAAACATACCGTTGAACCTGCTATCAAAGAAGTTCCAGAATCTGCAATTGCAGAGCAGCCTTTATCACAGTAACCTGCATGACAGATTGACAACATATAGTGATAATAGACCAAAGGAATGAAGATATACCAAACATATAAAATTTACTAAACTTTTCTTGCAACATAAAATTTAACTACTCACAGGAGGCAAAAGAATTCATGAGCCACTAGTATACTGAACTTTCCTTTCTTCACCACATTCACATCCTCTAGTCAGTAACAGCCATGATGATGAGGAAATAGACCAAAATCAACAATCAGCAATCAGGCTTCCAACTCTAAAACAGACATAAAGGCTGCCATTAGGAAACAGACATAAACTAGATTCAAAAGCACCATTAAAATAGAAAATGCCAAAAAGAAAAAAAGATAAGAACTTATCTTTTTTCAGACTTTACATCAAATCACCAAACCAGTTTCCTTGTTGGTTGTGCATTATCAACTCAAAGCTGCAGGTCATATATTTAAACTCCAAATTCCAAACTCAAGCATTGAAACTAGTAGTAAAAAGTTCATAAACCAAATTCATAAACTAAATTCCAAAATGCTAAAAAGGAAATCCAAAGTTCCAAACAAAATAACAGTTCACAAGTCCAAACAAAATAACAGTAAACAACAATTTCTTCACTGTATAAGCACTTCAGTATCCTGCATTGAATCTTCATCAACCTACATTGTCAAACAATTAATATTAGTCCATGATATTATTTGCATATGTATTTATTTATGAAAAAAAAGCTAAACAAATTAATACTTACATTCATGCTTTTCTTAATCCTATACTCAGCTCGCAACCAATCACCTGTGCAAATCAAAGCCTCAACTGTATCAGGCTTCAAAGAGCTCCTAAACTGATCAAGAACCCTTCCCCCAGCACTAAATGTTGATTCAGAGGCCACTGTACTCACAGGGATGGACAATATATCTCTTGCCATCCTAGACAAAACCTTGAATTTTAAAGTGTTTGCCTTCCACCATTTTAAAGCATCAAAATTATCATCAGCATTACAAATCAATCTCCCTTCTTCCAAGTAAATTTCCAAATCAGACTTCAAACATGGGGATGCAATGTCCATGTTTTGAGCCCAACTGTCAAACTCTGCTCTACTCTTGGTCTTACTCTTAGAACCACCAATAGAAACCACTGGTTTAACACTATTTCTAGCACTTGAAGTTTCACGTATACTATTAACAACTTGTTCTGCATTGTAAAGTGCCACATATTCATCAAACAGTTCTTGCAAAGCATTTTGAACAAGTGTTAAGTTCCTCTTTGCTTCAAACTCACTGACATACATCTTTGGGAAACAGAATATAACTAATTGCATCTTATATCTTGGATCTAAGATAGATGCAATAGCCATCAGTATGTTGCATTGTCCCCAATATTTATCAAACTTCTCTTTCATCTTATAAGCCATTTCTTTCATGTATTCACAATCATCAACAATAGTTTCATTCAACAGCTCCTTGATTTTCCAAATCTCAGGTAAAAACAGATTGGAAGTAGGATATTCACAGCCAGAAAACACATTTGTTGCTTCATTAAACACTTCTAAAAATTTAATAACCCTCTCAGCCCTGTCCCAATCTTCCTTACTAGGCAAAAAGTTATAATGAAGGTCTCTCTCTCTGTACAATGGAAACACATCCTTGAATTGCAAAGCAGACTCTAACATGGCATATGTGGAGTTCCACCTAGTGGGGACATCTAAGATCAATCTTTTTGAAGATGGTAATTGCAAATTTTTTACAATCTCACCAAATTTATGAAGACGAGATGGAGACATTTTCAAGTACTTAACAGTCTCACGAATATTTTGAATAACATTTTGGATAATCCCCAAACCATCTTGCACCATCAAGTTAAGAATGTGGGCACAACATCTAACATGAAATATTTTACCACTAAAATAAAGGCCTCCTTTCAATGTAAAATGATCCCTAAGATGCCTTACAGCAGAATCATTTGCAGATGCATTATCAAGAGTTATAGTAGATATTTTATTTTCAATTCCCCACTCAGTTAGACAATGCAAAATAGAATCAGAGATCATAAGACCATTGTGTGGAGGTGCCATGCTACAAAAATTGATAACCCTTTTATGCAAGTTCCAATCAGAATCCAAAAAATGAGCAGTTAGGCACATATAACCAATAGTTTGATTAGAAGTCCACAAATCAGATGTTAAACTTATTCTACTAATACCATCAAACAGAATCTTAATTTTTTTCTTCTCCAAAGCATAAAGCTTCATGCAGTCACTCCTTACTGTAACCCTACAAATTGGTTCAAACCTTGGATTCAAAGTTTTCAAAAATAATATGAAAAATTCATGTTCAATCATTCGAAAAGCGTATTCATGCACACATATCATCTTAGCAAAAACCTCCCTGACTTTTTCTTTATCATACTTAAAGAAATTCAAGTTACCAGTTTTACCTTGCATTTCTAAAGTAGGATAAGATAATACCTGCTGCTTAGGTTTTCCAGACCCAGAAATTGAAGCTAGTCGAATAGAGCAAGAGTTCATGTGCCTATTCAAATGACTGGTAGACCCAGTATTCTGAAGTGCAAGCCTTGTATGGCAATGCTTGCACTCAACCTTCTTGGTTCCATCGGTTAATGTCACAACGATAAACTCCTCCCATGCTTTTGAGGTCTTTTTTTTTCTTTTTTTTCCATGCTCAGGTTCAGCCTCAACCTCAGTGGCATTTTCAGGCTGAGAATCACCAGAACCAGAGGAATTAAACAGTTGACTAATTATAACTTGAGATGAGTTTTCAGTTTGTGTAGTTGGCACTTGAGATGGATCTTCAATCAAGTTTATGATCTCGTTATTACCTCAAACAATGAAACAAACAAATAATCAGAATCAAATCAATCAATATTAACTCATAACAAATTAACATTTAACAATATAACATGTATTACTGTATTATAATTATACATATATAAATCAGTTAATATATATGTATTACTGTATATACCAGAAACATCAACGTCTTCCATTTAATCCGATCGAATTGAAACTTGAAACTTGAAAGCTAGAAATTTGGGTTTCAAAATTTCTGATTGGGGATTTTTGGTAAACTAGAAGTGATCAAAAATTGTGCTGGCTGACTTATAGTTACAGAGTTACAGTTACACTTCGAGTAATTAAGTGAAACAAGGATTTGGGTTTCGATTAATTAAGTGAAAGAGAAGAAGAAGATATTAATTGACTTACACTTCAAAGTTCGAACTTCATCAATCGTCTTTTGGGAAACAAGGATTTTGTGCTGATTCGGTCATCAGTTGATTCAGTTCTCACGCCCAACAAATCTCGAGCCTTGAAACATTAAATGATTCTGCAGTAAACGAAGAGGCGACTGGCTAGGCGAAGAGACGAAGAGAGTAGAGAAATCAGAGAGTGTGGATCGAGTGTGGATCGAGTATGTATCGATCCCCTGAACGAGTAGGTTCGTCGAGTAAGAATCGAGCATGGATCAACTGAATGAGGCAAGCTCGATCCCTGAAATGAGCGAACGGTATCATGCTCAGATTCGAGTTCGGTATCATTATCCCTTATACGAGCATGGTTCATGTTCGGTTCAGATAACAACCGAATCCGAGTCTGGGTTCATATTTTCGGATCGAATCCGAGCCGGGTACCGAACTGTTCGGATCGGTTTTCACCCCTAAGTCTATGGCCAGTAATTGGTAAAAGATTTCAACAAACAGGTGTGTCCCACTTCTTGTTATAATCAATCTAATTAATGTATATATGTTATGTAGGAAAACTGTTATATCTTAAGACTTTTATATATCAACTGTTTTTTTTTTATTGTGAGTTACGTTAGTAATTATAATTAATTATAATATTTTAAAGATATATTAAATATAATAAATTATTTTTATAATTTTATCAAATCTTATATATTAATATGCATCATAATCATAATTTGATAAAAAAAAAATCTAATACATAACTGAACTCTATATTATATTTAAGTTGCAATTGTAAGTGGAGATAGAAAATAACCTATATAGTGCTACACATAAAATTTTTTTTACTAGTTTTATCATGGTTCTTATTAAAATAAATAACATTAGAAGTTTTAAATTTTTGATCTCAAATAACGTGCATTGAATTAGACAAAAAATATTTTATGACATAATCAATTACAAGAGACCTAGTCAACTAATGTAATAATGACACATTATTTGAGAAATTTTTTCAAACAAAAACTATGAGAATCATAGCATTATCCTTAGGTCTTACATTGGATTCAGTTTTATTGATATTGTAATAGTAATAATGTAGGTCATGTTTTTTTTTTTTTGATTAAATAGTCTAAAAGATTGAATTATATTAAAATTGTAATCTTTTACATAAGATGAAAGGATCACAATAAAATAATTGAAATAATAATTCTTTTAAACAAAATAACATATAATCAAGAAAAATGGTCATTCGTAACAACAATGCTATTGAACACCATATAAACCACGAAATACAGTCATATCCCAAAAATAATACTCCCTCCATCCACCTTTATTTGTTTTAATTGAATTTTTATGGTCAACTTGACCATATTTAGAATTAAAATTTATTCTTAAGTTTATTAAATATAAGTACAAAACTATTATAATAAGAAAGTATATCAAATATATTATCAAAATTCAATTATTTCATTTCAAAATTTTTAATACATGTGTTTAATTATTAATCTTAAAATTAGTTTATTTGAGCATAAAAAATCAATTAAGACAAGTAAAGTTGTATAGATGAAGTAATAGAATATGCAAATCTGAACCGTTATTCAATACGAGTAATGAAAGAACAAGTTGTCATGATAACGTCACATCCAATTTTGAATAATCCATCTTTAACAAATCATACACACAAAAACTTTCGAACGAAAAAAAAAAACTTTCAAATGGAGAAAACAAAATCTCTCAAGATATGATAATAAAATTCTTTTATAAAAAAGAAGAAGAAAGAGATTAGTTATCTCAAAGAGAAAACAAGTCCAACAAAAGAAGAAAATAAATTTCATAAGGAGAGAGAATAATTTATTAGATAAAAATAATAGAGATCTAGATGATGGTATGTGTGTGTGTGTCTTAAAGAAGAACACTCTCTAAATCTAAGATGGGGACTAGGGTTCTTAACTAAAGAGGATGATCGATTATATTAACTCTCCAAAATGAAGTTTTCAAAAAATAATAATAAAAATGTTGAGACTCTTTAGTATTCAAATAAGATAGTAACTTTTGTTTTAATTTGTATTTAACTTAGTAGACAAAATTTAGTCACTTGAAAGTCTTGAATATTTTACTTAAATTATTATGTAATTGTATAAAAATTTGTTAACTATTAAATAAATAAGAAAAAAAACTAAATCATTGCATAAGCTTATTCACAATATTGAATATATATATATATATATCTTTTATTTTGTGTTGGTAAGCAATTGTGCATTCACTCATCCTCACTTGATTATATTTAAAAATAAATAATTTGTTGTTTTTGTAAAATCTTCGGTAGTATTTTACTAAATTATATTTGTACAGAACATGCTCGATCTCTCGCAAATAATTCTTAACTAGACACACTTAATGAAACAGTCAGTTAATTATTTTAGCTACTAATTTCAAAATTCACAAAGCCCTAATGGCACGTTACTCTCGTTCTTCGATAAATGTATTATGTTGAAATCCACCCGTCGTTATGGAGCACGGTTTGATGGATTTGTACGGTCTGATGCGATAAGCTAGAATACACACTTTAAAATGTAAAGATTTTTAACAAAAATACTATTACAAAGAAATTCAAATAGTGCTTAGTTATATAATTTTATAAGTTCTTTATAAAGTATTAATGATAAATTTAAAGTAATTTTATGGTACGGGAATTTTTATTATTTTTTAACAATTTAAAAATATTTTTGTAATTTTTTACATTTTCAAAAATGTTTCAGTCAAAAACACAAATTTTATGCTGCAATTAAAAATGTTTTTAAACTCAAATATCTGATCTTTAATTTATTTTTTTTAAAGAGTTATCAAACTCCAAAATATTGTTATTTTTAATTTAAAAATGCTTTTAATCCAGCCAAATGCGCGCTATCCTAAAAGGGCTCATAATCTTATTTTATAAGTCATATTTAATTTTGTAAATAAACAATATTTATGCATGAAATACATATTGGTTGCATTCTCAAGTATACATTTTCCACTTTCTCATAACAATATGTCACTCGACAAAACTCCTCATTGAGGCACCTACTATATAAGTACAACACATATTATAATTACACTAGTATCCGATAGTACATGTTATGGGGGGATAAAATAAGAATTTTATAAAATTTAAATAATTAAATAAAAAGAATTTTTTTTAATAAAAAATAACAAAATAAGAATTATGATAAAACTCTAAGGGCATTCTTGAAAAAATCTAAAAGCTTCACAGAAAGTGTTAACAGCTGGAATCCTCCACTTTATATATTAGATATATAAATTGATTCATGTTAAGATTATAAATTTTCACTTTCACTATTATAAAATAATTAATATAGTTAAAAAAAAGTTTGAATTGACATTCTTATTTTAACAATAAAATATTGTAGCATGATTTTATATATAACTTTTTTCTAAGTGTCTTTGCAATGCTTTTAGCAAGTTATAAGTTCTAAATACATATTTATTTATTATATTTGTAACTATATTAAATATAATAAAAGATATAATGCATAATATATTCTTGAAAACACGCCTACATATTCCTATTAAAAATATTAAAAAGATTTTTTTTTTTTTTTTTATGAAATTGAGGAGTACATACTCGCGTGTGTGATTCACCATAAAACTCTCTTTTATTGAAGCGAAGTGTATACGTTTTAGATACCGAGTAACAAATATCTCTTTTTTCGATTTAGCTTATTTACTTGTCTGAAAACTTAACACTTGTTTTTTTATTGATTCCAGAGACGATGACTAAACAGAATTATTGAATTTGACAAATATATTATGACAGTAACAGATATATCTAAAAAATTAATAAGCAATTATTTTATTGTATATTTACTTGGGAAAAAAACAATTTGTTGGTAAGTTGGTGAATAATTAGATGTGATGGTTCGGGTGAATAAGTGATTGGCATGACATTTAGATGGGAAGAGTGATACCCGTTTGTGTTTTGTGTTTTAGCTTTAATAATTTTATTTAGTTTAAAATTTAATTATTTTATTTTTTAATTAGTCATAGGAAATTAGTTTATTACTATAAATATGTTATTAAGGCTTGTTAATTAGTAGAAACGTTTTGATCAATATTAATATTGTTATCTTTTGTTCTTTTTTGTGAGTTCATTTTTATTTTTTTTTGTAGATTTGTGCGTTTATTGATACGTTTAAACCTACAAATCACGTTTATGCCAGAGCGTTACAATCTAACCATATTTCGTTGTGTCAATTGGCATCATAGCTTGGATATATAATTGTATCTAAATAAGATGATAGCTGATTGAACCTTGTGCATTATCTCTAAAATTTTCTAATTTTTGGTAAAAATTAAATTTTAAAACTAAAAATTGCATAACTCTTAGTTGACAGGTACGTACATATGGGGTTCAGCAGCTGTCCCAAGAGGTGAAGCAGCGGACTTAGCGAGATTAGGGCGAGACGAGCACAGTCAAAAAAGTACTCCCATATGTGTCTTTTATGGGTGTAAAACTATAGTCTTTACCACTTGCTTTACTATCATAACGGAGGGACCACATTAAAAAAATTGGGCTTACAGAATACTTCAGGGCTGGAGTGAAGAGCCACAAAAGCACCTGCCAGGAACTGTATGTACCAAGGCTGAGCATAATTTTCATTTATCTAAAAATAAAGGGAAAAAAGGCACATTTCGTCGTCCATAATTTCATCTTCTTTTGCGGGCGAAATTTCATCTTCTTTTGCTGGCAGAAATTGGTGATCTAATTTTGGCAAATTACTAGTTAGTTCCATTGTGTTAAAAACAGGTTTTATATTGTTACTTCAACTTTTAATCATTTACAAATTGGCCCGTTGCTTATATACATATCTAAATTTGCCATATAATTTTGAAACTTTCATAATTCAGCCCCTCAAAATATTTTGTTTGGTTGAATTTTAACCTTATGGATACAAAGAATCCTAGTATGAATTTTATGAGAGTTCCCATCTATGATGATATTTCTTATTTTGACTAAGGGTACGCATCAAATTATTTTATTTATTGGTTGTTTGATATTGAAAAATATTTTTATTTTTATAATATCCATGAAGAGAATAAGGTCAAGTTAATAGCAAATAAACTTGTTGGGTATGTAGTTGAAAGTTGGACTGACATTGAGTATGTGAGATCACGTAGAAGTATGATAATTTTTTTTTATTGGGAAGATATGAAAGATATGTTGATTTTTGAATATTATTGGAAATACTTCACGTACATTCATTACAAGTTGGATCAATGGGTTGCAAAATTTGTGTGACATTATCATGAGTTTCAAGTTAATCCTTTAATTAAATGCCAACAAATTTTATAGAAGTTTTAAAACACATTATCCAACATCTCTACCTCCATTAAAAATTGTAAGTTCAAGAGACCTATTGAGATTTCCTCAGTTGTTCAAAAGTGATAAGCATATTATATATACATTTATTTCTTTCAAATATAGATTTATTAGTTTATTTTATGTTTATTTTATTTTAGTTAGATTTATTTTGGTGGACATGTGTTGAAAGTTTTAAAAGCTCAATATTAAAATAAATAAATAATATTTCATGCTTAATTTGATAGTTTAATATGTCCACCAAACTATAGTTATTCTTATTTACTTGGAGTCCCACTTAAATTAATTTGTTGGCATGTTACTTTGTTTTCAGAACTTGGACTCATTGTGCCTATTTGCTCGAGATAAGGAAAACTGCCACCCATGTGAGATAAAGTTGTTGGATAGAAAGGTAAATGAATAAAAAATTCAAAAGTTGGGAAGATACAAGATAATAGACTTCATTGCTTAGCAGATTACGTCATGTGAAAAGATAAAGAAATAGTAATAAGGGATAAACATCAAAGAAGAGTTGCAACATTATAAATAGAGCATCACGCTGGGAGCAACATCACGGGAGGATTTGTAAAGCACAATAGTAGCTCAACAACCTTGCGGGATCACATAAGAAAAACAATGCAAATCAGCGGCAACTTAACAGATTAGAACAACAACAGTGCAATAATATCATGTTGGGTTATAACTTATGTTAGGGTTTCGACACAGAGAAAACAACGGAATTTCAAAAAAATTTCAAAACCCTAAGACAGGATCCATGCAAAACCATATCAATTCAGATGTTTAGATTATTTACCGATTATTCGAGATGGACAGGAGACGATGGAATTCTGAAACGGCTTCGAATCTTCAACGCAATCCAGCGACTACGTCTCTACAATATCCACACGAACGCTCCGCGAACCGTCACACGATCTGCAACAAAAAAGATCTGCAGTACTAGTCACCAAGATCAGGATTTCTGAATTATTTTTCTCTCTAGCCTCTTTCTGAAAGCGGCTAGGGTTTTAGTTTTTCCTTACGTGATTAAGACTACTGATATATCATATATATAGTAGTTAATAAGAATTAACCAAAACCTAAAATAAATAGAAAAATAAAATCCGAATTTATATATATTATATTTTAATTAAGTCTTACTTAATTAATATACATATATACAAATTATCCTATTAATTTAAATTCATAATTTTTAAATACTATCAATCATATTGACATATTTAAAATACTTACAATTTAAATTAATTCCTTTTTAAATACGTTCTAAGTGTTTGACCCTATAGGTTATTATTATGTTGGCAATAATTTTAAAATCATATTATAAAATTATAAACAGTGAGCGGCATCTAGTAATGCATCACTGTTACCCAAATAATAATAAGATCGGTGATTCGATACAACCTTTTTGTGACCAATGTTTCAATGTAATTTAATCCTTTTAACCTTATATCCTAGATTAAACTCGAGACATGGAATGTGTCGTACTTTTCATAATTTAATCTGAGTTTTCTTGATCAATGAGTAGACTATATGAAACAAATCACTATTTGAGCATGACCATGCATTTCATAGTCCTACTCATAAGTCAGTCCAGTACATTGTTCTCTAACATGTACCTATGCATTGACTCAAATATCTCATATATTTATGACCAATGAGATTTGGCCATTAGTCAATCTACATATTAGTCTCAATGCATCATTGTTGTCCCATTAACAATGATACGAGACTAGGGACATTTAAGAGTAATGATACTAACTGTAATTATATGATCTCATGTTCAAGTCACATACTCGAAGTTATATAATTTGTATCACTATTCTAAGGACTTTTATTATGTTAACATTTATATAACGCAGTAAATAAAAACATAATAAAATAATATCATTTATTCAATCAAATATAATATCGAGAAAAGTTAAGCAATTACATCAAATAATTGGCCTCTAGGGCATAAACTCTAACAATATCCCACTTGCACTAGAGCCAATCACTCATGTATCTAATACCCATGGAACTAGTGTGACATTTGTGCTTCTGCTGCGACAAAGCCTTGGTTAGTGGATCTGCAATATTATTATCTGTTGACACTCTGCATATATGTACATCTCCTCTATTAATGATTTCACGGATGAGATGATACCGCCTAAGTATATGCTTGGATCCTTGGTGAGATCTGGGTTCCTTAGTCTGTGCAATGGCTCCATCATTATCACAGTATAACTCAACTGGATCAACAATGGTTAGAACAACACCAAGTTCAGTGACAAACTTTTTAATCCATACAGCCTCCTTGGTTACACTAGAAGCAGCAATATACTCAGCCTCTATTGTAGAATCAGCTACTGTCTCTTGCTTTGAATTTTTTCAGCTAACAACATCACCATTAATGCAAAACACAAAACCTGACTGAGATTTATAGTCATCGCTGTCAGTCTGGAAACTAGCATCTGTGTAACCTTTTACTGCCAATTCATCTTCACCTCCATATACCAAGAATGAAATCCTTAGTCCTTTTTAGGTACTTGAGGATATATTGTTGACTGCTGTCCAGTGACCTTCACGTGGATTCAACTGGTATCTGCTCGTCATGCTCAAAGCATACGAAACATCCGGACGAGTACATATCATTGCATACATGATAGATCCAATTGCCGAAGCATAATGGATCTTTCTCATACGCTCCTCATCATCTTGTGATTTAGGACATTGGGTCTTAGAGATCTTTACACCATGAGTCATGGGTAAGTGTCCTCTTTTTGCCTCTTGCATGCTGAACCGTTTCAGCACTTTATCAATATATGTACTTTGACTTAGGTCAAGTATTTTTCTCGATCTATCTCGATAGATCTTGATACCTAAAATGTAGGTTACATCATCCAAATCTTTCATGGAGAAATATTTTCCTAATCATGTTTTTACAGCCTGTAAGGAAGGAATGTCATTCCTAATAATTAATATGTCATCAACATATAATACCAGGAATACAATGTGACTCCCACTAACCTTCTTATATGCACAAGGTTCATCTTCATTTTTTATAAAGCCAAACTCTTTGACTGCTTCATCAAATAGAAGATCCCAACTCCGAGAGGCTTGCTTCAATCCATAAATGGATCGCTGCAGCTTACATACCTTTCCAGCGTCCTTTGGATTGACAAAACCCTCAGGTTGTGTCATATACACATTCTCAAGGAGATTTCCGTTAAGGAAAACAATTTTGACATCCATCTGCCAGATTTCATAATCATAAAAGGCTGCAATATCAAGTAAGATCCTGATGGATTTAACCATTGCCACCAGAGGAAGGTTTTATCATAGTCAACACCTTGAACTTGTTTGAAACCTTTTGCTACCAGTCGGCCTTTATAGGTTTGTACATTACCATCCATGTCGGTTTTCTTCTTAAAAATCCATTTGCACCCGATTGGTTTTACCCTTTCGGGTGGATCAACCAAAGTTCATACTTGGTTAGTATACATGGAGTCCATCTCAGATTTCATGGCTTCAAGCCATCTCTCAGAATCTGTTCCATTCATAGCTTCTTGGTAGGAAGCAGGCTCATCCTGATCTATAAGCATCACATCGCCGTTTTGAGTCACAAGAAATCTATAATATCTCTCGGGCTCTTGGCGTGTCCTACTAGATCTACGAATGCCTTGTGTAATTTGAGCAGGTTCACTTTCCACAATATCTTGTGGTTCCTGCTCATGTTCCAACTCAGGTTCAATGATATTTTGTGGTTCACAAATTTCTTCGAGTTCTACTTTCCTCCCACTATTTCCTTTAGAGACAAATTCTCTTTCTAGAAAAATATCAGTTCGAGAAACAACCACTTTGTTCTCAGAAGGTTTCTAGAAATAATACCCTTTTGTTTCCTTAGGGTATCCCACAAAATTACATTTGTCAGATTTGGGTCCGAGCTTGTCAGAAGTCAGACGTTTTACAAACGCCTCACAACCCCAAATCTTCATGAACGACATACTAGGACGTTTCCCAGTCCACATCTTATATGGTGTCTTTTGAACCGTCTTTGTAGGAACACGGTTAAGTGTTAATGCAGCTGTCTCTAGGGTATGACCCCAGAAGCTTATTGGAAGATATGCATGACTCATCATTAATCGTACCATGTCCAACAATGTGCGATTCCTCCTCTCAGACACACCATTCTATTGTGGTGTTCCAGGTGTAGTGAGTTGTGATATAATACCACACTCCTTTAGAAGGTCATCAAAATCTTGACTTAAGTATTCACCACCTCGATCGGATCAAAGGGCTTTTATGCTTTTGCCAAATTGGTTTTGAACTTCATTCTTGAATTCCTTAAACTTTTCTAAGGATTCGGATTTGTGTCTCATAAGATACACATATCCATATCTACTGAAGTCATCGGTAAATGTAATGAAATAATAGAACCTACCTCTTGCTAATAAACTCATGGGTCCACATACATCACTATGTATAAGTCCCAATACATCACTAGCCCGTTCACTGTGACCAGTGAAAGGGGATTTAGTCATCTTGCCTAATAAACAAGACTCGCATTTCTCATATGATTCAAGATCAAATAAATCCAAAAATCCATCTTTATGGAGTTTGAATATGCGTTTCTCATTTATATGGCCTAAACGACAGTGCCAGAGATATGTCGAATTTGAATCATTTGATTTAAATCGTTTTGTATTTATGTTATAGATAGACATCTCTAAAGCAAGAATATAAAGACCATTAAACAATTGTGCAACACCATAACATATTTCATTTAAGTAAAACGAACAATTGTTGTTCTTTATTAAAAACGAAAAACCTTTCTTGTCCAAACAAGAAACAGAAATAATGTTTTTGCTCATAGCAGACACAAAATAACAATCCTCTAACTCTAATACTAGCCCAGTGGGCAAAGATAAATGATAAGTTCCTACGGCTAGTGCAGCAACTTTTGCTCCATTCTTAACTCGTAGGTCAACTTCTCCTTTTGTCAAAGTCCTACTCCTTCGGAGTTCCTGCACATTAACATAAATGTGAGAACCACATCTAGTATCCAATAACCATGATGTAGAAGTGGACAAATTGACTTATATAAGATATATACCTAAATCAGAAGTCGTACTTCCTTTCTTTTTCTTGAGTTCTTCCAGATATGCATGATAATTCCTCTTCCAGTGTCCAGGTTTTCCACAGAAGTGACAATCACCTTCTTTAGCTACCCCACCTTTAGGTTTTAAAGCCTGTTTAATTTTGAAATTGGGTTTGGCACCAGATTTAGATCATTTCTTCTTCTTGCCTTTCTCTTTTCCCTTAGCATTCTCTTTTTATGCTATCATTATGGGATCGGGTCCTGCCTTTTTCATGTTATTCTTGGCAATTCTTAACATGCTCAACAACTCAGCAAGTGGTTTCGTAATTTCATTCATGAGGTAATTCATGACAAATTAAGAGTAGCTGCTGTTCAAAGATTGCAAAACTAGATCAGTTTGGGCTTCCGCAGTAATCGAAAAACCCAACCTAGCAAGGTACTCAATATACCCAATCATTTTCAAAATATGTGGACCAACTGGATCACGTTCACTCATCTTGTAGTGATACAACGCTTTGCTTGTATCATACCTCTTTTGTCGAGCATGCCCTGCAAACAATTTCTTGAGATGCTCGATCATCTTATAAGCATCCATTAACTCATGTTGCTTCTGAAGCTCAGAGTTCATAGTTGCTAGCATGAGACAACTGACGTCCAGAGCATCATCTTGATGCTTCTTGTAAGCCTTATGCTTTGCACGTGGTGCAGTGTTAGCTGGTGCTGCAGGAATGGGCCCATCAAGGACATAGAGCTTGCGCTCTTGTTTGAGGACAATCCTCAAGTTCCTATGCCAGTCTAGGAAATTAACTCCACTCAGCTTTTCCTTCTCAAGGACTGATCGTAGTGAAAGACTATTTGTGTTGTTGGTTGCCATTGATATCTACAATTTATAAGTGCAAAAATAATAAGTCAAATTGCAGAGTTTTGATATTATGTAATTGATAATAGTACATTCCAAATATACCTCCCACTATTTTAATCAAATTAATAGCCCTCACCATTAATTCAGAAAACATTTTCTATTAAATCTTTCTAGTGAACTAAGATCCATATTTCATTACGCCTTGAGTTAGCTTTGGCTAATCTCTTAAAACATAATTATTTAGGTAGACAACCATTTGTCAATTATATCATATATAACTCTTAGATAGTTTGGTGAACAACATTTGTTCTAGTCCATCTAATGGTACCTGCCAAACTCTATGCCTCTAAGTCCACAATCCTATTGAGATAACTTAGTTAAGTCGGGCCCAATGATTTTAACATTTTAGATATCATAATTATCCTATCGCATCTTACCAAGATAAATGGGGTACTTTGCTTTGGCAAACCTACATTCATCGATTAAGGTCTTGATGAGTGTCATTCATTGGAAGACATCTAATTTAGACTTAATAATTTTATGAGGGATTTTATTAATTAATTTAGATCTCACCAATTTTAATCTTATTAAACATGCATGTTATTTATCATAGCATATCGTATACAAGCATAAATAAAGTGCAAAAAATTAAACGTGTCACAGTTATGGCCCAACCCTATGTCAATCATTTCAAGCTAATGAAAAGATTGAAGGTCAGTTTAAGGTGGTAAAATGTCCTCAAAATAGTAGCTTCGTAGGACCATCCTCGTACACGTGTGTCTCCTCTCCATCGTCATCTTGATTACACTTGTACATTACATGTTATAAAGAAACCTCGAGTTACATTCGAGGGGATTTAGATGAGAAGAGAATATTACATCAGAATATAGAAAGACACAACATGCAAGCCGTATTTCAAAAACCACTAATCTTATGGGTCAAAAGAGCCATAACTGTGCACCATGCATATCATAATAAGCACATAACACAATTTATATCATTTAAAAAAAATTATAAAAATATTTGGGGTCACGACCATCGTGCGCTACGGCGGGGGGGTCCAAGGGGGGGACTCCCCCCCTGGCAGTGGCGAGCGGGGTCGGGGGCAGCGCCCCTGGAAATTTTATTTTATTTTTTTAAAACTACAATCTGTATATGAATATCTGAAACAATTTCAGAATCATATACAATCCAACATAGTAACAATACACCCAGAACATATCATATATGTCCAAGTTCGATTAATCATATTAAATCGAATCTTCATGCTTCTATTCCAATTAGAACAGAAGACGTACTGTTATTCCACCTTGTAGGATACGATTAACAGAAATCATATACATGCATATATATTACAGATTTCCAGAATAACCATACATGCAGAATATCATATATTCAATTTCAGATCGGTAAACATGCATATATATTATAGATTTCCAGAATACCCAAACATGTAGAATATCATACATTCAATTTCAGATCGGTAAACATGCATCATCATACATCATATATATCGAATATAATTAAAACACGTAATCTGAATCAATCATTTCGTAAGTAGCTCTAATACCACTGTTAGGGTTTCGACACAGAGAAAGCAGCGGAATTTCAAAAAAAATTCGACACCCTAAGACAAAATTCATGCAAAACCATATCAATTCAGAGGTTTAGATTATTTACCAATTATTCGAGATGGATAGGAGACGATGGAATTCTGAAACGGATTCGAATCTTCAACGCAATCCAGCGACTGCGTCTCTACAGTATCCACACGAACGCTCCGCGAACCGTCACACGATCTGCAGCAAAAGGGATCTACGGTACTAGCCACCAAGATCAAGATTTCTGAACTATTTTTCTCTCTAGCCTCTTTCTGAAAGCGGCTAGGGCTTTAGTTTTTCCTTACGTGATTAAGACTACTGATATATCATATATATAGTAGTTAATAGGAATTAACCAAAACCTAAAATAAATAGAAAAATAAAATCCGAATTTATATATATTATATTTTAATTAAGTCTTACTTAATTGATATACATACATACAAATTATCCTATTAATTTAAATTTGTAATTTTTAAATACTATCAATCATATTGACATATTTAAAATACTTACAATTTAAGTTAATTCCCTTTTAAATACGTTCTAAGTGTGTGACCCTATAGGTTATTATTATGTTGGCAATAATTTTAAAATCATATTATAAAATTATAAACAGTGAGCGGCATATAGTAATGCATCACTGTTACCCAAATAATACTAAGATCGGTGATTCGATACAATCTTTTCGTGACCAATGTTTCAATGTAATTTAATCCTTTTAACCTTATATCCTAGATTAAACTCGAGACATGGAATGTGTCATACTCTTCATAATTTAATCTGAGTTTTCTTGATCAATGAGTAGACTATATGAAATAAATCACTATTTGAGCATGATCATGCATTTCATAGTCCTACTCATTCAAGAAGCCTATGGATATCACTCCCTAATTTATAGGAGGGTTAAATTCCATCTAGATCACTCATATTTCTCACACGATTCATGATGTACCCAATAATCACCTTTATTGTCCACCCTATTAAAGGTGACATTTGATGATATCAAAGTACGTAAATTCTCGTGTAATAATATAGTTATCTCAGGTCGGAGGATCATTACATCATTGTCACTATGAGAATTTCTTATAACACTTTGCATAATGCTCCACATAGAATTCTCACGGTGGGTCAGTCCAGTACATTGTTCTCTAACATGTACCTATGCATTAACTCAAATATCTCATATATTTATGACAAATGAGATTTGGCCATCAGTCAATCTATATACTAGTCTCAATATATCATTGTTGTCCCATTAACAATGATACGAGACTAGGGACATTTAAGAGTAATGATACTAACTGTAATTATATAATCTCATGTTCAAGTCACATACTATAAAATTTGTATCACTATTCTAAGGACTTTTATTATGTTAACATTTATATAACACAGTAAATAAAAACATAATAAAATAATGTCATTTATTCAATCAAATATAATATCGAGAAAAGTTAAGCAATTACATCAAATAATTGGCCTCTAGGGCATAAACTTTAACAACTTAAACTCTGCTTTTGCTTTTACTTTTATCATGTACTGCTAAACAAACTTTGAGTTGTAGAATGAAACGATATTTAACTATGTGTAGATTGAAATTCATTATAAATTCTTAATTTGGTTTTAATGATTAAAAATTCTTATTTATTTGATTAATTTAAATTAAATTGTTTCATTTTTAATGCCATGTATTTTAAATAGTTTTAATTAATTTACTTTAATTTAATTCGGATTAAGATTTAAACGTTTTAATTAATAAGTTATATTATTTATTTTTTAAAAAGTGGATACATATAATGCTTTGGTCTTATACATTAAGTCTTGAAAATAAGAATTTACAATTTTTTTTATGAACTTAAATGAAAAATCTTAAGAAAATATTGAATTAATTTTCAAATTGCTATTTCGAATTACTAATGAATAGTAAGACAAACATAGACTTAATTATAAGAAAAGGAGCCTTAGGGACGAAAACTTAAACCCACCCTTGTGAAACTTCAGTTAGTTGATAGATTTGTCAAGGTTCCTAGGGGTACTATTGAACATGTCTTGATCAAGGTTGATAAATTTTACTTTTTCGTGGACTTTATTGTCATAGATACTTAACCTGTAAAGAATGTTAATGCCCAGATTACTGTGATTTTAGGGCGACCTTTCTTGGCCACCTCCAACGCGATAATCAATTGTCGCAATGAGGTTATGAAACTCCCTTTTAGGAATATGACTGTAGAACTCAATGTGTTCCACGTTTGTCAACAACATCCTGATCAAGATGACCTATGTGATGTTAGTGTTATTGAGAGTGTTGTCCATGATTCCTTTAGGCATTCATCCTATGATGATCCGTTAGAAACATGTTTGGTTCATTTTGGCAAGAATTTTGATGATGATGTTGTAATTAATGAGGTGAACTCTTTATTAGAATATGTCCCATTAATGAATACTGGCAAATGAAAAGATAAGATTGAACCTCTCTCGCGTTCTAAATTTATACCTCTTTTAGAACTGACACTCCAACCCATGATCCAAAAGTTGTCTATGACTCAAGTGATGAATGAAAATAAACTTATGGTTGTAGATGATCCAATAGGCTTTTTTTAAAATCATCTCGATTGAAATTGGGATGAGTTTGAATACTTGGATAAGGTTAACGAGTTGTTGATGTCCACTATACATGAGTCAACAACATGTGAACATGCATTTGAACTAATTCTTTCATTTTTGACAATGTAAGTAAAAAAATTCTTGAGGTTGATGCTAAACATAACTACGATAAATTTTTTGATCATTTTCAGTTGCCTAGACCTCCTAAGAATCATGAAAAGTTCACATTCATTTGCCCTTTTGCATCAGTATTTTATAGTTGAATGTGTTTTAGGATCTATAAGATTTGTAAATATGTTCATTTGTTTTCTTTTTCGTTACATTTTTTTTAATCGTCTAGTATAGGTTATTTTTTTTAGTGTGTCAGTTTCTTTTAGTTAGTTAGGTTCATTATTTTATTCTTTGTGAGTACTAATTTTATTCTTCATTATTTTATTATTTTGTTCGAATGCAATACAAAATCAATCAGGTGTGATCTTTCACTTACTATTTGATATTGTCACTTATATATGGATTTATATATGTGTATTTTTGGATAGTATATAAGAAAATATTGAGGAAAATGAATGATCTAGGTATAGGGGGAAGTTTTGCATTTTTGTTCATTTTTGTATTTTTGTTATTAGATGTTTATTTATTTACTTATTTTTCTTCTCTTCAGGAAACTAAAAATTAATTAGAAAAAATTAAAAAATTAAAAATTTTGTTTAACTTTTTTGAGTTGGATTAATTCCAATAAGTGTCCGTGGAGTAAAAACATTAGGAGGATTAAAAGATTTAAAACTATTGAATCTTTGGTAAGATACAAAATCTTAATTTTGAATACTATCTTGCATAAAATTAAAATTTATATGCTTTTTTGTACTTCATGTTCGCAATAATTCTTAGTTATGGGGTATAAACTATGAGTCGAGCAATCTTAAAAAAAAGTAAAATAAAAAAATAGAAAAATAAAAAAATGAGTTTGTTTGATTTTTATAGTAAAAGTCCTTACTAAGAGTTACATCACATACACGTGCATGCATTTTATGAAAGATGGTGTTTTAATTGAAGATGAAATACTTTTGATAAGATGAAAGTGCGATTTTGATCTTGCTTATATATAATGCCCATCAATTTCATAATTTATTAAACCCCAAATGATTTTCTTTTGAAATTTTGAATTTTGTGGATATATTCACTATAAACCCTCATAAGATAAAACTCGTTCACGTGGGTTGACCTTGGAATTTAAAGGCTTATATGCTTAATATTATCGTGTTCCCTACGAAAATAACTTAGGTTTAGTTAGGATTTTAGTTTACTTATTTATTTAGTCTTTTTTTTGCTCGAGGACTAGCAAAAATCTAGATTTAAGAGTATTTGATGAGCATATTATATATACATTTATTTCCTTCAAAAATAGATTTATTAGCTAATTTTTTGTTTATTTATTTTAGTTAAATTTATTTTGGTGGACATGTGTTGAAAGTTTTACAAACCTAATAGTAAAAAAAAAAAAATATTCTGTGCTTAATTTGATTATTTAATATGTCCACCAAACTATAGTTATTCTTATTTACTTGGAGTCTTATTTAAATTAATTTGTTGGCATGTTATTTTGTTTTCAGAACTTGGACTCATTGTGCCTATTTGCTCGGGATAAGGAAAGCTGCCACCCATGTGAGATAAAGTTGTTGGATAGAAAGGTAAAAGAATAAAAAATTCAGAAGTTGGGAAGATATAAGATAATAGACTTCATTGCTTAGCAGATTACGTCATATGAAAAGATAAAGAAACAACAATGAGGGATAAGCATCAAAGAAGTAATCCAAATACTCAACGAAAAATTATTGAATACTCAACGAAGGAATCCAAATAAGAGGTTAGAATTAAAAAAAGTCAATTTTAGAGATTGGAGATGATACTATTTTAGAACAAACTCAACTTGATATTGAAATTAGTTCATTTGAAAAAAAACACAAATTCTTGTTGAGTCACCTACTATCGAGAAGAGCATAAATTTTTTTGTGATGACTAAGGATGAAGATACTATAGCATACATCATTGGTTCAGACCTTGCTTCTATGCAGTTATTCGAAGACATCGAAATTATTATTTTTATTATTCCTGAAAATTTATTTGTCATGCAAGTAAATTCGAAGGTACTGATTTTCTCTTATTTATTTTTAGAATTATTCTTTGAGAAGAAAAAACATGGAGTTTTGATCTCGCAAAGATTTCAAATTCGTTATTGGTGCTTGATACTTGTTTGCTTTAAAATTCGAGGACAAATTTTTTCTAAGAAGGGGAGTACTCTAATGTGGCGGAAAATAATGAGAAAGATTTGCATTTCCATATATTTTATTTTTCATGGAGTTTTAGTTTATTTGATTTATTTTTACTTATTATTTAGGAAAGTTCAGTGGTTTAAATTTATATTTAGCTTGCTTATGTTATGGGCTTTAGTTTTAATAATTTTATTTAGTTTAGAATTTAATTATTTTTCCTTTTCAATTAGTCATAGGAACGTGTTGGGTATGACATAAATCTTTATTGGATTTGGATCTAGGTATTACCTAGAATCCATTTTGGTTTAGAAAATTTATATTTTCTAGTTATATTTAATTTAATATTCCTTATCCTATTTGGTTATGGAATTTTTTTATGGTCTATAAATAGGTGTTAAGTTTTTGGAGAAGATAGAATTCAGAAGACATTCAGAGAGATTTAGAAACAATTCTCACAGTTCTCTCTTTATCTTGTATTCTTCAAATTTTGTTGTTTAGTGAATTTCTTATGCCTTTTTCTATGTTTTTTTTTCCAATTTGGGTTTTCACGTAAAATCTTGTGTTATTGTCTTTATCTTTCTATGTTAATTTATTGTGTTTGCCATAGTTTGTCATAACAAACTAGTATAAGAGCCCCGTTATTTTCAATCCACATTATAGCGTTGAGTTCAACTTCATCAACAAAATTTGATATATTGACAAATTTGATGCGAATATTAGTTTTAGTCTCTAACAGATTTGGATGAAGGCTGTTCTTACTCAGCAATGCTTGAAGAAAGCCATTGTAGGGAAGTTAGTGAAGCCTATAGATTTGTCTGATACGGATTAGGCGATGAAAAAAGCTAGCGAGATGTCTGAGTTAGAATGGAAAGCTTTGGATGATAAGGCACTTTTGTCAATTAAGTTGTGTTTTTCAAATGATGTGTTGTAGGAGGTATTAGTGAAAACTACAACTACTATTTTGTGGAAGAAATTAGAGTATCTCTATTTGGCGAAGTTCCTTACCAATAAATTGAGACTTAAATAACATCTTTACACCTTGTATATATTAGAAGACAATCCAACTGAAATGTTAATGAAGCCATTACCACGTACCAAGTTTGAACATTGCTTGGACCTGGTTAGTGTTTAATGCACTTGAGTTATGCATTTGAGAAGAGGAGGAAGTTAACTGTTTGTGTTGCATTTAGATGATTTAAGTCAAGGTGGAGATTTGTTGGGTATGACATGAATCCTTATTAGATTTGGATTTATGTATTACTTAGAATCCATTTTGGTTTAGAAAATTTATATTTCTAGTCATACTAAATTTAGTATTCTCTATCATATTTGGTTATGGAATTTTCTATGGCCTATAAATAGGTGTTACGTTTTTAGAGAAGATAGAATTCAGAAGACATTCAGAAACAATTCTCATAGTTCTTTCTTTATCTTGTATTATTCAGATTTTAGTGTTTAGTGGATTTTTTCTGCTTTTCTTCGTGATTTTTTTTTAATTTGGATTTTCACAAAAATCTTGTGTTATTGTCTTTATCTTTTTGTGTTGATTTAGGGAACTGATATTTTCACAGCAAAAAATGATATTTTTACAGTCAAACCGCTGTTATAGATGTATAGCAACGGTTTTGACCGTCACTATATATTTATAGCGACGATTTGGTTGTGAAAATATCAGTTTCCTTGGTTTATTGTGTTTGTCATAACAGAAAGTAGTTTAGTACTATAAATATATTATTAAGGCTCGTTAACACAAACATTTTGATTAATTAATATTATTATCTCTTATTTTCTTTGTGAGTTTATGCAACGCCTCCAAATTTGGGTATTCTTATCTCCAATTCAATGATCATAATCCAACTCAATATCATACAATAAATACCCATTTGATACATAATAACGTAAATAAAATTAACACAGTAAATAATTCTTACAAAAGTTCCTAGATTCTAGTGACCTTCACATACAACGTAAGTCTTAACTACAAAAGGTTAATATTGTTCGTAGTGCAATATATAATATAAATGAATTCTCTAACCCTAGGCTACTCTATAGCCTTGGCTTTGCCTTTATCCTTTCTGGAGAATCCAACCTTCTCCGTCTTAACTGAAAATAGGGTTATAACGTAAGGATGAACAACAAGTTTGCTCAGTAAATATATGAACAATAGTAATAAAGAATTAAGTTTAGGTCACATAAGTTCAAGGGTTTAATAGCTTCAGATAAGTCGTGATGTAAATCAATGAATCAATAATGAGTGATATATTATGATCTCAAACTTGGAATATGCAATAATCAAAGTGAATTAGGAATAACCAATCAATATGTCTCTTGCAAAGAAGAGTTTCAAACTTCCAAAACATGAGTGTCATTTATTACTTAGTGGTCACTAAGGATAATTGAACCATCGAGGATTGACAATATTTAACTGAAGATCCTCAAATAAAGCGAGTACATAAGGTGATCAACCCCATTGTACCATACATTATGCATAACGTTTAATCTCTGTGTGCGCGCAAGTCGAATCCACGACTTAAAAGTAGTATCCTTTTAACAGGGTTGTTCATTTCAGCATAATAAAGTTGCATCAAGGCAATTGATTTGGATGACTTTCTCAAAGGAATAAGACTGGCAATTTATGTTATTATCTGTCTAGCCGAATCAAGTGGCATATACTCATTCTTCAAACAAATTGTTCGTGTTTAGATTTATCATCTTTTATAATTTATTGTTTGAGAAATCTTTTTGAGCGTTCACATATAAAAGATCGCATTCAAGTGATGACAATTTAAGTTTAAGCATGTACTATAAAACATGAACGAAGCAGATAAAGTGTGCAAGTAAATGATGCTTGCCTGTTATGTTCGCTTTTCCTTCTTCTAAGCTATTGTCCTCCGCTCGACCTACATAAGCCATGATTCGATTTATTGGTTAATCTCTATTGTATCATAAATAGATTTCATCAATCTATTGCTATCCCATGACCCTTTTTCTATTTATCGTCAACCCTATCCTTTAACATCACATTCCTTCATTTCCTTCCCTATGTTCTTTTCCTATTAATCTTCCACACCAGTATAGTCCTTATTACCTTAGTGGTTAATTATTTCTTGGAATCTCTTATTATTTATTAAGCCTATTCACAAATAAAATAACTTTATTTTATTTGTTTGTCCCTTTACAAATATTTTTCAAAAAAAATAATATTCAATATTATTTTATTTGTTCAATTAACATTTAATTATTATTTATTCCACAAATAAAATAATCTTTGTTTAATTATTATTTATATATTTATTTTATTCTATTATTTACTCCTTTTCTTACAAAATTCTTGGTCATTACAGTTTTTATTTTTCTTGTATTCAAGAGTTTATCTTATATTCTTGTTGTTACATTTAAATTTATAATTTACGTTTATATTAAACGTTATAATCTTACCATATTCCGTTGAGTCAAGACATATGATAAGAATAAATCTTTTCATCATTAAATAGGGAATGCCAAAATATAAAGAACAAGAAAATATAATCATATGATGAAAAACTTGGCATCTTACCTAGTGCACAAAAATCTTACAAATAATAGGAAACTAAATGGAGTTAACTTAACATCTCTCCAATAGTTAGTTACACTTTTTAGCAAAGTTTTAATTTAAAAAAAAAATAGAATATAACATCTAGTATGACACATTATATAACTTATTTAAAAGTCATTCAAAATGATTTAGTTTATATTAAGTAGTGGTATATGTCAAATGCAAAAATCAAAACATATATTTACGAATATGTCACTTATTAATTTAAATTATTTCATTTTGATCTTTTAGCTAAGTTATTTAAGTATGACAAACCAGATTTTATTTTCTCTTTTAAAATTATGACATAATCTTTTCAGATGCATATTTAGACTTGGTTAAACATGATGCTAAACAATTAGTACACTAAATCATACTTATAGTGTACATTTATATTTAATAGGAAAGTAATAATTGTGCTTCAAATTTCTCAAATAATCTTAAAATGTACTTCCTTTTTTTGTTTTTCAAAATTTGAAGGTAAAATATAATTTCACTTTCTAAAATATCATAGGCAATCCAGAATACTCAAATGCTTAGTGAAGTTTTTTTTTTTTTTTTTGGAGTTTAGAACAGGAATTAAGTAATTTTTGAAACAAGAATATTTCTTTGAAAGAATTAGGAGAGCATATTTGTCCGAGGAAAGTAGTACTTACTTATCACCATATCCCATCTGACACTTGTCAAAAGACTCAAAACAGTGGCTAAAGCACTTGAGAGATGAACAAAAAAAAAAAAATAGAGCCAAAAATGGTGTCCTTCTGTCTTCTTTTTGGGGTTTTCCTTCGGTCCCACAAATATGTGCGAGGAGATATACTATTCCCTTACCCTATGATTATCTAGGAATATGGAATAACTAGAGGACACCCGTGCCTACAACACTGACCACTGTTTACTGTCTGTCTGTAGAGAAGGAGAAGGAGAAGAATGAAGAATGAAGAATGAAGAATGAAAAATGAAGAAGAGAGATGGGATATAAAAGGAACGGCTAGATTTATGCCAAATTTTAAACGGTCCGGATGATTTAATAAATTGGGAGAAAATTCAAAATGCTTTGCATTTAGTTATATTAGATTTTTCCTTTAATAACTCTATTTTCTCTCTCTCTTCTGTGGGGTTTCATATATAGATTTGCTCTATAGATGTTCTAAGAAAGAATAATTCTTGAATATCTTACCCTCCTGATCCAATAATGGACTAATATCTAGCTGTAGTTCTTGATGCTGCTGCTGCTGCTTTTTCTTCTTCTTTGTGGTTCTGAGCCAAGCAAGAAGAACTAAACGCCAACGTTTCAGTTCCCAATTCAGGTAATTTCTCTCTTTTTCCTTCTTACTTACCATGGAATTCTTGATTTTTAAGCCTTTGAAAATTCCAAAGCTGCTTCACCCATAATCCTCCTTGATGTCTACACTAATCTCCATTATATATATAAATATATATAATTATAGTATATGTAAATCAGTGCATGTTTGTATTTATGTGTACAAAGTTCAAGGAAATACTTGATATGTGTAATTGGGAAAGGGGTTGGATTTTGTGTTCAATATATTTGGGTATTGAAGTTATCAACTCTATGTATACTTGAGCTTATAAGTATATTGAAATGGCTTTTTAATGGGTTCTTAGTGTAGGAATTGCAGATTTAGTTTTTAATTTGAATACCCTTTATTGAAAGGAAGATATTTGATTAATTGCTCATGGGTTTTATTACATTAGCAAATTTTAGATTAAGGGTCTCCAATTAGGAAAAAAGGAGGTAAAATTTTGGTTTTGTTCTTTCTTGGGGTTTGAGTTTGATTTGTTATGTGGATTTGATTTTGAAGAGATGATGGCTGTGAGTTCGGGTTGCAAAGATGATAAAATGGGGATGGACAATGGGAAATATGTAAGATACACCCCCGAGCAGGTTGAAGCATTGGAAAGATTGTACCATGATTGTCCGAAACCAAGTTCAATTCGTAGGCAACAGCTTATTCGAGAGTGCCCAATTCTCTCCAACATTGAGCCAAAGCAGATCAAAGTTTGGTTTCAAAATCGAAGGTTCTATTTTTTATAAAAAATTTAATTTATGATATGATTACTGATAAATTTTGGGTTTTGCTTGATTTTGTAATTCTTTTAGTGTTTGATTATAGAGTACTATGCATTTTTTAATTGTGTTTGTATGTGTATGTTTTGTTTACACAGATGTAGAGAGAAGCAGCGAAAAGAGGCATTACGTCTCCAAGCTGTGAATAGGAAGTTGTCGGCGATGAATAAGCTGTTGATGGAGGAAAATGATCGATTGCAGAAGCAAGTTTCACACTTGGTGTATGAGAACAGCTTTTTCCGCCAAAAGAAGCAGAATGTAAATAACTAATCCCTCTATTTTCCTTCTAATTGCACCAAGTTTTTTGTTTTGATTGCCTAGAATGAGAAACAAACATGTTTACTCAACTAGAACCACCGCAATTATTTTGTTTTATCATGATAACACACAATTAGACAAATTTACGTGTTTTGTGATCAATTATCCTGCAGCAAACTGATAACTATCATATGCACTCTATTGTAGGCAACCCTTGCCACCACGGATAATAGTTGCGAGTCGGCGGTGACAAGTGGTCAGCATCACTTGACTCCGCAGCATCCGCCAAGGGATGCAAGTCCTGCAGGGTTAGTGGACATTGCTTCTAGTTCTTGGAGCCAATTGCTTTTTTGTTCTTTAATGTTCTTTTTCCGTAGCTTATGAGATTGCGCTTGTATTTTTTCTAGACTTTTGTCCATCGCAGAGGAGACTTTAGCAGAGTTTCTATCGAAGGCCACTGGAACTGCTGTGGAGTGGGTCCAGCTGCCTGGGATGAAGGTTACTGCCTTCTTTAGTGTCAATTTTATAATGTGTTAATCATTTAATCCTCTCTCCATTCCCTTCAATTATTATTAACATAAACTAATAAATATTATAACATAAACTAATAAACAATATAAGGCACTTGCTAATTTTTTACGGAATACAAGAAGGTCATCATTTCGGACACCATCTTACATTCCAAGTGTTTTATATGAGAAGTAGTTTTTTCCCACATATTTTGTTTCTAAAAGGGCTGGAATTTTTTATTTTATTTTTTACTTTTAGCAATACTTTTTTTCAAATGTTTTTTTTTTCTTCATCCTCAACTCTGGAAACTGGGTAAGATTAAGTGAAAACTTAATGATTATTAATAAAACTAGAACCCTTACCGCTGAACCAAACAATAAATTGTTAGTTTCCTAAGTTTTTATCTTCCCACGTAGCATATCTGTATACGTTCCCTGCTCATCTATCTTAATTTAATTTCTGTAACTTCTGAAACTTCCCCATTTTCTTCTCATTTTTTACTTTCTTGGTAATTGAGTTGAGTATACAAGTTAATTAACCAAATACAACTTTAGAAAGGGTTCTTTTAACAGGTAGTATATAAAGATCCATATGGAAGCATTAAATATTCAATATCATCCATTTCTGCCATTGTTGTAGGCGTGTTGCAATTTTTATTTGACAGCCATCTTTAAATATTCTCTTTTGATTTTTACAGCCTGGTCCGGATTCCATTGGAATCATCGCTATTTCTCATGGTTGCACTGGTGTTGCATCACGTGCATGTGGTCTTGTGGGTTTAGAACCTACAAGAGTAAGTACCTTCTGCCCCCACTGGGAAATGAGGTTATAATTTTTTGGTGGAATTTAGAATTAATTGTAATCCACTGTACAGGTTGCAGAAATCCTCAAAGATCGTTCTTCATGGTTTCGTGATTGTCGAAATGTGGATGTTCTTAATGCTCTGTCAACTGGAAATGGTGGAACTATTGAACTGCTTTACATGCAGGTTACTGCTCATTGCCTTTTGTCTTCATTCTGGTGAATTATATTGTTGAATTGCTTAATAAATATTTATTTTAATTTCTTGATATAGCTCTATGCCCCTACGACTTTGGCACCAGCCCGTGATTTCTGGTTACTGCGCTATACATCTTGTTTGGAGGATGGCAGCCTTGTGGTATGTGTTTCCCAACTCTTTTGATGTACATTTCTATGGAGTTATTTATTTATTTTTATGTTTATTGATTTTATTCTCAAAAAATAAATAAAGAATAGTAATAATTTTTGTAACTCGTATTAGGTTTGTGAAAGATCTCTGAACAACACTCAGAATGGTCCGAGTATGCCACCAGTGCAGCCTTTTGTGAGAGCTGAAATGCTGCCTAGTGGATATCTAATAAGGCCCTGCGAAGAGGGCGGATCAATCATTCACATAGTTGATCATATGGACTTTGAGGTATGCTAGAAACATTTTATCAGTTTGAATCACACACCACATTTTATACACTTGATGAAAATAACAGTTTTAGCTCATTGCATTAACCAGCCATGGGGTGTACCTGAAGTATTGCGTCCACTGTATGAGTCATCAACATTGCTTGCTCAGAGGACAACATTAGCGGTAGGACTAATAACTCCATCCCCTTATAAGTTTCTAAATTCTAACTGTAGTTTTAAATTATAAAGCAGTCTAATCTAATAACCTATGAACATGTATTTCTAGTTAATGTATATCTTATTAGTAGAAGTCTCATACTTAATTTATATAATATTTTTTTTTCGATAAAAACTTGAAATAATGCAATCTATTGACATGTTCTTTCAGGCTTTACGCCAGCTGAGGCAGGTTTCCCAAGATGTTTCTCCACCAACAGTCACTGGTTGGGGGAGAAGACCTGCAGCTCTACGCGCACTTAGCCAGAGACTGAGCAAGTAGGTTATTTTAATCCTTCGGATTGTTCCTTGTGGCACTGAGGGTTTTCATTTAATAAAATATTTTGTATTTTTTTTTCACAGGGGTTTTAATGAGGCTGTGAATGGTTTTACTGATGAGGGATGGTCTATGATTGAAAGTGATGGCATTGATGACATTACCATACTGGTGAACTCATCCCCCAACAAAATGATGGGTGCAGCTCTTCCGTATGCTAATGGATTTCCGTCTATGAACAATGCAGTTCTATGTGCCAAAGCTTCCATGCTTGTACAAGTAAGATTATCGTTGTTCGCTTATATAATCATTGATGCAAGAACCCTCTAAGCTAGTTATGAGGCTATGACCTTGAACCAAAATTTTTTCCACTTAAGTTACATGAAGAAGAAATTGACTGATTGTGTGTATTTGCATTCCAAATAGAAGTAGGTCATAGCCAATATTTTTGTACTTATTGATATATTTGTATTTATGAATCCAACAAATTTTTGTAATATCTTTTTGAAAATGACTGAATGTGAGTGTTTGTATTCCTATGTTCATATTAAAATGGGCAACAGTTAATTAAAAAGAAGACTAAAATACAATTCACATCCAAAGTTTGTGGGGTAGTTGAGGTTTTCACCCCAATATTTAAAACGTATCTAAATGCACTCCAAGAATCTTTTATGCTAAACAAAATGCACCCTCTAAGGTTTCAACTGGTCAAAATGCACCCCAAAGTTCTTTTTAGCTCAACAAAATGCACCCCAAAGTTTGTTGTGCTAAACAAAATGCACCATCACTTTTGAACAGTTAAAACATTGAAATGAACTTTGAGTGTACTCAGATACATTTTAAACATTGGGGTGCAAATCTCAACAATCCTACAAACTTTAGAGTACAAACTTTATTTTAGTCTAAAAAGAAACTAAAATGAGTAGGAGGAAAAGATGCCAGAATTATAGAAACCAATGCACAGGAATTTGGGTTAGCCCGTCTCTTTTAAGCATTTATCTTCCTTCTTTCCTACTTTATTTATTCTTCTCTCATGTGCCTTTATCCTATTTTGGCAGAACGTGTCCCCCGCAATTCTTCTCAGGTTCTTGCGGGAACATCGATCAGAATGGGCAGACAGTAGTATTGAGGCATACTCTGTTGCTGCAGTTAAAGCCGGTCCTTGTGGGTTACCGCTGGCTAGAAGTGGAAACTTTGGCGGGCAGGTTATTCTTCCATTGGCTCACACTATTGAGCATGAAGAGGCAAGTTTTGCTTAAAACATTAGCATTTTTGTGGGTGTCAAAATGTGGGGAAAATTCTTGGAAGACGCTTCTCTATAATGTAGTGGTAATACTTATCAAATTTAACTTCTTCAAAACAGTTCATGGAGGTCATTAAGCTGGAAAATATGGGCCACTATCAGGATGACATGATTTTTCCCGCCGACATCTTTCTCTTGCAAGTTAGTACTTATCCATAGATTAAATTCTACGCTTACAAATTTTATGTTATATTTTTAACTCACAAAAGAATTCGTTCATTTATAATAATTTTAGTTGTAACTACCCTCTTATAAGTATTCTTCTACATTTCATAATTTATTCGGTACCACTCTACTTTACATTAATGGAGTTCAGATAAAGGCACTTGAGAAGTTCTAGCAGTTCTATTGTTCAAGACCAATAAAAAAACAAATAAATATTGATTATTTTCAGTATCTGTCTTTAATTACTCATCATCCTCATGTTGATTTGCCAGCTTTGTAGCGGAGTGGATGAGAATGCCATTGGCAACTGTGCGGAACTCATCTTTGCTCCAATTGATGCCTCTTTCTCTGATGATGCACCTCTTCTTCCATCTGGTTTTCGTATCATTCCTATTGATTCTGGAGCAGTAAGTACTCATTTTTCAATATAATCTGTAAATTTTTGTACCTATTAGCCTCCTGCCAGTTGAGTTTCTTCGTCAATATTCACCTTAAAGATGATGCAGGATCCCACTAGTCAAAATCGAACACTTGATCTTGCATCTGCTTTGGAGGTTGGACCAGCTGGAAATAGAACTTCTGGTGATTATCTCAGCCAATTCGGGAGTGCAAAATCTGTTATGACATTAGCATTTCAGTTTGCATTTGAGATCCACCTTCAAGAAAATGTCGTGGTGATGGCTCAGCAATATTTGCGTAGTATCATATCTTCTGTTCAGAGGGTGGCTTTGGCACTATCACCTTCTCAATTTGGTTCTCAAGTTGGTTTGCAACCACAGACAGGCACTCCTGAAGCACACACACTTGCTCGATGGATCTGTCAAAGCTATAGGTGCGTTTTCTTGAATGTTCTAATTTGCAACTCTAATTTAACCACTAGTTGTAGAATAGTTCGCTTAAGTGCGTAAACAAATTATGTCATGATGTAAAGTTCATATCCGAATATACATTGACATGTCAATGGATACCGTGACTACAAAAAGAAACTGAACTTGAGCTATTTCTTAAATCATGCAAAACAAACAATTTATCGTGGCTCAGGATCTTAATTTTTCTTCCAAACTAAAAATAAGGCAGTAATGCCAGATTTAGACAGGAATATTAGATTAAGTGGTTAATTTTTTAATTTTTTTTGGGGACAAATTACGTATTTTATCATGTAGTTCAGTCTTCTTTGGAGTACATATTCATCAGAAGCCTGCTAACCATAAGCCGTCTTTTGTACCCATGCATTAATCGGCACCTAATACCAACTTAAATCTTTGGAGTGATTTTCGAAACATTAACTGTTCATCTCCCTGTAATATCATGCATTAATCGGCACCTAATACCAACGTAAATCTTTGGAGTGATTTTCGAAACATTAACTGTTCATCTCCGTGTAATATCTTATAACAATATTTAAGTTTGTGAAAACATTTTCATCATGATGACTAATTGGTACATTTGTACATAAGTTCTTTCATGATGTAGATTTGTTGTTGACTTTTCTATCAGGTGCTTTCTTGGTGAAGAGCTGCTCAAACCAGTTGGTGAAGAGAGTGAATCTATCCTCAAAACACTTTGGCATCACTCGGATGCTGTGATCTGTTGTACTTTGAAGGTAATTCTTTTGAACATATTAAATTTTGTAGTAATTATTTTTTTTGTTATTACATGTTGAATGTCTTCATTTGTGAAATTCACTTATACCCTTCTACAAATGTGCATTTAATTTTTTAACCACTTGTTTGCAAGGCTGTACCTGTCCACCTGTAAGGTAAAAAGAAACAAAGAAAGAAAGAATGGTTATGTTTCAGCTCATGAAACATGTATAAATAATCAAGAACAGCTTCACTTCCTTTGACAAGATTGTAGGAATAATACTGAACTAAACATTAACAAATAAAAACTTGTCACATTCCAAATAAAATTTGTGATTTAACTTATAGCACAAAGGCTCCACTGCACTATCGTGTGTAAATTCATTATGGCGCTAACTTGTCATCTTATATTTTAATTATTAATAAATTTCCACTTAACCTTTGTTTGAAAAGAATAATAATTTTGTAATGGGGGTCCAAAAAGAGGGGAATTTTTGAAATCATGATAGTTTTACAGCCTTATTATTTTCTTGGACCGTGTGAAAGTCAGTTGGGGACAACTAATTTGGGACAGAGGGAGTACAAGCTTTGGCATTAATATGCGATATTTTATGTTTCCTTTCAGGATTTGTATTGGAAGTATTCTAAACTCTTTTGATTTTGGATATTTGGTGTTGGGTAACGTGCTGTAACACTTGTGTATACAGGCAGTGCCAGTTTTCACATTTGCAAATCAGGCAGGACTTGATATGCTGGAAACAACTTTGGTTTCACTTCAAGACATCACTTTGGAAAAGATTTTCGATGATAATGGAAGAAAGACTCTATTCTCGGTGTTCCCACAAATTTTGCAGCAGGTTTGGTGCTTTTATCTTTAATTATTAATTACGTCGCATAAATTTAAACTTCTATCCAAAAAGAAAAGGAATCAAGTCAGATAAAAGCTTAATATATTTGTTAAGCTGACGACGGCTATATATTCAAATTAGTGTGAGATAAAAACGAGCTTAAATTTTCATAAATCAGAACTTGGCTTTATACTCCCTCTGTACCATAAAATGAGTTCCATTTGCAGATTTTACAAATATTTGTAGTTTGTAAGTTTAGTAGTGTTAGATTTAAGATTGAATATCACACAAAAATTAGATGAAGAACAGAAAAAAAAATAACACAAAATATACATATCCAAGTTTACCAATTTGATTAATTCTACTTGTCTGATATTTTCATATATGTGTCTCTCACACTCTAAAATGATCCACACATCAAACAATGTTTATATAGTAACTACAAAACATTTTCTAGTCCCGCTTGTTTGCTTGTTTTGTTGTAGTAGCCATTGGTCGGAACTGCAAAAGTATGAACCAATCCTAACAAGTAATGATGACATGACAATGAAATTATGTAGACAAATTTGAGGGCATGTGTCATTTTATACTTCCGTCAAAAGAAACGATGCTATTTTTTTGGAACTATTTTGTTTGACAAATGAGACTCTTTTTGCGGAATAGAGTATATTTACTTTTTCAAAATATTGAAATGCTCTATAATTTTCTGGGCAGGGTTTTGCTCGTCTTCAGGGAGGTATCTGCATGTCGAGCATGGGGAGGCCAGCCTCGTACGAAAGGGCAGTAGCTTGGAAGGTTTTGAATGAAGAAGAAAATGCTCACTGCATCTGTTTTATGTTCATGAACTGGTCTTTTGTCTGACACTGGAAAGAATATATAGGATTTGAAACAAAACTAGATTAGAAAAAACAATCTCACGTTTGTCCTTCTGGATTGAATGACCCTGAACTGCCTTTGTAGTGTAATCAAGATTTTATTGTAATCCTATACTTGTTTTTTTCTATTTTTCTATTTTTAATGTATGGATCTTTTCTGCCCAAACAAAGGGATCGGATGGGTTACTAGATTATAAGATCAAGATTATCTAGTTATTAACACACACACACACACACACACACACACACACACACACACACACACACATATGTATATATATAGCCACATTGGTAAGGGTCATAATTGCAATACAGGAGCATGCATCATGATTTGTAACTTTTAAGTTGTCCTAAAAGGTTTTGTATGGTTGGTTTTCATATGTAAGCGGTGTACTCTGTTAAACTCAAAGTCAATTTGGATTTTATTTTCGAAAGTAATATGATTTTTAGCCTCTTGCTGAGTAAATAAATAATAAAAACTAGCAGAAATTTGTCGTATTTTAAGCATGATTGAGGGCAGATGGTGAGGCCGAATGATGCACCGTGCGCCATAATCAGTAGAATTTATGCATATCAACATCACATATTTGCAAAATCTTACAAAGTTTTATTACACTTTATTGATATTTTTACAAGTAAAAATGATATTTTCACGAGTTTTTTTCCTTACAGTAGAGCTCATTTATTATTCATATGAGAGAAAGCATATGAAATTATTATTTTTATTTATGAAAATATCAATTCCCTCGACTTAATTCGAAGAAGACAAAAAAAAAAAGTTTACTTGATACTCCGTCACGTTCAACTGGCTCTTCTATTTCTGTAAGAGTTCTACATTCCTTTTAACTTTTAAGGAGGATGGTTAAAACTTAGGAACAATTACATATTTTAGTACATTTTTAGAAATAATTACAACAATAGTGCATCTAGAAAATAATTACAAAAATAATATATTTTTTCATATTTATTTATAAAATTAATATATTTAGTATCCCTTTAATTTAGGTGAGTATTTTAAATTTTAAATATCATCTTCATTTTCATCAAAAAGAAACAAAATTTTATTTCTTCCATTTCATCCACCCGCCTCCTCCCTCTCCCCTCTCCTGCCGACCACCACTCCCCAGCCGCCGCCTCCCCTCCCCTCCGTTGGCCGCCTCGCCTCCCCCGCCTCCCTCCCCCTCCCCCGCCTGCCCCCTCCCCCTCCCCTTCCCCCAACCGCTTGCCCCCTCCCCCTCCCCCAGCCGCCGACCCCCACTCCCGCCCCTGGCCGCCTTGCCTCCCCCACCTCCCTCCCCCCTCCACCTCCCCCAGTTGCCGACCCCTACTCCCGCCCCCCGTCCCTCCCCCACAACCCCCACCCCTCCCTTCCTTCCCCCCTCCCCCCGCCTCCAGCGCCTGCCTCGCCTCCCCCCAGCCGCCGACCCCCAATCCCGCCCCCGTCCCTCCCCCACTCCACCACAACCCCCCACCCCTCCCCTCCCTCCCCCCTCCCCCCGCCTCCAGCGCCTACCCTCCCTCCCCCCTCCCCCGCCTGCCCCCTCCCCCAGCCTCCGACCCCCACTGCCGCCCCCGTCCCTCCTCCCCTCCACCACAACCAGTCCACCCCTTCCCCTCCTTCCCCCCTCCCCCGGCCTCCAGCGCCTGCCCCCCTCCCCCGCCTCCCTTTCTCGCATAATTTTTTTTTTTAATACAGTAACCGTTTTTTTTATATTCTAGTTAGTAACCAAACCTTCATATGAAGGTAACCATTTTAGTTTTTGTGTGTAACCAAATAGTGATAAAAAAAAATTCAATACAGTAAACATTTTTTTAATATTCCAGTTGGTATCCAAATCTTTATACAGAGGTAACCATTTTAGTTTTTGTGTGTAACAAAACATTCATAAAAGTTTGGTTACCTTTCTATTAAAGTTTGGTTACCTTTATATTAAAGGTTGGTTACTTCTGTATTAAAGTTTGGTTACCTTTGTATTAAAGATTGGTTACCTTTATATTACAGTTTGGTTACCGTTTGTATTAAGATTTGGCTACCGTTGTATTAAAGGTTGGTTACATTTATATTAAAGGTTGGTTACATGTGTATTAAAGGTTGGTTACATGTGTATTAAGGTTGGTTACGTCGGTGGTAATGGATGGCAACAGCGGTAATGAATTATATGGAGGACGGATGACCACCAGTCCACCACCACTCTCGTTAATGTATGGTCTGCGAGGGGGAGCACCGGGAGGGGCAGGTGGGGGAGTGGGGAGGAGAGAGAAAGCTGGAGGGGGAGGCAGGTGGGGGAGTGGGGAGGAGAGAGAAAGCTGGCGGGGGAGGGGGGCAGGCGGGGGAGGAGGTTCGATGTGCAGGTTTCAAAAAAATATTTTTTTGTTTTTCATCTATTTGATTTGAATTTTGAATTTTGAATTATGGCATCCTTGATTTTAGGTTCCTTATTAATGTGAAATTAAATGGTTTGAATTTATTGTGTTATTTTTGTAATTATTTTGTGTGTGTTTTATTTTTGTAATTACTTTCTAAGTGTTGTATATTAGTGTTAAGGACCCTAAAACTTATTTTTGGAAGAGTTCTCGCTACACGCAAGACATTATTTAGAATTCACCGATCACACCAAGTTTTTTCGTTCCTCCTATTTCTAAAAGAAAGGCTGTTTATATTGCAATGTTTATTGTGATTAGCTAATTTTGTGCGAAAAGAATTTAAAATTTAGTTTTTTGGAGAAACGGCAAAAAGGGATAATACCCATTGTGGTTGTCCACTTTTGAGTATTAATAATATAAAATTGACAAACTGAACTTTTTAAAAATTATTACTTGGATCATTCTGTCAAATTTCTTGGATGAATGTCAAATTCATTCTCATATTTTTGTACGTGACTTTTAAAAGAAAAAGAAAAAGACAAAGACACATAAATACTAATTTGACTTATTTTGCTTATCAGTTGTCTCCTACGTTAATTGGGCGGGAGAATCCAAGATAACGTCTTTATATCATCCTCATTTGCAGCGAATGGAAAATAAGAACTAAGGTTTCAAAAGTTTATCGGAATTGACACTGACTAGTTCCGAAAAATTAGGGTTTTTGTTGGGTATTTGCTCTTTAAGTTAGTGCAAACCAGGCATGAATCTTACATGGTTGTATTACGTTCAAGATCTGCATCAATTGCTCCAGAACAACAGTGAATATGTTTTTTTGATGCTCCAGCTCGAATTTGTGTTTCCAAGAAGGATGAGTTAAGAGGAAAAATATTTTATGGTTGCTGCAACTATGGGGTAAGTGTCATTCCTTAATTGTTGTGAACTTAGTCTCCTCTCTCCTCTTTCTCCTTTGTTTTGATTTTTTTCCTTCCTCAGTTTTGATTGGAACCTGGGAGATATTGTGGCAATTTGGAATTGTTAGAATTGCCTCCCAATAAAGATGAAGTAATGAGTGTGATGAATAACAAAATTGAAAATGTGAGCTTACTGATAGAGAAAAACACAAAGCTAAAGGATAAGTTAAAAAATATGAGAAGAAAAACATTTAAATGGGTGATAGAAGTTGATAAGCTTAAAGGGCGAAGTTGATAAGCTTAAAGGGCGAAGTCGAAACTAATGTTGTGTAGTGTATTGTCATGGTTGGTCACTTTAGTTGTAATTTTTCATATATTTGAAATGAAGAAAATGACCATGTTTTGAAAATGTTTGTTATTTTAGAATCTATTTTTCACTACTATGTATTCATGTAAGAAGTGAATAAAAACAGAGCTATACGCAGACAATAAAATGCCCAGCAAAACTAAAACAAAAATAGAGCCATATGAAGACAATAAAATGGCCAGCAAATGTCAATCATTAGTGATACATATTTTCCCATATTAAAACAATAAAATGCCCAACAAAAATCCCCCGTTCAATTAATAAAACAGAATCATAGAAATATTGCAACAGAAAATCCCCTGCCACAAACATTACCATAGCAACACAAACTCTGATACCAAAACAAAATCACGGTCTTTTTCAAAATTCCCTGACACAAATGAACCATATCACCACATTCAACTCAACAAAAAATTACAACTCCAAAACTCAACCATATCAGCCTAAAAGGTTAAAATAATACCATTAAACTGTTATCAAGTCATAACATTAAGACTGATTAATATTCATACATCCACCTTGAAGGTTAGAATACAAAAATTATACCAAAGATTAAAAAAAATCATCAAGGACTTTCAAGTTATAATACTGTACCAATTTAACATTCACCAACTACATTAAAATAAACTACTAAACTATTTTGTGGTTTGTTACCATTCTAGTTGTTATACTCCTAATTGATAGGAGTTCTCTTAGCCTTGACCTTTAACATTGTAGTGTCCCTTGCTGCCATTTTAAGAGTTTCACTTGCAACATTAGATGCTCCACCTCCACTTGTAGCCATTTTAGGAGTTATATTTGCAACATAAGATGATCTACCTCCAGTTATTGCATTTTTGAAATTTTCCTTACCTATATGCACAATTGCATTTTATCTTAGGAATTGAACAAGACTTGTAAATTAAGTGTAAAATGAAAAATATATAAATTCAATATTACTTTTATAGCATTGAGATTTTCATTATTAGAATTGTTTCCATTACCCTTTTCTTTCCTTTTCACCTGTATTGTAACGCCTCGAGAATCCCTGTAATTGCTACAGGCGACCTTGTGCATCACTGTACAACCTTATTCTTATTCTTTATAGTAATCACAATAATTTAGTTCTAAAAACTCAATAAATCTAAAATTTTACAATTTTTTTTTCGTTCATTCATCCCTGAATCGCAATCTTTACATAGGTTTTTACAACTCAGATCATATATATTTTATGACTTAATCTATTACATCAGTTATGAGTATATATCATTCACACATTAATAATAAGTCTTTTTGACTATTCCCAACTTCTCTCATTTATTTGAGTTCATCAAAATGACACTCGTCTAGCTTAGTCAAAATTTAGATTGACATTACAAGTTTCTAACTTTTGTTAGTACAAAGTATTGTTACCTCAAAAAGTTTTACAACAAAATAGACGACATAGTTTAATACAAAACATAAGCGTCGAACACTTCATTCACTATCAGATAACAACAAAGTTTGTATTACAACAACTTAATCCTTAGTCGTTTTTAGGCATTAAGCATTCCTTATTCTTTGGCTTTATCGGAAACCCCTGGATTCCTCGAACTTCGCTAAAAATATTAGTTTTAAAGCAAGCGTGAGCAATGACGTGCTCATCAACTTTAACAGTTAACACATTTCATGCTTTGCATTTTATATATGTATCATACATCTCATGCTTTGCATTTTATATATGCATAATACATCTCATTTGATAAATGTTAATCATATATTTCGTTTGATACATGCTAATCATAACATCACATTATTGCATCAAGTACACATGAAAACAAGTTCACAAAAACTTTCATAACACAGAAAACTTGCACATGATAGGTAACAATTAAGTTAACACATAAGATCAAGTTCTAAACAATTTGCCTAATTTGTTTATACTTCTTACGCTAATATCCAAATCTTTCGTACGACCTATAATTGTATACATTGATATACCAATTAGTCATATATTGACCCATACATTGATTTAATTTGGTTATACAATCTTCCTTTACATATTTTAATCTTTCAGTAATTTTATAACATTTAACCATCCTAATCGGGTTTCCCAAAAATAAGTTTTTATTTTTGAAAACGCAACCCGACCCAACTGGACCAAACCCGAACGAACAACCCACTGACCCGACCCGGCGCGCCTCGCGCCAGGTTTAAGCTTAACTGGCACGTCCCGCGTTTGGTAGGCAGGGTTTTAAAAGACTCTGGCTGGCACACCTTGTGCTAGTTTTAACATTGGGACAACGTGACCCGCGCCAGTCAACCAAAAAATTTCTAGCAATATCCGGATTTCTTGATTTTCTACCCACTTTTGAAAATTTATCTCCTTAATCATGTATTGAAATAAGCTCAAATTTGGACAATAGCTAGTTTATACAACGTAATATTTTACAAAAAATAAGTTTGGTTTCAAACAACTTCTTTAAGACCCGAAATCAAGGGCCCAAAAATCTACGTTTAGCAACTTTTAACACTTTTACTAGTTTGCTTGAAAAATCCTTTGGAGCTCAACTAGGCTCCTTCGATTATACAAATCATACATTAACACTTTAGTTTTGCTAAATAACACATTTTCTTTACAAGGATCATTCAACAATATGATTCATGATACATTTCCTTTCATTTAATTAAAATCAGTTTTATAACGAATCTTATACAACACTTATATATATAGTTTTTAAAACACATCATTCACATAGTTTTTATTCTTTAGACTCATAGATCCATAATATGATCAAAACATAGTACCTCATTTTGTTGAAAACAATATTTTGAAAACTAGGCTTTCAAGTAAAACCTAAGCTATAAACTTCTTAGTTTTTCATATACGAAATGTGATTTATACACAAAAACATCATCCTCAACTTATAAATCTATGATCATGAAGACACAAAGTTTAAATCTAGGATTTTCATCAAAACAATAATCAATCTATGATTTCTTTTCTCATTATTCATAAAATAGGATTTAATAAAAAATCCACCATCAAACATTCCTTGTTCCTTCGGATCCACCATTTCGCAACATACTCGCACAACAAACCTAGATCTAACAATATAAATTAAATCTATGAGTTCTAGGTTAGGGTTTGAGAAAACTTTTAAACCTTTTGCAGAGTTTCCTTTTTCTAAGATTTTGCCAAGCTTGCTCTCCTTCTCCCTTTAAGCCACACGAAACTTCTCTCTCTCTCTTATACAAAATTTCTCTCTCTCTCTCTCTCTCTCTCTCTCTCTCTCCAAGTGAGCTCTCAAACATTCTCTTTAAAGTTTCTATCTTTGGAAAGAGATGGAACAAAAGGAAATGACCAACTCTTTCTCGCTTTATTGGTAAATTGTAGGCAATTAACTCAAGCATAGTTAGGTTAATAACAAATCATGGTTTCTTACTACCAAAGGAATCTTCTTAGCAATTTCCCTCATGGGTACATTAGTCATTTGTTATTGCAAGCTAAGGATAAAATAGTCTTTAAGACATCGCTAGAAAATTTTCTAAAAATTTTCTCCCAGTACTTATTGGTCATTAACAAATTCTTTTAGAACAAAATAGTCATTAGGTTATTCCTAGGATTTTTTCTAGCAATTTCTTTTAGGACATCAAAGTTATTCCTTTATTTCTTTAAGGGCAATTTAGTCACCAAGCAAAAATTAGGAAATTTTCTTGAAATTTTCTCAAGGGCATCCTAGTCATTAATCCTTACTAACCAAGGGCAACATAGTTATTACTCATTCACTAGAAAATTTCCTAGCAACTTCCTCTAGGACACCAATGTCATTAACTTACTTCTTTAAGGCAAAATGGTCCTTAAGGCACATAAGGGAATCTTCCTAGCACTTTCCTTTTAGGCATTAAAGTACATATTAAATTTTCTCAAGGCCAATTTGGTCATCATCCAGATTTCAAAAAACTTTCCATTTATGAAAAGTTTCTAACCCCTTTTATTTTTATTTAATAAATCATACGAAATCTCCTCTGTATTCGTGAATAGCAATTTTCGCTAATTTTTTGAGACATTTTTTTATTTCAGAAAATGTACCACCACCTCATATAAACGCTATTTGGGAATGTGAAATTTCAAAAAAACAAAAAGGCTTTTTTCACGTGAATAGTATTTTCTTCGTTTATTTTTCAAGAAAATCTTTTTCTTAAATTAAGCATTAACACGTATTCTTAATCATATAACACTTAGTTTAGGTTATAATTTTAAACTCTAATCATCTACAATCACTCTTACAAGACGTTTTAGGTCTTTAAAGTATACCCGAAAAAATTTGTTCCTTAGGTATTCTACCCCGTGTTATACTTGCATAATAATTCGTATTATACACATTGATTATATCACAGAAATCAATCTTTATTGATCACTTATAATCACATTACAAGTATTACAGAATATCGAATCATTTCCTTCTTCCATATTATATTCATATTTGTTAATATCGCAATCTGTATTTATACGTCGTATAAATAGTTAGCTATATATATACATCGTATAAACAGTTAGCTATATATATACATCAAAGTATATTCCTTCAATTAACTCTAGATTTTAAATCTCATAACACCTACTTCACATTGAATTCATAACACACGAATTAGGTTCAAATGTTCAATCACCTCTACACATTTATATTCTCCAAATTCGAGTTTTATATCTTAACCCTAAAATAAAATAATCGTAATTTTTTAATGCTTTTATAATATAGCATTTCATCCTAGTCGTAAGACTTTATTCCACAAAATTATAACATTTCTTTTTTCCCAACATTTTTATTATTTATGATCCTATTTATTAGTCTCATAAAAATCAGGGTTGTCACATGTATAATAGAAGGACATTAATTTTTAAGTAATATACAGGGACAATTGAAATAATTACATGGATTAGATTTAAAATAACATATAATGAGCTTAGTAGGCCTTGGTTGTGGAGCAAATTATTATGGGGCAGGTTGTTATGTCACTTGTTGTGGGTAGGATTGTGGTGCATTCCTTACTTGTTCATTATTTTCTTATTCAACTAGTGTCTTCTTACAACCTAACTTGTTATGCCCATACTCCTTGCACCTAGAGCACATGATAGGTGTCCCTTTCTTAGATGATTTAGTCTTACCCTTAAGCTTTTCATTGGGATCATTCATCTTGTTTTTCTTAGGCATTTCAGCTACTCTCTTGGTAATTGGAGGCAGCAAAATTGTCATGTGGGCAGGAGGTCATTCATTTGATCCCCTTATTGATTTAGCAAGTGGTGATATGTTTTGAGATACCTCTCTATATAATAGCATGAATCTTCATAATCCTCAATAGGTGATAGGGTTAAATTATACGATATTTTTATTCCCTAATACTTAGTTTTTATATTTATTGTGTGCTTAAATGTTTAATTATTTAGCTTATTTTGGTTTTAATAGGTTTTATAGGATTTTAGTTAATTCATGTTAATTTAGGTGATTTTATAGTATTTTTATATTTCCTTTTATTTATGTGTTTTTATTTATTATTATGTGTTTTTAGATTTTTAATATTTTTATATTATTTTTATTTGTTTTTAATTAATTTATATTTTATTTTGTAGGAAAATAATCTTGGATGACATTTTTGTAAATTCTAGAAGAGGTTGATGGCAGGTTGGTAATTAAAAAGCACGGAGGGGCAATTTCGTAAATTTCAAAAACTGAGCTCCGCGCCATGTGCGGGCTGCGATAACTGGCATGAACAGGAGGACGACGCCGTTTCGCACTGGAATACAAAACAGTTGGCCGCGCAATGCGCGGGAAGGGCACGCTGATAGGGGTGAGCATTGTGCGGTTTGGTGCGGTTTGAAGCTTAAACCGCACATAAAACCGCTTAGGTGCGGTTTGACAAATTCAAAACCGCACATGAAACCGCTTGTGATTGGTGCGGTGCGGTTTTGAACCGTTTGGTGCGGTTTTATTTGGTGCGGTTTCGGTTTCAAAACCAATTGAAACAATTAAATTTTATACAATTTAAATTAACAATTTAATATCACACAATATTAAATACCATTTTTATAACACACACAACTTTACTTATAATATCTTGTATAAATAAAAGTAAAATAGAAGTTACATGAGAGATAATTCCAAATAGATTAATTAAAAATTTCTTCTTACATATAAAAATTTTAAACAAAGATAATTACATGAGGGATAATTTCAAATGGATTAATTGAATGGTGACTTCCATAATAATGCTTCTTGATATGGTTCATGTTGAAAATAGTCAAACAACGGGAAAAAAAATAAAATGGTGCGGTGCGGTTTTTCCATGTGCGGTTTTGCCTAGAAACCAAACCCAAAACCGCAAATTCGGTTTTTCAACCCACCTAAAACCGCCACATACACGGGAACCGTTGGTGCGGTTTTAATTGGTGCGCTTTGTGCGATTTTTGGTGCGGTTTCGGGGCCAAATCGGTTTTTTGCTCACCCCTACACGCTGACATCATCCAATGCTGGAGCGCGTTGACCCGGTCAAAAAGCGTGTTAGGGGGCGTGTTTGTTTGACGCGTAATTGCTGGAAACAGAATTATTTCGGGATTTTGCTACTTTTTGATTCCAAATTGGATTTTAATTCCAATTAGGGTTAGGATAATAATTATTTTATTTTTCTTTTATTTTTATTTGTATTTTAAATCCTATTAGGATTTGGAAAGTGTACTTCCTATTAGGGTTAGGAGGATTTTGGAGCCTATAAATAGAGGGCTTGAGACACAATGTAAAAAATAACTCTCATTAGAATAAAAATTCTCTCTTCTATTCTTTAGTATTCTCTACAATTATGAGTAGCTAAATTATTTTTCTTGGTTTAAGTGATTGAAGCCAACAAGATTTATACATTGTGAGATCTAATTTATTTAATTGTTCAATTTATATTTTGATTATTGAATATTCTTCTATGCTTAATTTTATGATTTATTTGTTTAATTGCTAGGAGCGCTACTAGTTTATTATTCATATTAATCTACCGCTATTTGTGAAGCAACTAAGTTTAATAATTGTTTTGCAGATCAAAAGATTATTTTATCTTAGGAAGAATATTCATCTAAATTAAATGCAAACAAGTGGCTTGTGTTGTTTAGTTCAACGATCTCTCTAATTCTTTATGCTGCTATTAAATTAAATCTTTAGCAAGTGCCGGAGGTTGTTTATTAGTAAGAGTATTTAGACCAAGTGGCTCTACTTATCTAAAATTAAGGAGAGAGGAGAAAAATTATTCCACCTACGAGTAGTTCTTTCTACGGTGAATGTTCAAAATATGAATTGAGTTATTCTTGCATCAGTGATCAGTTGTAAATTCTTGATGGTGGATGTTGACTTAAACCAAGACTTTTTATTTTTATTTATTTCTTGCATCTTTATTTTAGTTAATTTTATTTAAATTATTTCTTTGATTCAAAAATCCCCCAATTTTAGTTTACAAAACATAAAATTAAATAATCATTCTCTGTGGGATCGACTCTTACTTGCACTACTACATTAATATTTTTTCCAAAGTAAGATTTTATTTTTGGGTGCTTGTGACATCACACCAAATTTTTCTTAAATTTATTTTTTATTTTATAGTTTTTCATAGTTTAATTGAGATGTGCAGGTAAGAATGGAAGTCATGGATGATTATGTCAATGAGGTAACTATTTCTTCTCTTGAGCAACAAATTGATACCCTAATTTCTCTTGTTTATCAAATGGTTGTAGGTAATGCGCAACCAGTGGTAGCTTGTAGGATTTGTACGGCAATAAGACATTCAACTAATATGTGCCACATTCTTCGAGAGGAGTCCTATGAACAAGTCAATATAGCAAGTGGTTTCCCTGGTCAACCCCAATTGAAATATGATCCCTATTCAAACGCGTATAATTCGGGATGGAGGGATCATCATAGTTTTGGCTATGAGAATCCACCAATGAATCCGTCTACAAATTAGAATTTCCTAATCTATCAACAATACATGCATTCATACCTTCAACAACAACAGGGCCAATCATTTAATTCTGATATGTCTTTAGAGGATATAGTTAAACAACTTAGCACTAACACTTTGCAATTTCAATAGGAAACGAAGGTAAATATACAGAATTTGGAAAAACAAATGGGTCAAATGGCAATTGCAATCAGTCAATTAGAGGAACAAGATTCTGAAAAATTACCTTCTCAAACGGTAAATAATCCAACAGAGAATACCAGTGTACAAGTGTTAATAAGTGAGAATGATATAGAAGATCTAGAAAAGACAGTCTCTCCATCACCGAAGCAAGAGAAAGTAAGCAACATCAATGAAGCGGACAATGTTAATGTAGACGATGATGTTATTTTTTATGAAGACATGCCTAAGGTGGTGGAAGTTGTTGAGAAAATAAACAAGAAAACGTTAGAGATTGCAATTATCAACAATTTGCAGTTAAAGGAAGAAGAAACAATTGAGCTGCAACCAGATTTAAAGGAGGATGAAACTCCATTAAATTCTTTGCTAATGATTTTTGATCATAATGAAATTATTTCCATTCCATTGCCTTTACTCATAACAAATTTTTATCTTTTATTTTGCAGGATCCCATTCTAAATTTAAAGAATCTTCATAGTTATCTCCAATATTTATTACTTGAAAAGAGAGTTAAACGTTCATGTCAAGTACAAGAGAGATTGAATCTACCAATGAAGAATAACGTGATGGATGGGGTACTCAAATTTCATGGTATTAGAATGACATGATGATTTATCATGTTGTCGAGCCAATGACGATAAACAAAGGCGCTGCTTGGGAGGCAACTCAAGGGGAGTATAATTTTCTTTCTTTTTAATTTTTGAATTTATAGTTTAGTTATTTATGCCTTTTTCTTTGCATTTTACTTTATATTGGGGACAATGTAAATCTTAAGTGTAGGAGAAGAGATTTAGGATTTTTGTTGTTTTTAGGCCATATTTTGAATTTTTTTTAGGAAATTTTAAAATTTTTGACACTTTGAATTTTGTGGGTAAATTCACTGCAAACTCTCACGAGACACAACTCGTCCACTTGGGGTAACCTTGGGGTTTAAAGGCTTGTTGCACATGCTAAGTGTAACCGTGTTTCCTACGAAAATGGGGTATTTTTTTTATTTTATTTTTAGGATGAGTCATTTGAGCAATGAGTTAATTGGATTTTAAATTTTTAGCCAATGATAAAATTTTAATTTTTATTTAATAACTCTTGGAAAATGATAAATTTTTGCTTAGTCTGAATTTTGACTTATTATTGATTATTATTTTGTTTGAGATCTTTTAAATTTTATGCGTTTATATCCATTTGTTTGAACTAGTTTTAATTAAGAGAAAGTTTAAATGGTTAAATGCTTATGAAAGATATTTTTGAGTTCTATATCTTATTTGATCATTATTTAAAGTGAAATATAAGACAAAATATAATTTAGAGGAGATGATTTAGGTATTTTTCTAGGATTGTTAAAAGAAAAAAATTATGTGATGGGTTGAGATGGAGCGTAAAACGCACTCACTCATAAACACATGAAAAAGTGAGATGAAAAGCATAAAATGCACTATACTAAAAATAAAAAAAATAAAAAAAAATGGGATGGAGCATAAAATGCACCCATTAAAAGAAAAAATTAGAAAAATTGATATTAATAATCCTAGTGTGCCTAATTGTTTAAAACCTTTTGATCTTCTGGTATATATTTATTTGTATTAACTGAAAGTGATGTGAAAAATAAGTATATTGAGTTTTGTTGTATGTCTTTTATAAGGTAATTAATAACCTAGACTTATCTGAGTTTTAATTAGTTTGATACATTTGGATTCACACAGAAAAAGGATCTTGAGTAAGATTAATAAATATGTTAAAGTTCTAGATTTTGCATGATTTTGAAATTTTCTTTGAGTTATCATTTAAAAAATCTTTGAGGCTGATGTTGAAATTTATATTGATCTGTTGCTCAAGTAAGTTGTTTGGTTATTAGTTTTAATTTTATAATTTCTGTTCTTGTTTTGCCCAAGGACGAGCAAAAGCTAAGTGTGGGGGTAATAGGTTATTCCACATGAAGGATTTCAATGTCTCTACATGATGTCAAAGTATGCTAGATAGTTGCCATACCCTACATTACATGTCCTCTCCTCCATGTTTATCTTATATTTCCCCTGCCTATCAGACACTTCAAATTTGAGAACCCCATCCCACTCATACTTTCAGTACTTAGTTAAGTTAATTGCCCTATTTAATTTAGTCATGATACTAGGTCATAATCTTCGATTATATTTGAGCATCTCATCTATCTTGGAATGAATTCTACCTATGACTTGTTTTTTTATGTCTTCAAACATAGTTAATAGTGATTTATATCTAGCCTCTAGGATCTAACTATTAAAAAAATTTAGACATGTTAATAGTCATAATATCACATTTGGTTTCACAAGAAAAAAAATGCCTTGCTCCACAATTTTGGAGGAATATTTAACAAATGAGTGTAAGCATCCTTAGGAATAAAGAATGGTATTTGAATCCGGGCGGGCTGAGGAGGCCCTATGTAGTCTTTCTTTTAACAAAGGAGTGTAAGCATCCTTACTCTTCTTCTTAATGTCAATCATTGCCCTTCTAAAATCATGAGGGTTATTGGCCTTAGATGCTCTCCAAAACATCACCTTCAAAACTGTTCCTGGAAATTTTTTCCTCCAGTTATTATAGATATGTCTAGCACAACATCTATGCTCCACCTCTGGCAAAAGCTCTTGTGTGGCAGGCACCAAACCCTTGCATTGAAATAAAAAATAAAAGTTAATTAGTACTGATGTAATAGAAAAATATAACTACCAGTAATATAAAAAATAAATGTTAATTAGTACTTAATTATACCTTTTGTTGGTCAGTTATTAATTTCCAACCTCTACCTAATTCCATGCCAACATCCTCAACCAATAGATTTAGGAAACAACTCCAAGAATCCTTATTTTCACTTTCAACCATTGTCCAAGAAATTAGGAACATTTGGTTATTTGTATCCCTACTAATTGTGAACATTTGGTTATTTGTATCCCTACTAATTGTAAACAACAACTCACCCTACAATATGTCTTTAAAAAGCAACCATCAAGCCTTATTATGGGCTTGCATCCCTCCAACAAATTTTGTTTAACAGCTTTGAAACAAATGTACGTTCTCTAGAATCTAGGTGGAATGCCTCTATCACCTCTGATTTGGATTGTGTTACCATGATTTGTAGTTAGAATCCCATTCTCATACTTCTAGACTTTAGCATAATGCTCCTTCAAGGTTTTCTCAGTTTCACTTGAAGCTACCCTTTTCACTTATTTTTACTGAGGTAATGAAGATTGCAATCCTAGTTAACCTTTTTTTAATTACAGCCTACAATTCCCTCAACTTCATCATTGGTTTTGCTCTTTTTAAAACTTCAAACTGGTCAACCAACTATCTAGATCTAACAATCCTAATCTTTGTTTTTCTCACACAATAATGCTTCCCAGTGTATGATTTAATTTGAAACACTTTCTCCTTTGATAAATAATTGACCCATAACCCCCATGGACACTTGTTGGTACACTTGGCTTGTATTCTTATTCACTGTAAAATAGATTTCCTTACCATAACTAACTGCATAATTCACAATAGCTTTCCTACATTGTTCAACTCTAATGAAGGTTATATTAAGTTCAAACTTTATTTTACTAATTGGAGTGTTGGGATTATAGATCGGAAGAGTCTTTTTTTCTTCCCTCTTTGGCTCATCTCTTTCCTATTCACTGTTAGTACTGGAATCACCACTTAGAAATTTCAAGATCAAAATCTGGCTCATTTTTTACCCAAGGTTTCTTTCTTTTTGTCCCAAACTATAATTTATCATCATAATAAAAAAATGTTGGTTTAACTTTAACCTCTTCAACTTCTACAACCTTGATTTTTTTTTTATAGGTTTCTTAGCCTTTTTTTCATGCTACTGCTCTCTTGTGTTCTAACATGAGCAATTGATTCATCCGTATATTCTTTTTTGGCTGTACTTTTACATGTTTTTGGGCCCTCCTTACTTTTAACACTGGTGGAGGCCTTACCTTTACCACTAGTGGATGCCTTACTATTAACACTGGTAGATGTATTACCTTTAATTACCACTGGTGGATGACTTACCTTGACAACTAGGGATATGTGGAGTCCCAACTTGCTCAATAAGTATTGAGCCAATGACCTCAATTGGTTCTTCAACAGTCTTTACTTCACATTACTCAAGCAATTCTTGTGTTTTTGCTTTTTTAATCTTTTGCTTTCCCCCCCTTACATTTATCAACTATTGATTCCCATCATCATCACTATCATAGCTTAAATCCTCATCACTTTTCTCATCAGTCTCCTCTTCGTCCGTCATCTCACTTCCCTTCTCATGATCATCTTTCTTCACATGACCATCACTATCATCACTTGAATCCTTATCCTTTGTACACAATGGTGCATCCAAAGTGACATCAAGCACATCCCCAACTGATTCCCTATGTTGTGCATTGATAAGTAGATTTTATTCCTATTTATTAGGTATTTTTAGGCTTAATTAATTGTGAATTTTTAAGTATTTTTAGTGTTTTAGATAATTTATTTAATTTTATGTTTTTTTATTATTTTTATTTATTTTTAATTAATTTAGATTTTATTTTGTAGGAAAATAAAAATCTAGTGGCAAAAGTGTAATTTCAGCACAAGGAGTGGCAAATGTGTAATTAAGCTGAAGTTGGCGACCGGTGGCAGAATTGTAATTATCTGGAAAAGCTGAGTCGCGCGCCATGCGCGCATAGAAGAAACGGATGTAGCTGAAGCAACGTTATTTAGAGCTTCAGGGGGCAACAACTTTCGCACTATGTGTGAACCATGAGAGAGAAAGAACCGTGCCATGCGCGGTTTGGGCTGAGGCGACTGGCGTGCGTTGACCCAAGTCAACGCGAAAATTGAGCACTTTGGATTTTTGAGCTTTGATTTGATTTCAAATTAGATTTTAATTTCACATTTGCTTAGGATTATTATTGTACTTCTATAAATACATTATGAGAGCATATTATCAAATCATTAGCAGATTATTAGATACAATTAGGAACTCTCTCTCTCAAGTGTATCATATCTCTATCAATTCTCTCGCATATTATTATTATTATGTTTGACTAATTTTTTTTATTCAGTTCTAGAGGATTTCAAACCCAATTACAATTAATGGTTAAATCAATTCAGTAATATATTTATTCTTTTTTATATGAAATTATTTGTGATAATCTGTTTTAATTGCTTTTTGATATTAAATTTGATTGATTTAATTTTGGCCTGTTGAGTTAATCAAATTATTATCAATTGCTAGATTTAGGAATTATATTACGTGTAATTGATATTGTTCCTAATCGTTGGTAGTGAATAGTGATAGATGATTGCGGTCAAGCTTTTGTTTATTACTATGGTTATCATGATATAAGTTAAAAAGGCCGAGCTTATGAGGTTGTTGCTTAGAATAATCTAATTTTCTTGTGATTAATGCTTCTATTATATTAAATTTAGAGAGCTTGTTCTAGGTTATATAATGGTTAGAATCTAATGAAGGGATTGTTTTATTAGATTAAAATTAAGGAAATTTCAGGTGGCATAACTTATTGTTACCTAGGATTATTAGTTTCACGCAAGGATATAAATATATATTGATTGATTGATTTAATTAATTGTAAGGGTGTGAAAGAAAAGGATAAATAAAGAGACTAGTCAATTTAGAAGAACAACCGCAGACTTAGAAGAAGTTTTTATATCATCACCGGGCCTCAACGTAGCACTTGAATTACTGTTAAATAGTTCATCAAGTGATTCTAAAGAAGAAAAAATGGCTGTCCCTAATAATAGGACTATGAGGGAGTTGTCTACTACTAATTTACACTAACAACCATTATGCATAGAATATCCTACTTTAGATGCGGCTTTTGAACTTAAATCTGGACTAATCCATCTTTTGCCTACCTTCCGTGGTCTTACAGGTGAAGATCCATACAAGCATCTAAAAGAGTTCCATGTGGTATGCTCTACCATGAAGCCATAAGGAGTAATCGAAGAGCAGATTAAGCTTCGAGCGTTCCCATTCTCCTTGGCAGACTTAGTAAAGGATTGGTTGTATTATCTTTTCTCTGGTTCGATACAATCGTGGAATGATATGAAAATGCTATTCTTGGAGAAGTATTTTCCTACTTCTAGAGTCGCCAACATAAGGAATGAGATATGTGCCATCACACAGTTCAGTGGAGAAACTCTTTACGAGTATTAGGAAAGATTCAAGAAGCTATGCTCGAGTTTTCCACCACACCAAATTGATGATCAACACCTTATTCAGTACTTTTATGAGGGATTGCTACCAATGGATAGGAGTATGCTCGATGCTGCAAGTGGAGGAGCATTAGTCGATAAGACTCTATAGGCTGTGAAGAATTTAATTTAATTGCAAACATGGCATCTAATGCACAACAGTATAGAACTAGGATGGACCATGCACCAAAGAGGGTGAATGAGGTTGGTTCAAGCAATATGGAACGTCAAATCTCAGACTTGACTACTATGATTCGTCAGATGACTACAGGAAATATGCCAACTGCAAGAGCTTGTGGGATTTGTTTGTTGACATATCATACTACAAATACTTGTCCAATGCTGCAAGATGATGACATTATGCAACAAGCCAATGTAGTGGGTAATTTTCAAGGACAACCTCAATGCAGATATGATCTGTATGCTAACACGTACAATCCAGGATAGCGAGATCATCCTAATATGAGCATTGGAGGAAATAGATCACTGCAACAAAATGCCTTTCCGAATAGGCAGTAAGGTTTTCAACCAGCTCAATAACAGTACCCACCTCTACAAGCAGCACCTGCAAATTCTGGGACATCTTTGGAGGATATGTTCAAAGCTTTTATGAACTAAACCCAACAGTTTCAACAAGATACAAGAGCTTCCATTCACAATCTAGACAGTCAGATAAGTCAGTTGGCTACAACCGTTGGTCGATTAGATTCTCAAGGCTCGGGAAAGTTACCTTCACAAACCGTTATCAATCCTAGAGAATATGCAAGTGCCATTATGTTAAGGAGTGGAAAACAGATGGACACACCAAGGGCTATTGTTGAATTTGACGATGATAAGGCTAAGAAAGAGGCAGAAATTTCGAAGGTAATCCCTAACTTTCCTATTCAGCTTAAGTCTAATCCTTTACCTTTTCCTCCCAGAAATCTTAGAACGTCAAAGAAGGATGAGCAAGAGAAGGAGATTCTGGAGACCTTCAGGAAGGTAGAGGTGAATATTCCTCTATTAGACGCAATCAAGCAAGTTCCAAGGTATGCCAAATTTTTGAAAGAATTATGCACTAATAAAAGGAAATTAAAAGACGATAAAAAAGTGTCTGTTGGAGAAAATGTATCAGCAGTCCTTCAAAGAAAAATGCCCTATAAATGTAAGGATCCAAGTATGCTCATAATTGCCTGCAAGATAGGTAATACCAGATTTGAAAAAGCTATGTTAGATTTAGGAGCATCAATTAACGTTATGCCATTGTCTATTTATGCTTCTCTAAATCTAGGACCTTTAAAGAATACTGGTGTTATTATTCAATTGGCTGGCCGTACTAATACTTACCCTAAAGGGGTGATTGAGGATGTGTTGGTATAGGTCAATGAGTTTATATTTCCTGTAGATTTTTATATTGTGGATATGGAGGATGATACATCTCCAAATCCTACTCATATACTTTTAGGGAGACCATTTTTAAAAACAGCGAGAACAATGATTAATGTGCATAATGGGACCTTGACCATGTACTTTGACGGCGAAAAGATTCAGTTCAACATTTATGAGGCTATGAGGTACCCTAGTGATATTAATTCTATTTTTGCTATTAATGTCATTGATTCTTTGGTGCAGAAATCCTTTAACCAAATACATAAGGAAACTTTGGAGTTTGCTATCGCAGCTAGTTTGGAGCTAGAACAAGAAGAAGAGATTGAATAAACCTCAGAATTAAAGAATACAATAGATGCATTACATTCTTTACCGAAGATTTCAGATAAGTATGCAGTTTCGTTTATTAAATTACCTGTGACTCATCAGAAATTGTTACCTTCCATTGTACAGGCTCCCACTTTGGAATTAAAGCCATTGCCAACCTACCTGAAGTATGCATATTTAGGAAAGGAAGACACACTGCCAGTAATCATTGCTAATAATCTTACCAAAGTTCAAGAGGACAAACTACTTAGAGTTTTGAGAGACCACATCACAGTCTTTGGTTGGACAATTGCGAATATTAAAGGTATAAGTTCGGCTGTGTGCACGCATCGAATTCTTTTAAAAGAAGGAGCTAAGTCGACAAGAGAGGCTTAAAGGAGATTGAATTCACCCATGATGGAGGTGGTGAAGAAAGAGATTATTAAATTATTGGATGCAGGTATTATCTACCCTATTTCAGACAATTGATGGATGAGTCAAGTACATGTAGTTCCAAAGAAATCTGGTATAACTATCGTTAAGAATGAAAATAATGAGTTAGTGCTTACTCGTAAGCAAACAGGATGCAAAGTATGTATTGATTATCGAAAATTGAATGTTGTAACTAGAAAAGATCATTTTCCTCTCCCCTTTATTAATCAGATGTTAGAAAGACTAGTGAGCCATACTTATTATTGTTTTCTTGATGATTTTTCAGGTTAGAACCAAATTGTTATTGCACCGAAAGATCAAGAAAAAACCACCTTCACATGCCCATTCGGTACATTTGCATACCGTAGGATGTCTTTCGGACTCTGCAATGCACCTGGTACTTTTTAGAGATGCATGTTAAGTATATTTTCCGATCTTATTGAGAATTGTATTAAGGTATTTATGGATGATTTCACAATTTATGGTGATACTTTGGAGGCATGCTTAGATAATTTCACACGTGTGTTAGATAGATGCTTAAAAACTAACCTCATTCTAAATTGGGAAAAATGTCATTTTATGGTAGAGCAAGGTATAGTGCTTGGACATGTAGTTTCAGCTAGAGGATTAGAAGTAGATAAAACTAAGATAAAAATTGTTATTGCTTTGCCTTACCCCGCAAGTGTGCGGGAGATTCGTTCTTTTCTTGGTCATGCAGGTTTCTATCGCAGATTTATCAAGGACTTCTCATAGATAGCGTTGCCATTGTGTAAGTTGCTACAAAAAGATGTGGAATTTCATTTTAATGATGAGTGCAATGAGGCATTCCACAAATTGAAGAAGCTATTGACCTCAGCACCAATCATTTAACCACCAAATTGGAATTTACCATTTGAAATCACGTGTTATGCAAACAACTATGCAGTAAGGGCCATCATAGGCCAAATAATTGACAAAGCTGTTCATGCCATTTATTATGTTTTTAGAATTTTGAATGCTGCTCAGATTAACTACTCTACCACTGAAAAAGAATTACTATCTGTTGTTTTTGCTTTAGACAAGTTTAGATCTTATTTGCTTGGTACTAAAGTTATAGTTTATTCTGACCATGCTGCTCTCAAGTATCTACACACCAAGAAAGAATATAAACCTAGGATCATAAGGTGAATTCTGCTCTTACAAGAATTCAATTTGGAAATTATAGATAAGAAGGGAGCGGGCAACTTGGTGGCGAATCACTTGAGTAGGCTGACTAAAGATGAGGAAGCACTACCATTGCAAGATTCTTTTTCAGATGAGCATTTGTTTTCAATTGATAAAGCTACACCTTGGTATGCTAATATTACAAATTATTTAGTGAGTGCCTATTTTCCAAGCAGATTTTGTAAATTTCAAAAAGAAAAGCTTAAGAGTGATGTCAAATATTATATATGGGATGACCTATATCTGTGAAAATTTTGTTTTAACCAGATAGTTAGACGATGTGTGCCTAATAGTGATTTTTTGTCTATTCTAACTTTCTGTCACTCTTATACTTGTGGAGGATATTTTGGCCCTAAAAGAATAACTCATAAGGTTTTAGAATATGGTTTCCATTGGCCGACTATTTTTAAAGACTCTTATCTGTTTTGTAAATCATGTGAAAATTATCAAAGAACGGGTAATATCTCAAGTAGGAATCAAATGCTACAAACTCCTATTCTAATTGTTGAAATATTTGATGTGCGGGGTATTAATTTTATGAGACAATTTCCTGTTTCTTTTGGTAATATTTATATTCTTTTGGCTGTTGATTATGTTTCCAAATGGGTGGAAGGTAAAGCCACCCGAACTGATGATTCTAAAGTTGTTGCAGATTTTGTGAAGTCTAACATATTTCTCAGGTTTAGCACTCCAAGGGAAATCATCAGTGATAGAGGAACACATTTTTGCAATAGGATGCTAGAAGCATTGTTCAAGAAATATAATGTGATGCATAAGGTTTCTACATCATATCATCCACAAAGCAATAGGCAAGCTGAAGTGTCCAACCGTGAAATCAAATCCATTTTGGGGAAAATAGTCAAACCAAATAAAAAGGATTGGAGTTTGAGGTTAGATGATGCACTTTGAGCTTATAAGACTGCTTACAAGACTCCTATAGGTATGTCACCTTATAGGCTGGTATTTGGTAAACCTTGTCATTTACCTGTGGAATTGGAGCACAAGACTTTTTGGGCAATCAAACAATGTAATTTGGATATGGAAGAAGTGGGAGGACATAGGAAGTTGCAATTACAAGGAATTGAGAAATGAGGCATATGAGAGCTCTAAAATTTACAAAGAAAAGACAAAGGCCTTTCATGACAAGAGGATTTCTAGGAAGAACTTTGTTGTTGGACAAAAAGTTTCTTTATCACTCATGACTTAAGTTATTTCCTGGTAAGTTGCGTTCTCGTTGGGTTGGTCCTTTGGTTATGGTGCAGTTGAGCTTTAAAGTCCAAAAACAGGAAAAGTTTTCAAGGTGAATAGGCATCGACTTAAACATTTTCATCAAGGTTTTTAAGTTGAGAATGTTGAGGTTGTGGAGTTGGTAGAACCAATTTATTTTGATTGAGAAGGAAGGATTGAGTCGAGCCAATGACGTTAAACCAAGAAATCAGATTTGAGTTTATTTTCCTTTTCCTTTTTATAGTTATTTGTGCCTGTTTCTTTGCATTATAGTTTACATTGGGGACAATGTAAATTTTAAGTGTGGGGGAAGGGATTTAGAATATTTGTTTTATTTGCAGGGAATTTTAAAAATTTTAAAATTTTGAATTTTGTGGGTAAATTCACTGCAAACCCCCATGAGACAAAACTCGTCCACTTGGGGTAACTTCGGGGTTTAAAGGCTTGTTGCATGTGCTAAGTGTAACCATATTTCCTACGCAAATGGGTAGTCAGTTTTTAATTTAGGATGTGTCACTTGAGTAGTGAATTAAGTGAATTTTAATTTTTAACCAATGATAAAAATTTTAATTTTTATTTAATAACTTTTGAAAAAGGGATAAATTTTTTCTTAGTTTGAATTTTTGAATTTTTATTGGTTATTACATTGTTTAAGATCCTTTAATTTTTATGCACTCATATCCATTTGTTTGAGCTAGTTTTAATTTAGAGAAAGTTTATATGGTTAAATACTTATGAAAGATATTTTTGAGCTCTATAACTTATTTGATCATTATTTAAAGTGAAATATGAGGAAAAATATAATTTTGGGAGAGATAATTTAGGTAATTTTTCTAGGATTGTTATATTAAAAAAAAGAATTCTTGTGGTAGGTTGAGATAGAGTGTAAAACGCACTCACTCATAAACACGTGAAAAAGTGAGATGGAGCATAAAATGCACTCACTGATGAAGAGACCAAAAACAAAGAAATAAAGAAAAAATTGAAGAAAAATGAATGGGAAGGAGCATAAAATGCACCCATTTAAAAGAAAGAGAAAAAAAAATAGAAAAAGTACTTGAAAAAATTGATATTAAGAGTTTATCAAGATTAAAAACCTTTTGATCTTCTAGTTGTATTTGTTTATATTAGCTTTAAGTGATGTGAAAAGTAAGAGTATAGAGTTTTGTTGTTAAACTAACTATTTTTGATATCTTTTATGAGACATTTAATTATGTGAGCGGATCTAAGGTTTTGTTGTTGTTGCTAGTTTGATACATTTGGATTCACACACACACGAAGGGTCTTGAGTAAGTAAGATTAATAAATATGTTGAATTTTGGATTTTGCATAATTTTGAAATTTTCTTTGAGTTATTATTTTAAAAATCTCTAAGGCTAATGTTGAATTCATATTGATTTGTTGCTCGAGTCAAGTAAGTTGTTTGGCTATTCATTTTTTTTATTTTATAGTTTTCATTCTTGTTTTACTTGAGGACAAGTAAAGATTTAAGTGTGAGGGTATTTGATAAGTAAATTTTATTCCTATTTATTAGGTATTTTTAGGCTTAATTAATTGTGAGTTTTTAAGTATTTTTAGTGTTTTAGATAATTTATTTAATTTTATGTGTTTTTATTATTTTTATATTATTTTTATTTATTTTTAATTAATTTATATTTTATTTTGTAGGAAAATAAAAGTCTAGTGGCAAAAGTGTAATTTCAGCACAAGGAGTGGCGAATATGTAATTAAGCTAAAGTTGGCGACTGGTGGCAGAATTGTAATTATCCGAGAAAGCTGAGTCGCGCGCCATGCGCGCATAGAAGAAACAGACGCAGCTGGAGCGACGTCATTTAGAGCTTTAAGGGGCAGCAGCTTCCGTGTCATGCGCAGGCCAGGTGAGAAAAAGAAACACGCCATGCGCGGTCTGGGCTGAGGTGGCTGGCGTGCGTTGACCAAGTCAATGCCGTGTTTGACAACGCGAAAATTGAGCAATTCGAATTTTTGAGCTTAAATTTGATTCAAAATTGGATTTTAATTTCATATTAGCTTAAGATTATTATTGTACTTCTATAAATACATTATGAGAGCACATTATCATATCATTAGCAGATTATTAGATTCAATTAGGAGCTCTCTCTCTCTCTTTCTCAGGTGTATCATATCTCTCTCAATTCTCTCGCATATTATTATTATTATTATGTTTGGCTAATTTTTCTTTTTCAGTTCTAGGGGATTTCAAACCCAATTACAATTAATGGTTAAATCAATTTAGTAATATATTTATTCTTCCTTATATAAAATTATTTGTGATAATCTGTTTTAATTGCTTTTTGATATTAAATTTAATTGATTTAATTTTGGTTTATTGAGTTAATCAAATTATTATCAATTGCTAGATTTAGGAATTATATTACGTATAACTGATATTATTCTTAATCGCTGGTAGTGAATAGTGATAGATGATTGTGGTCAAGCTTTTGTTTATTGCTATGGTTATCATGATATAAGTTAAACAGTTCGAGCTTATGAGGTTGTTGCTTAGAATAATCAAATTTCCTTGTGATTAATGTTTCCATTATATTAAATTTAGAGAGCTTGTTCTAGGTTATATAATGGTTAGAATCTAATGAAGAGCTTATTTTATTAGTGTGACGCCCCCAAATCTGGGCCCACACAGCCCAAACTTGAGTCGTCAAAAGACTACAACAAAATTATTACAACAAAGCACAACGTACAACAATACAGTGTATAATAATACACAACTAAGTCTTCACTATTATTGCCACACTATTTTACAAAACGTGAAGACTATGATAACTATTCCTCGGACCCTCACTCCATTCCCCGGCTAGACCCTGTTATGTTTTCATCTCCTGTTGAAAAACAATGGAACAAAAGAAAGGGTGAGCTCAAATAGCCCAGTAAGAAATATCATGACTAAGATAATGACGAATAAATTATCATTAGCCTTCAACAGTTGAGTTCTTGATAGAATACAATAGAATACAAGGTTTATATCAAAAACTGCAGTTAAATTCTTAAACAATGTTCAGATCAATAATAGCAGCGGAATGAGCAATCTATTAGAAGAATAATGTAGACTATAATGTCCACTCGCTTCTCTTTTTCGTAAAAACATCATCAACTTTTATCATCTGAAATACCATTAGTCATGATAATATAAATTCACAGTTCCTGATCATAATCATGCACATCAACAGTTCATCTTTGCACTACGGGCCAAAGATATTCAATATAGCACCAACGGTCATGATTATACCAGATTCAGCCTTTGGTCATAATCATACCAAACAACAGTTCATCTTTGCACTACGGGCCAAAGAGAACATTCACTACGTGCCATAAAAGACACCGAACAGATGTATCGCCTTTAACCTATTATATCGCCTTTAACCTATCATCTGTTCAACA